>CM037878.1:122974181-123574181 GCA_021292165.1 Shinisaurus crocodilurus
CAAGTCATTAATAAAAATGTTGACGAGCACTGGGCCCAGGACTGAGCCCTGCGGTACCCCGCTTGTTACCTCTCCCCAGTTTGAGAAGGTGCCATTGATAAGCACTCTTTGAGTTTGATACTGTAGCCAACTGTGGATGCACCTAATTGTTGTTCCATCTAGCCCACTTTTAGCTAGCTTGCTAATCAGGATATCACGGGGCTCTTTGTCGAAAGCATTGCTGAACAATGTCCATTGCTGTGGACATCAAGATATATATGATGTCCACAGCATTCCCCTAGGGATGTATGCGAAGTTCGGGGGGGAAAGCTCCGCGAAATTGCGGAGCTTGACCACACACCCTGGAACCCGTGTGTGACCAACCTTCCTCCACTTGATGTGCCCTGCAATTCTCCAGGACCCTGAAGTGACGCGACGGGGATCCCGTCGTGTTACTTCCAGGTCCCTGGCACTGCGCTTTTAACGTAAATACCAGGGCAACCCACCTAAAACAGCTGCGATTTGCCATTTGCGGCTGTTTTTAGGTAGTTTATCCTGGTATCTACATTAAAAGCGCAGTTCCAGGGTCCCGGAAGTGACGCAATGGGATCCCCGTTGCGTCACTTCCAGGTCCAGGAATCGCGGACGAGCAGGGGTGGTGGTGATCGGGAACACCCCCGCGAAAAATGGGGAAGGCCGATGAATGCGCACACACGCACGCGCACAAAAAATCGGGTTTCCCACATCCCATCCTCCATGATTTCTCAAAGATAATAGTGGTTCTGAGAGTTCTTCTGCCAGTTCCTTTATTACTCTAGGATGCAGTACATCAGGCCCTGGGGATTTGAACTCGTTCAAAGTAATTAAGTGTTCCTTGACCATTTGCCTATCAATCTCAAGCTGTGATCCTGCCCCTTCAGCTTGTACTTCAGGTTTGCCAGTGGGGTTATAGACCCTCTTTCAGGAGACAAAGTAGGAATTGAACACCTCTGCCTTTGTCATCTCTTATCATTTTGCCATCCTCATTGAGTAGTTGAACCACCATTTCTTTCCTTTGTCTTTTGCTATGCATGTATCTGAAGAAATCTTTTTTGTTGCTTTTAGCATCCCTCGCTAACCTCGGCTCATTATCAAGTACCTGGAAGCGGTTCCATAGATCCACTACTTCCACTGGTGCAGGATGTCTTCTACTTCTTCTGCTCCTAACTGTCACCCTTTTTGAGGGAGTTCCCTCTACTTCATTGGTCCTCACATGAGCATTCTTCTCTTCTGTCTCAGCTTGCTGTTGATTTTCTGTCTCCTGTACTTCACTTTGCTGTTGTAGTTCCACTGTTCTGTCCAGGAACTCTTTGTTTCCTCTTTTATGTGTACATCTAATGAAGTTAAGGTTACATTTAAGAGATTATTTATAGGTACCAGCAGTATTAAAAAGCCGCAGATACCTAGGTCAGCCTTCCCCAACATGGTGCCCTCCAGATGTTTTGGACTTCAATTCCCATCTGCCCCAGCCAGCATGGCCTTCTTTGTGATGGTGCCTTGACTTTGGAATGACCTCCCAAATGAAATACAATTGGCTCCAACTTTGTTCTTTTGAGTGCCAAATTAAAATGTTTCTTTTTACTCAAGCATTTTGATATTTTTGAGGATCAAATGGGGCCGCTGTGTTCCCACTGATAATCTGCATTCATAAGTCATCAATATATATGTATTCAATAAACTGTGTGTTTATCTTTCATACAAGTGGTCTTGTTTCTTCTTGGTTATAATCCACTAATCTAAAGTGAGGTGCCTTGGCTGGACCAGGCCCCTGAGAGTAATACAGACCCATTTCTGCTTCCCATCCCCAAGCCCACCCGCCGAAGATTGAATAGACTTTTTCTCCATCTGCACTCAAGCCATCTCCTTGTTAACCTCATTGCGCTGGACTCTTTGTCATGAAGGGTGGGATATAAATCAAGTAAATGAATAATTATCATCAAGATAATGTTGGACCAAATATATGAGAGCATTAAGAAAAATGCATGCGCTACCTCTCTCTCTGACTCTTGCTCTGCTTATGGCTCATATCAGCCTCCGGGCTATGGCAGGCTGTGCAATCTACCAGGGGACAAAACCTTTTTTGCACCAAAGTAGCAATGGACACAGCACAGAAACAGCTGAAATCTTCCAGTGTGTATCCTAATCTATTTATTCAAATGTACACCAACAAATCTTATGTGCAGTTAAGTCTTTTGGGCCACATAACAATCATTTCTTTGGTGAGGGGGGGGATCATCACTGGAATAGTAGGTCAATGCACTGTGCATAGCTGAAATATCTTGGCAGTGGTGTGTTTTGCCCTACGGGTGTAGCTAACATTTGCATCTGCCTGTATTGTACCTCACTGAACGAAAAACATCAAGGTAGTGTTTCTGATGTGCTGTCTTCTGGGTATTTCTCCAGAGACCTCCTTTGCCAGCACCTGTTTTGTTTTTTTGGCAACAGTGAAACCAGCTGTTCACGCTCAAGCATTTGAAACACTTCTGTGCCATACAGAAACCCAGGGCTGCAGTGAATGGTCTCCGCCCACTAGATGCTATAAAAGATGCCAAGTGGCTGCCAACAGGATCAGTGCTGGGATTAGTGCCCATCAATATCACTCCCTCTGTTTGTAAAATGGTGAGATGAGGTGTGGACACCCTGGATATGTTCCCAATCCCCACCCACCCGCAAAAACAACAACAACCAGGGGCAGGGCAATATTGGACATTTGTTGGAAAGGAAGGGTTGAAATATTTTAAATCAATAGTTTTAAACAACAACAAACAAACCCAGAGCTGGGCCATACCTTAAACCACCCATAGCAGTTGCCTTTCAATTATTTCCTGAACTCTCCCATCAAAGTCAGTAGGCTTTTTTCTAGAAAACATAATATGATGATTAGAGAATCACCTCATTATTTGAGGTATGTGGCAGGGATAGGGGAGGAATTTATTGGCATGACCTCATTCACACATCCCAAATCAATACGTGAACTGAAACGCAGTTATCCTTTGGCATTTGTACTTCTCAGAATTTTCTGAGCATACCAAATGCATTAAAAATGTGCATATTAGGGGAAAGCATGCACAAAAATGTGTGTATTTGTGAAAATAACATATTAAATGCACTTAATTAGGGAATATTGCTTGCAAAAAAAGTGTATATTAGGCCAAATGCATACCAAAATGCATATATTAGGAGAAATTCAGCCAAAACGGCATATACATTTTCATGCTGATCATAAAAAAAAAAAAAAAACACCTCACAAACTGATGTGGAAAGGGAACAAAACAAATTTAAGATTGGAAAAATGAGAAACATGAGAGAAACAGAAATTGAAAAATTCATCCATCAATAGTATGTGGTAGGGCTGTTGGACCAACCTTTGACCTGTGTATATTTTTAGACTTGTATCCTTCTAACTGTGAGTAGTCAGGGAGTATGAATGAAATTTAAGGAACAAATGGGGAGAGAAGTAGGGTGCTACAGACATCTTGAGCTATGTAATGTCGGCATTGATCAAGCATGGAACTGTTACCACTAGATTCCACCTAAATCAGTTGAGGCACATTTCGTGATCCCTACTCAGGTGAAACGTCTAAGAGAGCAACAAAAAGAGTTTTGATAAGGCTAGCTAAATTTCTCAGGGGGATTCCTCCACATCCCTAAATGCAGTCCTTTCTCATGGAGTTTTGAAATTTCAGAAATGTTTATTTTTCAGATAAAATTAACCCCTAAAGCCAAGGGGGGGAAGTGTACACACCTTACTGGTGCACCGATGTGTACTACCCTTCCAAATCTTTGTTGTTTTTCAAGCCTTTATTTTATTTTTATGTGTTTGGTCATTTACTGCCCAAATCTTGTGTACAGGAACCAGCAGGAATTAGGGCAAATGTGAACAACAGCATTGGAATATAGAATGTAGACAGGCTTCTCAATCATAAATGAGATGTGGTCCTATTGTTGTGACTAAACGACAGCACTGGGAAATCATAAACAATGATAAAGACATCTTCCATATGCTTTTAAATGAGACGATGAACTATAGTCACAAACACAATCTACTTATGATTTATATACACCTTTTCTTAATAAAGACCAAAGTGATGAGCAACAGAAAAAATAAACTGCATAAAATCAGTTAGATGCTGTCTAGACAGCCATAGGAAAAGTTGGAGTCGCAGCTCCGACTTCGGAAAAGTGCCCTAATTCCGCCCTTGCAACCAGCACGGTTCTTTCCACGCCAGCTGTGGCTCGAAGTTGCAAGACCGACTTCAGAGCTGGTGCTGGGGGGGGGTGCTTGGGGGTAGGGAGGGGAGGAGCAAGGCACTGCATGCTATTAAGAATCTAGGCGGTGCCTTGGCCTCCTCTCTTCGCAAGCCAGGGGAAAACATTTAGACAGCCAAAATCGGCCGTCTAAATGTTTTGGAGGGCGAGACAAGCGTGGAGGCAATCCTTGCCTCCATACCCCTCCCGCCTTCCATTGGATGCCCATAATCCTCCATATTCAGAGTGTTATGGGCAGCCACATTGGATAGAGCTGTCAGTTTATTCATTTATTTACAACATTGATATACAGCCCCACATTTAAACATTTAAAGACTATAAAAAATGTTTACAGTAACCCCTTTCCAGTAGCGAGTTACACATTAAAAGTTTTCCTCAAAATGAGCTTTTTGAGCTCATGAGCTTTTTACTAATTTATAACAGCATTTTTATAGGGATGTGTTGGTGAGAGAACTCCATAAAACTGGGGCAACTACTGAAAAAGCCCTGTTCCTAGCCTCACCAGTCCAGAACACATCTCCTCCAGTCAGGCATTCCGAATCAGGAACTACTTAGTTAATCTGGACCCAGATCATAGAGGGTTTCTGACAGATAAAACTGGTATGCCTGGAAGCCTGTTTGCAAATGCAGATCCTGCCAAACTGGGGCTCTATTATATTGCATATAGGCTCCAGCACTGTGCACTTGTTGAAGCTTCTGGACACACTTAAAGAGCAGCCCATGTGATCACAGTAGTCAACAAGTTAAGTGACAGATGGGGATCTTGATTGTTTTGATATTTTTATTCTTAACCACTTTAATTTGCATGCAAGAAAAACAGAATACAAATTCTTGAATATCGTTTTGTTAGATATACAGCAATCTTGACTAAGAAAATCTCACATTTTCCTCAATCCCTTGATTTCAACAATCATAATGATAACCTTCAAAAATGTTTCCATAATTTGTCCACACTAAAGTGTACAACCAAATATTACTGGCTGCTCTTGCAAATAGATCTTTCTAGATCTAATTTTTGCAAGATTAGGAGTAAGCCAAAGCAATTTGTTGGGCTATTTTTGATAACTATTACTACTACTGACAGCAACAGGCAATGATAAGATTTATATTCTAATGCACCCCTTTCCCCAACTCTAAAAACTTTACTTGATCAACAGAAATGAACAGAAAATGATAGCAGAGGTAAATTGATAGGGGTTTGGGGAAGTTTTTTGGTAAAAGGTTGAAGTATCTCAAACTGAAGTGCAGATCAAAGCTGTATAGACATTCTCAAGAAGCAATTCCTAGAGGTAGTACTGCTCAGTCTGAGTTTAAAGGGAAATTAACGGGAAGGAGGGGAGAGAATCAAGGTTTCAACAGTTGCCATGGCTACCCGGACGTCTAAGAGGCTACACATTTAAAGTACAGAAAATTCACCCAACCTAGATTGCTAATGACCTTGAAATAAAGCCAAACCCACAAGGGCAGCATTGCAGCAATCCATTGACTTTGCAAACTAGCTACTCACCAGCTTTTCATCTCAAAATGTAAGAGAGCAAAATGTAACAGACTGAGTAATCCAGTGCAATGCCTAAGTACTTCTGTCTTCATTAGCACTTTCAAAGACAGCAACCGGAACCCACTGCATAGCTTCATTATGCTTGCATTTCAACTATGACAGCAACAGCAATTGAAATAATAATTCCTAGCAACTGGAACAGCCTAAAAACATTCCAATTATTATAATACTGAGTGGATAATAAAACATAACTCAGAAAGTCTTCCTTGGGGATTTGCAGTGGGCCTTTCCTACAAACAGGAGGCATACGCATCAAAGCCTTTGGGTCTCTAGCCCATTTCTCCTAAACACATACAAAAACTGACGTGATTACAGTCCAGTTTTAGACAATATAGTACATATGTTTCTTAATTGCTACCTAGAACAATGAAGACATTTTTAAAAAATGAATTTGCAGAAGACAAAATTCAAACAGGAATACGCAAGCATTTAAAATAAATCTACCATAAAATGTGACCAATAGTACGGCCACACCCAAACGAACTTTTCTTTCATTAACAAAATGATATTTTGCTCCCAACCCACAGATGATGGGAATTCAGCAGAAGGAGATTGTCTAAAATTAATTCTCATAATGGATTCCTTCTCCAGCCACAAATGAAACCTCGTGACAATCAAGTCCCACTTGTTAAGTGCAAAATGTGGAAGAAGATTCCTGCTTATTTACCTGGAGCAAGGCACAATGTACGGTATTTTAGCAAAGAAAAGTGCTAACGAGTAACAACAAGAAGATTTTGTTTATAACCAGCTCATTCTGCCATAGAGCTCATTCCAGCTCATTCTGGAATATAAAATGTCACTCTAGCCATTCATTGTTCATTGTTTTGAGTAAATGACGCCACGGTTAACGAGAAACATCAGGCCTAGAATTAGAACCTTTGGTTTCTGAACTAAATTACTTAGCCCACCAAATGAATTGATGTGGAAATTCAGAGCACCCTATTTTCTGATCTGCAGGTATTGTGAGAATGTGTGCAAAAAATTAAGCTGACATGTGCCCATCCACACAATTTTTATATGAAGAGCCAGTTGCTGGCCATGCCTTGGCCACCCTGGGCTTCCAGCGTTGTGCACCCTCCAATTTTGTAGGAATCCCCAGCATGGACGCTGACAGGAACCCTATAGGAGAGTGAGAGACAAGATGCTGCAGTACAAGATAGACACAGTGACACACACACCCTTCTCTGTGCAGGGCCAAATCAACTGCATCACTTCTACCCCTATTCTGGCTTCAAGGCAGTCGGCCTGTGTTTGCCGTGCAGGCTACATATTTGGGGGGGGGGATGATTGATGCAGATGGGAATAAGACCCAGCCTGTGTCCGATGGCCCTAACCCAATCAAGACCTGTTTTCCAGCCCATGAGACCCAAGGTCAGTTTCTGGAACATGGTCACAAGAAGCTACGGTTCTGTTTACCCCGTTAAGGACAGAAGGCCATGCTCCTAGTATTTATACAGCCAATACACACGTGCCACCTTGCCTACCAACCAGAGGGTCTGCTGTTAACTACCCCTATTCCCTTGTGTGCCTGGAGAGAGCTCTATGGCATGAGCACCATAGTCCCAGGTAGCTCACTAAAGCTCCTTCCCAGTCTCAGCAATAAGCCTCCTTGGGGTCCTTGAGAATGAGAAGGATAAATTGGGAGAAGTTGAAAAGTTCAGAGGTGGCAGGAGAGGGGCAGGGGAGAGACCTGTGTGAAGTGAAAGGTAGTCATGGCATCAGTCTGGAGAATATCCCCAGCCATACTGATGGCCATTGTGCTACTTGTCAATAATGTTCTTTATGAATATTGTAGTGGTTTTCAAAGGGCTGTGAGTTCCCATCCTAGAATAGTTCTTATGGCTTATACATAACACTTTGTTTCCAGCGGCTCCATCATAAACAGGAAGTCAAATTAACAGGAACTCGTTAGCCTTGAGTTATGTCGCTCTTTATTGCAATATATTTTTAATTAGCGTTTACAAGACAAGCTTATGAGACGCAGTGAAGCATGGGGCACCAAAGATAGGTGCTTATGGCATTCACTTCTGTCTGTTTGATAATTACAGTGATATATTGCACACTAAGCAGGTTATTAGAGACGTTCAGAAGGGATATTATCTTCACTCTCCAGGAGGGAATTTATTTTTGCACACTGTTTGGAAGAAACATGCAAAATATATAATTCCATATATTCATCTGGCTTGGGGCACAATCCACCACATCCTGGACATATTAAGTGCCTCACACTGAACCATCTACCTCAGGATTGCCAACACTGCCTGAGTCCATGAAGAGCTGCTCTCAGCCTGAGGACTTTCCCAGCCCTGCTTTTAATGAATCTGGGACCTTGTACATGCAAAGCATGTGCTCTCTACAATCACCATTGCTTCATGGCATACACCTGTGCAAGTCCCTTTGATTTCAAAGGATAGAACGAAGGATGGGGAGCCTGTGACCTCCAGATGTTGTGTGGACTACAACTACCATAATCTCTGACCGCTTGCCATGTTGGCTGGAGCTGATGGAAATAGGGATCCAACGACATCTGGAGAGCCAGTGGTTCACTAGTGTAGGAGCATACATGTGCTTTATGCCCTTTTAAGAACCAATATTGAAACTGTGTTGATTCAGTGCCATGTATTTCAGCACGCACCTAGTCATAGGCAACAAGGAATTGTACACAGCTATTGCATGGAATTCAACGCAGGCAAGTGAGGAGCTGTCAGGGGAGGGGGGGAAACCCCTCCATTGTGCCCATCACTGAAATACAAAGGGCTGTTGGAGGAGGGACAGAGCTCTCCATCCCTCCTCTGCCAGCCTCCAGCAGGCCAGAAAATATATAATTATTCTCAGGCTAGTAACTTTTGTAGGCTTGTTTACAAAGCTGTGTTGGTTTTATTCAGGATTGCATTTTGCAAAATCAGTAATTACACCCAAACTCATACTGTTATTTGTGCACATATTGAACTCTTCTCTAGCACTGCTTTACACTTCACAGCCCCATTTTCTATTTAAAATAATAATAATAATAATAATAATAATAATAATATAAACACCCTTTTCTGAACGTCCTTTACTGTGTGCCCCCCCCCATTCAGTTCCAAACCCAACACCAAAGATTCTACTCCACAGCTGAGCATTTTGGGATATTTCCAGTCCTGCCGCATGCAAGGGTTTGTGGATGACGGGCATGAATCCAACAGCACTGAACCCTAATTTCAAGGCTGGAACTAGCAGTTATAGGAGATGCACGGCTGCTGCTGAAAACAACCACATACCTCCTTCTACTCTTTTACTTGGTAACAGCAGGCATCCAGATTGGTATCAATGCCCTGAAAGCTTCCATACCCTGCTGCAAATGGCAGCCAAAGAAGCTGAAAGGAGTAGGGAAGCTCTCAGCATAGTGACTTCATATTGTCCCATCTGTTTTATATTATTCGTTGGGATGGGGAAATCTGTCAAGCCTGATACTGTCGAGGTTCTTTTTTTCCACTTCCAAGCTCATTCAGTCCCTGTTCCACATGGGTTTCTCCCCCCGCGCCCCAGCTCAGAAATGTGTACATATGTTTGTGGACATTTTTCAAATGTATCCATTTTTGTACACATGGACTAAAGCGTGTTTGTGCACATTTTAGAAATGAGGTGCATTTTTCAACTGTTTTCATGTTAACTCTCACTGCTTATTTTGCAGAACACATCGCAAGTTTGGAAATGTACACATTTCTGAGACTATTATATGCACAAAAATGGAAAGTTCCAGCATTGCCTACAACAAAGGAATGGTTGGTCAAGAAGGTGGAGCTGGCAGAGATGGCCAAATGCCACTGATTAGAGAAAAAGACAACATCTACGCTTATTGCAGAGTGGAAACCTCTAATCGACTTTTTGCAGGGGTTAGAATACAATGAGCTGTTTATCTGTGGTTTTGTGGAATAAGAAGATGAAATGACAATAGAAAAAAAATAAGAAGATGATAAATTTGTGACAATAGAAAAAAGAGAGCTTTTCTCTTTTGATTATCAAGTAGAGAAATTATTTGTTACCTATATTTGCTGTAGAAAAATTCAGTAGTCCCATTTTAGTTTTGTTAATTGTTAATTGTTATATTTTGTGTTTGTGTGTCTTTTATAGAAATAAAAAAGTTTTTTTTAAAAAGGAAATGTATACATTTCTGATCTCATATTGTGTTTGGGTCAGGAAGGTAATTAGGTAAATCTGTCAAAACACACACACACACATACACACACACCTCGGCAGAGTGAATTTCTCAACCATGCCTTATTATTAGACATTATCAGAAGAAAGAATACAGGGAGATGTGGGGAAGCTGTTTGTAGCGGCAGCATCTCCTGTAACATCTCACTCCAACTTTGGCTTCTTTTATGGAAGAGTAGAAAGCATTCTTCCTCATTAAGTCAGGTCTGTAAACAGGTCCCACAATTCACTCTTCAAGCAAGACACTTCCTCCCTTTCAGGCTCACAGCAGAAACATGCAAAGAAGACTTGATGATCATTCCTTACCGCCCTTCTTCCCAGCCCTTGCAATTATTTGGGATGAGTGCTTGAGGGACACTTTTGTTCTTCAGTCAAAGTAAATGACAAGCCCAACACAGTCAGAGAGACTGCTGGATTTTCAGTTGCCGTTTCCATGCAAAGAATTAATTGTCACATTGTCTCTTGAAGATGAATCATTTGTGGAACGATTAAATTATCAAAGCCCTCAATAAGATAATATCTAGGTTTCCATGGTAAATCATTAGATTGGGGAAATTGCAGCAACGTAAGTTATCTGTGGTCTGCAATTCTAAGCAGGATGAGAGGAAGACTGGATCGGGAAATAATTGTGGAGTAGCACACAGTTGAAGGACAAATGAAACCTAGCACAAGGCATGTGTGTGGGCACTGTTTGAAGTTTTATTGCCTGGTGACGGCTTACAAGGTGGATAGTATCAGAGGCAGAGCCAAATTGCATGCTACATGCAGTTGTGTGTTCTTTCTCCAGTTATTACTATTACACTTTCTATTACTACTTTGCACCTTCAAGCTGCTTTCCCACCCATGGAGGGAAAGTTACAAAGTCCCTGTACCTTTTCCCCACACAGGAAGAAATACAGCTTGTGCAAGGGAGGCAAATGTATTAACTGCACGCAACCAGCACTTTGGCTCTCAGTAAAGTAATGAAAATTTGGGGTTTCAGGTTTTGGTACATTCTGTTATATTGTTTCCCTCACTTAAGAAGAACATCATTAATATATAGCAATGATATAGTCATTCTAGAGCAGTATTCTCCAACCTTGGGTCCCCAGATGTTTTTGGCCTACAACTCCCAGTATGCTAGTCAAATCCCCCGATCCCAATCTGTGGTAATGCATGCTGGGAGTTGTAGGCCAAAAACATTTGGGGACCCAAGGTTGGAGAACACTGTTCTAGAGTATTTAAAGTGTTTAGAGTGGCGGGGGGGGGGGGGAATAAAACCCAGAAAATGTTTGTTTGCCAGCCAAGATTCCTGCCTCTCCCAGCTGCATTACTACAGACTGGGATCGGGGGATTTGGCTAGCAGTCGGACTAACTGATGACTGGATCCTTCCCCTGTGCTACGGCAAGCTCTGAGTTGCAAGAAATAAAAACCCAGGCTATTTATAACCCAATCCAGCCTGTGCGTAGTTTATTGCTCATCATATCCTGCGCCCCCAACTCTGTGCTGCTGACCGAACAAATCCCACAAGTTAATTATGCATTGTGTGAAGAAGAAGAAGAAGAAGCCCTATTTGCATGCTTGTTGACACCCTTAAAGGTTTCTATGGTGAGGCAAGACCTCTCTTTGCAGCAGTCATGCTGATTCTTACTCAGCAAGGTTTTTAATAGCTGCAAGCCTTTTTTTTCTTCCATATATGTAGGGAAAAGGCTTAACAGTGCAATCCTATACATGTGTACTCAGTAGTAAGTCCAATAACGTTCTGTGGGGCTTACTCTCATAGGCTTGCAGCCTAAGAGCACAATCCAAGAGGACTGCCGCCCTTTATATGGAGGGCTCTGGGATCAGAGTTCTCCACCCATTCAAAGCCCCGCAGGAAGGGCAGGTAGAAAGAGACAGGCGAAAACACCTCTTGTTCCACCTTAAAAAAAAAAGAAGAAGAAGCTAAATGACCTCTTGGCCTGTCTAGCATCCTTACCTCTTTGTGGGTGGGACAGGCAACAGAGAGGCTCATGGATTGAGCAGATCTACCTCTCTCCTCCTCCTTCTTCATCCCCACCCACCCCATTTCTTTCATCCCCAGCCCTCTTCCAAGGTCAGGAAGAGGACCGTAAAGCTTTCCACTATAGCTGGGAGGGGGAAATCCTCACTCAGATTTCCCCCTCTTGAGGTTTTAGCTGTGCCTATCTTGTTGGGTCTAGTGACCGCAAAATAAAGATTGAGTGATTAGCTGTGCCTATGGCAGGGGTGGACAACTTTGGTAGGTTCAGGGGCCATTCCCCCCCGACAGCCCTGCTTACAGGATGCACTCTACAGGGCACCACAAGTTCGCAGGACACGGGGGGGGGGGATTGGTGTTTTGCCACAGAAATTCAGCGCCAAACCACCCCATAGCACTCTGTGGTATTAAAAGGGTTAAATTTTGCTTCCGGACAAGCTAAATTTGACCCTTTTAGTGCTCCATACAGGTATTAGCCCCATCTTTGGGGTAACCCCCCCCCAATAATAATAACATATATATTTTTGCTGCCACAGCTGAATATCATAGTAGTGAGGGATGGAGGGAAAGCGTGGGGAGAGTGCATATGGTTGCCCACCCCTGGCCTACAATCTTAGAGGGCAGCTGTGTCTATGGCTGGGGGCGGGGGGGAAATGGCACCATCTTATGGTCCGTGGAATGCCCGCCCAGGGACCATAAGATGCTTCTGTAAATGTTCTTGCTGCCTATTTACCTGAGACAGCACTTAGTATGCCAGGAATTTCCTGGAACCCCACCCTGCCAATCCTTTTTTTTTTTTGGTCCCTTAAGCAAAGAGGTGTCATGTTGGCTACTTTTTAATCCTCTGGCAAGGAGACAGATTTTAGTGACAGTTTTACATATTTTAATTGGATAATTAATTTGAAATCTTCAAGAAATTCTGGATATGTGCTATCTGGTTCCAGTGAGATTGCCAGTCTAGTTTCTCAAGCTGAGGGCACATTGGTGGGAGGGATTGGAGCCAGAGAGGGGAGGTCCAAATGATCTCCCTTGTACATTGGAGCAACGGGTGAAAGGGGGTCACAGGGCTGTGAGGGATAGCGCCAGCCACTGATGCATGCGGCGGCGGCCATGTCTCCTGCTGCCATAAATGCTTCTCTGCCTTTGCATTTGGACAGCATTGGACAGCATTTGGACAGCCTAGGAAAGGGCTCGTCACATGTTCTGGTGATGTACTTGGGTAGTGCTCCTCGCACGGAAGAGCTCTATCTGCATGTATGGAGAGCCCTTTACCGCCCCAATCAAACACGCAGATGGCAGGAAGATGTTTTCCACCATGGGCAATGGGAGATGTGAACATGGCTCCATGGAGCTACATGCAAGGGTTGCCAAGACATGAGGGGAGTTGCATGAGCCTCCCTACTAACAGGCAGGAATCAAGCAAAGAGACCAGACAGAATTCAGAAAGGGCCAGGGTGGAGCAAGACGAAGGAAACAAAGGGACAAGGTAAGATACAACCAAGAAACTTGAAAGGAGCTGTTGACCCAGTCTACCAAGAGCCTCTTCCTGTTTCCTTTCGCAAAGACTGATAGGAAGCAGGAGCAAAAACGAGAGCAAGGAAGCTTAAATGGCCTCAGGTGAGCTTGCAGGGCAAACCTCAGGCAGATTCCTGACTGTTGTCTTTCTCCAGTCTCAAAATTGATCTCAAGGCTTGTAGCCCTCCCCCAAAATCCATAGTCTTCACCCTGTCTGCTGCACATGCCACTAGCTAACTCATCCTGAGGCTAGCAGAAGAAAGCACCAGAGCTACACTTTCAATCATCCTTGGTATTTATATGGTACTTTAGAGTGTCAAAGCTGTGCACTACAGATACATTTTCTCAGTAATCCTTACAGCCCTGCCATTCCATTATTTTGGATGAGGAGGCTGAGGCTGGAAGACAGTAGCTTGCCTAAGGCCACCTACTTAATTCATGGTAAGGGCAAGGTTTGAATCAGGGACCTCAGCACTTTTCTCTTTCTCTCCAAACAGTTCTCCCTGTACACGTTTGATAGCTGTCTTTATTATGTTTCTGGCAAGGACACCTTCTTTTCTCAGCAACAAGACAATCAAAGCCTGAGTATTCCTTAAAAAACAAAGCCGACTGAGTTCCTAATGAATAGCAAGCCCAAACCCTGTAGAAAAATTCACACCTTTCAAGTCCAGAGAGAGTGAGTGAGTGACTTTGCCTTTGGTAGTTTTAACAGAATTAAAATATTCTTCAAGTACGGCCAGGAACACAGCTACGGTAAGTATACAAAGCTGGAGATGTGGCAAAGGACCCACAATAAGGAAAGAACAGCATTTAAGAATGTGAGTGCCTTGGTTGAAACTTAGCATGCTAGTAACTAGTTTGAAGTAAGAGATGGAAATATCCAGTTTATTTTATTTATTTATTTATTTATTTATTATATTTATACCCCACCTTTTTTCCTGCAAGGAACCCAAGGTGGCTTACATAATCCTCCTCCTCTCCATTTTATCCTCACAACAACATTGTGAGGTAGGTTAGGCTGAGAGTCAGTGACTGGCCCAAAGTCACCCAGTGAGTTTCATGGCCAAGTGGGAACTTGAACCTGGATCTCCCGAGTTGCAACAAAAGAATATCTTTTTAATAAATTAATTATCAAAAAGGTGAACACACACACACACCACACATAGTAATTAAAATTATCCTTTCATAAACAATATCTACAAATTTACAGTCACACTGAATTCATGTGTACAGTAGTCACCTAAAGTACCCATCAGGCAATGTAACTGAGAGCCAAACTGGATGTGACATAACCCATCAGGGTTGTTGTCCCTAATTAATATCATGCCCATAGCAGGGGAGGGGTGATTTTAATCAGGGCCATAGCACATGGAGATGTTTAACCCTTTCCACCTCCACTGTAGTTTCAATCAACACTGCCCCCCCTCGGCACAAAATAAAAGCTCCCACTGATGCCAACAGGGACCTTGGGGTGGGGGACTAAGCAGCATGTGGGAGTGATTTTCATCAGTATCGTGTCTGGGGAGGAAAATGCTATACCTCCTCCTCTGAGTTACTAATCCCAATGGAAATCCCCCCATTTGGGGTGAGGAAACTAAAACTGATGGGTTTCCTAATGCTGCGTTTAGCATCACATGTAATTTGGCCCAGGGTAAATCAAACATTTACAACAGCAACAGAGGCCTTATTAGTTTCACATAATTTGTCCACTGTTGAGAAGGATAGGAGGACTAACGTTCCTCAACACTGGTGTTGACAGCCAAGCATCGCATAGCTAGTGAGTCGCATGTCGCTCAGTGGGTCACAGGTTATGCAGGTCAGCTATAGAAGGAAGGACACAATCTACACCTGCAGGATGAACTGGGCCCCAAGAAACAGGTACAATGCCAGGTCAAGGTGAAGGTGTCTCCCTTGGCGTTCAGTAGAAGGGTGTGCAGCCTGAGCCGAGCTGCCACCTGCAGCCAGTCCATCATCTACCTACCTAAGTTCACACTAAAATTGGATTTCCAATTCCCCTATGGAGGACAAGCAATTCCTTCCTTTGTTGACTGCGATGCCATTCTGCAGTTGGACGACTAAATAGCCTTTGACGAATGATGCCATCAGATATGAAAGAAAGCAATATCACTTGTCTTGGGAACAATAACTGCACTGTCACCCTATAAACACTGATTTACTATCAAGTGCCGTTGACACTTGGTGTGTCATCATGGTCTAGTTGGTAATGTGCTAACTACTTTACGACGCTTCTGCACTTGGACCTTATTTCAAGACAATGATATCATAGCCTGCTCATTTGTCAAGTACAAAAATATCCCCCCATCTCACTCCCAATGTCCTATACACTACCACAACATACAGTAAATGTCAGTCTTTCAATAGCAGACACATAACTGGTTTATTTTTCATATAACTGCTACTCAAAAGGCATCTAGAAAAGGGCCTCATGAAGCTAGGCACTCATCAAATGCATGCCCACAAACCTTTCATGGATAAACATAGGGATACACTTGTATAGTTGGTGTGCCTCTACCTGTACACACTGAGGATGACTGCCTGTGCTGTTCCCACTACAAATTACACAGTTGTAACATGTCAAAAGGCAGGTTTTGCACAACATGACATGATGAGTGCCTTAGTGTTTGTACACATACATTTGCATAGAAACAAGATGGGCGGGTTGCATGTCACTTTAAACCCACAGAGGTTCTGGAACCTCTGCAGCATTAAACTTGCCCCGGGCCCAGGCTGTGCACAGTGGGGGTCCGGAGGCGCTGCCTCTCCCCTTGCCCTCCCTCAGTCCTCCCGTCCGGAAGCCCAGGGGACAGTGCGCGGGAGCACTGAGCAGGGGTGGCAGCTGGCAAAAAGTGCCCCAGTGGCACTTTTGCCAGATGTCATTTCCCCTTCCTCAGTGGGGCCACTACTCAGCTGAGTTGCAGCCCTGCTGAGCAACGGCAACGAGCCCCACGGTGCTGCGTTTCCTCTCGAGGAAATGCAGCACCACGGTGCTCGTAACGGGACTTTCTCGGGGTGGCCACCACAGCGACTGCCCCAAGAAAAGTCCCTTCCCATCCTGCCTCATTGTCCCCCGCCTGGCCACCCCGCCTTGACTTACCTTATTCTTATTCTCAAGTGGCTTGGCAGAGGCGGTGGCTCCTGCTGCCGCACACCTATTCCTCGCCCAGCCCCATTGGAAGAGGCTGACTGTGAGCCAGCGATAGCATGGGAGCAAAGCGCTGAGGCCGATTGGCAGCATACACGGCCAATCAGCCTAAGCACGCCTCCCAACCTCGCTTACACTGGCAACGTCGGTTTACCGTGTCGTGTGAACCCAGTCGATGTATCCATCTTCTTCTCAACAGATTTGTGTGTGTGCATGCCTGAGGTTGTGTGTGTATACACACACCCACACACACTTCTCTACTTGAGGGATTGTGTACTTGTGAGAAAGCTCCCATGGGAAAGGGGGATCATGAAACCTGAAGAATGGCAACTCTAAGAACACACATTAACCACAAAAAAAATTAAAAGGCTCTCAGAAAAGTCTCCCTAAAGAGAAAACTTGGGACAAATATTTTTTCTCCAGGAGCAGGTACCCAAGAATTGGGAGTATGTCTGTTTAAATGTAAATAGGGGCACTTGAGAGTTAGTGTGGTAGTTAGAGTATTGGACTATAGGACTGGTACAGTAGTTAGAGTGTTAGACTAGGGAGATCCAGGTTCGTTCTAGTCCCCACTCAGCCATGAAGCTCACTGGATGACTTTGGGCCAGCCACTGACTCTCAGCCTAACCTACATCACCGGGTTGTTGCGAGGATGAAATGCAGAGAAGGTACACTGCCTTGGGCTCCTTGGCGGAAAGGTGGGATATAAATTTAACAAACAAATAAAATTAATAAATAAGTATACAGCCATGACGCTCAGCAATACACAGGGTAAGAGAAATGCATAAAAAGCCGGCAACAATTCCTTTAGTGAACACACCCACAGTGCTCATATGCTACATATCTGTTTTCCAGAAAAGGGTTATTTCAGTTCTGAGCAGGTTGCTGGAAGTGGTTATTTATGGGTATGTTTCTTCCCGGGTTTATTACACATCTTCCGTACTGCCATCCCACATAACAGACGGGAGTAGGAGCCTTGCTTCAGTAACTTTTATGCCCAGGTAGAGGAGGCTGCAAGAAGCATGAAGTCCACAAGACATGGCTGGACAGCAGGTAAAAATCTGTTATATGGAGGTTTTCTGAAGTAGAAGCATTCCCATCCCATCCCTGAGGGTTTTAGGATGTGTAGAAAACATTCCATATAAATATATTTTGACATCCAATAAAGGAGAAACCACTATCACCACCTCAGGCCTTTGCTAAAAAAAAAAAAGTTTACTGAAACTTGTAACCATTTATGTCACATAGAAGTCAAATCTAAAGATATCTTGGCCTTTATAGATCACAATGCACACTGTTTTTATGCCCTTCTTGGTGTGCATCAGCTTAATTTGAGAAGCCATATTAGTCCTATCCAGGCATTATTCTAACTGGTAAAATTCACCACGCAAGCTGGGACGGGGCTGTGCCGGGTATCCCACTCGCGACACTGCATCACCATGTAGCTCCATCCAAAGGCATCCATGAATGCTTGCAGAGGGAAGGCTTTCACACATAGATTCGTTCAGGGTTTCAGATAACGAGGGAGCCTACAGGTGTACAGCTCTACATGTGAAAGCCTCCCCATTGCAGGCATTTGCACTGAACGCATGGATACCTTTGGGCGGAGCTACATGATGAAATGAAATCAGGGGAGGCCCCATCCCAGCTCACATGGTGAGTTTTACCAGCTGGAATAACGCTGAGAGCCAGTGTTGTGTAGTGGTGAGAGTGTTGGACTGGGACTCGGGAGATCCAGGTTCTAGTCCCCACTTGGCCATGAAACTCACTGGGTGACTTTGGGCCAGTCACTTGACTCTCAGCCTAACCTACCTCACAGGGTTGTTGTGAGGATAAAATGGAGGAGGAGGAAGATTATGTAATCCGCCTTGGGTTCCTTGCAGGAAAAAAGGTGGGGTATAAATATAATAAAATAAAAATAAATAAATGTCCTTAAAACGCTCCTGGTGTTCTCAGTCAGTGCAGGTCTACACAACAGCTGTCAGTGCTTGATCAGGCTTAGCAGGGCTGAAGTCAACTGTATGGTTGCTTCTTCAGCCACTGTCTCAAAATTATAGGATTGCGTTCACTTAATTGGCACCATACACAGCCTACTCAGAATAAGGTTGCTTTTTGAGGAGGGGGAAGAAATAAACCCAAATTTAATTTTACTTTAACAGCATGACCTTCAGTCCTGAAATTCTGGTAAAGGCAGAAAAAGAATTCACGGTAAGTGGCAGAATCAGCAAAATTATAAGCTGGTAAACAGACTGCAGATAGCTAATAATCATGTTCCATAAATTGTTTTATGTTTAAACTACGAACAACCTCCTGTGGTGTTTGTGTGTGTTTTTTAACTGAATTATCAACTGCAGCTGCAGCCTAGAAAATTCAAAAGCCCCAATATGGTAACACTAGTATTTTTCATCATTCTAGTGTTCCTTCGTCTTCCGATGGAATGGAGAGCGATTTAGCATTTTATGTATCACTGCTTTGCTTCCTTGGCTAGACAGCTTTTATCATAAAACTCAAACAGCAAAAACAAGAGATACAAGAGGCTCTCCAAAATAAAACAAAAAAATCAGATAAAGAGACCTATCTAATTGTTTAAATTCACAGTGTTTCTACTTGGTGCAGATAATTGAAAGAATGGATTACAGGGATAACTTTGTACTTTGCCTAGAAGCAAAATAAAATTCCCAGTGGCTTTGCACGCCTACTTCCCTTGACTTGTATTAAATTGGCAATCTGGAGGCGATAGGGCAAACTGCAGAATGCTTCCCTCTACTCAATATGGATAAGCCAAGTGTAATATAATACTATCACTAACCAGCTGCGATAAAAGCCTGCAAGCAGAGGGCGGCAGCACCAGCACCACCACCACAAATGACTGGCTGGGACGACAGGGGAGACAAGGATGACTGTGCAGGTCAGAACCAGCTGGGCCAACACAGCAAGGACATAGGAAGGAAGGAGGCAAGCGACCAGCGTGACGGAGTCACCACTTCCTACTGCATCTCTTACTTCACCAAAGGCTAGATCTCAAACCTATACACACACACACACACACACACACACACACACACAGTATTAGTCAATGTGTGGTGGGTCAGAGCAACAGGGCTCCCAGGCTCTTTCCCAAATGAACCACCAGTCAACGAACACACTGTGGGTCGGGTGGTGGGCAGATTGAGAACACAAGTTGAGCCGGGGAAGCAGGCAGGGCGAGCGGAGCTTGGACGGGGGGGGGGGTCGAGCCTGGCGAGTTTGCCGGACTTCCACCCCCCAGTTTGAGCTCCACACACATCCCTAGACTTCTTTGTGACTAGCCATGCCTTCTATGACAGCCATTCTGTTGTGGTGCCCAGGAGTTTTTTCAAATTGCCAAATATGCCCATGATGAGCTCAAAAAGTTTGCCTACCTATGTCTTAGCTCTTAAAAGCCTGGATCATTGAATCCCTGTGTATTCAACCATGTTAGTACTGAATTAGAATTGTCACCTCTTCTTTCCGACAGGCTCATGCTTAACAGCTATGTGGCAGGCTGGTACAACGTGGTCCTCTCTTTGCTGGGAATGCGAATTGCACCTGTTGAATTTGGCCAGTGCAGACAGTTGAGAATTCTGCTTCATTTTGTTTTGATAAGAATTTACCAAAATTCACACACTTCTTCATATTCAGGAGAGAAAGAACTTCAGATTTTTTTAAAAAAAAGCAAATGTGGGAGAAAGCAAAACTGTTGTGCATTTTACAACCGCCTGGTCAATTATTTCTGTCAAGAAGGCTTTGTATGATCACCATGCTGGTCCTGTCTCTCTTTCAGGACAAAAGGGGTTTGCACCTGGTTATTTTATTAAACAGCAATCACTGCAGGAAAAATAATCAATTGCTCCTCATGTTCTGCATCACCCCCATTAAAAAAAAAAAAGTAGGTATGAATGAAAGGAACAAGACACAAGAGGGATTGAAAGTCCCGCACCTACTATGCGGGGGGGGGGGGCAGAGCAGTGTAGGAAAAGACAGTATTCCCAGCATATCCTGAGTTAACCCCCACCCAGGGAAGTTCTCTTTTACAAATTAGTCAGGAAATAGGGTCTGCTCAATACCAATAGATCAATAAAAACCGCTCTGAGTAAGTGAAAGCAGTAGAAGACTTGATCACACTAAGGATGTGCCTTTAGTTTTGGTTAATACAATAACGAAAACAAAATGTATTTATTTACTTACAATATTTATATACCGCCATATATTCCAGTATGGAGATTTCGGAGCATTGAACAATAAAAGAAAACAGATAAAAGACTAAAACAATAAAACGATACGTTAAAAACAAAATCAATAAAACGGTGGCTGGTTAGATCAGGAAGGCTTCCTGAAATAAAAGTGTTTTCAGGAGGCACCGAAAAAAATACAATGTCGGAGCCTGCCAGATCTCCAGAGGCAGGGAGTTCCACAGAAATGGAGCCGCTACACTGAAGGCACTTCTCCGGGTGGACTCCAATCAGGCCACAGGTCCATGTGGAAGCACCAAGGACATGCCATCTAATGACCTCAGTGACCGGGCAGGTTGGTAAGTAAATGAATAAATATAGTTTTAGTTATTGCATTGACTTAACCCAATGAGAAGCAAAGTAAGATTGGTGTTAGTGCACTTTGTACTCTTTAGCAGGTTTGGTTTTTAGCTGCCTGCCATAAGGCTGGGACGTAAAATTATGTAGCACTTCTTGCTGGAGTGAAGGGGGGAAAGGGGAGGGCATGGGAAAGCAAGACTCATGCGGGCCATCTGGCATTGCAAACCCATCAGGAAGCTCTATGACACGCACAAAAATACCCTGCCTTGCAATGGTGCCAAAACTTCACACTAGCAAATCAAAGGGGAGGAAAAGGCACTATGTATGAAACCTATCAAATTTTAAACGGGGTGAGGTGAAGTCACCATATAGTAATAATCGCACCCTCCCCCTCCTGAAATGGCACAAACTATTTCCCCACAACCCAAAAGGCTATTTCCAATTTGGGATTAATCTGAATAATGTCCCTCCCAAATCAGGCAAACTCTGATGTGGGGTGAAATCATGATCTGGGGGCCCAGCCCTAATGTAAGACCTATAATATCTGGGGTTCCTACCTGCCAAGACTCCTCCTCTCCTTGCCCATGCTTCTTTGCCCACATACCACTGATGCCCATTTCAATGAAAGAGACACAATGGTGGCCACTGTGCAATGCACACACTCCTGCTGCCCACCTCATCAAGAGGAAGAGAGACCGTGCCCACATGCTGCTACCAGCTTCAGTGGGAGAGAAACTGGTCATTGTGACCTCAGTGCTAATGCTGCCTGCTTGAAAGAGAGGGACAGGCCATTGTGACTTCATGCTTACACTGCCTACCTGAAGAGAGATTGGCCTTTGGGACATCATGCTGAAGCTGCCTGCCTGAAACAAGGTGACCGGCCATTGTGACCTCATGCTGATGATACTTGAGTAAAGGAGAGGGACTGGCCATTTTGACGCTAAGCTGATGTTGCATACCTGAAGGAGAGAAACTGGCCATTGTGACCTCATGCAAATGCTGCCTGTCCGAAGGAGAGAGAAACTAGACCACATGCCCTTCCAGGTTGGCTTTGCACCCTGACAAGACAGGGCTTTCTTAATTATCTTTCTTATTATTCACCCATCCTCACAAATGCAAGTTTCACCTCTCTTTGGGAAGGTAGAAGACTGCCTCCACTGCCACAACCATCTACCAGTGCATTTTAGAACTGTCTTCTAACTCTTGTTGACCAACATCAATAGTATCTCTCTGTGCTATGTCTGCCTGCTGCCTGACAATAATTTCTCTAATAAATGGGCCCACTGAATATTTAGTAGGCACTGTTTGTGGATGGAAAAGCATCAGCGAGCCAAAACCTAAGAACTGCTATAGTCATTCCCATAGAGAACCTAGAAAAAACTAGAACTAAACTGAAGGTCAAAACTAAAATCTCTCCCCCTGGCTCAAACTCACTTTAAAAATGGTGACCGACCATTAGGTTCAGTCGGTCACCATGTCTGAAGACGGTTTAAGCAGGTCTTCTCCCGCCTTTACTTAGACAGCTTTGTCTATGAGCGTTGAATTGAGCAGACTCTTCTATCTTACTCATTTGTTAAAACCAATTTCTCTTGAAGGTGACTCCACAAAGCAGATTACTGAAGTGTCAAGATCCCACAATATTAAAAACGTACAGCTTTTGGACACTGAAGCACATCCAACACGCCCCACTGCCATCCACAAACAGCAAGCAGTCTGTATTACATTCATCAGTGGATAATAAGTGCTCCAGACAGCAAACTGTAGACTTTACAGTGCATTTCTATACATATTTACTCAGAAGTGAGTCCCAGTAAGTTGAATGGGGCTTACTCCCAGTTAAGTGGGTATAGGATTGCAGCCTTAGGGTGCAATCCTATGCATGTTTAGTCAGAAAAAGTCCTACAACTCCCAGCATGCCCCTGCAAGTCACTCGGATCTGCAAATATGCACCTGAATCTGCAAATTACAGTGCAACTGCAGTTGTCTGTTTTTATTATACTCAAGGGGGTCATGGTATTCCCTCAGCAATCAGGGAATTCAGAGCCAAGTCGCTGAATCAGTTATTATATGGTATCCCTGTATGAATTGAAATGACTAATTCTGCTCTCAAAAAAGCTCAGGCATCTTTCTTGTGTCATGTTTTCAGGGTACCTAACTGTGAAGGATATGCAGCCATGTGTTTGGATACAGGTGGGATTTGTGGAGACCAGCAGAGTGTGGGCCCTGGCACTGAAATTTTGGCTACATCTAAATTTTCCTTCATCAACATCTAGCTTTGTATATCTTATGATAGCAGACTCATACTCTAGTAAATGGTCCCATATAATTTTACATAAAATTAGTTCAATTTGTGTTTCATTTGAATCTTCTCTAATGCTTGAACAACAATAAGCTTCTAAACTTCTGATTCAGAGATTACATGATATTGACAGACAGGATCTATACCCTCTGGCTAACAGAACTTGTTCTCCCATGGGATTTTGCCCAGTTACGTTACCGCACCTTCTTATCTGATGTCTCTTAAGAATATACAAGCTCGCAGAGCATTCATATTTGCAAGACATAATGTTCTACCAACAGCAGTGCTTCAGGGAAGATTTTTTTTTAAAAAAATCCACTTCAAAGCAGATTGTGCCCATGTAAGGCAGGAGTCCCTGAAACAATATGTACTCTCATATTGTAATATTTACTCTGATTTGAGATGCTGTATCCTCTTCTGACTAACTTCCCAGGGCATCCAGATGAAACATTGGTAATCAATTGTCTATGGCAGTGTTCTCCAATCTTGGGTCCCCAGATGTTTTTGGCCTACAACTCCCAGAATGCCCCAGCCAACTATGCTGGCTGGGGCATGCTGGGAGTTGTAGGCCAAAAACATCTGGGGACCCAAGGTTGGAGAACATTGGTCTATGGGATAAGGTCCCAAATATCACTGAACAGGTGGCTATTTTTTTTTTCCTAATGGCAATGAGTACATGAACTCAGCTGATTGACTGCATTAGCTAAATTGGAAAAAAAATGTAGCCTTATGTCTTGATGTTTGTGTGTTTGCATTTTAACTTAAAATGGGTCTAAACAACCATAATAAAGAAAAAGTGAAGTTACTGTTCATGACTATGGTAGAAGGCTCCCTAGTTCTTCTCTCCTGGTATGGAGTATTGTGGAAGATTGGTCAGGAGGGTAAAGGAATGGATCCATCCTTACAGACGCAAGGATGAGAATGCAAACCGAAATGAGGCTTCTTTTCTTTCAGGAGTCTAGTTGGTGGCTTGGAAAAAGAAGTGATTTGAAGGCACAAGCTCATTTCCAACCCAAGCAATTATCTCTCCCAGTGTATTGGGAAAGCTGTAAACCTTTTTCACCAAGCAAATCAATATGCCATTTCAGATAATCCCTTGTTAAATTTATTCATACACAAACAATCCAAAAAGATTCTAGCTGGAATCTAGAATCTAGCTGGGGCCTGTGCTGGAAGGACGCTGTGTTTGGGCGGCAGCTGTGTTCCATCTCCGAGCTGCTGGGAGCCTTCACTCCACCCTCCTCCCCCACCCTCTACTGCAGCAGGTACATAAGACCGGGAAGGGCCAGCCTGAAGAGTGGGGCCTGTGCTGGAAGGACGCTGTGTTTGGGCGGCAGCTGTGTTCCATCTCCGAGCTGCTGGGAGCCTTCACTCCACCCTCCTCCCCCACCCTCTACTGCAGCAGGTACATAAGATCGGGAAGGGCCAGCCTGAAGAGTGGGGCCTGTGCTGGAAGGACGCTGTGTTTGGGCGGCAGCTGTGTTCCATCTTCGAGGTGCTGGGAGTCTTCACTCCATCCTCCTCACCCACCCTCTACTGCAGCAGGTACATAAGACCGGGAAGGGGCAGCCTGAAGAGTGGGGCCTGTGCTGGAAGGACGCTGTGTTTGGGTGGCAGCTGTGTTCCATCTCCGAGCTGCTGGGAGCCTTCACTCCACCCTCCTCCCCCACCCTCTACTGCAGCAGGTACATAAGACCGGGAAGGGGCAGCCTGAAGAGTGGGGCCTGTGCTTGGAAGAACGTTCCTGAACGCCACCTCCACCCTGCCCTCTGAGAGACTTGAAGGCAGCCTGCAGCCAGCAGAGCATAATGTGTAAGGGGGCAGCAATATGTGTTGTGCGGGGCAGAGGGAGATATGGCGATGGCAGGGCGAAATGCCATTACAGGGGAAGGAGAGATGGATATATAATACCCATCTTACCTTCCAATCGCCCTGTCAACCTGGGGAACTTGGAGAACGAACCAGACCACCCACAGAACCTCTCCTTGCTCCTATGTAACGCCAGGTCAGTTAAAAACAAAGCAAGTATCATCCATGACCTCCTTCATGATGAGGAGGCTGACCTGGCGTGCTTCACAGAGACCTGGCTGGGAGATGACAGTGGCCCGACATGGGCCCAGGCCCTCCCAGCTGGGTACTGTGTTAGTGAGCAGGTGAGGGAAAGTGGGCGGGGGGGTGGAGTAGCTGTGGTCTATAAAGACAATCTCAACCTGACCAGACTTCCTGTTCGGGAATTGAATCACATTGAGTGTGTGTACCTGAGTCTGAAGACCAAGGATAGACTAGGGATTCTGTTGGTGTACCGGCCACCCCGCTGCCTAACAGAATCCCTGGCCGAGCTCACGGAGCTGGTCTCGGAGCTGGTGTTGGACTCGTCCAGGCTTTTGGTCCTGGGTGACTTCAACATCCCATTTGGGACCAGTTTGTCAGGTGCAGCTCGGGAGTTCATGGCATCCATGACAAACATGGGCCTATCCCAATTGGTCTCTGGACCCACCCATTCAGCAGGTCACACCCTCGATGCTGTTTTCAGTTCTGAACAGACAGATCTGTGGGCGGAGGTTATCAATACCTCTGCATTGTCATGGACAGATCATTTTCTGGTTAGGGTTAGTATCGCAGCTATTATCCGCCCCTGCAGGGGTGGCGGACCTATTAAGATGGTCCGCCCTCGAAGGCTAATGGATCCTCTTGGATTCCAGAGAGCCTTGGAGGGGTCTATGGCTGGTACCGTCGACGAACCTGTTGAAGCCCTGGTTGACAGATGGAATCAAGATCTAACTAAGGCTATCGACACGATCGCCCCCAAACGTCCTCTCCGGCCCGCTTCTAACCGGGCACCCTGGTATACAGAAGATCTCAGGGAGCTGAAGCGGAAAGGACGACGACTGGAGCGCAGATGGCGGAAAACTCGACTCATATCCGATAAGACACGACATAGAGAGCATCTTCGCTCCTATGGGGTGGCAATACGTGCAGCGAAGAAAGCTTTCTTTTCTGCACGCATTGCGTCTGCGAATTCGCGTCCAGCAGAACTGTTCAGGGTGGTGAGGGGTCTAACGCAGACACCTTCCCCCCTGAACCCGGTTTTAGAGCCTACGGTTGCTTGCTGTGATGCCTTTAACGATCATTTCACAGATAAAATCTCTCGGATAAGAGCCGACTTAGACGCCCTCATTGTAGCAGAGGCAGACAATGGAGTGTCCAGTAACTCCGCAAGTAGGATTACACTGGATCAGTTTCAGTTGGTGAGTACCGAGGACGTGGACAAACTGCTTGGTCGAGTGAAGAGGACTACTTGCCCTCTCGATCCCTGTCCTTCCTGGTTGGTTGTCCAAGGAGGAGATGCAGTTGGATTACAACTACAACGTATTGTTAATGCATCTCTCCAGGGAGGGAATTTTCCATCATGTCTGAAAGAAGCGGTGGTACGGCCGCTTCTAAAAAAGCCTTCCCTGGATCCCTTGGACCTTAACAATTACAGACCAGTGTCAAATCTTCCATTTTTGGGCAAGGTGATCGAGAGGGCAGTTGCCTTCCAACTCCAAGCAGTTTTGGATGACACTGATTTTCTAGACCCATTTCAAACTGGCTTCAGAGCAGGATACGGAGTTGAGACTGCTATGGTCGCCTTAGCAGATGATCTACGCCTGAGTACCGACAGGGGGAGTGTGTCCCTGTTGGTGCTTTTGGACCTCTCAGCGGCTTTCGATACCATCGACCATGGTATCCTTCTGGAACGCCTGAGGGGACTGGGAATCAGGGGCACTGTGCTTCAGTGGTTCCGGTCCTACCTCTCGGGTAGGTTCCAGATGGTGATGCTTGGGGATAGCTGCTCCACCAAAAAGGAGCTGCTATGTGGCGTGCCACAAGGAGCTATTCTTTCCCCAATGCTATTTAATATCTACATGAAACCGCTGGGAGAGATCATCCGGGGGCATGGGGCGGGGTGCTATCAGTATGCTGATGACACCCAACTATATTTCTCTATGCCTTCAGCAACAGCGTCAGCTAAGGATAGTGTGTCTCCTCTGAATGAATGCCTGGAGGCAGTAATGGGCTGGATGAGGAAAAATAAACTGAAACTGAATCCAGACAAGACGGAGGTGCTTGCTGTCAAAGGCCACAATCTGGGTTTGGAGGTATGTCAACCAGTTCTGGATGGGGTTACACTCCCCCTGAAAGACTGTGTTCGCAGCTTGGGGGTGCTTCTAGATCCGTCGCTCCAAATGACATCTCAGATAGATGCGACGGCTAGGAGTGCCTATTATCAGCTTCGGCTGATACGCCAGCTGCGCCCCTTCCTAGAACCGGAGGACCTAAAGACAGTAGTGCACGCGCTGGTAACTTCGAGGCTCGACTTCTGCAATGCGCTGTACATAGGGCTACCTTTGTACCTAGTCCGGAAACTTCAACTAGTGCAAAATATGGCCGCCAGACTGGTTACTGGTACACCTAGGGGTGCTCACATCACACCAGTTTTAAAAGCACTCCACTGGCTGCCAATCAGTTTCCGGGCAAAGTATAAAGTGTTGGTTATTACCTTTAAAGCCCTACATGGTTTGGGTCCAGGCTACCTACGGGATCGCCTTCTCCCATACAATCCACCCCGCACACTCAGGTCCTCTGGGAAGAATTTACTTCAGTCAGCCAAAACTAGGCTGACGGGTACTACCCAGAGGACCTTTTCTTCTGCTGCTCCCAGATTATGGAATGGCCTGCCGGAGGAGATTCGTCAGCTCACCAGTCTTTTGGAATTTAAAAAAGCCATAAAGACTGATCTCTTCCGGCAGGCCTATCCGGCGGAATTTTAGGTTGCCTTCAAGATGTTTTTACGATGTTTTAATGATGTTTTAATGATGTTTTAATGATTTTTTAATATGTTTTAAGATGTTTTAATATTATGTATTGTGTATTTTATTTTTGTTGTTCCCCGCCTCGATCTAGACGGAGAGGCGGGTAAGAAATAAAATTTATTATTATTATTATTATTATTAGCTGGGTCTCATTTTTCAAGTACAAAGCAGTTTTTTGAAGATCTGGGGACTTTCTTTTACATTACAATGATGAAAAGAAATGAACTTTATTCATTTTTTTTAAAGCCACAACCCTCTCTCCTCCTGCACCAATCTCCCTCACCTATGTCATCACACCACAGTCTCTCACAACCACTTGAGCAATTCACATGAGGACATGAGCAAGTGGGTTCAGTGCAAGGTGAGGCTGGCAGCTAATTCTTTCAGCATGCACCAGCTTGCAGCTCAGTCCAAAATGCTACACCACTGAGGTATATCAGGGAGCCACTAATGTCTATAGCAGTGTTCTCCAACCTTGGGTCCCCAGATGTTCTTGGCCTACAACTCCCAGCATAGCTGGCTGGGGCATGCTGGGAGTTGTAGGCCAAAAACATCTGGGGACCCAAGGTTGGAGAACACTGGTCTATAGCCTCCCCATTATTCTTAGATTATACTCTGACTTCCTGGAGCTCAAAGGACTTTTGGCTTGTAGGTTTATCTAACTTGCATGATAAAGTGAATGATTTTGCAAAACTTTGTTAAATCACTGGGCTTCCCAGCACAAACAGACTCTTTGCTATAATAATACCTATAAATTATCATACCAAATATACACACTTGGGTTAACTTAGCCCAATGGAGTAGGAAAAATGATGGCGTAGCTCAATGGTCTAGAGAGGTTGCAGTAAGGATTGCCATCTTTTGTTTTCAGAAATCCTGGCACCTCAGTTTAAGTGCCTCTGGCACACAAGCGTTATGTTCTCCTGTCTCCATGGACAGCTGCCAGCTCCTGTTCTGGCAGCTGTCCAGGTCGGGAGGATGAAATTCTTCTGGTCAGACCAATAAAATTCTAGCCTGGGAGAAACCTTGTGAGCACCTACCAAATTAGGTATAGGGGAAGGTCCTGCAAGCAAGTCAAGGCTCCGCATGGCATGGGGAGGAGAGACAAACCCCATGTCGCTTATACCAAAGAACAAGAGTGATCTGGAAATGTTTTATTGGGATCAGGCTTCAACAAGAGACCTGCTCTGTCCTACTGCTGATCACAATACTCTCTTTTTTGAGGTGGCACCGGTTTGGTTTGGTTGGCTACCCAGTTCCCAACCTTGTTTTCTTTGTAATGCTGGACGAGGGAGGGACATTTTCAGGAGAGAGTCAGTGGACAGAAGCAGGCTGTTAAACCCCTTGCCTGCTGGTTCTATCCACCACCTGGCTGATATCCTACATTTCTACCTATTTAGCTTCAAGGGAGAAAATAAGCTGTGAGGGAGAGGCCTGGAAAGAATAACTGGGCAGAAGAGGGTTAATCACCCCCCTACTGTCTGCTGATTCTCCCTTGCAAATCCCCCCACCCCACTGCCCTCCCACACCCACATTACTGTGAACTGGGGATTCACATCATAGAAGTATAGAGTCATCAGACTTCTCACAGGTGGCTTCAGGCGGCTTTGGCGGCTGAGGTAACAGGACAGGAAAAGTGGTGGGGGAACTATGCCTACCCACAAAGGTAGAGAAAAGGTAGCCATAATTAAGTATGGCAGAAAACCTCACAAATCCCATAAAAGCTCATCTAAGAAGGCACATCATCTCCACTAATCACAAGAATTCAGCTTTTGAACATAAACTCCTTTCCTTTTTGCAAAGCTCTGACAATTACACACCATTCTCTTCCCTTGGTTCAATTAAAACTGTCATGTCAATTGTAATTTAAGAGTGCTTTTCTTCCTTAGCCATGTAATTTGATATATTGGTGTAAAACTGTGCTGGAAATGCCAAATGTTTTTGATACATATTGTTGTTTGTAGCACTACATTCACTTTTTAAAATGACGATTTCCTACTGTTTTTCATATACCAAATATGCACCCTTAGAGGCAAGCCCAAACAATTTTTCTTCCCTAGGTGAAAAGTAGTCCTTTCCCATAGATGCATCTTGTTCATGGGGCACGGGGTATATATTTCCTTCCTGAAGGTTTATACAGTTGCTGACCCTTTCTCTTGTTCAAGGCTAGCATCAAGGGTTGGCATGGCTGGGAGCCGTCTGAGGGACCAAACCCCAGCAGAGATCCCACTGACAAGAGCCCCTGGAACTGCTCCTCCTCTTCCCCATTACAAACTACTTGTTCACCTGTCTCTTGCTTTGGCCCAGACACTGAGCAGAGCCAAGGGAAGTCCCCACCTGCAATATGAAATGGTACCGACCAGGCAGACGGTTTCCCCATCGCAGCAAGAACTAGGCCTTGGTTATTTTAGCTTCCATCCTGCTTTGTCCCTGAAATCTTCTAAACCATAGAATACCCTTGACCCGTGATGAGTAAACTCCCCTCCTCAGCTGAATTTGGTTCAGCAGCTAAGTTGCAAGAATTAATTTTAAAGGGGTCCAAAATGTGCCAGCAGCAAGGTGGCCAATACAGAACACCACACTACGAAAATCCCAGCTAAATATGCCAGCCAAAGGTCTCTGGTAGCTTTTTTGACTAATGGAAACTTCCAACTGAAGACATCTGTTCGCAATGCCCACCAGGCCAGTTCCTGGATTACAATGCAGAATACTTGTCATGCACCTGCCCTCATCCCTGTGCTAGAATTCCTCCAGCACCGCCCATCAAAATTAGGCCGACACACGGATGACAATTGCAACCATTTTGAGGGTGCTTGATGAGTTGTTTTCTGTTACAAAGCTAGTGATTCAAGATGATATCCCTGGCTTCCTTTGACAAAGCCACTCAATTTAAACTATATCTGCAATGATATACTAGAGTCTCACCCTTACTCCCACTTGTCTTTGCAATGTTAAAACTGTCATATTTAACCTCACGCAGCAAGATGCGATCTTTATTTAATCTCTTTCTTCCCCCCGCCCCCGCCAACCTGCAAGGAAGAGATTGATCAATGCTGCATCAATTTGTAGCCTGATTGTCTTTTAAAAAATGATATACTATTTAAACACGCATACGTTTATTTAAGCAGTAAAGGAGGTCACTCCTCAGAGAGTTGCCATAGTAACCAACTCTGGCAGTGACTGAAGGAGAAAGGTGTTGCTTGAGTTCCTTCCCTAATAGAGGAGAACCAGGAATACTATTCCACCACTACCAACACAGCCCCTTTTTTAGCAAGAGGTGCCTTAAACTAACAGTGGACAGAAGGTAGATCTGGATCTGTTGGTAGATCCAAATCTACCCGTAAATCCAAATCTACCAGTAGATCCCCAAGACTTCGAGCTTCCAATTGTTGAACAATAGTAGCAACAAATGATGCCCCCAACCTAAATTATACTGCTGAAATGAAGAAAACCTGGGAGTAACCAGGAGTGGATGTTTGTATGGAAAGACTGTGAGCTCTGCTCTGTTCTTGTTCTCAAAAACAGTTCCCGGGCTTAGAATTCTTTAATTCTAAAGCCCTAATTCAGGTGTTCAAAAAAGGGTTAAAATGAATGTGTGTGGAGAAGGAACGCTCTAGCCCTGCCCCCTTCTCCATCACCCTCTACTTGTGGAGGCTCTCCTCTTCAGAGGATTGCCCTTCACAAGTAGAGGGCGATGAACGCAATGAAGGAGATGGGCGAGGCCAGAGTGCTCCTTCCCTTCATATGTTCATTCTAACCCTTTTTTTGAAAGCCTGAATAGGGCTTAAGTGTATGTCTTTTGTACCTGGATCCAGTTGGTGGATCTCAGGAGTTCTAGTAAAACAAAAACAAAACCCCTAAGTAGATCCTGCAGCCTGAAGTGTGCCCACCCCTACCTTAGAAGACTTTGCACATTTCATTTCTAATACCTACAAGTAACTCATGCATAGAGCTGAATAGTGAAAGCACTCATAGAGGCAGGTAGGAACAAAACAAAAACCCTGCATATCTGAAAAGTGTATTACTGTATTCACTTTACCACTGCTTTCCTCCTCAGAAAATGGCATTGTGGCAGTAAAGAATTCAATATTAGCATGACAATTAAACTTTACAGTATGTGCAACTGTTAACATGAGTAAGCAGCTGAACTTGCTCTATGGACGCAGCCCTCCAAAGACAAACCTAGATTTGGGTGCCCCTCTTGAGGATTCTTGCATTCTCATTAGGGATGATGCTAAAATTTAGATAAGGGGGTGGAAATGGGACTCCCCCAGATTGGAAAACCTATTACAAACTAAGTCCAAGTCCCTCCCAAAGTTCAGGCTCTGCTTATTATCTGCTTACCCAGCACCCTCCCTCGCTGCCACTAGGCAACCCTCCCCACTGCTGGCTCCACCCTTCCCAAAACTTACTGTTATTAAGAAGAGGGTGGGGACTAGTATTAATGCCACTTAATTAATGCCAGAGCATATGGGAAGTGTAGTCCCCAACTCTTCTTGGCTACAGTTCCCAGAATTAATGAACGCTGGCCATGCCGGCTGGGGCTGATGAATATGGGCTGGGGGGGGGGGAAGGCTGCGACAGGTTGGAGAACGCTGTGGCAATGTATATGGGCTGGGATGGGGGAAGGTTCTGACCCATTAGAAAAAGATGTCTTTGTAAAAAAACAAGGCACTCACAAAAACACCAGAGTTGCTAAGCTGAACTGGGGGCAGGGTGGCTTTCCGCACTGACTTATTTCACCCAAAGTCAAGCTACTGAACCATTGTATAGTTTCTCCCAAGTCTACATTTTATAGAAGCAATATCTAGCTCACACGCACATGCACCACTCTCTTCCTAAGAGATGAGACAGCTTTTTCGCATCTGTTGTGCTTGATTCTGAACTCAGGTCTCAGGTAATAAAAGGGCGTTAAACCCCTGTGTCATTCAGTCCCCATCATTTGACAGCTTTATATTCGTACTTTATTGACTGCTTAGCAAGATTTTTTTTTTAATTATATGCATACTGGAAGCAGCTTAATGTTATCTCTGCCTTTGGCTGGGTACAGCAAAAGAAATAAAGATCTTTTTCTCTTTTTTTCTCTCTCTCTCTTTTAAAAGGTGATAGCACAAAAGCAGCATGCTGACAATGTGATTTTGATCTGCTTCAAACCAGAAAGGAATGTAAATCTTGTTTAAGAGGAAGCAGAAATAATGAGTCCAACTTATCAGCCAGTGGATACAGAATGTGGGGAAACAGGAAGGATGCAGTTCGGAAAGTGACTCAGCACCTTATTCTTTCAGACCTACCCAAGATCCTTCTTTCCATTAATAGGCCTCAAACATCTCTTAAAATGTCAATGTAGAAGCTACTCCCCAAAAGACAGCGATCCTATGTGGAATTGTTAAAATAATTATTCCCCAAAAAAGTCTGGTGACTCCTATTTCAGAGGGGTTCCTAATCCATTGTAGGTTTTATTTGGACCTTTATAGGAGCTATCCATGGTGCTGAACTACATCCCCAAATTAGGTTCACCACCATGGAGCACCATGGATAGCTCCTCTGAAGCTCCAAATAAAAGCTGCAATGGATTACCGTAGGTGCCCCACCGAAATAGGAGTCACCAGCCTCCACTGCAGAGTTCAGAAGGGAGTTCAATCTTCAGTTACCCAGCATGCAGTGTTCTAGTGAAGTGGTTAAATATAGCATCAGAATTGCTGATATGAGTTAAGGGTTACATAATATGCTTTTTGGTGGTCTCAAATATTACTGTGTCTGTAGGCTTTAGCACTAATGCATGCTGTCAATCCTTCCAGCATGCAGTAGTTACCGGGAAAGCCTAGCATGCTGTATCGGGATCAATAACCGGAAGACCTTGTGACAAGGAGTTAGCATGAACTGTTCACAGCATCCAGCACAGGCCTCTGGTGTAGCCATAAAAGCAATAGACATTTGTTAGCTTTAATTGCTGTGAGAAACCTGCAGGATAGGAAGAGGCCTCAGTTAAGACATCAGATAAGTAGGTACTACTAACTGCTGTGAACTCCTTACCTCAAACTTGTTGAGATAAGGATGTTTACACACCCTTCTGCTAAAGTTAACTTGCATTCCTGGGACTTCTCTTGCCCTCCCTCCTTTTTCCCACTGGCAGTTTTTGGCACCTTCTAGAGTTTAGGGAGACATCTATAAAATCCAAAGTGTGTTAGCTGGTGCTTTGGTTTTCCACTTGGGACAAGGAGCACACTAGTGTCCAAGTAATCTAGAGCCCCAGAGCAACATCCATCCGTAGTAATAGGAAGCCCTGCAACAAGAGAGACATGTGTAAGCTTATCTTTGCCTGTTTATTGAGAATCTGCATCCATATTCCTATTCAATAAACTGTGTATCATCTTTCACACAAGTAGTTTTGCCTCTTCCTGATATCCTCAGATCTAAATTGAGATAGCCTTAGCTAGGCCAGGCCCCAAAGTAATACACATGCTAATTTCCCATTGCTTTAGCCTATTCAAGCCAGTTGTGTTCATGTGCTGCTAGGGATGTACAAGAATTTCATTTTGATTTGTTTTCGACTATAGCGTGCCCTGTTTGCACCCCTGAACACAAACATGAGAGCATCTTTCGGGCAAAGCTCACATGTTCCCGAGTCTGCATTTAACATTCACAAAATGCATTTCTCTGAAAAATGTGCACTTTTAAAACATGCATTAAAAAAAAAAAGATACACATTTTCACAATTTAGTCAATGGGTGGGAAAGTATGCAGTTGGCCATGTTCTTTTTAAACAAATGTGCAGCCAATTTTGCACTTTTCCCATTTGAACAACCACCACAAAACATTTGCATTCAAGAGCAAGGCAGAGTGAACTTCGAGGTGGAACTCGGAGAATCTCAACAAGCTCAAGCCTTGCTGATTCTCCCATCTCTAAGAGGTTCCTCCTTAGAACAAGGCCATCTGAAGAATTTTAAGGAAAGCAAAAAAATTCAGACTACCAACATTCCTCACAGGGTGTGTGTATATGTGTGATTCCCTAACATCCCTAAATTAGCACTGAATCTGATTCTTGACATAACAAAGCAACCAAAATTAATTGGGGGGATTCTCCTATTCTCCATTTTTAATGGAAGACCCCCCAACCCCAACCATCAAATATAGTGAACCTTTCCCAGGAAAATAAAGTGGCTGTTCATCAATCTATCCAATTCTATTTTGCGGGGGGGGGGGGGGATGCTATTTTTTGTAAAGCGATCACTTAAAATTTTAAAAGATCCCAAATGTTCCAAAGCCCTCACACACCCACACACACTCCTTCAGCTCCTTCACACCATTGAAACTAAAGATGAAATGTGTTGGTGAACAGATAATAATAAAAGTCAGCATACACTGTTTGTGTACTGAAATGTCTGATAGACTTCGGCAGAACTGGTTTTCTCTGCACAATCCATAGCTAGCTGACTCCCTTTCTATCTCTTTGCAGATAAAACCTGCCTTCAAATTCACTAGAGGCACAAAAGGGGTTTTGTGAGTTTTGCCCTACAATTAAATTAGTAAATTCTTCCTAGGCCCATGCTGCAGTGATCGGCCTCTGTCTGAGAAGGAACTATCTGATTGCATGCCTGGCATTAAAGCCTCACTTGAGGTAGGATGCTTGGCTCCTCCAATCTATAATTCACAATAGGAGGATACCAAAAGGCATTCATGACAACTGGCAGCCTGTACTTTCTTCTCTATCTTTAGAACCTCAGTCATGGTGGCTCATTCCATTTGTATTTACTGAGGATTAGGAAAGTAGTTCAGGGCCAGATCAATATCCCCATGCTCAACAGAGAATCCTAGGCTTATAGCAGCCACACAAAACACAAGGAAATCAAGTTCATATTCCTATCTTTGCATAGTCTTTTGCAGTGGGAAAGATGGGGCCTTTATACTTGTCATTACACATCTATTTTATGGTGATGCTTGATATCCACTATTCCAAAAGGAGAAGGATTGATTTGCTTCCAATGCTGTATGATAGCTGAAGGAACAAAAAAGCAGAGATGCCATTGCAAATGCCTAAAGCATGTACTCAAAAGTATTTACTGAAGAAGAAAAGTAGTAAACATTAAAAGATCATTCCCTGGGGAATTCTCATCACCAGCTTTGTTAGCCTGACATTTTGATTATTGTTAGACATTCATTGTTAGCGTGTTTTATTGCAAGACAATTGTGGATGATATTTAACCTCCGCTTAACTCTACCAATTAGAATTATCAGTATTACTTCAGAATGGGTTGTCAGAGCACTGCTCTGGTCCCTTCCTCACTCTCCGTATGAGTGCAGTATAGAAAAGGAATCTGTCCAGTCAGCTTCACCCCATATTCTGTTTTAATTGTGGAGATGCTGTATATGAATTGTGGACATTCTGTATTTTAATTTTTTCTGTTGTAAACCACTTCAAGATGTCCAAACTTGGAGGATTACTACGGGCATCCTATGCATGGAAGGAGTAGTGCGGAGACGAAGGTCACCTCCGTGTTCTTCCTGCCATGCAAAACACTTAGACAGCAGATTTCGGCCATCTAAGTGTTGTTCAGCCTCGGAGCGGGCAGGAAGGAGTGTGAGGCACCACCAGGATACTTTGCTGGTGGAGCCTGTCTCTTCCCCTTCCCCATCCACAAAGCCCATCTCTGAGGTCACTCTTGTGACCTCAGAACCACAGCCAGCACAAGTCTTTCCACGCTGGCTGCGAGGGAGGGGGGAGCGAGTTCAGAGTCCCGGCTCTGACCTCAGAGCAAGTTTCTGAGCTCAGATCTGGGACTCCAAAAAAATCCCATAGACTCTGTCTAGTGACCACAGGATTGCTCTGTAAATGAATAAATATCATCACTGGAAACAATGGCTTAAAGGGAGCTAGTGCAATGGTGGGCAGAAGACAGATCTCCAAATGTTTTGGACTTCAACTCCCAGAAGCCCCTGACAGCAAGGCTAATGGTCAGATTTTAAAAAAAAGTTAAAGAGAAAAACGGGGGAAGAGAGAGAATGAGGGAAAGAAAACAGAAGTAGAAAAGGAGAAGAATTGGCATGCATGGTTACAAAAAAGTAGGTCATGTTGCAGATAGGGGCTACAGGTACGTCCCAGGTTTGAAAAAGTTGACAGCTACTGAACTAGTGCAGGGAGATTAAACAAAATGCACTTGGTTTCTCTCCTTCTCCATTTCTGTGAGACAATATGGTATAACATTCAGCCACAGATTTGCTGGATGAGAAATTCATTTCAGTCCGTTTTTGACCAGAATTGATCTAATTTGCACCTCCCAGAACTGATCACAGACCCAAACCTAATTTGCAGTCTGAAGTTTGTACATTTCTGAACCTGCACTGAGATTCATGCAACAAAAGAGTGTTCAAAAATGCTCATGTGTTCAAATGTTCATTTGAAAAAATGTGTTTAAAAATGCATACATTTGAACAACACTCACAAATATGGTTCAGTCAATGAGAGAAAAAATGGCACATTTTAAAAATGTACACAATTGATGCATGTGTTTGTGGAAACGTGCAGGAAAATACACATACACTTTTGTGTGAAAAAAGACACAAGCTCACAGTCCAATAATGATGACACAAGTTGGAACAAGGTTCAAGGTGGAAATCATTAAACCTAGACAGGCTCAAGTGGCACACATCCCTACTAGTGGGGAAGAATTAGTACAGAGAGGAAGCAAAGGTGGAAACTGAATAAATGCATATTAATTGATAAGCCTTGTCACAATAATCAGAAATAAGTATAAAGTCAAAGAAGTGAACAGTCCTGTTTAGGATCCCGGGTAAGAGACAGGACATGGGGGTTTTGCTGACCCAAAGTACGCTTTATTAACATCCTCAGTAGAAAGAAGCTATGATGACCCTCTTTCAAAGTAGTACAGAACCTCAGCCCTTCTACTCAGTGTCATGTACATGTAACAATGTCTCCATGTAAATTTAAACTGAACTTATCCTAGGTATGGGTGAGAATTTCATTTCACTTTGGATTTGATAAGAATTTTCTGAAATAAGTGAATTTCTTCATATCTGAGACAGAAAGAACTTGAGCTTTTAAAAAATTGAACATGGGGGAATCCAAAACTGACAAATCCATCCTTGCCCAAGGCTTTGAGTGCTTAGCAGGGATGTTGAAGAGTCCTTGGTCTCGAGTCACGAGTCGAGTCACGAGTCTTTGGACCCGAGTCCGAGTCCTTGGTCCAAAATGGTGACTCATGAGTCCCGAGTCACTCCCAAAGCTGACTCCACGAGTTCCTATTAAAATCAATGGGGTGTTTTCCCAACAAAATAAGGCTATTTCAGATGTGTGGCTTAAATAAATTCTAGGCACAAGTGTGCCTTTTTATTTCAAAACATTTTGGCAAGAACAGACCAGGCAGAAAAACCCAAAATAACCAGGCAGGCAGAGGAGGCAGGGAATCCCAAAGCAGGCAGGCAGAGGCCTTTGACTTGGACAATACAACTGTTGAACTGGTCAAGAAGAGACCAGGCAGGCAGAGGAGGCTGGGAACCCCAAACAGGCAGGCAGAGGCAGCCAAACCCAAAATGTCTGAAAGGTTGCATTTTAGGAAAATGATTTTAAAAAATAAACTTGCTGTACTTCCTAAAACTTATCCATGTTGCATTTGCGGAACATGATTTTTTCTAAATGTTTGGCCCCCATTCTGGAACGGTGAGATCTAATCACAATTCCACCCTCACTGAACACCCGCTCCACTGGTGATGAACTTGCTGGAACCAGAAACACACTCAGAGCAGCCACACAGAGTAATCTCAGGTCCTTCTTCTGCCTCTCCCAAGTACGCACATCAATCAAAATAAATCTTGACATACTGTTGGGGCTGCACTCCTGGTAGCTGTCCATAGTGGCCGAGCAGCGGCGCACCTCGCTTCCATGTGCTCTTCGCCAGCAATCACGCTCCTCTCCACTCCTTCTGGCACTGCCCAGGGATGTTGAAGAGTCCTTGGTCTCGAGTCCTGAGTCGTGTCTCGAGTCCCATTAAAAATATTGGGACTCGAGTCTGACTCGAGTCAGAGGGGGACTCAGTCCGACTCACGAGTCGAGTCCTGGAGTCCGAGTCCCCATCCCTGGTGCTTAGCAATCCTATGCTTGTTTAGACAGAAAAGTCCTACAGCTCCCACCATCCCTTCAGCCAGTCATACTGGCTGGACATGCTGGGACTTGTAGGACTTTTTGCTGTCTAAACATGCATAGGATTGCACCCTAAAAGTCTGAGTTTGAATCCCTGTTTATTCAACCATGTTTGTAGTGATGAATAAAGATTGCCACCTCTTTTCTCCAGCTGGCTCCTCATCTTTAACAACTATATGGCAAGCAGGTACATTGTGGTCCTCTCCACTCTGGGAATAGCTGTATCTATTGAATTTGGCTGGTACGGATGGGTGAGAATTTTGATTCAGTTCATTTTTTTCATAATTTACCAACATTCATAAAGTTCTTCATATTCAGGAGAGAAAGAGCTTGAGATTTTAAAAATTGTGATTGCAGCAGGATGCGAAACTGGGAGATTTGTCCATCCTAGGTATCACTAGCAGCACCTATGTGCTTAAACAGATTTGTTTTTTAAAGTAAAGATGGTTAACTTAAAATGCTATTTCTTATGAAACAGAATTTTTATGTGGTAGAGTATTCGGGCTCGCAAAGGGGCTTTTTCAGACTCTATGTGTGTGTTTCCTGAAAGATAATTGCACAGGTAGGAAATCACTTCGGCTGCATTCATCCAGGCCATTTTAGAAATATACAGCTGCTTTCCCCAAGAACCCGACACAATAAAAGAAAAAATCCCCATTGAGTTTCATGCCAGAAATATATCTCTGTTGAAGATGGAGATGAGTGTCCCCCTTCTGTACTCAGTTTGAGGATGAGTTACAATAGCACAACCCAGCCAGGGATTTGATACTAATAAGTCACGCAGCAGACTCCAGCTCATGTCATAAATCATAAGCCACATATACAGCTCAGCACGGGGGAAACGTATTATGCACAAATTGCAGAGTGGCAAAGTGTAAAAGAATGAAAAATAACGGCGAGGAGGTTTTAAAGGTAAAATGTACTTACATCAACAAAATCCAACACTCAAACATACATATACACACGCAAAGTAGGTTAACACAACAGCTGGGTTTCAATGCCCTGAACTGCAAAGGTTTTTGTTGTTTTTTACATAACCCATTGGGGGGCAATCTCAGTTTTGATTTAAGAGGGCAACTTTAATGACATAAATAAAATGCAGATCTCCAATAATTGTTTTTCTCATTTTCAAATATTGCATGCAAGCAACAGATAACTATGTATGAGTCCTTGATTATACATCTACAAACATACAAGACAACAGCACGAGAATCATTTATAAGTACCAGTTGAGCAAGTAGGCTTGGTTGACAGTGTGGAGTACGGACATCAGAAAAGGCTGAGGGAAAGGATGGGGAACTCCCCCTACCTTGTACCAACCTGGTACCCTCTAAATCAGGACTCTCCAACCTTGGGTCCCCAGATGTTGCTGGACTACAGCTCCCAGAATCCCTTGCCATTAGCCATGCTGACTGGGTATACTGCGAGCTGTAGGCCAGCAACATCTGGGGACCCAAGGTTGGAGAGCCCTGCTCTAGATGCTTTGGACTTCAACTCCCATCAGCACCCGCCAACACAGCTAATGTTCACGGATTCTGAGAGTTGTAGTCCAAAATATTTGGAGGGCCCCAATTTGGGGAAGAGTGTTTTACTGTGTCCTCATAGCAGATTCTGAAGTCTTAGGCTTTACCTGAATAAGTGGACTCTGGCCTACAAAACCTTAGGTCATACTAAATGTGTTAATCGCTACATAAAATAAATTGGTTAGCTCCAGGATTCTTTTGATTTGAGGTTTTATCTGTATCCACTAAGAAATGCAAAAAACTTTAGCCTTTTTAAACGTCTCCCATATTCAGATCTTTCCAATTGCTGTATATGTTCCCTACCAATTTTTACTGTGGTACTCCATGGTACCATCTACTTTTTGACTACCCCTACATTGCAAAGTCCTTACATTTGCTCCCCACTCCCAAGTCTATGTGGAAGATTTCATCCTTATTGGTAAAAGAACCCTTACTACACTAGGCCCCTTCTGCAGATCATTTGAGATTCAGTGTGCTGTTTTAAAGGGGAAAGAACAGCATTTCCTTGTTGAGAAATGCCCTCAAATAGAAAGTCCCAGCAGCATCAATAACTGATAAGGGGGGGGGGGAGAGAAAAAGTTAAATGGAGCTAATGATGTATTACTCATTCCAAGGGCACACACAATTAAGGCACAGAAGCACATGAGGTAAGCATGTAGAGAAATACCAGCAATACAATCACAGATAAAGGACCTCAGTCAATGAAATAGTTACAAATTTTCACCTTTGGTTGGTAAGTTCAACACTGGGTTCACTACTTCCTGAACAGATTCATCTACCCTTTACAGGTTTTTTTTTTTTGGGGGGGGACTGTTTTACATATTATCAACTATAGCAGTTTCTTCTCTGAACCTTTCTAGGAGACAGTGAAAAAAAGACAGCATAGTTTGATATCATGTTATGTCTCAGATATTGAGAATGGAGAAATGGAATGGCTGGTGTGGATAGACTTAGGTAGGTAGAGAGGGGTGTTAAATACAGTATGTTGCTTGCCAGATTAACAATAAAGCACAGAATACCTATGAAGATTATCCATCACAGTGGCTCCTCCCAGAAACTGGTGCTGCATTAGTATGGGGAGGAGACTCAGCATGGTTAACTTAAATCATCATTACCTCCAATAATATACTTGGGTGGTTGCATGCCTGTCAGCTTGGAACCAAAATGGGACCACTCGAAATAAGGGAGTGGGTTCTACATACTTTGGGGACTCCCTAGATACGCAGAAGTATGGAAGTTTGTAAATTAAAAGAAACATTTATTAAAAACCAAAAACAAATGACCCATCAAGGACCTGTGAGCTTCCAAACTTAAAGAATACTGATAGCACAGAGGAAACAAAATATTAGAGTAATTCATTCGGGTTCACACTGAATGCCAAAGACAGGAAACTATCTTTGATGCTATCCTTCATTGGGAGCAAGAATGCTGGACAATCATAGTTATACTAAAATCCTGAATTTCTCCATTGTTTTTTTTTTTTTTTTTTAATGGACCCTGTAATGTTTGAGGCAAATCTAACCCTTGAGCCAGGCCAGGATTTCCAAATGCTCTGGGTTCATCACAATCTAACAGGGATGGGGACTCAGACTCCAGGACTCGACTCGTGAGTCGGACTGAGTCCCCCCTCTGACTCGAGTCAGACTTGAGTCCCAATATTTTTAATGGGACTCGAGACTCGACTCGGGACTCGAGACCAAGGACTCATGTTCCAAAATCGTGTTCCTCAAATGCAACATGGATAGGTTTTAGGAAGTACAGCAAGTTTATTTTTTAAAATCATTTTCCTAAAATGCAACCTTTCAGACATTTGGGGTTTGGCTGCCTCTGCCTGCCTGTTTGGGGTTCCCAGCCTCCTCTGCCTGCCTGGTCTCTTCTTAACCAGTTCCACAGTTGAATTGTCCAAGACAAATGCCTCTGCCTGCTTGCTTTGTGGTTCCCTGCCTCCTCTGCCTGTCTGGTTATTTTGGGTTTGTCTGCCTGGTCTGTTCTTGCCAAAATCAGCTGCAGAGTTTTGAAATAAAAAGGCACATTTGTGCCTACAATTTATTTAAGCCACACATCTGAAGTAGCCTTATTTTGTTGGGGGGAAATCCCATTGATTTTAATAGGGACTCGTGGAGTCAGCTTTGGGAGTGACTTGTGACTCGTGAGTCACCATTTTGGACCAAGGACTCGGACTCGAGACTCGGGTCCAAAGACTCGTGACTTGACTCGTGACTCGAAACCAAGGACTCTTCAACATCCCTGCAATCTAATACACCCCAAGACTTATACCAGACTGGCAGGGCAAGGAGGATATGGACAGTCTGCTTGTGGCTATATGTAAGCAAGAAACTGTAGAATTCTTAAATTATACAACTATTAAGCTTAGTCTGACTTCAGAGTCTTGTTTCCAAAAGCCCCAAACTTCTGAACAGAACAGGCAGCTTTCACTTTGACCCAGATGCAGCGGGGAAAGAGGTCAGAACCAGAAGCTGTACAATCTGTCGGAATTGGATTTATTAAAAACAGACAAATTTGACAAATCCGAATGGAACTTTTGGATCCAACTATGCCAAATTATTCATAGCTGTCCATTTACAATGTACTTCACATGCCATTTGGCACAGGAGAAAAGGAAACCAGGCAGAGGGTTGGTGCCCCACCCTAGTGCCCTCTACATTTCAGCTATGTTATCTCAGCCACTTCTGAAATTTTCATTGCCTCTGCCATGTCAAGGTACTGTCCATTTAGGTACAGTATGCTAAAAAATAGCCGCTGTTCAGCAGGACCCACCAGTGTCAGTTTCCTTTTAGAGCAATTTCCCCCAATCTGGTACCCTCCAGATGTGTTGGGCTACAAATCCCATGATGCACACCCAGCAGGCCATGCGGGTTGCATATCTTGGGAGTAGTATTCCAACACACCTGGAAGGCACCAGGTTTGGGGAAGCCGTTTTAGAGGAATACGCAGCTCCTTAAATAGCTGTGGGAGCAAGAAACCGAGTCTGCATTCCTAAGCACACTTAGGAAGCAGCTACTGCTACAACCATTTTAGGGCTGGCTGGGGCATGTCATGTGGGGAGGCCCGAGCTCTGTCACAACTAGGGCTCTACGAGAAATTCACTTCAGTTCATTTTTGATCAGAATTTACCCAGTTTGCACCTTCCATCCAGACCAAACATAGACTCAGATGTAATCTGCGGTCGAAGTCCATACATTTCGGAGCTTTGGAATGTGCTTCGCAGACCCAAAAATATGTGTTCGACAGCATGCGTATATTTCAAACATGTGCATGAAAAAATGCATACTTTTGAAAATACGCTTTAATCAATGGGAGAAGAATGCGTACATTTCAAAGATGCACAACTCATGCATACATTTGTAAATACGCATGAAAATATGCATGGATTTTCATGCAAAAAGGAAATGAAAGCTCACAATCTGATACGAACTCGAGTCGGAACAAACTTCAAGATGGAATTCAGAAAGCTTTGCTGATCCGCACATTCCTAGTCACAACTTCCAGCTCAAGTTCATTCTCTGATCTGAGTAGCAAGAAGGATCTGGTGCTGCTCCATCCCATTTCTTGTTACAGATCCATCTTGCCTCTCCTGTGGCTTACCACACCTCACCACACCTCAGTTTGCTCTCAGGACCTTGGTGCTCAGAACTAGAAAGAATAGACCAGGGGCTCTCAACCAGGGGGGAATTTCCCCCTGGGGGGAATTTTAGGGTTTCAGGGGGGGAATTGGGACCACAGACTCAAACTGTTGGAATACTGATCTTTCTACAAATTACAATTCTACAGATTGTACATAATCTACAGGACATCACACCTTATTATATGGCACAGGTTAAGTCAGATAATCTTGGAAAGGGAGAAATGACATTCAGACATATGGTGAATGGGGCAAAAAAGGTTGAGAACCACTGGAATAGACGTACTAGTCTTCCATCTTGTATTGAACATTCAGTGATGTAAATATGGCTGGCAAGTATCAAGATATTGGCAACAATAGTATGCTATTAGGCCTTCTCACCAAGGTACTCAATCTGGCCAAGGGAAATTATTGTGGTGGCAGCAGGAGTCTATCCTGCCAAATATCTGATGGGGGGGAGGACACATAGCATTATTAATGTGCTGCTAATAACAAAAAGATATGGTACGTGAAGTAAATATTAAACCTCTTTTTAAATGTGCTTTTGTGCGTGTGAGTGTTTTAAAAAACTATGTTTGAAAAACTGCAACCCTGCCGACTGAAAGACATTCAAGGGGATTGTTGCTACGTGCCTTTTGATACGTCATTAGCATTAACCAAATTCACACCGGTAATCTGGAAAGGAAATTTGATTTTCCCTCTTATTGTGTATGTCAGCACTGTCTGCTTCCAGCAAATCAAACTCCCTAATTCCCATGCCATATGTCAAATGAAATAATAATAATAATAATAATAATCGCAAAATGCTAGTCAAAAAGGAAACCACAAGCACTGAATACTTGTAGGATGGCTTTAAAGAAGAAATCACACCTTCTAATCAAGTTGTATGCATCACACTGTATCCAATGGAAGTCTGCACTTATGTTCTATTGCTCTCAGCAATGTGTCCTTGGATTTAGTGCAGTGACCTCAATAAAGCAACAGAGGTGGCTCGTCACCAGGTTCCCTTCTGGGATATTTTCAGCCAGTATGATGGAAGAGACTTGGGAAATATACTTTTTAAAAGCTGGAAAATGTCAAAACCAATTCTCCACTGATGTACTGTTGTCTGGGATGATGCTGGGCAGATTAAAAGAAGACGAAGAAATGTTGACAGGCAATTACAATTCTAGAAAACCATTTTGGAAGACTTTATTCACCTGCAATTCTCAATCCAAGACATTCAATAGTATGACTTTTCACTCCACGATGTTAAGCCTGTTTCTCAAAAATGTATACTTAACTTTTAATTTGGCAGGTCTGATTTAGAAATAAACAGTCTTACAAATAAAAATGGAGATCATCCATATTTTACTGCCTATGTTTGTTAGCTTTTTTGTCACTTCATAGAAATGTATAACCAGCCAAGCATTTCAAGAAGCTGAGTATGCAAGTAACTGTTCCTTTGATCTTGTATTTTTTTCTCCAAAACTGTTTGCACTAACAAGTTTTCATATTCCAGCATTCACCTACATTTGACATTTTATCATAAGAAACCAGAGGAAGAATATGTTCAGGAGATAGGCACAGCAGTATGCATCTCGGTTAGGTATTATGAAATCACCATACTATACAGTAGTATTGTCTATATCTTCTCTTCCTTTTCTCCTATTCAGTTCTTACCCTTACTCAGTTAGCATGTCTATTTTTTTTTCTCTTTGAGAATACCACTAAAACTCAAGTGGGTTTGTTTTGTATCACATGTAGCACTGAGAGTCGAGACTCCTCTTTAAGGGCAAAATGGGGCTTAGCCAACCCAAGGAAAGAAAGAAGAATTGCAATATTTAATTGCATTATTTATTATATTTATATCCCGCCTTCTTTTCTGCAGAACCCAAGGCAGCTTACATAATCCTCCTTTTCCTCTCCATTTTATCCTCACAACAACCCTGTGAAGTAGGTTAGGCTGAGAGTCAGTGACTGGCCCAAAATCACCCAGGGAGCTTCATGGCTGAGTGGGACTAGAATCCAGATCTCCTGAGGGCCACTCTAGCACTCTAACCACTACACCACACTGGCTCTCATTAAAGTAATTGATTAAATATTTTTCTGTGGCCTAGGCTAACTCACTGACTAATTCAACCTGACCTAGCCAGGTGCCCTCCAGAGGTTTTGGACTTCAATTCCCAGCAGTCCCAGCCAGCATGGCCAATAATGGGCAGGAATTCTGGGAGTTATAGTCCAAAACATCGGGAGATCACCAGGCTGGGGAATGCTGGACTAATTAATCCTGGTTTTCTTTGGTTGTCTGGTCCCATTGCTTTCTCTCTAACATCAGAGTCTCTCGTCTCATGCTGACTTTTCATTTGGACTTCTCTCATGCTGGCAGGGCAAGGGGGAGCGTGGACCTGTAGAGTACTAGAGAGTCACATGTCAAGGCTTCCTTGCTCTAGTCTTCTCAGTACAGGGAAGGCCCAATTGCTTCCCCCCCCCATTTGGGCCCCTCTACTGAAAAAAATGGCAAACATTTCAGCCAATTGCTACTGAGGCTGCCAACATTTCTCAGGCAAATGGCATAAATCCAGTGAGCCTTGTGTGGAGCCAGCCCCTTGGATGCCCCTCAGATTCCATTCCCTCCAATAGACTGATTTTTCCCTAGGGCTGGGCCAAATCGGACCCAATTGCCCTATTGGAAAGAAAAGGCACAACATGCCCCGTCCCCAGTGCTTTTGTGGCGTAGTGGTGAGAGTGTTGGACGGGGATTCGGGAGATCTGGGTTCTAGTCCCCGCTCGGCCATGAAACTCACTGGGTGACTTTGGGCCAGTCACTGGCTCTCAGCCTAACCTACCTCACAGGGTTGTTGTGAGGATAAAATGGAGAGGAGGAGGAGGACTATGTAAGCCGCCTTGGGTTCCTTGCAGGAAAAAAGGAGGGGTATAAATATAACAAATAAATAAAAATTTTCTGTTTGCAAGAGGCCTGGCTCCTCTAGCAGTCGCAGTAGGTGGCAAAGGCAGGCCTGGCCCAGTAGGCTTTTATGTTCAAATTTGTGTCTCTTCCCTCCAAGGAGCTCCAAGTGGCAGACACCTCATTCCCTCTCCTCCACTTTTTATCCTCACAACGATCCTGTGGTTAGTGACTGGCCTAAGGTCACCCAGTAATCTAGCTAAATGGCTGTTTAGGGATCTAAAGTGTTTAATATTAATCCTTTCTTGTTGGCAAACAAAAATCATGAATGTTGTCAGAGAACAAAGTCATGCAGTTCTGCATTAGCTCCCCCCCCCCCCCACCGCCCTCACCAGAATTGGTCTGGATTGGAATCTCCAGGAATTGGCAATAATCTCCAGGAGGTTATTATTGAAAGCAATTCTGGAGATTTTAATGGTTTGGTATTGTGAAAACTTTTTTGGGGAGGGGGGAATCTCCAGGAATAGCTTGAGGCAGAGTTGGCCAACCTATTCTGCACTGGTGTCCTAGGAGGGTAGTGTTCTATACTTGTCTTTGTATTGTTGCCTCACACAGCCCCCAATATGGGGACTGTTTATCGTACTGTGCTTGTGCTTTAAGGGTGCAATCCTATGCATGCTTAGACGGGAAAAAAGTCCTATAACTCCCAGCATGCCCCAGACAGCTGTGTTGGCTGGGGGATGCTGGGAGTTGTAGGCCTTTTTGCTCTAGACATGCATTAGATTGTGCCCTAAGGCTGCGAGCATGATAGAGTATTTAAGCAGACTCCATATTGGAGGCTGCGTGAAGCAACACAAACATACAAACACAGTCCCCTCTAAGGTCACACTCCTATGATTAAGCTAGAGTAGTAACAGGCTAACAATAGGCTGTGCTTTCTTTAAGCAAGGAGATGCCATGAATACTGTACCACTGTAAAGTATTCTAAAGTAGGTTAGTTGGGGAAATGGAATTCAGTGATATCAGAGGAGAATGGGCTATCTGAGCAGATAGATGTCTGTGTCATCACCCAACAATGATTTGTGAATGGCTACCATTAAGGAAATCATCACTGTCTGTACTTTTTTGCATTTCAATTTCCTCTGAGAACATAATATACATCTCTCCTGCTGTCCTCAGCATGTGCATATAAATCTACCAATACGGATGTCCTAACACTGGGAAGTCTGGCTTGTTTGAGCTCGACAGACTTCCTTGCCCACTTCTGATCCGATGATCAGAAGCGGGCCAAGTCGTGGGGTTTTCCGCAGACTTCTGTCTCTAAGACAGGCTGCGGTTTGTGCATTTTTAAAAAAACGCAAAGAAAATTTGTGCAAATGGCGCTGTTGGTGCAATTTGCATAACCTTATGCAAATTGAGTACATTGTGGTATTTTGCAAGTTTTGCATAAATCGACACCCCAAAAGCACATGGATTTGCATAAAATCAGCTGATTTGCACAAATCACGCTAGATTCATGTGCTAGCTAGGGTATGCTGGGAGTTGTTGTAGGCCTTTTTAGGATTGCATTGCACCTTTAGTAATTCATTTATTTATTTCTATCGGAATTTATAGGCTGCTTTGCTGCACAAGGGCGCCCACATTAGCTTACAAGCAAATTTTTAAAACATTACCAATAAATAAATAGTGTATTTAGCAATAAATAAAAGCATTCCAATAGAAAAATTCATCAGCCTAGAAATCAAAATAAATTATAAAATATAATAATAATAATAATAATAATAATAATAATAATAATAATACACTCCCATCATGGCTATATTCTATGCTATTCTTCTGCCAGTGCCATATTCCTCCCTAAAGGAATTTTAATAGCCGCAAGAGACTAGAATTCTCTTTTTACTTAATGGGAATATTCTAAGCACTTCTACTGCATTTAAGATGATGAAATACCACAAACAGCTTAAGGGAATTTTTGTTAAGGGAGATATCCTAGGCACCAGAGTAATAGTATATCTTAGAGTGTATTTGATATTCTACTGAGATTTAGGCCTTTCTTGATTTCATCTTAAGCATGGTGGATCTTCAACACACCACAAGCACTCCATTTTTCCCTGTGAGGCTTACTCTCCCCCATGTAACTTTGAAAAAGTTCTCACTACCTCTGCTGCTAATCCTTTCCTCCTCCTTTCTTTCTCAACACAATCATATTCCATCAGGATGAAGGATCACCTTACCACAGGAGAACATGTGTTTCTGCAAAGTGTAAATGTAAAGATGTAAAGTGCTGGGAGCCATGGCCCAGTAGGCACTCCACATGGCATTATGATTTAATTATTCCTTAATTATTCACTAGGTGCACAAGGCGGCTAACAATATTAATGTAGAGATACTATATAAAAGCAAATATAAAACAAACAAATAAAGACACAATTAAAACATCCAATAAAAGCAAGATCCTAATCACCTGCTCCCATCAGTGGTTCATGCCTTGGTCTCCTCTCACCTAGACTACTGTAATGCGCTCTACGTGGGGTTACCCTGGAAGACGGTTCGGAAGCTTCAGCTGGTTCAGAACGCGGCGGCTCACCTGGTTAAGGGCAGCCGCTGGCGTGATCACATCACGTCAGTGCTTAAGGAGTTGCACTGGCTACCAGTTGTTTGCCGAGCCGAATTCAAGGTGCTGGTTTTGACCTTTAAAACCCTACATGGCTCCGGCCCAGTTTATCTCAAGGAGCGCCTCCAGCAACACCAAGGAGGCCGCTCAACAAGATCTGCCACAGACGGCCTTCTCCTTATCCCATCAGCCAGAGCAGCCAGGCTGGTGGGGACTAGGAAGAGGGCCTTCTCTGTGGCAGCCCCCACGTTATGGAACTCCCTCCCTAGTGATCTTCGCCATGCCCCCTCCGTGATGAGCTTCCGCCGTGCATTAAAAACATGGCTGTTCAGGCGGGAATATGGGGTGAGTTAGGATTTTAAAAGAAATTTTTATACTGTTTTAATTATTATATTTTATTGTATTGTTTTATTGTGTTATTTTGGTTGTACATCACCCAGGGTGGCCGGCCAGATGGGCAATTAATAAATATACTAAATAAATAAATACCGCAGAGAAAATTAAAAGCAGCACCCAACAACAACAACAACAACAACAAACCACTTGCAGAAAAACAAATAACTTCAGCGGGTTGAAGTCCTATCAAAACAAGAAGGCCTTTACTTGTCCATGGAAGGCCAACAGAGAGGGTTCTAAATGTGGTGGCCATGTGTCCTCTTTTACAGAGGATAGTCCTCTATTTAAAGGGTTGCTAAAGGACTGTCCTCTGTTTTGAAGGTGCTCTCAATTTGAAGGAAGGTCCAATCCAAGTCTGGTTTTAAAGGTAAAGAACCCTAAGAAGGGAGAATTCAGGGGTCTTGAGGTTGCCTATCAGCAGTTAGCACCTGGACAGCAGACTGAGCAAGGCACACAGTCACCTGGTCACAGTCTTCTACACTCTGGTGAGTTGTACTATATTTCTATTTAAATCAGAATAATTATTTCTAAATTCACATCTATACATATAAATTAGCATATGCCAATTGTATGCAAATCAGTGTCCTCTTTTGTCCTCTGTTTTGGTGATGCTTTTCCTCTTTCTTCTGTGATCCATAAGTGGCCACCCTAAGGCTAAAGGGGACTCCTGATGAAGGGAGTTCCAAATCACTAGGCACAGCCCCTGAGGAGGCTTTTTTGCGTGCCTTTGCAGGCAGGATGTAGAAAAGGGCCTCTCCCAGAGGTCTTAAAACCTGGGCATATATGTAGCCCTTCAGATAACCTGTTCCCAGGCCATTTAAGGCTTTTAAATTTAAAGGTTATAACCAGCACACTGCATTGTGCCCAGGAAAACACCAGCAGCCACCAAAGTTGTAACAGTGAGGATACATGCCCCCTGGATAACTGCCTCTGGACAACTGCCTGGGCCTGGCCACAGCATTCTGTTCCCCACGGAGGGTGCCTTACAGTGATCCAAATGAGAGGTAACGAGGGCATGTGACGCCGCCACCAGATCCGACATTCCAAGGAACAGGCACTGTTGGAACATCAGCCTCAGCTATGGGAAAGAGCACCTGGCCACTGCCACTACGTGAGCACTCAAGCTCAGAACCAAATCCAGAAGCACACCCAGACTGTTACCCTGCCTCTTCAGAGGCTCTTCTCTGGATGCTGCTGGCCACAACGGTGTGACAGCTGGCTACCAGAGAAAAAAGCCTTCTCTGTAATGCCCCCCCCCCACCTGTGGAATGCCCTTCCCAGGGAGATCTGCCTGACATCTTTGCTGTATACATGTAGACACCAGCTTAAGACCATCTTCCAGCAGGCATTTCATCTTGAATTTGTTGCTCTGATGATTAACTTTACTGCTGGCTCTTTACTATTTTTAATGTTTTTTTAAATATTTTTAATGTGGGTGTTGTTGTTTTTATTGTTTTGGTTGTTATTGCATTGTTTATGGTTGTAATTGGCCCCAAGGGCAACTGCCAGTTGGATGGGATATAAATTTAACGAACCAAAAAATAAATAATTAAAAAAAGGAAGTGCAACCCTATGAAGACCTGTTGAAACCCTGTGCCCTCTGATCTCCCATTCTAATGACCAGAGGCATACCCATATTTCATGCTTTCCAACAATGGGACACAAACATTATGGTTTTAGAAAGGACAACACAGGTACCTGCCAAAAATGTATATTTATGAAGGAGGCCCCTGCTTCCCCATCCCAGTCAGAAGTTTGTTTCAAAGGAGGGCAACTTTAAAGAGGTGATGGAAGGGGTGGGCAGAAGGATCACCAACATCACTCAAAGCAGACTCCTGCCAAAGCCAAGGACTACAGCTGCTCTTCCTCTATACACCCCTCTTGCTGCTGGGTTGGCAAATGGCAGTGGAGCAGAAATACAGTATCCCTCAGGGGGCTTGACTTAGTTCACCAGGTGCTGATCCCTACAGTAGAGGGTGATAATCCCTCCCGAGATAGGTGCAATAACTCCATGTCTCTTCCCTCTCCCTTTTGCCACACCTACCGCCCGTTCTGTATCAACGTCTAAATTATTTCAGTTACCATTAAAGCTACATGTAAACAAATTATTATTTTGCTTTTGCAATTCATCACTCAGCAGCAGCAATGGTTTTGCTTCTTTATTGCACTGCAGCTGTATTGCCAACATCTTCTCTGTTCTCGTTTTACCTTCACCAGCAGAACACTCTGCAATTTTCCCTAGCAAGCAAGTGGGTGTGCATTTCAGATGTTTTTCTACCCTACTGTTACCAGACTGGGTTAATTGGCCAACAGGGGCAGCCCTGCTCCCCCCCGCCACCCCAAGGATGCCCCTAGGAACAATGCTACATCATGACGTTGTGTCATTCCCATAGGGCATCCTGTCTGTCACAAGGGAATACTGCGGGGCTGGCCTCCTGAGGGCAGTCTAGCTTCAACCTGAAGTGAGGGCAAAGGCCCCTCAGCCACCTCATATTTAAAGGTAAACCCATTCTCAAAACCTCTGAGAATTCAGACCCCTTGAAAGTCGCTGATATTCCCTGCCTACCTTTGGGGGAGAAAAAATGGTCCCATGAAACAGGGGAGGGGGATTTTGGCCTGGCCTGGCCTTAGTACATGCATATTATTGACGGAAATGTTGCCCAATCTATCTTAGTTAATGAAACTGGAAGAATCACAAATGTTGGTGGTCTTTTCTGATTTAGTGAGTCCTCCTATCATTCCCAAAGTAGGCAGATGATCTTCACTCAGGCAGTGCTGCTGATTGCACAAGCAACCGAAGGAGTTGCTTGGGGCGGCAATATTTTTAATGGCATTAATCCAACACTGGTGTCTCAATATCATCTGCAGTACTCTGGGCTATTGCACCTCTTGCAATCATGCTGTGCAGACACGTGGGGCTGCTAAATGCCTAGGGCTAACTCTCTGTTTCCTTTATTTATTAAAAATGTGCATACCCTATCTCATCCACAAGGTTTGAAATGGATTCAAAACACACACACCCATCTTGGTTGTGCCTGACACTGTTGAAATTTAGGCTATAAGCTTCTTTTGGCAAGGAGCCATTATTTTTGCTTATGATACACTAGCATCCCACGAATGCCAACGGCACTGTTCAAACGCAAAGTAAAACTAATTACTGTAATAAAATAAAATCTTAATAAAAATGGTACACCTTTTAAAAAGCGATAACCAAACATTCTAAACTAGAAGAACTAATGTAGCCATGCAGACAAGATTGAGAGCTGGTGTGGCCTAGTGGTGAGAGTGCTGGACTGGGACTAGGGAGATCCGGGTTCTAGTCCCCGCTCGGCCATGAAACTCACTGGGTGACTTTGGGCCAGTCACTGACTCTCAGCCTAACCTACCTCACAGGGTTGTTGTGAGGATAAAATGGAGAGGAGGAGGAGAATTATGTAAGCCGCCTTGGGTTCAATGCAGGAAAAAAGGTGGGGTATAATAAATAAATAAATAATTGAAACAATTTTGATTTGATCCGGGGGGGGGGACACACACACACACAACAAGTGACAACTCGAAAGTGCAAGCCATTGCACATCAAAGCCAGTTGTGCACATGATACACAACAAACGATTCAGGTCCTCATTATTCTGTTTAGAGAGACATTTGTGCTTCTGAATGGGGAGCATGAGGTACAATGAAGCCTGCGGCAGCTGCCTATGATATGCAACAATGATTTGGTTCTGCAATGCAAAAATCTATCAAGGACACTATAGCTGTATCCTGCATTGCAGATCCTACATTAATCAGGGGGCTGGACTAGAGGACCTCCAAGATCCCTCCCAAGTATAAGATTCTGTGAAAATTGCCGTATCTACTCTTGCTGATAAGTGTCCCAAACATGCCATGCCAGTGCATGGAAAGGGGATATACAAATAAAGGGAGACCTATTATGAATCCTGTACAGTCATGCCTTGGATTGAGAGCATAATTCGTTCTGGAAACGTGCTTGTAATCCAAAACACTCTTATATCAAAACGAAATCCCCCCAAAAAATTTGTACAGGGATTTTTAATTTAAGCCATACTACAGTACTTGTATTGCAAGACGTCGCTTGTATATCAAGTAATAAATAAATAAATAAATATTTAAAAATTTGCTTGTCTTGCAAAACGCTCTCAAAACAAGTTACTTGCAATCCAAGGTATTACTGTATTTAGGATCCTGACGTTTTGGCATGTGTGTGTGTTTCATCTTTGGTCAAGGAGTTGAGAATGACTCATTGGGATTTGAGTGAGAAGCCAGAACCACCATCTTGTCCTTAGCATTTAACGGCCTTCAGGAATAAAGGACAGTCTATCCCAAAATAGCACCATCTTATGCATTAGTAATGCAGAAGAAATTTCTGTTAGCAGAGTGTTTACACCTTTTTCAGTTCCCTGTTATTTTCAGATAAACTCCCTGCTGGTTTTTGCCTCAGAAAGGTTCTCTAGCCTCCAGATTTCTTTTTCACACTTTGGTTTGATGCACATCATATGAGCAAATTCAACAGGAGTTAACAATAATAAAAGGACACATGCAATTTTGTTTTGTTTTGTTCCTCATGGACACAGAAAATTGAACTACAAACAAAAATAGAAGGAACATGCATTTCAGTTTTTCTTACATGCGTTCAAGACATTTGTAAAACAGTACAAAAGAAGCTTTCTGCTGGCAGGGCAAGAGCACAGCAGAAAACTGGTAGGCCCCTGGTGCTGAAATGGTGAGATTGGCATACGAGTCAGGATCAGGAACTGATACACTGTCTGTAGCCATTAATCCCTCCTCACATTAACCACTCATAGAAGCTCTGCTTATCCTGTTCAAAGTTCCTGCCCAGTAGTCCAATACCTGTATTGATAACCCTTAAGACCAAACTAGACAGAATGTTAATTGCATAAGTGCAATTATGCACTTATGCAGCCATGCAGGCATGGTGGAGGCTGAGCAACACTACACCCCTACCGAGCAACACTACTCCCCTACTGTAGTCCTGACAAAAATGGCCTGTGGCTTACGCTGGCTCAGCTTGTCTGAGCATGGAAAGCTAAGCAGGGTCAGGCCTGGTTATTACTTGGATGGGAGACCCTTCCTCTAGATTCCTGCATTCAGCAGGGGGTTGGGCTCAATAGCCTTGTAGGCTCCTTCCAACTCTATGATCTAAAAATTGCTCCCCCACCGCTGTTTGCATCTGGAATGGCAATTCTCCACAGAGATTCTCTCTTTCTATGTGCATGCTCGATAATCTTCTGTACCCATACGTTTTAATAGAAATCAAGTAAGTCGACCAACTTCCATTGAGCTGGATGTGCATGCATTTAAGGCATGACCAAGCTCCTCTTCTTTACTCTCAGCACCATAGTAAAAGTTCTGACAAAAGGTTTGTGTTTTAGTCTCTCTTTTTTCTTCTTCTTCTTTATTTTTTGGTGATCAAGTTAATGGAGTGACTGTTGCAGTTGATCCTGGGCATGACACTCACAAATTACACCGGTACACGGTAAAAACCACTAGTTGACTTAGAGTACGCCCTTGTAAATTTAATGTTTAATTCTATTCTATGTTTTTTGCCATTATTATACCCATGGTATAATAACCAGGAGCCTGGCTTTCTCACTCATGCCTGATCAACAGAGGAACATTTTCTGACAGGTTCTGCTTCTGCTGCAGGTTCCAGCAGAAGCATTAGCCCTAAGATCTAGTGCAGGGTTCATCTCCAGCTCAAGCCTCCGGTTATGGCTACATGTCCAGACCTAGCAACAGACAGCAGGAGCCCTGGGTTGGAACATCCCCAGCCTGGGTCTGGATTCACCCCAACAGCACTGAATGCAGCATCCCCTTCTCTCCACAGATCATTGTATCCTGTGCATCCGAACCACCATGCGTCAAAAGCAGAGAAAAGAACTGCTATAGAACATTGCCCTCAAAGCAAATACATTCAAATGTCAATTCATGCACTGCAAGAGAAGGTAATTTGCTTGCTTGCATTGATGCCTTGCTAATTTACCAAAGTATATTTCTGGTAGCTTTTATAGGGGAAAGCAAAGAGATCAATTCACCTCTAAACTGTAAATATGTTTGGTCTATTGTTTAAAACAAGGACTGATCACATAACTCAAAAAGCATTAAAAAAAAAAAGTCATATATGGTAAATCCAAAATGTTTCCAATATGGCCCTTGTGCTGGCTTCCTAACAAATGGGTCAAGGTTAATTTGGCAATACTAATCGAAGCCCACTTGGCAGGAAATGAACTCCATCTTATATAAAAGTTATTTACCGCAGCACTTAATTTTCTGTGCTTCATTTCTGGACTGTGCTTGGCCATTAGAGATTAATATTCATAAGGAGACTTGAATTATTCATTAGATTTAAACAGTGCCATATTTCAAAGACATAGTCCCCATCAGCAATTTAAAGGAGATGTGGAGGACTTCGTTGGTCCTGTCTTCCTTTTAAACATTAGTACAGTCTAGCAGGGCCATGCTTCATCTCTATTAACCACCACCTCTGGTAGATAATCACTTCAACATAACAAAAGAATAATTTTGGATAAAAAGCACCACACCTCCATACCTAAAATATGTTTAAATACTTGTTTAAAAGTTCCCACTCTCAGGAGGAGGTCCAGAAAACACATGAATGAGAGGGGAAAGAGAAAGTATGAATAATTCATGTTTGTTCCAAAGGTCCCCTTCTCAATATTACACTTGAGGAAAGCTTTTATACAGGGTCAAATTATTCCCTAAGCTTCTACTAAGAATGTTTTTTTTAAAAAAATGCAACAAATAAAACTGAATAAGAAATTGAAATGTCGTATTTGCCATTTCCCCAACTGCAAAAATTTATCAGGAACTGCAGAATGTTAAATATGACTTGATTATTAATATCCTTTCACAGCAGGCGGAATTTGCTTTAATCTGTTTGCGACAGGCATATTGGGAAAATGGTGAACATCCCAGTAAGATTTTGGCACATTGTCTTAGACAACAGAAACATCATGATGTCATTTCAGCTATTAAAGATGATAATGATAGGCTATATCTCTCCCGCAAAGATAAAAATTTACAATTTTAATTTTTTTATTCTGATTTGTATAGTATGGACAGTACTGTAGTACAAGTAGTGAAACATAGGAGCAGGATAGGGATGCTTTTCCCCCCTCATGTTAATCTTCCATGCATAGATTCCTCACAATGGCAGTTTCTTATGGCTCCTTTGTGTATGGAGGGAATGAAGAAAGTCATTACGAATATGTATAAAAGGAAATCACCAGCTCCAGATGGGTTTCCAATTGAGTGGTATAAAACATTTTCTAGCCTCTTCGTTCTAAAACTTTATCACCTATATGATTATATTTTTGAATCAGGCTCCCTTTCTTCATTGTTAAACTATGCTTATATTATGGTCATTCCTAAACCTGGCAAGGATCACACTTATTGTGCTAACTATATACTGATTTCATTAATCAATGTAGATATTAAAATATTAACTGCAGCATCGGCCGATAGATTACAACCACTTATTACAATGTTGGTTCAACCAGACTAGGTGGAATTTATCAAAAAGGGATCCGATAACCTTAGATTAGTTGTTGATTTAATAGCTTTAAACTTGGATAGAGCAGACCAGGCTGCTATTGTTTCTTTGGATGCTGAAAAGGCCTTTGACAAAATTCATTGGAAATTAATTTTTGCTACATTGAGTCATTTTGGCTTCTCTGATGAAGTTTTGAAATGGGTTAAAATTTTATATTCAACCCCTAGAGCTAGACTCATGACGAATGGTCTTTTTTCAGCTTTGCTTTTACTTGGGAAAGGTACTAGAAAGGGATGTCCACTTTCTCCACTGATATTTGATTTATGTTTGGAACCCCTGGTGTATGCTATTAGACAGAACAGTAGTATTCATGGCTTTGTGCATGACTGTTTAGAATTCAAAATTATTCTTTATGTGAATGATCCCTTACTGTTTATTTCACAGCCCCAGGCATCTGTTCCAGCTTTGATGCAGTTGATCAATACTTTTGGTGAATCTTCTGGCTGTTCAATTAACTGGTCAAAGTCTCAACTGCTGCCAATTGGACACAATATATCACATAGTGTATTAGCTAATTAGCCATTTCGCTGGTGCCCGGATTTAATCACTTACTTGGGAATACTTATGCCCAGAGACATATCTCTAATCATTAAGTTAAACCTCAACAAATTGACTAATGAGATCTCATGAGATATAGACAGATGGGCATCACTAAAGTTGAGTTTGTGAGGTAAGGTAAATAGACTTAAGATGAATATTATACCTTGGATTGTTTATGTTATACATGGAATTCCTCTATCTATACCTGGCAAATATTCTCAAAAATTCAATAAATTTTTCTGGGGTTACTCTCCACCACAAATATCCTTAAAAAGGATGCAAATTTCCAGCAAGGAAGGTGGGTTTGGCTTGCTATATCTTGCGTTATATCATTCAGGCCTATTTGCTACTTGTACTAGATTTTGCTCTTTCCCACTTACATTAGATCTCAGTTACATCTTATTCAACAAAAACTCTTGTTTCATGTTCATTTAATAAGGGTTTGTCTAAGTTGGCTAACCACTGGAGGTGTAATATTGCTAATGCTTCCTTTAATCATATGTTTTGGTAATGTCCAGTAGTCGCCTCTTTTTGGGAGGAGGTTATAATATGGATAAACTTTGTATTGGAACTCTCTTTGATATATAATGATGCCCATGTTCTTTCAAATTATCTACCTGCTTCCTGGAAGTTAACATATGGTCAACATAAATGGATTTTCCATGGCATTTTGACAGCCAAAAGACTAATGAAATTGTAATGTTTCATTGTAATGAAATTGTATGTTTTTATTCTTATTTGTATTTTATTATGTGTTTTATTTTTTTATGAATTGTTGTAAAAACCGCCCAGAGAGCTTTGGCTATGGGGTGGTATAGAAATAAAATAAATAATATTACTACTACAACATTGGAAGAATAAATGCTCACCTCCTATAATGCAATGGATTGAGGACTTAACAACCCTTTCAACATTTGAACAGATGGCATATAGACATCACTCTCGAATGGATAGATATATGGATATTTGGTCTCCCTTTGTTAAAGTTTATGTTTAATTGATATATTCAAATCTATGTGTGTATGTGTGTGTGTTCTGGTTTTGTTTTGTGGAAATTTATAATAAAAACAAATTAGCAAAACATTACCGGAGAAGGATCTGGGGCCACCACATTGTAACACAGGGCTCTGCCATGTATCTTTAATCCCCCTGATGCATGAGAGATGAGACAACCTTAGCTTCTCCAGCCTCTTCATCCCTTCCCTCATCATCTACCCTGTCACCTGCCTGCCTGATATATGCCACATCTAGATTCCTTCAAGTTATGGCAGATGAGGTTGAGGGGTGGGAGACAGACTGGGGAGGAAAGGGCAGCAGAAACTATGGCTGTCCCCTCTGCTTGCTTTTTTTTGGTGGGGGTAAGTATGATGCCTTCTTCCACACAAATGGGGCAAAAGGCATCACAATTTATATAATGGGCTGTCGGCTGTCCCTCTTCTCCCCGTCCATTAAAAATACAATTCACACCCCAGAGACTAGCTATTCTGACTAAGCTCAGCACCACTCCCTACTTTAACAGAGAGATGAAGCTCCCCTAGAACCTTTTAAGAACAAGATGTACCTCTTCACTAAGTGAGACCAGGACTACAGTGAGTCTAGAACAGTGGTTCTCTAACTTTTTTGCCCCATGCACCCTTTTCACCATATGTCAGAATGTCATTGCCCCCCCCTTTCCAAGAATGTCTGACTTAATCTGTGCCATATAATAAGGTGTGATGTCCTGTAGATTATGTACAATCTGTAGAATTGTAATTTGTAGAAAGATCAGTATTCCAACAGTTTGAGTCTGTGGTTCCAATTCCCCCCCTGAAACCCTAAAATTCCCCCCCGGGGGGAATTCCCCCCTGGTTGAGAAACTCTGGTCTAGAATATTCCTATCAATGGCCAGCTCACCCAGCCTTCTTTACCCCTCTTCCTGAGAAGCTAACCAGTGGGTCATGATAGGGATGCCTTGTCGTTTCCCTCTGAATAAAGATTACAATTCTTAACTGTCATGACTAATGGCCACTGACAGAAATATTCTCCATGAATTTGTCTAGTCTTTTTAAAAGCCACCTATGGTTAAAAAAAAAAGCATCCTGTACAATAAATTCTGAAGCACCAATGTATAAATAGATTTCTTGTTTATGCATTACATGAAAAAGTACTTCCATTTGTTGGTTTTGAGCCTACATGCCATTTGATTTCATTAAATCACCCTAAGTTCTAATCATTAAGACTGAATAATTAATTTCCTCTTTACCTTCTCTCATGTCCACTCTCAGTCATCTTTTTTCTCAGTCCCCATCCCCACCCCAAAAGTCACCAACTTCTTAAGTCTTTTTTCATCAGTTAGATGCACCTTCTACAGCTATACAAGGTATTTTTTTGAGATGGGATGACAAAAACTGCACACACTGGGTTGTATCCAATACTGGTCTAACTTGTCCCATTGAAATGAATGGGACCTTTTCTTTCTTTTCTTTTGTTGAAATTTTATAATTAAAAAATAAGTCATAAAAAGTCCCATTCATTTCAAATGAGTCTACTCCATAGGACTAACATTGGATACAATCTACTATTCCAAATCATAGTGCACTGGAGAGGTATCAGTGGTATTATGATATGCTTTTCTTATACAATTCCTGCCAAACACAGTGCAAGTTGGCAATGTGTGTTTTTGAAAGGCTAGCTGCTATCTAGTTTGATTTTATCCAAGGAAGGAAGGATACATCTCTAAATAAATAAATAAATGCATCTTGCACTCCGTTCCAACACATTTCAGTAGCAGTGCATAATTTATGAACGTTCATGATCCTTTCCCATTCAGTGTTTTATTTGGAATGAAAAAGTTTCACTTTATAAATGGATACAGCACACATGTATTTTCTACTTCAGTACAACAGGTCTTCTAAGTAGCAATTACTATTAAAGGACATCTGTATAGTGGCATTAATACACAGCTCCAAAATGTATCCTGAAAATAATTCCGCTTTCTCTGTGCATACCAGCTGAAAGCAAAAGCAGATTAAAAGTGTTATAGTATGGTCAGTGTAGATATGGCAATGGGTTTTCTGCTAAAAAACAACACCACCATCATATAATGGACAGGGTGTATGCGACTCTCTCTGCATTCTACATACAGGGACAAATTCCCCTACCACTACACAATTCCTGCCTGTGTAAGTGGGGCCACATACTAATACAGATGGAGAGCAGATTTCATCCCAACCGCCATGTGCTCCCTAGGGTGCACCACTTCTTCCCCCCCCCATGGGAGTGGAAGTTTCCCATTCCTTTATACAGGCAAAAGTAAAAGGATACCCATGGGAAAACAGAAGCCTAAATCTGACTACTGAAGTCAGTGCCTGGAGAGGGGAGTGACCTTTACCCCTTTTCAACTGTATTCCAGATTGCCACCCACTCACCTTGTCCCATAGAATTCAGCTGGAACTACTGAAAACTGAGCCAGCACCCTCTGCAAAGTGCCCGACTGTGTTCTGTCTCTTGGTAGGATGCCAGAGGGTGACAGAATCCTGAGCTTTTAGAAGAATGACAGCTAAGGACTACCAACTCAACTCCTGGTCATATACTCTTGACAGACTCGGTTAGTGTTTAAGACAGATGTATTTCCTGATTGTCGCCATCCGTTTGGCGTATTCAGAGTAACTGCAGGATAATCCATCACAGGATTTATCTCCCACTGTTATCCATATGCTGCTTTTCTCTTTTGTTTTCTTATTTAGAGAGCTAGTGTGGCGTAGTGGCGAGAGTGTTGGACTGGGACCCGGGAGATCCAGGTTCTAGTCCCCGCTTGGCCATGAAACTCACTGGGTGACTTTGGGCCAGTCACTGACTCTCAGCCTCACCTACCTCACAGTGTTGTTGTGAGAATAAAATGGAGAGGAGGAGGAGGAGGAGGAGGACTATGTAAGCCGCCTTGGGCTCCTTGCAGGAAAAAGGCGGGGTATAAATATAATATAATATAATAAATAAATATTTGTGTTGTTGTTCTTTGTTGCTTTTGTATCTATTGATTCCTCCCTGTGTATTAGAAACTTAAGAAATCACTGGGCTCAACAAACACTTTGAAAAGCCCAACATGGACTGGAGGGATAAATGGCTTAGGTCACATAGCAGAGAACAAGCCAAACCACTCCCTAGTTTTTCTTCCCAGAGTGCTTCCTGTCTTTTTAGTCCATCATAAATATCCTGGGATGAACTAGTCTGCAATTGTTCAGGGTACTCCGGAATGCTGCTTATGTAAGAGATCCATCATAAATGCCTTACTAGGAAGCATACCCCACCTCTCTCAAATTTGAAAAAAATATAGAACTTGAGACCCCTCCATATACTTCAGGAAATGCAACAATTCAAACCTATGATGTATCCAAGATCATAGGAAAAAAACTGATGACAAAGGGACTCTGGAAAACTCTAAAGCAGGAGCTTCAGCATGTATCCTCTCCTCGGTTATGGATGTGTTTCATGCTCAAATTAATCTTATCTTGTTCTTATATCACAAGCCATCTAGTAAACTGAGGAATCCAATGTGGGTCGCATATAGCTGGGTGTAGGTCTTAGGCTGTACATGTCCACTATCATTAACAGAGTTCTGTTGCAAGCAATATTAGTGTACCAGGCTCTGCTGCTTTGTATCTAAAGCATTAAGGGGCATGCAAACATGCACAGCAGAAACCTAGAGCTGTATATCTTTTTTTAAAAATCACCTAAGGATGCCTGAACCAAAACATTGTTCAAGTGGAACAAATGTGGGAATCGCTAGAAGAAAGTTATCAGTGTATTTACTTGAAATTATAACCCACTTCTCTTACCTAACAGAAACTCAAGATGGCCGGAAATATCAAAACAATGCTGCGTTGCAATAAAAACTCACAATAATACATAAGTAACCAGACTAATAACTACCGTATATAATCAAAATAAATATGGCTCAAGTGAACTTTGATCAGATCAAATGAAATACATAGGTTAATAAATTAGAATATTTTCTGAAGAAAGAAAGTTTGAGATCTGATGGACCATTCCAAAGACAGTGGGCCACAAACAGGGTGCCATATTGGAGAAGATCCTGCCTGGGCCCCATCCTGATTTTATTTCTCAGGTAAAGAGAACTCTTTGCAGGGCTACCCTATCAAATCATAATGGCCACAAGATTCCACACACGAGATTTGATTCATGTACACTGGTCCTAGGGTGGCCAGGTGTCCTATTTTACAGAAGATGGTCCTCTACTTGAAGGACTGCCAGAGGACCGTCCTCTGTTTGAAGGCATCCTTGAAAGACTGTCCTGCTGTCTAATTCTGGCTTAAAGATGAAGAACCGTAAGAACTATTGCCCATTAATTTAGCACCTGGGCAACAGATTGAACAGGCAGGCACACAGGCCACATGGTCACAGGGCCAAACTAAACATTCCTTTAATCACACATAGCTGAGCTATGCCTGATTGTTTCCCCTACTCTCCTGCCAGTGTGCATGACCTCGATACAGATCAGGAACGTAGCATTTGGGGAGAGGAGGGTTTAAGCTTCCTTGCCCTCCTTGCTTCATCCTGAAATTAAAAGAAAAAAACCAAAAACAAAAACAATGGTAGGGGGGAGGATTAAAAAAAATATTCATTGGTATCAATGATCAATGGAAACTTTCTTCTTTTTTTAGCCCCACACCTGGGGGGTGGAATTTTGGGATGAAAATGAGTTGGAGGAAGCTTAAACCCTCCTCTCCCAGCCAGAGCACCATGGTCCCAAAGCACAGTCTTTCACACTATGGTGAAATGTACTCTATTTCTACTTAAAATTATAATATTTATTTCTAAATTTGCATCTATGCATATAAATTAGCACATGCAAATTTTATGCAAATCAGTGTCCTCTTTGTCCTCATTTCTGGTGATGCAGGTTTTTCTTTTTTGGAAATTCATAAGTGGCCACCTGAACTGGTCCCACCAATCGATGCATCTTTTTATAGGCAAGTACCACTGCCTTGAATTGGGCCTAGAAGCAAACAAAACAGCCTAAAATGGAGTTAATATGTTATCACTGCCTTGCAACTAACTTAAAGTAGGCCTGGCATTTCCCACTACCTGCAGTTTCTGAACTATCTTCAGGGACGACTACACCTGCAGACATTTGATGTAGCCAGTTCTTGATATAACTCTTCCCAAATAATGCTATGCTAGCACTCGCAGAACCAAAGCAATCAATTTGAGGCTACTTTAGTGTGTGTGTCTGTTCGTTCCTTTTGTTGTTGACTTTTTAGGGGTGAGGGAGGGATCATCATTTATTACCTTGTAGATGTCCAGTACCTTATTCTGCATTGTTGTTGTTGCTGTTTGATAATAATAATAATAATAATAATAATAATAATAATAATAATAATTTGTTTTTAGTTTATATCAATACAAGCAGCAGCCATACCAAAAAACAAAACAAAGTCAGTGAAAAGGCTAATAGGGAGAGGAGGGAAGTGGTATAGGTCACTGTTCATACGTTTTGTTCATTTTCAGTTTACACTACAGGGGTGTCAAACAAAACACCTTTGCATTCTGCTAAACATAAGAGTTTGGTATAGGCTTGCCATATAGCTTTGAAAGCCTCTAACAGTATAAAATTAAAATAAAAAAGTATTTTTTTAAAATTGTAAGTTTTTAATTCTCCCACCATAGGTACTGTATAACTCTTGATAATGCTCCATGCTTGATAACACTCCACCATGGTCCAAGAAAGCTTACTTGAAAGTAATAAGGTGCTACGAGACACTATGTTGTTTTGAATGCAATAGACTAACACGACTACCATCTCGAAATCATCTAATCTCTGTAATCTATAATATGTAGCTAGTTCATGCATGACAAACACAATGAGAAATGGATTGTTGAATTGTGTTTACTTTTTGAGTGGTTGTATTTGGCAACCAACAGGATGTGGCTAATCCATTTCCATTGTCCTGCTGTAAGATTCCATACAATAGGGAGGTATCCTACTTGATTATACTTTTTATTTTCTGAACTCTTTGTAAACTGCCATAGGGTGCAATCCTATGTCCCTCCGACCTTGCCTGGGGGGACATAGCATTGGGACTGGAAGGTGCTGCAACCTCGGAAATCCCATCTGTGGTGTGGTTCTTTCCATGCTGGCAGTGAACCAAACATGGAAGAGCATATTCAGTTCCCCCATGGGGGCAATCCTGGGGGTGGGGAAGAGAGGATTGAGGCCAGATTCCGAGGAATCCAGGCAGCACTTCAGCCTCTCTTTCTCGTGAGGAAAGGTAAAACATCTAGATGGCCAAAATCAGCTGTCTGGATGTTTTTGAGGGCAAGAATGCCCGTAATCCTCCGGGTTCAGAGGGTTACGGGCAGCCTCACAGGATCGCGCTGCCCATTGGTTAAAGACATATAAATAAATAAATAGTGCTATTTTATCTGCATTCCAGAACTAAGCTGATAGGGAAAATAGCCTCTGTCCAAAACTAAGAAACAACAGGGCAGAACAATATCATGTGCGTTAAGCAGCCTTCTGTATCACTGTAGGCACCAGCACTTGATAGAAGAGAGGTTTTATTTTTCTTAAACAGTCATAAAGGAGACCAGTTTCTCCTATACAGCAATTTCTGCTATATGAGGCATAGTCGCAAAGTTTAGAGTTTAGGTTTCGTTGAAGAGATTTCAGCCTTCCACTGGGTTGGAATGATTCCATTCTCTAGTTCCCTATTCCATTCTACACACACTGTTGTATCAAATTTAGTTTAAGCCATACAAACAAACCAGTTCCTCTAATGGAGAGGAGAGGAGGACCAAATTTAAGTTTAAATTGTAAGTATTGCCACAGGAAGGTGTCAGATAGCCTATAAGTTTCTTGACGGTAAGAAAAGTGAACAAAATTACTTTGTCTATTAATTGATCTAAAGAAAGACTGTATCTGACCATGTCTTCCACAAAAACGTGTGACCAGCCATTTTGAGTACTGGGTTATTTCAAATTGTTAATTTTTTGTGGGTATAGGAGTCAAAACAGTGTCATGCATTAGGGCAGTATCCAACCAAGCCACTGAGCTCCCACTGATTGTGTTGCGCCGGTGGGAGCAACCCCTAGTGCACTGGAGAATTATTGGTTCTCAAAGTAACCTTGGAAACCCTATTTCCAGATAGGGACAGGTCAGCGGAGCTCCCTTCTGCTCTGTTCTGAAAACAAACTGCTAAATCCGCATTGGTTTTAGAACCACTAAATCCCAGGGATGGGGACTCGGACTCTAGGACTCGACTTGTGAGTCGGACTGAGTCCCCCCTCTGACTCGAGTCCCACTTGAGTCCCAATATTTTTAATGGGACTCGAGACTCGACTCGGGACTCGAGACCAAGGACTCGTCAACATCCCTGGGCGGTGCCAGAAGGAGTGGAGAGAAGTGCGATCGCCAGCGAAGATTTTATTTTTTAAAATCATTTTCCTAAAATGCAACCTTTCAGACATTTTGGGTTTGGCTGCCTCTGCCTGCCTGTTTGGGGTTCCCTGCCTCCTCTGCCTGCCTGGTTATTTTGGGTTTGTCTGCCTGGTCTGTTCTTGTCAAAATCAGTGGCAAAGTTTTGAAATAAAAAGGCACACTTGTACCTAGAAATTATTTAAGCCACACATCTGAAGTAGCCTTATTTTGTTGGGGGGGAAAACCCATTGATTTATAGGGACTCGTGGAGTCAGCTTTGGGAGTGACTCGGGAGTCACCATTTTGGACCAAGGACTCGGACTCGAGACTCGGGTCCAAAGACTCGTGACTCGACTCGTGACTCGAGACCAAGGACTCTTCAACATCCCTGCTAAATCCCCGTTGTGCAAGCGGTCGGTCCTGCTGGTTCACAGGCACAATGGGATACTGTCCTTTATCTTTATTGACTACCAGCAATTTATACTCTCTTTACCAGGGGCTGGGACTTGTGGAGCAGGTGGGACAATGTTGTATATCCTGTAGAAGTAAATCCAACGAGAAACTTCGAAATAAAATGTTAATACTAAGTGCTTCCCCAATTCTGATTTTTGCGCTAGAAGCAAGCTTTTTTTTTCTGGAAGCAACGCTTACTTGTATAAACATTCACCATTTCTGAGCAGGTTCAGTGACATTGTTTTCTTTAGTTACTGGAGGAGCCTCAAACCCACACTGATGGAAAGTGAGAGCAAACAGCAACTTAGAGTAAGGTCAATATAAATGAATGAGCACATATTTTTGCAAGGAGTGCTAGAAAGTATGCCACAAAAAGGCAGCAGCACTTTTTTACACAGTTGAAAATACTTGCAAGAAAATGCTGTTAGTTCCAGCTCTGCTCTAATTTAGACTACTTGATGAGCTACTTCATAGACATTTTTTCCCATACATGGATGGAAAGAAACATGTATACCCATGGAGGTAAAACAGCATTACTCATATTAAAAAAGCTCTCTTAAAAATTAAAATAATAATAATAATAACAACAACAGCAACAACAACAACAATTGAAATACATCAATAAATGAATAATGAATTTTACAATAACTTCAATACACAATCTCCACTGAAACAAATTAGATACTTAAGTTAAAGTGAAGCATGCATATATATTAATTTCTATATTATACTTTGATTTCCGATAAGCAAGAGAAGAGCCCCATTCTTTCACAAATTTAGGGGTTTGCTGTCTCCACCTCTCAATCTAACTAATTTTCAATAATTGAGCTACTTGCCATATTTTATTAATCCTTTCTATACATGTGGTTGTTTTTGTATTTTCCCCATTTTTGGCTATTATAAGTTTTGAGGCTGTTAATAAATTGAATAACATTGGTTGATGCAATTTTGATACTTGAGAATGAAAAAGCTTAAAGACCCAAGTGCATATTTTCTTCCTTGTTCAATGCAATGGAAATTACTGTAGTTCTACCTTCCTAATAAACTGAATCAACTAATTATTGGCTTCCAAAACACAATCTGTACAACTTTGACACAATTCCAAATGCAATCTGTACAACTTTGACACTAGAAATATCTCCCAACGCTCAGAATATTTTGGTTTTCTGAAAGTGGACCCAGTGAATCAGAGGCAGCATATTCCAACAAGATCAGCAGACAAAGGCCATCATATACAGACCAATCAAGCTACTTCTCTTCAATGCATCAGACTGTCGACACAAAAGAACATCATTACTAACTATAGCTTCTTGTTAAATTTCTTGGCAGCCCATTCAAGACACAAAACAACAAAAACATACACACTCAGAGATGCAAATGTTGCCATTTGTGCGTTCCACAGTATGTTCGAAACTCTACACAACATAAGCCTGGAAGCGATATGTGCATTCAATCCTTGCCGGCATTTGATAAGTGAATAGTCCATGATAAGAGATTCAAATTTCATGGCTAATAGGTTCACTGATTACTAGGAATTGTTGGTATTTAATTAAAAAAAATTACTCAGCCAAGAAGGTCATTATTTCTCTAATGGAAGTTGGAACATTGTGCTTCACCCACTCACTTGTCAGTCACCATGCCGCTGGCATGCTAATTATGTATTTCCATGCAACACTACTCACACTGGAATTTGGTTAGTACAGGTCATATGTATTAAGCCACTTCTTAGCTTCTGTCTCTGTCACACTCTAACAACAAAGAAACACAACTCAGTGTGGGGAATTAGGGATTGGTGAGAATTTTTTCCCAGTTCATTTTTGTTAAGACTTTACCAAAATTCTCAAATTTCTTCATATACAGTGTATGCTATGTGTGATGGAAAGAACTGGAGATTGGGGGGGGGGGGAGAATCCAAATGTGGAAGAAACCAAAACCAAGAAATCCATCCAGGCTCAGTCAGGGCTTTGCTCTTAAAAATCTGGGTTTGAACCCTATGTATTCAACCACGTTGGTGCGGAATTAGGGTTGCCACCTCTTCTGGTCTGACAGGATCCTCATTTTCAACAGTGAGGTGGATAGACAGAGGCTTTTCCAACCTCCCATTCCTCTGACTTTGTTTTACTTGCAGCTAGACAGGCCTCTCTGCCTGTCTAGATAACTTATCTCTGAGTGGGCAGGGCAGGGACGGGAATGGAGAGGCTTGTGGATCCACGTCTCCCCACCCCCACCCCCTTTTCTCGCTCCCCGACCTTCTTCTGAGGTTTCTGCCACAGAGCTTTCCACAGCAGCTTCAGGAGGGGATCCCCAGTCAGATTTTCCTCTCTGAGGTAGTTGTCAGCGGGGGGCCTCAGCGGGGGGGGGGGGTTGGAGCCACAATATCCTATGCAGTGCTTTTTTTCTGGAGAAAAGGGTACCGGAACTCTTGGATTACATTTCCTCGGGAGTAGATGGCGATTAAATTGTAATGCAATTAATAGAAGAAAAGGTGCTGGAACTCAGTTCCAGTGAGTTCCACCAGAAAAAAAGCCCTGATCCTATGGCCCATTGCAGAGACTATAGCAGGGCTCTCCAACCTTGGGTTCCCAGATATTGCTGGCCTACAGCTCCCAGAGTCCCTTGCCATTAGCCATGCTGGCTGGGTATGCTGGGAGCTGTAGGGCCAGCAACATCTGGGGACCCAAGGTTGGAGAGCCCTGGACTATAGAAATGCTATATAGTCATTTCATTATATTATGTAAGTGGTATACAAGTATTATTAATAAAGTGAACAAATAAAAATAAAACATGGTCCCCTCTATGTTCCTATTGAATTTGGTGGGTGCAGACGGATGAGAATTTTGTTTCAGTTCATTTTTTATAAGAATTTACCAAAATTCACAAAGCTCTTCATAGTTGGCATGGAAAGAATTTAAGATTTTTTATTAAAAAAAAAAATGAATGAGAGAGAAAGTGAAACTGACATATTCATCCATCCCTTGTGGGGATATGCAGGTGAAGGGCTATATGACTAATTAGATGGGGCAGACTCCCATTTTTAATGATGCACATTAATTTCCAAGGGGCCAAGTACATGGGATGCAAATTGCAATTCGCAAGGCTGATGGAGATGCAAAAAACCCACACTTCCCAAGAAACTGGGGCTACTGGGGGAAGGTATAACCCCCCACCCCACTGGCCCCAAAGAAGGCTTTCTAAAGCATGAATTCAGCACATAGGGGAAAGAAGCAGGGAAAGTACCTTATCTTCAATCAGCAATCTGGGTTAAAAAATTTCAGCAGGGAATTCCCTGCTGGGTGGGGAATGGGGGCAATTCCCTGCACTGGGGAGAGGTGTGGAGCCTGGGGGAGAAGCTGCCAGGCCGGCCTGATGGGGACCCCATATTGGCTGTATCCAGCCCATGGGCTGGAGGTTCACCATCCCCACTATAGAGATTTAGGAATGGTGAGTACTAGCCTCAATCGTGTAATGGTCTGTTCCCATTTCTCATTTAAAAGGAAATAAATTACTCTCTAACCCAGTGTTCTCCAGCGTAGCTATGCTGACTGGGGCATGCTGGGAGTGGTAGGCCAAAAATATCTGGGGACCCAAGGTTGGAGAACACTGCTCTAACCTATCACAGTGAAACTATTAAAACAAAAACAACAACTAGATGCTGCTCTAATGTGATCTACAAAAAAGTTCTTCAAGTGTAGGAATCAGTACATTAATTTTTTAATCTTACGTTGTTCTGAAATCTCAGATTTCCCAATGGGCAGATTCTCACCTTACCATAAAAGTAACTGAGGTTTACACCCATCTTATGCATTTATATAATTGTGGTAGGACAAATGTTAACTCAGGAAGGATCAATTCCCATATGATCACCTTGAGGACACAGGTGTGTCACTAGACTCACAACCAGGCACAGGACATGAGAAGAGATGGTGTGCAGTGCTGGCTCCAGGTTTTTGAGGGGACGGTGGGCAAAACACCCTCAACGAGCCCCCCCCCCCCCCGTGAGTCTCCCTTCTCACTGCCATTGTCACCAGCTGCTGTCATTCTTCATCCTCTTTCTCAACATTGCTACCCACTTGCTTGCTTGACAGGCAGGGAGCCAGTGAGCAATTAGGCAGTGGCATCAGCTGCTCCTCCTACTGACCACCACCATTGTCTGGGCCAGGATGAGAGGCAGGTGAACAAGCAGGTTGCAGTGAGGAGGAGGAGCAACTCCTGTCATTGGGCCCCTGCTGGGTTGTTGGCCCCTACCTGGTGCCCAACCATGCCCATCCTTGACACCGGCCCTGACTGTGTGTCAACTGATGCCTCCATGTGGGTGCTGCATACACAGTAGCCCAAATCCTGTAATGAAAGCAATAGTTCTTAGAACCTGGCTCTTTTGAGAACCACCCTCAATTTAACTCTACTATCTTCTTTACTATATGAGATTCCTGAGAAATGGTCTACTCCCTGCACATGCAGCAGAATAAGACAATAACATGGATTGTGCTATTTCAGAGTGCAGGTAGTCAATGCCATTTTTGAACACTCACTCATGTAAAACAAAACAAAAAACCAAAAACCCCTCCCAAGCAAATCTAAGCTCGCCCCATATTAGACTAGTTGTCTGAAAGCTGAGAATTTTCCGTTCTGGTGAACATTCAAAATATATATCTGCACGAGCAGTCTGAAGTGATTCAGCCCGTCCTTTCACCTTATTTTGCTGATCATGCAAGACCAGGTCTGAGAATCTATCGAGTCCCGTGGATTAAACGTGTAGCAGAAAATATTTTTCTCCATTTACTTGTGATGAACATGAACATCTTCTGTAAGGTTTTATCTTATGTTATTTACCATTCTAATGATGAGTGCCAACAGAAATAAAGCCAGAACAGGGCCCCTGAGAAACAAAAGGGAGGTATCAGCATGCTCAGGGTTCCCCCAAGGTTTGTAGAAAGTAGAAACACAGTTTTTAAATACCCTAAGGGGGCAACCCTTCACCAAAAAATATGCCAATAAGCATGCTCAGTAACCACAACATTTCGAGTGTCATTTGGAAAAGAAAAACTGAAGGTGGGGGGATGAAATGGAGTATCTTGGCTGAGGGCATGGCTGACATTCTGGAACAAAAGCACTCCAATTAGAAGGTGAGGATACAGTGCAACATTTTGTTGCAGGTCCCTATTGTTATTCTTATACCCCATGCTTTATTGAAAGAGCTCAAAGAGGCATGCAAGGCCCAGATGGGCTCCTACCCAAGCAGCTTATCTTCAGCAGTAGAACAGACCCTTATCTGGGTTTAGTATGATCCAACCAGTGTTAGAAGAAGCTATCCTGACTATGTATCAGTGTAGGTGGAAGATTCAGGAAAGAAGGCAGGAGGAATAACTGATCAACACTGAGGGAAGACACAGATTGAGGGGATGTGAGCTGGAAGTCAGCAAAGAGAGAGAGAGAGAGCACAGAGTAGGTTCAGCAGGTCTTTTTAATAAATACTAAAAGCAAAGAGTATGGTTTAGGCAGGGCTGGCTCCAGGTTTGAGGGTGCCCTTCACAAAGTTCCCTCCAGTGAGCCCCATAGACATTGCTGGGCCTTGCCCATGGGGTTACCTACCAGCAGCAAGTGCTACACAACGCTATTTTAAATTTCCCACAATGCCCCTGATGTAGGTCAGCTGTCAAAACCAGTGGGCACCGCCAGGGCATTGTAGCCCCAGCAGCTACCAGAGGATGCTGCTGTTATCGGGCCTGGTTCTCCTAGCCAATTCTTTATCGATAGCAAACATCTCTTGCAACGGAAAAGGAAAAGTACAGTAGTGGCTTTATGTTTTAATCTGGAAAAAGAAGATCTTGTGTCAAGTCCAGGCATGACCCTGGCACCTGCTATCCATCTCTGAAAAGCCATCAAACAAAGTTAAGGGGGAAATTAAAAATAAGCAGTAAATACCTTAAAACAATGGTCAATATCAAACATGAAATTGTATTTCAACCATCACTGTCTCTTTTTGAAAAAAGTAGCTGGGAATGTGCTTGGTTCCAAGAGGTCTAGAAAGAGAGAGAGAGAGAGAAAGGAGCGGGACTGAAGGTATAACGACATGTATTGCTGGGAATGTGCTTGGGGTAGAGGCATGAAAAGATACCAAGGCAGGGACAGCTCTGGAAAAGGAGAAAGCAGCAGAGTTAATAAGGGAAATGCACAAGAACAGAGCAAGGCAAAGATGAACGGAGCCTGTGTATCGGTGACAATGCGGGAAAGCATGAAAATGGAATTGCTGATGAAAAACAACTGCCAGCAGCCCTAGAAAAAGAGAGGAGATGGAACGTTTAAATGACAGTCTGCAAGGAAACCAGGTAACAACATATGCCTTCCTCTAGTCGCCTGGGTTGAAAAAATTATGTGGCTTCATCATGAAGGATTAGTATTTTTACTCGTTTAGATTACTCATACAGCAGCTTTCCCAACATAGCGCATATGTTTGAGAAAACACCCTATGTTCCATATACTGTCCTCCCTCGAGAAATTGGGGTATTTTCCCCAGGCATGACAAAAACCAGAAAATTAATGCTAGCCATGGTTCCCGCCCCCACCCTAAACTATCTGCATGTTCCACTTTGCCTCTTTTTGATGTATAATGAGAAAATTGCAGTATAGCTGCAAAGCTACCAAAGGGGTAAGTAAGAATCCAACAGAGGATAACGGTGACTCAGGATGTAGGCGGCATAGATTAGGGATCCAAATAATTAGGTTCAAGCAGAATCCAGAAAACTATGAGGAAACAGGAAGGAAATAAGCACACAAATAAGGGACAACCAGTGATTTTTTAGCTCACCTAAATTCTAAAAAAAAAAAAAAAAAAATCACTTTGAAGCTCATTTCGGATCACTCTTGTTTTCATTTTTGACCTACTTTTTGGCTCGTATGAATGGGGAAAGTACAAAATTTCTGTGTGTATTTTTTGGAAGTACAAACTTTTCTCCCATTGGCTAAAGCATGAAAATGCATCTTGATTTTGTTTTGTTTTTAAATGCACATTTTAAAGTGCACATTAAAAAAAATATTTATGTTTCAAATGTGATCACGAATTCAGGAATTTGCAAACATCTCTCTCCAAAAAAAAAGCACTCCTACTCACATTTGCGTTCTGGATTGCGAAAAGGACATGTTTGCATGGCTTGTGAGCACAAATGAAATTATTGTACATCCCTTGGAAGGAGGTGTTGACCAGCTGCTAAGCAGATTTGATCAGCATAGAGCTGAACCAAAATTTAACAGAAGTGACTTTTCAGAGAAAATTTCAGAAGCATGGTTATTTCACAGAATAATTTCTATCATTGTGTTGTGGAGGCTCCCATTGTTCCGCACAATGTCCTGGAATGATGCTAGTTCCTGTGGCATGTTGTGGTGGTAGGAGATGCAGAATGGCAGAGGCTCCTGGTAAGCTAGAGCCAAAAAGAGCACAGCAATTCAATTGGTCTTATGTAAGCTTGTGCAGAGAGAGGCTGAACAGAGATTCCTGACAGACACACACAGATGATAATCATCCCATTTACTCAAATATCCTAAGGTACGTTACAAAAAGAAAAAAAATAGTGTGTGTTGTTCAGTCAAAAGGATTTAAGATACTATACTGATGGCCATAGACTTACCTAAAAAGTAGAGCTTTTTCAGGTATAAGAGTTAATATAACAAATATATAACCCAAAAGGCAAAATTGGAACTATAGGTTCTTGGTTATTGATCCAGATGTATTGCAGAACAAGGGGGGTTTCTTTTTCTTTTCTTTCTTTTTGGCAATAGGTGGTTATTTTACACCTGTAAATACACATGTCTACTCTGAGCCCAAAGTACCCACCCACTGAGGAGGCTACCCACTGTGTCTCTGCATGCTTTACTAATTTGGCCTTCCCTTCTTCTGACCAGCCTCCTCCAAGGACAAATAGTTATGTTACGTCTCTGCATTGGGTGTGGGTAGTTCATTCAATAATTCCTTGTGCAGCAGAACTATCCACACTCAAAGGAGGCCGTCCATTACATTAATGCATGAGTGAATGCACTGGGATTGCCTCGGGAGGCACACTGAGAACAGCAATTGGCGCAAAAACACACAGAGTTGGCTTCTGTGACAGTAGACAGGGCCGGTGCTACCATTAGGCCAACTAGGCAGCTGCCTAGGGCGCAGGGCTAAAGGGGGTGCCAGAAACGCCTTTAAAAAAAATACAGCGCTCTCAGTTGGGAAGGGGGGGCACTAAATATCTGATCTTGCCTAGGGCACCAAACTGCCTTGCACCGGTCCTGACAGTAGATAATTCTTACTTGTTCAAACTCTAACAGTAGAGCTTCCTCTAGTCACATAAGAAGCATGCCTGCAATTCAAGGAAAAATGTCAGTGCTGTGGGACATTCTGATGTGTACACACACACACACACACACACACACACCAGTATATCTGTATATAAAAGTGAGAGCCCTGACTCACTGACTCATCAATTTATTTATTTCCTGTTAAGCTAGAAAGCTGAAATTTAGCATGGTTGTTGCTTATGGATCACTAATAAAAACCACGTTGTGAAAACTTTCTTAAAAAGCACCCTTAGGGGGATGAAAGGGGTTTTTTTTTTAAGTACTCAAGAGTACAGGGTAGAAAATAATCAGTCTTTTAATCCTTTCAAAGAACAGGTCCTTCAGCTTGTTGTGTGTGTGTGTGTGTGTGTGTGTGTATGAGGAGAGAGTAGGAAAATCTGCATTTTGTTAGAATTTGATCCATTACTTAGATTACCATGAATTTTGTAGGATTATTTTTTCCATTATTCTATTCATGGAAATGCAATTACATGCAATCCAATCCAGACATGCATTTTTAAATTAAGAGATATAATCTAATTCAGTACGGACATCTCAGGAGAGGAGTTGTACTTGAGTAATACTAATACCCAAGTACAAAATGAATGGGTATCACAGTCCCTCTTGACTGATCCAGGCATGTATAAATCACAGCTTTTCTTAAAAAAAATTTTTTTAAAGAATGCCAATCAGGAAAGAATTGGTCCCCCTGTGGACATGGCTTTCTAGACACAAATGTACTCTTCATATAGATGATGCACAGATGTTGCAGTCTGATATCTGCAATAAGCAACCTTAAGGTGTAACATGAGAGGTAGATCATTCATTGGATGTTCATGCTTTTGTCACAAAGCTGCCCCTTGATAGTACATTCAGCTCCCTGCAACAATGAGGGATTCCCCCCACCTTTTCTCTGAATGAAAGGGTCAGCTATCTCATTACCAGAAACAAAAACCCAAGTGCAACTGGCATTGTTGGAGCGCTCAACAACAGGACAGAAACACTGCAGAGAAGAGAAGGGCATGGGAAACAATGGTGCCTCACTCATCATTTCTAACACTTGCTGAAATCCAATCAGTTGGGTCAATAATCAGGGGACCTTGAAAAGACAAACCAGATTATTGTTAGAGTGTAATTAATCGAAAAATGTAGATGCATTTGGATGTTACTGAAAAGAATGAAGCCACATTCTCAACAATGCCTCTCAGAGCTACTTATTGGCCACAAGAAAAGGCAATTTATTTTTGGCTTTTTGTAAGATTTAATTATGCCTTTCCAGAAAAATATAACAAGAATAGAGAATTTCAGTGTGGTTCCCTAAAGAACTGGGGGGACGGGACATACCAATTTTTAATCTTGAATAGCAAAGTCGCATTAGCTGTATGCATTAATTACCATTGATTTTTATCATTTAAAGGTGGCTGTCGTTTCTTTTTTTAAAGACTCTTTTAATGAAATGAGTATCTTGATATATGACTTTATGCTTTATAAAGTCATAAAAAAAGATAATTACATTGGGGTGGGGGAATTGCTTTCTTTAAAAGCTATATAAAAACACATTTTACATTTTAAATTGGTGGTTTGCTTTTTAATTAAAAAAATTAAAACAAAATATACATGGCTGGATCCAAACTTAGTTATACTTTGAGTAGACACACTGAAATCAGTGGCATTTATGATAGTCATCACCTAAATTAAGTCCCATTTATTTCAATAGGTCTACTCTAAGTCTGGCTTCGTCCCATAGAAAGGAAAATATATGTAGACAGAATTGTTTAGCAAGGTATCAGCAATATGTAGATGCAACTCTCTTGTTTTGAGCAGTAAATCCTAAGGCGGCAGTGGAAGTTCTAAATTGCTGTTTGGGGGCAGTTTTGGAACAGATGAGGGCAACAACTGAATCAATCTAGATGAACTGCAATACTGTTGATTGGGGGTTCCAAAGATCTTGAGGAGGCAGGCATTCAGCCCATTTTGGATGGGGCTGCTCTCCCTTTGAAACAATTTGGGGGGTGCTCTTGGATCCACTGTTGATTTTGGACAAGCACATAACTGCAAACACCAGAGGTGCTGGCTACCAATTTTCAGGGATGGGGACTCGGATTCCAGGACTCGACTCATGAGTCGGACTGAGTCCCCCCTCTGACTCGAGTCAGACTCGAACCCCAATATTTTTAATGGGACTCGAGACTCGACTCGACTCGGGACTCGACACGGGACTCGAGACCAAGGACTCGTGTTCCAAAATCGTGTTCCTCAAATGCAACATGGACAGGTTTTAGTTTATTTTTAAAAATCATTTTCCTTTCAGACATTTTGGGTTTGGCTGCCTCTGCCTGCCTGTTTGGGGTTCCCAGCCTCCTCTGCCTGCCTGGTCTCTTTTTAACCAGTTCCACAGTTTGAATTGTCCAAGACAAAGGCCTCTGCCTGCCTGTTTTGGGGTTCCCTGCCTCCTCTGCCTGCCTGGTTATTTTGGGTTTGTCTGCCTAGTCTGTTCTTGCCAAAATCAGTTGCAGAGTTTTGAAATAAAAAGGCACACTTGTGTCTAGAATTTATTTAAGCCACACGTCTGAAATAGCCTTATTTTGTTGGGGGGAAACCCCCATTGATTTTAATAGGGACTCGTGGAGTCAGCTTTGGGAGTGACTCATGACTCGTGAGTCACCATTTTGGACCAAGGACTCGGACTCGGACTCGAGACTCGGGTCCAAAGACTCGTGACTCGACTCATGACTCGAAACCAAGGACTCTTCAACATCCCTGCCAATTTTATCTTGTTTACTAACCATGTCTTTCCTGGAGAACTCAGAACTGGCCACAATAATTGTTTCTCTCGTCACCTCCAAGTTGAACTACTATAATGCACTTTAGGGCAGTCTGGAAACTTCCATTGGTCCAGAATGCTCCTGCCAAATCATCATGATGAGCTAACAGGATGGGTCATGGTATGCCAGTTGTATGTCAGCTACACTGGTTGTTATTTTGCTTCAAGGCTCAATTCAAGATGGTGAATTTAGCTTATAAAGCCCTATACCTTATACTAGGGCATCTTAGGAATCACCTCTTCCCACATGAGCATCCCCAAGAACTTTGCTCATCCTCTGGGACCCCTCTCCTTGTCCTCTCTACTGACAGAAATTGAGTTCTCAGGGACAGAGGAAAGGGCCTTTCTGTTATGGTGCCCAGACTATGGAAAGGTCTCCCCAGAGAGGTACATCTGCCCCACTCTTTTAAGTGGGATTTGAAAGCAGCAGTTAATTTTTAGTTATGACCTTGAATGGTCGGCTCTACTACTCTTTGCTGTTTTTATTATTACATTTTGATTTGTTTTAAATGGTTTCTGCTATAACTGTTTTAGTTTTAGCTTGTTGTGGCAATTCAAAACGGCTTATGTGTCAAGGAATCTGGGATGTACATTTTGTAATAACCAAAAACAAAAACAAAGGTTACAGAAAACAAAGCTTTCATTCCAATGTATACAAGAAAAATCCACACTAATCAGGATATTTTTTTAAATATAATTTTAGCACTGCACTGAAGTGTCAAATAGCCAGTCCTCTGAAGCTGATACACCATGCAGTCTCCATTTAGGGGTCAATCTCTGGTTGTTTCCATTAATATTTTCACCTGAATGAAACTATACGTGCAGGATGCTTATCAACAAAAGCAGATATGAAACTTTAATTAGGGCAGGATTTTCGTAATATTTATTTCACATGTTAGGTCTGCTCCTGGCTAATACACAATAGGCCAACTGGCTTGCTATTTCACATGGTAGGCTATTGCTAAGGAGAACCTGTGGGGAAGGATACACAAGCCTGTGGCAGAAGAAAACAGCTGCCCTCCTTGCTTCAAAGTGTTGGGTACATAGTGTTACTGCTCTTCAATTTTCCAATTTCTAATGGCTAACTGACCTTCTGGTGGCTTAACTGCACATTATTTTGCAATTGTCACATCTCTCTTTCTCTTTCTTTTTTGGTAGATCCATGAAAACCGTTTTAAAACCTGCTGCTGTAAATCAGGAAGCTTATCTACAATCCGAATGTGCAATCTTTGCTTCTGAAACGTAAATCATGTGTATTCATTGCATCCCCATCATCACTACATTCATAATCAATTATCTATCCTGTTACCTTTGCAGATCATTCTATATAACATAAGAGGATTTCATCATCAGGATGAAACCTGAGAAAATAGATAACAGATTCATGGCTGCTTGCAAATTAGAATGCCAGGTCACTTGTAAACTTACCCAGGGAAACACACCTAATAATTACATTAATTAATTTTGAGATGCCCAATCTGAAGTTACTATAATTGCATGTTACTTTAATTTTCTGGCTATTTCACCCGCCCAGGATTTTTATGGTATTTAGATAGTATACGTTTTCTTCCAGGAAGAAAGAGAGACATTCAAGCTTTCCCAGTAATGTCTCAGAGATCTGCTATGCCAGTTAAACAGTAGTATAGTTAAAAGAAGGTACCACTTTAAATTCATTCCAGGACCTTCAGTCCTCCTCTGTAATTAGATCAGCATGCACTGCACATTAAGCAGCAGTCAACAGAACTGTTACTGCCAGAAACGGATATTGCTTTAATAGAACAAATGAAGGAAAACGATCAGTCACTGGGTAGCATATAATGGAGAAGCCGTAAGGACAGTGATTCTCAGAACCCCAAAATGGTGCTACTGCTTGACAATGAAGGGCACGATACAGAGTTGTTAGACAGAACAAATTTCATTGAAATCTATGACTTCAGCATACACCTAAGTATCATTGGTTTCACTGCAATTTATATGCCTAACATTGGAACCAAACAAATTACTATTAACCAAGTGGTGGTCAGTTACAGTGGTGTGCATATTGGTTTATTTTATTAAAACATTTATTGCTCCAAAGAAAGGTGTAGGAAGGAATATGTATTCATGAGGCTGACTCTTGAATTGCAAATCTTGATTTGCCAGGAGCTAGTATTATGCATGTATTGTGCCAGAGACTTGGCTGTTATGCAAACCATGATTCTCTCATAAATCAAAGGCTGTAACCACAGTCTAAAGTAGGCTTGCAAATTATGATTATGAAGAAATCTAGTATGCATTGCTATAGTTTATAGTGGTCCACACATAATGCAAGACCATAGTTAATGCCAGGAAGGAAGGAAGGGAGAGAGGAGAAATCACTCCAGAGAGAGGAGGACTGGACACATTCACAAGGCCTGCTCACAATTTGCAACTCGTGTCTGTCACTGGTTTCACTTTATTCAATTGGGGATGAGCAAGATCCATGATTGCCTACTGTATCTACTGAAGGAGAGAGGGAACAGATAGCAAAGGAAATGTAAGCAGGTTCACAGGAAAGGAGAGGAAGCAATAAATCTGAAAGCAACGTGGGGGCATGGGCCTACATGATCCATTGCCAGGCACTCTGCAATGCAACACAGATGAACAGGAAAAGAAAATCTAGCTATTTAGCAGAGATCATGTGAGGTAGAAGCTGATGCTAGCCTCGCAGATGGTGAACAAGATGGAGGCCTCAAATGGAGAAGGCAGGCCAGGCTCCAACACCTGGCAAAAGGGAGCAAAGTACCCCACAGACCCTAAGGACCCATAATCATCATCAGGCGATCACTCGTGACCGAGTAAGATTGTCTTCCAGGATAAAAGGAGGAAATTCTAAAGAAGATTGTGTAGACTCTAGTGATGGGTCCGTAAGTGACTGTGAAGGCCAATTCTAGATCCACACAGCTTCCCACAGTGAGGACACAGGTTACCAGATGGAAGATGGTCCTGTGAAGGATTCGTTTGACGTGCTTTTCGCTTAGCACGTTTCTCCCTTTCACCTTGCACTCGGGCTTCTTCAGTCCATGGAACCTTTGTGAAAGGCCAACCTCCATTTAGATCGTTCATGTGCCAGAGCTTCCCAGTTTTCGATGCTTATATTGCATTTTTTTAGATTAGCCTTATGAACATCTTTAAACCTCTTATATTGACCACCGATATTCCGCTTTCCATCCTTGAGTTGGGAATAAAATAACTGCTTTGGGAGACAGCAGTCAGGCATTCGAACAACATGACCGGTACACTGAAGTTGGCGTTGAAGGATCATTTTTTCAACGCTAGTAGTCTTTGCTTCTTCCAGTACACTGACATTTGTTCGCCTATCTTCCCAAGTAATTTGCAGGATTTTCCGGAGGCAACGTTGATGAAATCTTTCAAGGAGGTGGAAGTGACGTTTATAGATAGTCCATGTTTCGCAGGCATACAATAAAGTTGGCAATACAATGGCTTCATAAACCAGTGTTTTGGTCTTCTTACAAATATCCCGATCCTCAAACACTCTATGTTTCATTCGAGAAAACGCGGCACTTGCAGAGCTCAAACGATGCTGGATTTCACTGTCGATGTTAGCTGTAACAGAAAGATAGCTGCCAAGATAGAGAAGATGATTGACATTTTCCAGTATTGTCCCGCCAAGCTGGATAGATGGCATCACCAAAGGGTTAGCTTTCACTTGCTGATGAAGCACTTTGGTTTTTTTGATGTTAAGTGAGAGACCAAGTTTTTCGTATGCTTCTGCAAAAGCATTTAGGATAGTTTGGAGATCATCCTCTGAATGTGCAGAGACCACATTATCATCAGCATACTGAAGTTCCACAATGGAGGTTGTAATTACCTTACTTTTTGCTTTCAGCCTCTTGAGATTAAAAAGCTTTCCATCAGTTCGATATACAGTAATAGCCTTGGATTACAAGTAACTTGGTTTGAGAGCGTTTTGCAAGACAAGCAAAATTTTTAATATTTATTTAATTTTTTTGACTTGATATACAAGCGTCGTCTTGCAATACAAGTACTGTAGTACGGCTTAAATTAAAAATCTCTGTACAAATTTTTTTGGGGGGATTTCGTTTTGATATAAGAGTGTTTTGGATTACAAGCACCTTTCCGGAACGAATTATGCTCTCAATCCAAGGCATGACTGTATAATTCCCACACCAGTGGGAAGTTTCCCCTCGACAAGATGTAAAATCATGGCGATGAAAATAGCAAATAATGTTGGGGCGATAACACATCCCTGTTTAACACCTGATCCCACTTTAAATGGAGCACCATGAGAGCCATTGTTGTCCAAAACCGTTGTCATGGAGAAGTCGCAAGATATTCACAAATTTATTGGGGCATCCAATTTTCGTAAGGATAGTCCAGAGAGCTGTACGGTCTACAGTATCAAAGGCCTTAGCCAGATCAATAAATGTCATATAAAGGGGTTGATTTTGCTCCCGGCATTTTTCTTGGAGCTGACGTGCAGTAAAAATCATGTCTACTGTCCCTCTAGAGGGGCGGAAACCATATTGAGTTTCAGGGAGGATCTCTTCTGAAATAGATAGAAGACGGTTTGCAAGAATCCTAGCAAATATTTTACCTGCGGTAGCTAAGAGAAAAATGCCCCGATAGTTTCCACAGTCTGTTCTATCACCCTTCTTAAAGAGGGTGATAATTATGGCATCCCTGAAGTCTTCTGGGATCTCTTCTCTTATCCAGATTTTTTCGATGAGTTTATGAAGATGTTGTACAAGTTTGGGGGCCCCTTCTTTAAAGATTTCAGCAGGAATCCCCTCTGGTCCACTAGCTTTGTTGTTCTTCATTTGATTAATGACTTTTTTTACTTCATCCAGAGTGGGGAGTATTGCAAGTTCCTCTCTAATTTGTTTTTGCGGGATTTGCGAGAAAATCTCTTTATCCACCTTAGATTTACGATTTAAAAGGTCATAATAATGCTCTTTCCAACACAGTGCAATAGACTCTTTGTCTTTTAAGAGTTTGGTGCCATCTTTTGATTGTAAAGGGTTTGTACCATAGGTTTTTGGTCCCATTGGCTCCTATATACTAGGCCAGAGGTAGGCAACCTTTTGGGGCCCGTGAGCACATTTGGCCATTTGAGAAACTGTTCTGGACAGCACCACAAAATGGCTGCCGTGGTAGGTGTGGCTAAGCACAAAGGACAGGTAACCTGCCCAAAAGACTGAGTACAAGGCAGAGGTGGGGTCTGAGCCCCAACACACTAAACCACTCCTCTGAACTCGCAGTTCACACCCAGGGCTTTAAATGCGACCAGTAAATGCTGCCAGCACTGTGCAGTTCTATGGAACCAGAGGGGAGACCCCTCCCTTCAAAGTATCAGAAGGGAACTGGGCTGGCATCAATGATTTTAACATTTAGGGGTCACAGCGGCCAGTTTAGCAGCAGCATCTCCTTTGTTCCTCCCTCTCCCCACCCACACAATATCCCCTTATGTTCTTGCTGATTTCATCCTGAAAGAAATACGCCAATTGTTCTGTTTGCCCAACACCATCCAATGTCCTGGCAAGCTATTTTTTTTAAATGGACATGGAGCTGAGTACCAAAAGCAGTACAAGATATGGCATGGCCAGTGGGGTATGTGGTGGTTCTCTTGTTTTGTTTTTAAAATCCAGCTGGGTACATGCAGGCCCCATGGCCCACCTAAAGCAGCTCTCTGGATACGGACCATAGGTCCAAGCCCTTTAGCCCAGGTAGAAGCCCTATATTTTACATGAAGCACAAACACTAGCCAGCCACCTACCTATCCCATTTGATTCCTGATTCCTGGCTTCCTTCTGAGGTATCACAGCATTATCCCTTCTGGACCTCACAATAAATGTATCCGATAAGAGAGTCCCAAGGCCACCGAGTGAGTTCCATAATTGATTGCAGATTTGAACCCTGTTCTCTCCATTCCAAATCGCTATGCTCCGCCTACCACAGAAGCTCTCAGAAGACCACACAAGACATGGGTTTCCCTCATGATTAATACACCAGCTTATTCTAGTCGCCAAATTCTGCAACGATTTTCTTGAAAAGCAGATCTCTACTCCATCACACCATTGGGGCCTAATGTTAAGACCTTCATGCAGCCACCACAAAAGAAGCTATCCTTTTGTTCACAGTGTTGGTCATTCATTAAAAGAGTCTCTCTTCAAGAGGTCAGAATTGGAGACAAAATTAATATTCTCAAATGTTCCAAAATCCTCCAAGTGCTTAAAGGCACAATCCTATGCAAGTTTAGGCAGAAAAAAGGCCTACAACTCCCAGCATGCCCCGGCCAGCATAGCTGGTTGGGGCATGCTGGGAGTTGTAGGCCCTTTTTCTGTCTAAACTTGCATAGGAGTGCACCCTAAGTAACCTTGGCGGGCCTGTCTTTGGAGTTATTTTCCTAAAATGAGCTTGGTTGTGGGCAACACACACACTCTCCAGCTCATTTTTTTTCATCTGTTTGTAGGTTTAAAAAAAGAACAAAGGAAAAGCAATTTAAGTGGTATGTGTTTTTCTTTTTTTCTCTCTTTTTGCTTATCCCACTGTAAAACACAATCAGAATTTTTTTGTTCCACAGGCTGCACACCAAAATAGATTAGAAAAGTTCAGATTAGACTGCGCAAAATACAAAGGCTTTTTCATTAATGCATTTACATTTCTCACTATGAGAACTAATATGGTCATTTAGAAAATGCCAATTTGCATCTTTCAGGAGATTATTGTGGGCAATCTACAAGCTGCCTGCCTTGCATGCTGCCATTTTTTGTGTGTGTAACCTTCCAGCAGCAACCCAGGCAAACGTCCTTGAATCTCCTAGTGAAACAGCAAGGTGTTTATCAGATTTATTTGTTAATGTCAGTTTCCACAGTTTCAGTGTGTTGCAGAGCTTTAAACTATACAATTACCCATTAATGAGAAGGAGCATGGCTAGACACACACAAAACATTTTGAACAGATGACCTTTGTGTGCTGGGAACAGAAACATTTTGAAAGGCAAAGGGAGGCCTGGTACAAGATATCCATGCTCAGTAAAGCAGAGAACTGCGTATAGAGGAAAGAAAAAACGTTATTATTTATTTATTTATTATAAAATATTTATTATTATTATTATTATTATTATTATTATTATTATTATTATTAATAATAATAATAATATATTTATTATTTATTTATATATTATTTATTTATTTATTATGACACTCTTCATTTATATTCTCCCATACTCCTCTCCCTGTCCTTTGATCTCTTCACCTCCTCAAGTTCTGAACTGACTGATGCGCTCCAATGTCATATTGGGCCTTGGAAAGCAGCTACCATGGGCCCTCTGGTTTCCACTGGGTTAAGTCCGGGGCTCCCAGCACGTGGCCCATGAGTATCAGTGAGCCCACGAATACTTCTCCTGGTGCTTATCAGACACACTGCCCCTCCAGAGTTTTCTTTTGGTTTTTTAAATTTTCATTTATGCATTTATTTTTTAACTGGAAGACAAGCATGCTGCAAAGTGAAGTGCTGGCTCCAGTGATCTTTATCTCCCCATGGGCTGCAGAGGCATTCTTAGAAAATAAAAATGGCAAGCAGAGTAGATTTTAGTGCCTCTGTCCAAAGAAAAATGGACCTGGAAAGCACAGAATTAGTGGAAGAGGCCCCGAGAGCTGCATCTGAAGCTTCAAAATCTTCGCATAAGGCCACTTCTACCCACTTACTACAAAGGTCCTTTGTAGTAAGTAACCCTCCATCCAGGGATGACAGCTCTGGAAGGCCACTACAGGTGATCCACTAGTACTTTAAGGAGCTCCATGATGCTGCTAGGGACAGAATAGAGCCTACTTGCCGATTTATGCAGTGGCATAGTTCTGGACAGGTTGGTCACTGGGCATCCCCATACTAGGAGGAGAACTAGATTCTAGCTCCCCACACATGCCCACATCTGTTTGAACCTGTCTAAGGGGCCTAGCTGAGTGCCTGGAGGAGCCCCCTGAACAGGGAGAGCAGCAGTAGAAAAAGTAGAGGGACCCCAGATGATGGGGAGCTGGAGTAACGTTATCCAGTTCAGGACCTACAGCCTCTTATGTTTGTGTTTAGGTCTTGTCTTGCTTGGGCTGAAGCAGACTCCAAGTTATGGGGCTATCCAAAATGCAAGGTCACAAAACAGGCAAACGAATGGTCAAGCACCAAGGTTTCAGTCCAGTAAGGGAGCAGGCAGGCCAGAGTGGTCAAAGAACAAGCAAAGGTCACAGCACAGTTAAGCAGCCAGATACATTACACTGTCCAGGAGCAGTCAAGCAGGAGTTCAACGGTCAGTAGCACAGAACATCAACCGTCAAGGCAAGGTCCAGGAGACAAGGCAGACAGCACTACAGCTGAGGGACAGCACTGATTTCAGCACTGGCTAGGCAGCCGCTGAAGGCTTATATCACCAGAGCCTGCTGAGCCCCACCCACAGCTCAGCTGCAGTACATTAGAGCTCTCTGGCCACAGCCTTACTCATGAGGAGTCACTTTCTCCTGAAGAGTCCTTCTCTGCAAGCAAGCACTCTGCATAGGAGCCCCACTTGTCTGCCACTTGAGGCAATGACACTCCTGGGGGCAGGGGGTGGTTCAGCCTCTGCCTCAGAGGCAGAATCCCCTGCCGCTGGCAGAGATGGACTTGTGGCCATCTCCCCTGCAGGCCCAGCCTCCTCCTGGTCTTCTGACATGGATGGTGCAATGGCATCCATCTCTGGGAGCTCCAGTTCCTCCTCCTCAGAGGAGACCTCCAGTGGGGCATGATAGGCCCGTTCCTAGATCCACACCTGCCCTTCCTTTTCCCACCTAATTTTATGTGGGGAGCGAGAGGAAGATTTAGATGCCCTGGGGGAGCTTCTAACCTTCCTTCTGTTGAGAAATATCTGATCTTGCTGGGCCACTAGGTACTTGGCCCAGCCTACAAACTGAGGGAAGACCCCTCCCCAAAGGGTTCAGGTAGGGAAGACTGAACCAATGAACCTGGTTGGCAGGAGATTCAGAAGGAAGTATTCCTCTACTCAGTGCATAATTTGTGGAACTCATTGCCACAATATGTGATGATGGCTATGAAGATGAATGGCTTAAAGGGATAGGTGGGTTAGATAAAATCATAGAGTATAAGGCTATCAATGACTACTAGTCACAATGGCTATATGCTACTTCCAGGGTCAGGGGAAGCAGAATACCAGTTGCTGGGAAGCAACAGTAGGAGAGGGCTATTGACCCCAGATCCTGCTTGCAGGCTTCCCAGGGGCATCTGTTAGTCCACTGCAGAAAGAAAAGATGCTGGATTAGGTAGGGCTTTGGTATGATCCAGTTGGGCTCTTCTTCTGTTCTTAAATACGCCCATACTAAAGTAAGCACTCTATTAATCACAAACTAATAGTCAAGTGCAAATATAAAACTGTTTCTTTTTTAAAAAATTAATATGTATTCCTGTCTTTCTTCCAAACAAAGCTAACAAGTGGTGGTTATTGTTGTTTTTGCCTAGTAGTGGTCAACTGTCAAATTGTTGACCTTTCATGACACTCAAAATCTGCCACTTGAGGCGGCTGCCTCACTCTGCCTCATGGTAGGGCCAGCCTCACCCCTCTCCCACACATCATACTTACCTGCTGGACTGCATCCTGTGGGACACAATGAAGCTATGCTCTTTGAGGCATTGCATGCTGGTTGCCCAATGCTAGGCATTGTCAAAATTACAAATTAGATAAATGTATACGGGGTAATCACAAGAGGTTGGATGTTAAAAAAGAAAAAAGTAGCCGTGTGGGATTTGAGGAAATTTACAGAAGGAATTACCCAAAGATTACTAAGAAAGAGATGCCTCACACAGATCTCAAATACAGACTAATAATCCCAGAATTCATTTGCTGTCCTTTATTTTGTTAAGGCCCCAGAGTCTGAACAATCCTTTAAGCTCTAATTTGGCAGCTGGGGAAAAATGAGCCAGAAAGCAGCTGTTTGTGGGGATTTTGAAAGCTAATGAGACTTAGACGAGTGACAGCAAGCTGCACAGGTAACAGCGCGCCCCTGCTACTGGCTGTGGGGGTGGACAGTTTCAGCCTCACATACTAGTTGTAGTAAAGCTGACTGAGGCCATGTTAGACGGAGAGAAGAGGGGATCCTCATACCACAGGTTGCTGACAGGCCTTCAAATGCTGAATTATGCTTCAAATGGTGATCTAGAAATTGAAGCCCCCCGCAAAGCACTGCCAGGTGGTCTGCACTGTCACATCTGTCACCAATGCATTAACAGCTGTCAGTTCTCCAACCGTGAAACTTTCTGTAGTCCATCTCCAGATTCCTCAGGAGGCACTCATTCTAAAAAGTGACAGATTTCACACTCACACACACACACACACACACACACACAATATTCCAGGTATAAAAGGTTGCTTTTTCTGTACCTTTTATGGCTGTTTCCGACCTAGATATTGCAGGGGGGGGGCTTGCTAGTCCAGTGGATTTGGCAACAGCAGCATAGGTTGCTCTGGTCCAAGGTCAGTTTTTATTTTTTATTTTTACCATGGTTGCTATTTTGTTTTTAGCTGTAGCTGTGTGGTGATGGGGAGGAGGAGGGTTGTTGCCCTGCCAGCTCTGTCCTGGTACAAGCCCTTTTCTACTGAAAAGGAAAAGAAGAGGGGAGGGATGGGGAGGGGGAAAGTAGAGGCAGGTGTGAAATGTGTCCCCTTACTTCCACATTCCTACCGAATGCATGTCTGAAATGAAAAAAAACATTTACACTGTTGTCTCCATGCAGATCCAAATCTTTGTTGCGCATCACATCTGCACTATTATCAGTCGACTTAATTGTGCAGCAGCTCACCAGTCAACCAGTCTAGTTGGCTATTTTTGTTTTTATTTCGTTTTGGCAATAAGATCCTCGAAACTGTTGCACATTCAGGATGTTTGTCCACAATGCCAAGCCTGTGGGAAAATCACCAATGTTCATGGCATCCCTAGACGCAAGGATAACACTGTGATAAATAAGCAAGGCAAGCCAGGCAGCAGGAAATGGAAAAGCTGGGCTGAAGTGAGGCAGGGGGGGCAGAGCTGGATCAGAGGTGTACCAAATACAGGGCTCAGAAGTCACTGAGAAAATAAATCGAGAAGGGACAAAAACTGAGCAGGCCGGCTGACGCAACTGTAGAAACCCAGAAGGCACACCTGCTTTCGAGACGGCAGATAAAAAAACAACCCAGACAACAGCTTTGGCATGGCTTAGTGAGGGCAGCAGGCTAGGCAGAGTGGCATCATTGCAGCTTCTCTAAGGCCCTGTGCATGCAAGTCTCACACAGTAATATTGCAATCATATAACCACTTCCCTAAGACTAAAGCCCACTGAAATGACTGGGAGCTTTTCTACATGAGGCTGTTAATCCACTGTATCTACTTTCAGTTTCATCGCAGAATTGAGATCCAAGCACTACACAAGCAGCATTTCATTTACTGCTTTTCCACTACATAACTTCTAGGTGGCACTGCGGTATAGTGGAATGGCGCAAATATACAAGAGGAAATCGCACTTTCTTTTGCTTTTGCGATTAAATGCCGCATTTTCCCTGCTCTAAAAAAAACTCGCCAAAAGTGCTGGATAGGCAGAGTAGAGAAACTGGAGGGTCACGACGTCATCTACGGAACCCATACACAAGCGTGAGTAGGGAATGACGAGTGCACGATAAATGCCTCATGGAGAAAAGCCCTGGGACTGACTTCTGGGTAGATATATTGCACTGTAGCTAGATAGGATTGCGATGTAAAGCACATTCAGCCATTATTTAGTGCTGTGTGGTGGGAAGAGAAAATGAGATATAAGACATTAAATTATAAAGCAGCTAGCACAGGGATGGGAAACCTGTGACCCTCCAGATGCTGTTGGACTCAAATTTCCATCAGCCCCAGCTGACATGGACAATGGTAAGGAATGGTGGGAGTTGTAGTCCAAAACAACTGGAGGACAGGTTCCCCATGCTTTGCTAGCAGGTTCCTCCTTGGACAACAGCTTCTGAGCAGGCACAGTCCATCTGAAAAGCACAAATGCCACTTCAGCAGCAATTGTTCTACAGGTCCAAAATCTTTCTGAACTCACCCTCCTGAGAGCCAGTGTGACATAGTGGTTAGAATGTTGGACTGGGATTTGGGAGATCCAAGTTCTAGTCCCCACTCTGCCATGAAGCTCACTGGGTGACTTTGGGCAAGTTGCTGACTCTCAGCCTAACCGCACAGGGTTGTTGTGGGGATAAAATGGAGAGGAGGACTATGTAACCCGCCTTGGGTTCCTTGTGTGAAGGATTGAAGCCTACTCAGGCTTAAGTTTGCTGAAGCCTGAAGGCCCAAACACTTCCCTAGATTTGTTGAAGCCTGAAGGCCCAAACACTTCAGGATGGGAGGGGGAGTTAGTGAGTTTTAGTTCACCCAATAGAAGTTAAGAATTATATCTCCTGTTCAAAGTCACATGATTATAACCTTCCAATCCTGGGAAGGCTATATATGTGTGGGGTGTGGTCAGCTAGAGAGAGAGAGAGACTGACTGCAGAGGAGAGAGGTAGTCTGAAGTTAAGCTAGAGAACCTTGGTTTGTTTGTTTGTTTAATTTGATCATACTTGCTTTTGAATTATAACCACTCTATTAAGTAAATACCCTAATATTATAAGTAAAGTGTTGTTGTGTACCCTGAGAGTTTGGAGTGACTTATTCACCACGTCTAAAGCCTACACCCATGCTACTGGAAGCAGGCAAAGGATTTGATCTCCTGGAACGGGAGAGGCTTTGAGAAGAGGCAGAGATCTTCCAAAGGCAGATCAAGGGGTCCCTGTAGTAGCGGAACCTTGACAGATGGTGGCAGCGGAGCGATCCTGAACAGTGAGATTAAGCACTCCAAACAGAAATTGGGTTTTTTACTAATAGAGCTGGCAAAAGCAGTGTATGTTTTAACTTCAGGACTGCGAAATAGGGACCCAGTGAGGCAATTAAAATGAGCCAATACCTCTCTATGAACAAAACTGCCCTGATTGAGCAGTGTAAAAAGGACAATTTGCCATGGGAGGAGAAAACAGCAGAAGAACTGAAAGTTATGCTGATCTCCCAGGCGGCAATAGAAAGAGCTGCACCCTCTAGCCCTAGGGTAGCAGGACCCCAAACAAAAGAATGGGAACTCCGTGAACAGGAACTGCGGCTAGGGGCAAAGCAGAAGGAAGAAGAGACCCGGTTAGAGTGGGAACGGCTTCGACTGCAGCAGGAGCAACTTAAGGCCCATGAAGAACAACGCAGACACGAGGAAAAGGTGCGGCAGGAGCAACTTAAGGCCCAGGAAGAGCAACGCAGACATGAGGAAAAGCTGCACCAGGAGAAACTTCAAGCCCAGAGAGAGCAACTTCAAGCCCAAGAAGAGCAACGCAGACACGAGGAAAGCATGATGAAATTGAAAGAGGAGCAGCTTGTCAGAGTTACCCCGAAGGACTTCACAGCATACACCCCAGGAGAAGACCCACAAGTGTTCTTGACCACTTTTGGAAGGGCAGCACAGAAGTGGGGACTGCAGGAGGGTGACTACATGAAGTTTGTGCCTAATTTAATCAAAGGGGAGCTGGCAGAGATTTATAATAGCATGCCAGAGGGGGAGGCTGTTTCCTATGCTCAATTCAAAGAAACTGTGTTTAAAAGGTTCAGGTTAGGCCCTGAGCACTTTAGGAAAAAGTTCAGAGGGTTAACACCTCAACCTGGTAAATCTATGGTAGAGTTTGCAACAAAATTAAAAAACCTGCTATTAAAATGGGTGGATGAAGCAAAAGCTGACAACAGGGAAAAGGTGCTAGAGCTTATGGCTCTGGATCAGTTTTATTTTCGGTTGCCCAGAGAAATAAAACTGAAGGTTAAGGATAAAGATCCTGAAACTGTAAACCAAGCTGCAGAAATGGCTGACAAACTGATTGAAAACTGGGAAGGTTAGGCCCCAGGATTGAGTCTGAGAAGAAGGGGGGGAAATGGGAAGCCCCAAGTAAAAAGGAGTTCAAAAAACCTCCTTTTGATCCTTCTCACCCCAGAGACCGAGCCTGCTATTCGTGTGGTCAGACAGGCCACCTCAGGAATAGCTGTCCCAAGTTACAAGCAATAACACCAGCTAACCTAGGTAGTCCTAAACCCGAACAAACCAAGCCACAAGGTGTAGCAAGCATAAAAAAACCTTATAATTGTGGATTTGTGATCACCAACAGGGAAGAGGTTAATAATCAGTTTAAAGAACCTGTTTATGTAAAGGATAAGACCATCATGGCAATGTTGGATTCTGGAGCTGATGTTTCTCTGATCCGAGCAGATTTGGTGACACCTGAAGATTTGGTACCAGGAATGTCTATTGAGATCCAGGGAGTGAATGGTCCCTCCTTTGAAGTCCCAGTAGCAAGGTTATCCATAGAATGGAGGGGATGGAGAGGTCTGTATGAAGTTGGGGTGATGGAACCTCCAACCCAATTTGCCCCTATCATTGTGGGAAAGGATATAATGGGCCCAGAAGCTCAAATATGTGTGGTAACCCGCAAGCAAAAGGAAAGGGAGGAAACTTCAAGACAGGACCAGGTAAAAGCTGATGGGGTAAAAGAAAAGGTACTAGAGGTACAACCCACAGTGATTCCGGAAGGTCCAAAACCAACCCCAGACCCTCCCCAAACCGAAACAACAGAACAAGCCTCCATGCAACCTGTTGACCTGAAAGCCAGTGAAACAACCGAGGCAGGTGGTTCTGTAGAGGAGAAGGCGCTAGGGACCCCTTTTCCTGATTTAAGAGGAGTAGAGGAATTCAAGCAGGAAGTCCTCAGCGATCCTAGTTTGGAGCCTCTGAAAAGAGTTGCTCTCCCTCAAGAGAGGCCCTTCTCTGAGGAAAGAAGGGAGCAGATTATTTGGGAGAAAGGATTGCTGTATAGGCTGTGGTTACCAAAAACCCAAGAGTTAACCTGGAAACCACTAAAGCAACTGGTAGTACCTAACCAATTCCGGCTAAGGTTGCTAGAACTAGCCCATGATGTGCCATGCGCAGGACACTTGGGGAAAAACAAGACTAAACAAAGGCTCATGGCAAACTTCTTTTGGCCTGGAATTGCTAAGCAAGTAGCAGAGTACTGCAGGTCTTGTGAAACCTGTCAGCGTGTGGGGAAGGCAGGGCATCACAGTAAAGCCCCTTTACAGCCTCTGCCTATTATAGGAGAAGCTTTCTTTAGGGTGGGCATGGATATTGTAGGGCCTTTCACTAAACCCACCCGCAAGGGAAAAAAGTACATCCTCACAGTGGTGGATTTTGCCACAAGATACCCAGAAGCTGTAGCACTAGCCTCTATAGAGGCTCCGTCTGTAGCTGAGGCTTTGCTAACTAGGTATATTTTGCAGAACTGGATTTCCCTCTGAAATCTTAACAGATTGTGGGTCAAATTTCCTTTCCGAGATAATGGAGTGTCTGTGGAAGTGTTGCGGGGTAAAACACTTGAAAACCACTCCTTATCACCCCCAATGCAATGGAATGGTGGAAAGATTTAACGCCACACTCAAAGGAATGATTAGAGCTTATGTAAACACACACCCAAATGACTGGGACGACAAACTGCAACACCTACTCTTTGCCTACAGGGAAGTTCCACAGGAATCAACGGGATTCTCACCTTTTGAGCTGTTGTATGGCAGAAGAGTGAGAGGCCCTCTTGATCTCCTGAGGGAAAACTGGGAAGGTAAACTTGTAGAAAACAAAACCTCTGTGGTGGATTATGTGTTAAAACTTAGACAAACCCTAAATACACTCTGTAAACTAGTTCAAGTCAATGTAACCAAAGCCCAAGAGGTGCAAAAGTTCTGGTATGATCAAAAGGCACGCTCTAGAGTATTTGAGGTAGGGGATCAGGTAATGATATTTCTTCCTCTGCGCAAAGACAAGCTTAAGGCTGCTTGGGAAGGCCCCTACACAGTCAGAGAGAAAATGGATGATTTAACCTATGTGGTGGTTAAAGAAAAATCTGAAAAAAGACCCAAGGTAGTACATGTAAATATGATGAAGCCACACTATGAGAGGAGTGGAGTAGTTTTACAGGTGCAGAAGGTGCCAGAGGTAGTATACTTAGGGCACAGGGTTGGAAATGGAAATATCACACCTTTATGGGACAAGGTTGAAGCTATCAGAACCTGGGACATACCTACAACCAAGAAACAGGTCAGGTCATTCTTGGGATTTGCTGGGTATTACAGGAGATTTGTTCCCCATTTTGGTGAAATTGCTGGACCTTTGACTGACTTAACCAAGAAATGTAAACCTGACAAAATTGTGTGGACTGATGAATGTCAGAGAGCTTTTGATAAACTAAAGGACATTTTAAGCTCAAGGCCTGTGTTAAGAGCACCTGACTTTGAAAAAACCTTTATTGTGGCTACTGATGCCTCTGAGACTGGCATAGGTACAGTATTGTTACAAGACTATGACTCTGTTAAACATCCAGTAGCCTACCTGAGTAGGAAGCTCTTACCCAGGGAGAGAAACCTGTCTACGATCCAAAAGGAATGTCTGGCAGTAGTGTGGGCTCTGGACAAGCTCAAGCCTTATGTTTTTGGGCAAGAATTTACTTTATGGACTGATCATCATGCCTTACAATGGATACAAACAATGCAAAATACCAACTCCAAGCTTCAGAGATGGTCTTGGAAATTGCAGGAATTTCAAATGAACATTGAACATGTGCCTGGGAAGGAGAATGTGATAGCCGATGCTTTGTCTAGGAAATAACCAAAAAACAGTTGCCTTTTTGTGTAGGTTAACGTTTCACAATTCTCTTCTGTAAAAGGGAAATTGTTCCACTTGAGGAGAAGGGGGGGAAGATGTGAAGGATTGAGGCCTACTCAGGCTTAAGTTTGCTGAAGCCTGAAGGCCCAAACACTTCCCTAGATTTGTTGAAGCCTGAAGGCCCAAACACTTCAGGATGGGAGGGGGAGTTAGTGAGTTTTAGTTCACCCAATAGAAGTTAAGAATTATATCTCCTGTTCAAAGTCACATGATTATAACCTTCCAATCCTGGGAAGGCTATATATGTGTGGGGTGTGGTCAGCTAGAGAGAGAGAGAGACTGACTGCAGAGGAGAGAGGTAGTCTGAAGTTAAGCTAGAGAACCTTGGATTGTTTGTTTGTTTAATTTGATCATACTTGCTTTTGAATTATAACCACTCTATTAAGTAAATACCCTAATATTATAAGTAAAGTGTTGTTGTGTACCCTGAGAGTTTGGAGTGACTTATTCACCACGTCTAAAGCCTACACCCATGCTACTGGAAGCAGGCAAAGGATTTGATCTCCTGGAACGGGAGAGGCTTTGAGAAGAGGCAGAGATCTTCCAAAGGCAGATCAAGGAGTCCCTGTAGTAGCGGAACCTTGACACCTTGCAAGAGGGGAAAGGGGGGGATATAAATGTAGTAACAACAACAACAACTCTGGTTCCCAGGGCTGGTGGTATAGAATTTGGATTCTGCTCGGGGCATATATATTTTTAGTTATGGCACCAGGTGGAAGAATTCCTATTGGGTTTAGTGAGACAAGTGTGGAAAGGCTACCAGATCCAGGAGCTCTGGGGTCAGATGTGGGGAAACAGAGGGGCAGAGGTGGAAGGATGGTGGCATTCAATTTTCAGACATAATTTTGCTGCGGATGCCAGCATGCCCTCACTTTTTTTGGCTCTCATTCATGCACCACTCATCGCTGTCAAAATGAAACCTTTGTCATCTAAAGTATTTGAACTGTCTCTATGGATTTCAGTTTGGGATGTTTTGATTTACAGTCTGATCCTGCAACAGCTGCTCAGTTAAATGAAACCGTATTCATTGTTTGCCTCATTCAGAGTTATTGATCTGAAAGACAACAGTATATGATGGAGAAAGTATTTCTGTAAAACATTGTAGGTTCTGCCAAATATCTGAACACAAGATCTGCCAAACTCCGTCACCTCAGCCTAAAGCCTACAGAAACTCTCAAATAAGGGCAAACATTGGATTCCTATGTGCAGGGAAGCTAGCAGTATAAACTCCACTTCCTACTGTATTAAGGTCCCCAAAATATTTACAAAAATACCCTGCTTGAAGTTCTCAGGATCCTCGCCCTAATGCTGGGAATTCTCCTAGAACAGGGGAAACCCTTTCATGTTTGCCCATGAGCCAAAAAAGCATTGATGTGGATGTGTGGAGAGAAGTCTGGAAGGAAAGCTGTCAGATTATGTTCTACTCTCTGGTACAAATACACCTATGGATATCACAAATAAAGCTTTTCTTTTTAAAAAGTTTGGGTTTTTTATTTTTTGTTCTTAAAGTAACAAAACATCAATGTATGTGTGGGGTGTCAATACGTGTGTGTGTGTGTGTGTGTGTGTGTAGAGAGAGTGCCAGTGGAGTAGATAGAGTGTTGGATTTTAGGGATGTGTTTATCTGTCAAGCTCGATCAAGTCGAGGTTCTTGTTTTTCCTCTCCTAAACCTGTTCATGCTGGTTCCATACAAGTTTCCCCCCACTGTACAAAAGTTCATACATTTCTGTGCACATTTTTCAGATGTACAGAATATTTTTTGTGCGTATTTTTGAAATGCACAAATTTTTGTACATGTGCACCCACTGACTGCTTGTTTGTGCTCATTTTAGAAGCGTACACAGTTTTCTTTGCACATTTTTTCAAATGCATGTTTTTGTTTTGCGGAACACATTGCAAGCTCGGAAATGTATGGATTTCCGACTGCAAATTGTATTTGGGTCCAATTTGGTTCCAGCAGTTACACATTGAGAAAATCCAAGGGAAAACCCTCCACCGGGCTAATTTCTCACACATCCCCAGTCTGAAACCAGTAATTTTATGTGAAGGTTCTTCCTTGATAAATACCTTCATTTAAAGAGCTTGCCCCAATTAGTGTTGCTAGCCTTACAAAAACTCTTCTAAACTTCGCTCTAAATTTGCCCACGTAGGAACTTACAAATTCATCTTACACTTCACTTCAGGTAAAATTAGGTGGCAGTAATTAGGTATGTGCATACCCTCATAAAAATTGTAGCATTATCAATATTCTTATGACTTTGCTTAAAATTCCTCCTCTCTTTCTTTCATTTTGCCCACCAAAAAATCACTTTGCTTTAGGCAAATTTTGTGGCAATTCTAGTTTGGATGACACTCTATAGCAATTCTAGGCTTTTCTGCAATGCATACAATTGCAATGGGAAAGCACGGGGGGGGGGGGAGGCCTTTAAATTGAAGAACTCCGGAATCCACCACCTTGCAGAGTCATAATGCATGAGGCTAATTAGATATGTGACAACATGACAGTAATATGTTGCAGCCTTCCTTCAAGAAATCAGTCAGGCATCTGTGAGCCTGAGGGCAGAGAGTGTCTTATTATTAATCTTTGTAAGCCACTCTGAGAGCCTTTTCTGGCTGAAGAGTGGGGTATAAATGCAATAAATAAATAATAATAAATAACTGTACATGTTGTTATGTGGTTTTAATGTCTTCCCACAGCAAATTCTGCTCAAGAAAAGCTACAGGACTAGTTAGTCCTAGGTTTGTAAATTAAGGTCTTGTTCAGGCTGTAAAAGAAATTTCTTTCAGTTTGTTTTGATCAGAATGTACAGTTTGCACACATCCTGGAATACAATCTGCAATTAAAGTCTGTACATTTCTGAGCTTGTGATGCAATTTGCAGAACAAAATCATGTGTTTGCAAAATGTGTACATTTGAAAAATGAGTGTGAAACACATGAAAAATGTGCACAAACACAATTTAATCAATGGGGGGGATGTGCACAATTGATGCATACATTTGGGGAATGTACACAAAAAGGCACACAAATTTTGAGGTGGAAAATAAAAAACCAACGCTCACAATGTGATATATGGACACGAGTCAGAATGAACTTTGAGGAGCAAGCTCAAGTTCTGCTGAATCACACATCCCTATTTCAGTTACATTTATTTTAAAACAGAAAACATCAAACAGGATTCTTCTTCCAGTAATAATAGGAAAATGTTTAAGATGTTTCACTGATCAAAGGTTGTGCTTTATAACCCACACATGCATTGTATTCTCTAATGTGGAAAACTTTATCTGTGTACAGACCTCTTGTCATGAAAGCAATATATAATTATTTTATGAGTCCTTTATACTTTATAATTGTCTAGTGACTATCACATGTCCTTTCCAAAGCAAAGCTCTGCTTGTGAGCATGTCTGTCTCAATATGGTCAATTTTCTCATTAGGTGTCCATTTCAGATGAAACCTTGCATTCCTATTGTTTTCTTTCAACTGCTTGAAAGACTCTGCATTCTCTCTTGATGTCCACCTTTCAGCACTTCATACTAGTAGTACTGTATTGTTAATGAAGTATTACATTTTTGCCCTTGGGGGAAAAAATGGGGACATCCTTTATGTTATTCTCTAATGAAAGTGCTTGCCTTACCCTGGCACACATAAAGAGACACATTATTGCATTTCTTTCTCTGAAAGACCTGAGGGTTTCCCTGTTATTGTCTGGCATTTTTGTCCATCAAAATAGTTGGAAGGCAATAATTATATTGGTACCAAAAAGATCTGAGGCCCTGGCCTACGACACAAATGTGCACCAATTTGCATGCACTAATTTACATGTGCAAATATATGTGCATAATTAGAAATAATTACTGTAATTTAAATTTTATAGAAGGCAAGCTAATTCACCTCTTTCTTGCTTTCAGGACAGAAGTGGGCAGTGGCCCAAATTGTGCTTGCTTACAACTTCCCCTCCGTGCACCCACACTTTCCCTTGGTCTTTCTGGCCCAAATCCGGATGGGGAGCAGGGAGTGCCTGGGGCCAGCAAAGAGCTGTACAGCACCTTGAACATTAGCCAATTAACTGCAAACTGAACATGGCACACTGCCAAGGGAGAGTGCGGGAATGTATTGTGGGCTATAATAACCCATGCTCTTCGGCTGCAGACTTGCACAAGTACTAGAGAGTAACCCCCATTAAACATAGTGGGATTTACTTCTGAATAAATCCTCACTCATTCTCCCAGCACCCTCCCAGCACCAACAAGCACAACAGCACCAGACAGAGACCTCAGGACTGGAGGACATCGCTTTGCTGCTCCTGGTCCCTGGACCAGGTTAAGAGGCAGGGAGAGAGAGCCACTGCCAAAAGTGGCTCCTCATTTTATTTCAAATATTTTATTTTGATTGTTTCTGGAATTCTAGAACACATTTTCCTTTTTACAGTTCTTGGATTCTAACTTCTTGAAATCCTAAAATCTACATCAAATGTTGCAATATTAAGTTTCTAGCAACCTCATCATCCTACAGCTCTTAAAGTACCAAACAGCATAGTTGGATACCTTTATTGAGAGCACCCACAATTCCTAATAAAAGTATTACCCAACTTTGGATTTTGGGTTTTATTTCTCCTCATGGATGTTTGTTTTTGGTTGCTTGCTTTTCAAATTACCAAAGTTAGCAGTCCCACTGTTTCAGTCCAGATTCACATATTGGAACTATCTTCAGTGTAGATAAGGCAAATTGTAGCTCTGAGCACATTTACTAAGGAGTAAGACTCCAATCCTACATACACTTACCTGGGAGTAAATCCTATTGAAATACAACTTACTTCTGAGTAAATATGTTTAGGGTTACACAATAAAATTGATGTAATCCTCAACATGTTTCCCCATCCACAGATCTCTCTGTACCCCCAGTTTTTTCCTACACCACATAATTTCCTGCACCATCACAACTACCTTTTCCCAACCCCACAGATCTCTGCAGTCTCTATGTTAACTCTCTTTTTCCCCATCCAAGACTAAGGGTGGGGAGGGGTTTGCCGGTCAATAAATCAAAAAGTCAAAAGCAAGGGGTAGACAAGAAGGATGTTTTATTCAACAGAAGAAAAAGGTTCCAACACATTTCGGACCACACGTAGGTCCTTCTTCAGGGGAATCTAAAAAACAATATAGAACATTTATAGACTTTAAATATTCCCTGTGTTCAATAGTATATACATCAGTGATACAATTGTTCATCACCATACAAAGATAAAAAGACTTCAAAATCTAGCGAAAGAAAGGCTCAAAGTATCAAACTATGTACAAGCATCCACATCTCTTAGAGACATACTGACTTACTATAATGCAACCAGTGTTGTTTGCTCTTCAGACGCCAGTCTCAGGGAATATTTAAAGTCTATTAATGTTGTGTATTGTTGTTGTTTTTTACATTTCCCTGAAGAAGGACCTGCATAGGGTATGAAACGAATCACAACTTTCCCCCTCATTGAATCAAACATCCTTTTTGTTCTCCCCTTTGCTTTTGGCTTTTTGGCATTCCTTGTGGGGCCCTTTTTTGTTGGCTTTAGTCAATAAATCACCCAGTTCCTTCAGCCACTGTGTGGATGGCTCTGGCCCAGGTAAGATGTACACTTCCATCGCTGCTATGACAGAGGAACAGGTTTTGTGATCTTGCACAGCTATCCACCTCTTCCTGCCTGACCCACGCTCCATAGGAATGTCACATTCAACCAACTAGGGTGGTGGAGGTGCTTTTCAAGTCTTGACTCAAAGATACATGTCGCCTTTTTAGTTAGAACAGTGTTCTCCAACCTTGGGTCCCCAGCATAGCTGGCTGGGGCATGCTGGGAGTTGTAGGCCAAAAACATCTGGGAACCCAAGGTTGGAGAACACTGAGTTAGAATATGGCAGGATTTTCTATAACTTTCCACCAATGAAGGGCCACACTCAAAATGCATAGGAACCTTTTGTGATGACCTGGTTCTCCTGAGATATGCTACAGGGATAGCACTTCTGGGGGGTTTGTGTTGTATTCTTCATGTCAACAAGAATATCTGTTTTCCACATGCTTATTGGCAGGCAGGAGAGTGTTTTCAGTAATTTTTACTGAACACTAATGAGAACGAATGTAAGAATTGATGGGTTGTTTTAAAAGTGGGGATTCATTTGACTCAAAGCTTGCAATCTTGATTACCCAAACCGTGACATAATAAATTGAACATGTGTGAGGATTTGTACTTAGTCCTTTGGAACACAGAGCTAACAGTAGCTGCTTATATAAAATCCTGTATTTGAAAGCTGAGAACTAACCTTCCATGCAGTACAGTGTGTACTGTCTCAAATCATGACCATATGAGGATTTTTCTAATCACCCCAATGTCCCGCATTTATGATCTACGCCTCATAAGTGTACTGTCAGGTTAATAGGAATTATTCTTTACGTTATGGCATATGACTCATCGGAGCTGCAAACGGCTCCAAGTTCATTTGCTCTTTGGGAGAAATGTGCAGGAATTCATTAGACTGGATTATTGTATTGTGCACAGATGAAGCCAAAGTGGGCTTCGCTTGTGTGTTAACCACATGTGCACATGCAAATGTGTCAGACAGAAAACATGGTTGCTCTAGAACAGGGCTCTCCAACCTTGGGTCCCCAGATGTTGCTGGACTACAGCTCCCAGAATCCATTGCCATTAGCCATGCTGGCTGGGTATGCTGGGAGCTGTAGGCCAGCAACATCTGGGGACCCAAGGTTGGAGAGCCCTGCTCCAGAAGGTACAGGACAGAACTGAGTTGAAGGTAAATTTGCTATCTTTTTTTCTTTTCTCTTTTTAACCCCACTGCATGAGACAGAAATTCAGCAGGTACAGCTTTTTCAGAAATAGGGATGAAATGTCATCTGCTTAACAACACTTTTTTGCCTGCCATTCAGTTATTCAAAGGCATGAGAGTCCTTCCTTGAAAACAAGATGGCCACTATACTTGCAGTGTATATGTCTTGTAAATATGAGTACTTTGCCAAATAATTCATATAAATCCAAGGGAAACAAGGCAGGACAAACCAGTAACACCGACTTAAGCAAAAACCAGAAAAACACAGTGAAACTTGGCAGCACTTTTTAACTGTGATTAATAAAATGAATCAGAACCATGGTTGACAGCTTAACTAGCCTTCCCTTTGCAGGGTATAGAAAAGGAAACCATTATGAATGGTACAGAGACTGTGGAGAGAGAGACATTTCTCTCTCTCTCTCTCTCTCTCTCTCTGTGTGTGTCACACACACACACACAGTACTAGAACTGAGATTCAGCTTGGCAGCTGGATTCACACAAGTTTCTTCACACATGATCAATTTATAAAATTCACTATCACAATATGATATTGTCCACTAGCTTAGGCAGCATTAAAAAGGATTAGACAATTTCATGGATAGGCCACCAACTGTCAACCATAATAGCTAAATCAAGCCTCCAGGTCTAAGGCAGTCTACCCTTGAGTATCAGATATTAGGGTGTGCGATATGGCTTTAAATGATACGTTAACTTGTAATATCAAATGTAAAAGCGGACAATTAAAGAAAAATAATTTTAAGGATATATGGGGATTATTTTTAGATTATGTTTTAATTGAGGGAAAGGGGACTACACCATGTCAAGATTTGATGTATTTTTGGAATGTAGGTTTAACGGTATAGATAAGTAGTAGTTGTTTATCATATTGGTCCCAAGGTGATGGGAGCATGGGTTTGATTGTATCTGATTTGTTTATGTTATTAAATAATTAAAAAAAAAAAGAGTATCAGATATTAGGAATAAACCTCCAGGAAGAGCTGTTTGCCTTCATATGTCCTGGTTGTGAGCATCCCAGAGGCATTTGGCTGGTCACATTTGGAAACTAGCATTGGCCATGCTGGCTGGGGTGATGGGAATTGCAGTCTAACACATCCACTAGGGCTGGACTAGACGGACCTTTGACCTGATCAAGTAGAACTCAGCATGAAATTTAATAAGGATAAATGCCAAGTGCCACACCAACAATACTATAAGTGAGAAGGATCTTGGAATTGTAGATCACAAACTGAATATGAGCCAGCAATGTGATGTGGCTGCAAAAAAGGGAAATGCTATTTTGGGCTGCATTAATAGAAGTATAGCTTCCAAATCGCGTGAAGTGCTAGTTCCCCTCTATTCAGCACTGGTTAGGCATCATCTTGAGTACTGCATCCAGTTCTGGGCACCACACTTTAAGAAGGATGTAGACAAACTGGAAAGGGTTCAGACAGGACCGGTGCAGGGCAGTTTGGCGCCCTAGGCTAAATTATATTTAGCGCCCCCCCTCTCGTGCCGGGGGTGGGCTCCGGAAAGCAGCCCTGCTCTGCAACCTCCCGCCGCCGCCGCCACCGGACCCCCCCCCCCGCATGCTGCCGCTGCCGCCCCCCACCTACCTTCCCACGCCTCCTCCGAAAAGGGACCCCCACGCTCTGTTTTTGGCTGGGGGAAACCAGAGCAACAGGGCTGTTTAAGCCCTGTTGCCCTGGTTCCTCCCGCCAAAACAGAGCGCGGGCGGGGCTCCGGAAACAGCGCGGAGAAGGTAGGTGTCGGGGGGGGGAGGCGGCACGGAGGCGAAGCGAGGCGAGGTGGGGGGAGGCGGCACGGGGGGGAGGCGGCGCAGAGGCGAGGCAAGATGGGGGGGAGGCGCCCAGGCTCGGCCCCACCACTACTCCGGGCGGAATCCCCCGCACTGACCTGGCTTTCTCGGTGAGGCGGGCGGGCGGGCAGGGCAGGAGCACGCCAGCAGCGAAGAGGAGCGCAGCGTTCTGCGCCCTCTTCCGCTACGCGCCCTAGGCAACAGCCTAGTTGGCCTAGCGGTAGCGCCGGCCCTGGGTTCAGAGGAGGGCAACAACAAAGATGATCAGGGGACTGGAAACAAAGCCCTATGAGGAGAGACTGAAGAAACTGGACATGTTTCACCTTCAGAAGAGAAGACTGAGGGGAGATATGACAGCACTCTTCAAGTACTTGAACAGTTGTCACACAGAGGAGGGCCAGGATCTCTTCTCGATCATCCCAGATTGCAGGACACGGAATAATGGGCTCAAGTTTCAGGAAGCCAGATTCCGGCTGAACAATTGGAAAATCTTCCTGACTGTTAGAGCAATACGCCAATGGAACCAACTACTTAGGGAGGTAGTGGGCTCTCCAACACTAGAGGCATTTGAGGTGCAGCTGAACAGCCATCTGTGTCAGGGATGCTTTGACTTGGATTCCTGCATTGAGCAGGGGGTTGGACTCGATGGCCTTATAGACCCCTTCCAACTCTACTACTCTACTATTCTATGATTCTATGACTCTTTTTAAGCTCCAAAGCAGAGAAAATGAAGCTGGTGTATTTTCTATCCTCTTCTTCCACTGGTCTCTTCTCTCATTCTCTTCCTTTGCCTATTGTGGGATAGGATAGGACTAAAGATTTGCTTGCTAGAAGAAGTTGGGGAGGCAGATAAGCAGAGACCCATCAAGGAATGATCAGAGGCCACCATGACTATATCCTCCTATCTCTCACTCATAGAGCAAAGGCCATCTCCCCTAAAAGCAGCACACAAATGGGTGATCACTTCTGATCCCAGGATATTGTACAGCATATGTTTTATCTATGCCCTTTTAGCTGGCCTCCAAGAAGAGGGGTATAAAACAAGCTCTCTGCATCTCGTTAACATCCAGCTGTAGCAAGCTGCTTCCAAATCCACCCAGTTGGCCTAAATGTATGCAAAAATATTGCACTGGAAATTGTATTATGCTTCATCAAGTGAAAAGATAGCCCTCTTTTGTAAAACTTGATTGCTTACTATTGGGCACTGATTATGATTATTATGTTTTGTGAGCAATGATGGTTAGTGCCTACTAACTAGCACACAGACCATTTGGTCAGACTGGCTGGAGGGAAACAGCTTGGTTGGACTATCGAGTTGCAATGTAGCCAACTGGAGGAGGCAGAGGTATTGTCGCCATCTGGAAGAAAGGGCTTGCGGAGTTTTCTCCATAGTGACTGATGGGCAACAGCCTCAACCCATCCCCGGGTTCAATATGTAATTATTGGGCTCTACAAACTAAGCTGTTTTCCAAACAATCAGAGAACAGCTCCATAATTCTGAGCTAATACAGACTCTGCTGCACTACCAATGACATCACAATGACATCACAATCCCTCTTCCCATCCTTCCATAAGCCTCCAACACACGAAAGACAGAAAACTCCCTCTCTTCAGGTTGCTACTGCCACTGCCAGGTATATGGTATGGGAGGAACTCTTCTCCACTCCAGATTACAATCCAGACCCAGAGAACTATCCAGGGAATGGGGGGGGGGGGTATTCCACCCAGTTTGGAATACAGGCCACTTTATGCTAAGATCATATTCTGAAATGGATACTTCTGAGGTTCAGAAACATCACTATTTCTACAAGTGCATACTGTTTTCCTTTCAGGGGAAATTGTACAGTTTTAAAACCTGTGTTGTCCATCCGGATGCTTTACTCCTCCCCCAGGCTCAACTTGTAAGTCAGTACATAAACCTCTATCACAGAAAGCTTCCATAAGTGTCCAGTGCTCTCTCCTCATGAGGAAACCAACCTAGTAGTTGGTGGGTGTTCCAAGCATCTGGAGACATGAAGAGCTGTGTGCACATTGTACTATCAACCTAAACAGGCAGTACACTACCAATATCACTGGGCAGAAGACTGCCATAGCAGCAAACACACAAAGTCCTGCTCTGTGATGGATTACCACACTAGGTTTCTAGAAATGCCACAAATCACAAGTGCCAAAGGTTCATGTGAGCTCACATTCTGTATACTCCATCAAGTCATGTTTACTGCCATCAATGTGTTGTTCTCCAGAAAGGAAGCAAAGAACCGCTGACCTCTTTGGCCGCCTCTTTTAAAGCAAAAGGCATGTTTGACGCAGCACATGAAGAGGCGTTCTTCATGGCTGGTTCTAACAGGCTGTAGTGCTACACTGTACTAGCCACAGATAATCAAGCAACAGATCACTGTGAATCCCCGAATCAACAATTCTGTCAGTTAGTTCATGCCACAGCTCATTCACCGAATGCTGCAGCTGTAACCTAGTTGTAGGTCTTGCAATTGCTATCTTAGATCTTGTGCAAGACCAGCATAAGCTTCAAAACACTCCATGAGTTCAGTTATTGAACAGATCCACTGGCAAGGTCAGTCTACCAGCAGGGAAAGGGAAAGCACCAATGTATCTTAATGCTGTGGCCCAAAGCAACTATGAGGCATACAACACATCAGATTCAAAAGGAAGGAGGCACACAACAAGAGGAACAAAACGAGAACATCTGGTTAAAGATTCAGCACAACGCATTCCTCTCAGCATTTGCTAAAGATAGCTGAAACGCATAAGGAAACTAGAGGGAATCTTTCCAAGTGTAAACCTGCAATTGCATCTGGCAAACACTCAGAATAGGTTTCCCACTTGCTCAGTTATGCAGTGTCCTTGCCTGGCCAGTGTATTATTTGGCTCAAATTCAAAGCTCATGTAACAGGAGAAGCCTCAAAGTCCCTGCAGCCTCGACCAGAAAGTCCCAAACATTCAGAGAAACCACTTCAACTCAGTCCCAAGGGCTCCAGACAGACTCACCACCTTAAAAAAAAAAGGAAAAAAGAAGAAAAAAGCAAGCCAGACGACTCTAACCACAGTAAAAACTAGCCAAGAGATTTTCTGATTTCTGACTGCTGTGCCTGCCTTACTTGGGCGAATTATGTAATCCCTCCCACCTGACAATCAAACAGTCCAGTGAAGAGGTGTGGTATGTCTTAGCAAAAGGGGACTTCAGAAAGAAGTGGGAAAGCCAGAGAAGAAAAATGTGGTGAAGACCCAAGTTCAAATCCTTGCAAAGCCACGAAGCTCACATTTGTGGGAACATCAAAGGCTTCCCAAAGCAGCAGAAGGATCGCATCATTCTGAGAGGAGACTTGCTGGGCTGGAGAAGGGCTGCTTATCTATTCCGCAGCCTGCTGCTCTTTCCTTGCAACCCCCTGCCTGAGCCAATTCTCCCCCAGCTCAGGTTCCAAGTTGTGTGTTTGTTGTGTCGTAGGAAGAGGAGAAGTAGGGTCGCATGGGAGAAGTGTTAGGTAGGGCCAGCCCAGGACATTTTGCTGCCTGAAGCAAAGAACTTCAATACTGGGGATGGGACAGCATCCCCCACTGCACCTGAAGGCAGCAAGCTAGCTTAGACAGAGCAGGCCACATGGCACACAGCTCTCTCCTTGCAGCTGCTTCCCGGCATTTGCCGCCTGAGGCAACTGCCTCACACTACCTAATGGTAGGGCCGGTCCTGGTGGTAGGTGGGAAAGTTTTAAGCACCTCTCCACCCTCCACCACTTCATTAGGAATCGGGCCCTCCTACCTCAGCTTTGCAGCAGTCGGGCAGCTGCCATGGTTCCCAGAGCATTATCTGCCAGGTGTCTCATTGCACCAGAATAATTTTTCAAAACAGTTCTAAGATATTTCAATGTGGCCTTACCTGCAGAAGCAAATACTTGGGGTCGCTGTAGCGTGCTGTTTGACAATTTTAAAAGGTTTTGTTTTCCTGCACAGTCTTTGAGAGCAGGCACGGTAGAAATCAAATCGTATCATTTAATTTATTGATAAGGCGTTTGGAGGAACTAAAGAGCTTCTAACAAGAGCACATTATTTTTTTTTTGCTTCCAATGAAGTTTGCCTTTCAGGCATGATTGGGATATGAAGAGGGATGAGGGAGTTCAATTTGGGGGCAGAAGTGGAGGTGGAGTGGGGGGACCAGTCAAGTCTTGTGGTAGGATTGAAACCACTGAAAATGCAGGCAGTAATGGCTCACACCAACCCACAGGAGCACTCCAGACAAGCAGGGAGAATCTATAAAATAAATATGTACCCTCTGGCTACACACAAAAAGAGCATATGCAGCATATGCTACATCTGCTCACATAATCCACAGGCTTTACATGCATGGCCATGTGAGTAGTCTGGTAGAAAAATTAAAATATAGCAGAAATGTTGGGTTATGGGTGGCCTAATCTTTCCATCCTGTCTCACAATTCATACAACACCAGTTTCTAATCATGGTAGAAATCCTGTGATTGTACACACAGGGAAAGCATGTTGTGTGAATGCAGGATCGTCACAAGAACCAGTGGAAGACAGGGCTCCCATGCCTTTAACTGGCGTGTCGTTTGCCAAATCCTGCTTCTTTCATTACTACAACATTGGTAACTTTGCATCTGTTGAACTTTCTGGTAAGGGTAAGGGGAGACGGGTCCATAGAGGTGTACAAAATTATGCATGGTGTGGAGAAAGTGGATAGGGAGACATTTTTCTCCCTCTCTCATAATACTAGAACCCAAAGGGGTCATCCCATGAAGCTGACTGGTGGGAGATTCAGGACAGATACAAGGAAGTCCTTCTTCACACAACGCATAGTTAAACTATGGAATTCACTTCCACAAGATGTAGTGATGGCCACCAAATTGGAGGGCTTTAAAAGGGGATTGGACACATTCATGGAGGAGAAGGCTATCAATGCCTACTAGTCCTGATTGGCTATATGCTACTTCCAATATCACAGACAGTATGCTGGGAAACATGGGTGGGAGGGTGCTGCTGCCTGCTTGTGGGTTTCCCGTGGGCAACTGGTTAGCCACTGTGTGAACAGGATGCTGGACTAGATGGGACCTTGGTCTGATCCAGCATGGCTCTTCTTATGTTCTTATGTAATAGTATGCAAGTGCTGTAGGGCTTATTTATACACACACAAAACCACAAGGCTGTTGTTAATACACGACAATGCCTGTTTACACAATCGGGGAATTCCAAAATGTGTCAGCCATGCCTTCTTGCTAATTGCTCTGGGACATTCCCAGATCACTGCCATTTCTTTAGCGGACTGTGAAGTTGATCCACAGAGAAGTAAATTGGACATATGCAAAGGAGGACCTAGTGTTATGAAGACAGGAGCTGATTTAGTAGTTCTCTGTGTCTCCCATTGAGTTTAACAGGGCTAAAATAGATGGCACTTTAGGGCAATCGGGTGTGTGTGTGTTGTTACCCCAGATGCTGAGGTCTCCAGGCCAGGGAATGGTTTAGCCCCATCCCAGTGATGCCTCAGAGGACACCTCTTCACTTTCTCCCACATAACTGAATCGCTACAAAAGTAAAGCGCTACACTTGGAAAGAATGCTGCAGTGGAACTAACTCTGCCCTCCAGCCTTGGAATGGTCGCTTGCTTGGCCTCTATCAATACAGTTTTGATAAGAATTTGTCAAAAATCACAAAAGTTTTCCATATTCGGGACAAAAAATACTTGAGATGAGACGCCTTTGAACGCTGGAGAAACTGAAACTGACAGATTCACCCATCCAAGCCCAGGGCTTTGAGCGCCCAGCTCTTAAAAGTCTGGCTTTGAATCCTGTGTATTCAAGCATGTCAGTGCTGAATTAGGGTTGCCACCTTGTTTTTCGGTTAGGCTCCTCATCCTTAACAACTATAGGGCAGGCAGGTACATCGCCTCTCCATGCTGGGAATAGCTGCATATATTGAATTTGGCTGGTAGAGATGGGGAAGGATTTTGTTTAAGTTCATTTTTGGTTAGAATTTACCAAAATTCACAACATTCTACGTATTCAGAAGGAATAATTTGAGATTTAAAGCATTTGGATGCGGCAGAAAGTGAAACTGACAATTCGCCCCTCCCTACTCCAGTGTGCTAAGCACGCAGACACATATTTCCACGCCCCCTCTTGCCACCTCAACAGTTACTGCAGTGTATAGGCGCTCTCATCACATACATCCCAACTACCATAATAATGGGCATTTTGTTAGCCACAACAACTTTAACAATCTTGCTATTATCCATGGGATGATGTATTCCAGGTTCAAAATGAGGAGACTCAGGAGCCTCTGATCTTGAGCATAGGACACTAAAGGTGCAATCCTATGCACGTTTAGACAGGAAAAACTCCTACAACTAACAGCATTCTCCAGCCAGCACTCCTGGCTGGGGCATGTTGGGAGTTGTAGGAATTTGTTCTGTCTAAACATGCATTGGATTGCATCCTAAGTCTTTCTCACATCACTGGAATGTCTAAGTAATAATAGGCAAGCTCCTCACCACTGGCTCACCTCATAATTATTTTTTTCTGGACTTCTTAGCAAATTCTCAGAAAAAGTGCAGATCTTCCAAGTCCCCCCCCCCCCCCCAAGGAAGGTCAGAAAAACCAAGGCTGAACTTTGGAAGGCAGCTGGGCTCAGCTCATATTAGGAGTGGCGTTCAGTTTTGCAACAACCCCACTTCCAAATTCACCTCCGTCATTAATCGAATCACCATTTGAATATGTAAACAAGTTGAGAGGTTTGTATCAGGGGTTAATGGATAGTATCAACAAGGCTGAAAATGCACAAAATGCTCACAGTCCTAGAGGGAACATTTCACATGTCTTGAGCCATAAACACACACACACACACACAAATGGATGAAAGAATTCATAAATGTTATTTCAACATCAGTTCAACATCAGTATTTAATTATAGATTGGTACAAAGAGGTGTGGGATATTGCTTTAAATTAACATGTAGTATTAAATGTAAAAAGGGACAATTAAAGAAAAATAATTTTAAGGATATATGGGGACCATTTTTAGATTATGTTTTAGTAAAGGGAAAAGGGAGTAAGCCATGACAATATATGATGTATTTTTGGAATATAGATTAATAATGGATTATGTGGATAGAATTATCTTTTTTTGGCCCCGGGTGCACTTTGGAGTTATATGGATTTGTGGGTTTATTTTCTTTTTGTATGTGTGTTCATTTAAAAATAAAATAATAAAATTTAAAAAATAAAAAAAATAAAAATAAATGTTATTTCAATCCCTCATGAAAATCTGTTTTAATTTCCAGATTTAACAGAATTATTTTCTCTTGTCCTTAAACCATGCATTGCTGCGTACCTCTGTTGATTGCTTGTTTGTAGGACTGAGACACTGTGCACCTAATTACGCCAGCTAAATTAATTCCTTCATTTAGTATATGATTGTGATATGTAACTTAAGAATACTTTTTGTTCAAATGAATTTTTCAGCAATTGCTTAGCAGGCTGTAAGCTTTTACGTGCGGCTAAACCTACATTGTGATTATTGTAACTTAATTGTTTTTGAGATTGTGGGTGTTATACATAGCTCAGTATAATGCACATGATTTAAAAACATTTAGTGCTCGCACAGTGCAATGTTATGCATCTTTACTCAGACATAAATCCTTTAGTATTCAATGGGGCTTCTAGTAAGAATGTTTTGAATGGCAACCTTCATATATTTTCCTTTTGAGCCCCCAAAGGAGACTTGCTAGAGTTGGGTCTTCAGCGTTTCCTCTCACCATTTCTGTAATTTTCTTCATTGCCAGCTGGGTGGGTGGGTGGGTGGGGTAATTAGTTTGCATCTGTATTGTGCTTTCACATACATATCAGTAACACTTACAACTGCTCTGTAAAGTCAGTCCTATACTCCTATTATTACAGGAATCCGAATTCTGCATTAGGCACCACCATTCTGTACATGGAGGACAGCTTCAGAGGTGTGTTTTCCCCGTTAAAACATTCCACAGTTGCTTTCTGATTGATGTTAAGCCTTAAAGCACATCCCTGGAAATGGGTGCGCAATAAGTGCATACATCTGCCTGGTGGGGAAGCACAGACAGCTCCCTTTAGTGCAGAAGGCAAACAACGTAAGATGCCTGAATAAACAACAATGCTTACCTACAGCACACAGACATCAAGAGGGCTAAACAATGCTGGTGCGTAGCTCTGTGTCTTAGCAACCAAGTGTGTGTGTGTGGAATTTGGAAACTAGGCTTTGTCTGCGATATAAAATATACCCCCTTAGGTACCTGTTAATCAACAGCCACACATTAGAAGGCAAAATTGGGAAAGGAAAATATCTTGTGTTCTGACTTTCCTTGAACACAAGAGAATACCACCCATAGGGTGTGGCTTCCGCCCTATTTGTCCATCACCTTTTTCATGGATCCAGTGTTGGTACAGGTTACTGCTTCCACAATGGTTCATTCTCTGGAAAGAAAGGAAATATAACTTCAAACTAAAATGGGCAAATTAAAAACAGCATTTGATTTAAAGAACTGAACTTAAACTCGGAGGTTCACTTGTGTAGAAATTTAGGAATAATAGCTTTGAATAAAGATCGATCAGATTCAGGAGGGGAAAATGTCTTCCCCCTGCCTCCTCTCCAAGCCTGCAATTTCTGGTGCGAACAGAATTACAACTTACATACACAGACATTGTCTATATATAGCTCTGCTGCATCAATGCTGGTGGACTGTATCCGGCCAGCGGCCACACCATGTATGCATATTGCTAATTTTAGTGGAATGAAAACTGTTGTCTTGCTTCTTCAATTTTAGTCACATAAAAAGAGTTTTCAGACTACGCACCGAAAGAAATGGGAACATGTGTACTGAGAACTATTAGGGTTTTCTAAAGTCATTTCATTTAAGGCAGAGAGATGGCCAACTAATGACCCACAGGTTGGATCCGGAACCCCGAAGTAACACTATACACACACACACACACACACACACACACACACACTTCACAGTTTTACATGTGGCATCTAATGTTACAGTGTATATTAATATCTCATGTGCATTCCAGAAAGGTAAACAATTACAATTTGCCTCTTGAGGGGTATCTTTCAGGAAAGGGGGTTCTTGTTGTCCATAAGGATGCCATCTCCCTGGTCAGATACTCCTTCAGCACTGTACTAGTGAGTGCCTGAAGAGGTGTTAGAGCATTCTGTTGGTATACCGACCACCCTGCTGCCTAACAATATCCCAGCATGAGCTGGCAGAAATGGTCTCTGACATGATGTTGAGGACTGCAAGGCTCTTCTTCTTGGGGGACTTCAATATTCATGCCAAGCTGCCTTGTTTGGGGCAGCTTAAGATTTCATGACTGCCACAGCAACCATGAGCCTGTTTCAAATTACATCTGGCCCAACATATACAGCAGAACACACAATCAACTTGGATTTCTGTTCTGGGATGAGATTTGTGAGGGGAGGAGCCAGCAATGACTCTGTTGTCATGGACAGATCACTATCTGACAAGTTTTCGTCTATCTGGTGCCTCCAACATCTGCTGCTTCCAACCTCCACAGGAGTGGAGGACCAATTCTGCAGCTCCACCCCTGAAGACTGATCAATGCTAAGGGTTTCTGGGGGGAAGGGATTTTCCTGCAGATTTTGCCCGCAGTCCTGCTGAAGTCCTAGTAGATGTCTGGAATTGGATGATTACTGAGGCCATCAATATGACTGCTCCCAAGCATATAGAGTCAACTGGAGGACAATGAAATGGCAAAGTCAATGCCTGGAGCACTGCTCTCAGAAAAGCTGAGATGAATATGGCTGAACATAGGTTAGAGCCCATTTTAGGACGCATACGGTGGTAGAGTTGTACAAATGAGCCTCGCCGGGGCAGAACAAGGCTGAACATGGCCCCGCTCACGCCCCGGCGAGGCCTTACCTTGTCTTCAGGGCGGCTCGCACACTCTGCAGAAAGCCGCCCCCGCCGCTCGTTTTGGCGCGTGCTCCGCAGAGAGCCGCCCGCGCCGCTCGTTTCTGGTCCGTCGCGTCACTTCCGGCACCGGAAATGACATGACGGAACCCTGCGCAGGCGCACTGGACCCCTATGGGCCGTTCTGCACCTGCGCAAGGTCCATTTCCAGCCCCGAAAGCTTCGGCTCGGGCGGCGTGCTCAGCCTTATTTCCATGTCTGGGTGGGGGTGGGGGTGGGGGGGTGGCGGCGGCGGCGGCGGCGGCAAAGAAAGCTTTCTTCTCCACCATCTGCATTTTCCACAATGCCAGCTAATGGAATTCTTTCAAGTGGTGAGAAGCCTGCTTTGTACAGACACAGTAGATCAACTTGTGGAACCCTCACAGACCCATTGTGAGCAATGTGTGGTGCATTTTGCAGATAAAATTGCTCATATCTGCTCTGACTTGAATGCCATAGTTGTGACAGAATCAGAGATAGATGCAGTCAGAACACTGTCTGGACCTGTTGTTAAGGATTCTTTTCAGCTTGTACAACCTACTGGCATTGCCAAGTTCCTTGGAGGACTCAGACCTACCATCTGCTCATGGGATCCTTATCCTTCCTGGCTATTAAAATCTACCAAGACTGAGCTGTCAATACAGACTTTGGAAGTGGCAAATGCATTGAGGAACTGGGTGGTTCCAGCCACTCTGAATGAGGCAGTTGGAAAACCACTGCTGAAAAAGCCAGATTTCGATCCATCGGCATTGGAAAATTATATGTCAGTCTCAAACTTACCGGTGTGTGTGTGCTTTGAAAGCCCTAGACTGAGAGATGTTATGTCAGCTTCAGGCAGTCTTGGAGGACATAAACTATTTAGAACCTTTACAGCCTGGCTTTTGGCCTGGGTTATGGACAGAAACCACCTTGGTCACCCAACATCCCTTCTGTGATTCCATTGATTCCTGAAGTCCCCAGAGGAAATGAAAATAAAATGTAAAAGCCAACATTAGTAGTAAAAGAGAGCTCTTTATGGACTCCAGTGGATCACAACTACTAGAAAGCAGCACTGTGAGAAATTATGCCCAGTAAACAAACATTAGGCACATCTAAACTTGGACGGAAGGAAACATTAAGAGCGGGGGTGGAGGCAGATGCTTGATTTGCTTGATTACAACACACAAATGAGAACACTTTTCTGAAAAAACAGTGTTAGCCAACTATCCTTTGTTTAATAAAGAAACTCAGTTTGGTCTTGAGAGATAAATTAGATTAGATCCAGGTCAGTGCCCCCTTCTGATCTTAAATCACCATGTACAAGAGACCATCCATATTATTACAACCCAAACTGACTGAACCTTCCGTTTAGTTCTGTTTATGTTTTATGCGCTAATTGGAAGACTGTGAAATTATGGAACATCAGGGAGAAATTATAGAAGCAGAAATAATAGATGTAAAAGCAACTGCATAACCAAAATGAGACACACTCATTTTGTTTCACAAGTAGAATCCCAGTTCAACTACAGCTAATGTCATGTTTGCATGTCATCATGTGTTCTGCAGCAGCTGCTTCTCATTCCAGTTGGGTCTTATCTAGAGACTCTCCACGTTACAATGTGTACCCACCCTGTATGGTTCTCATCCTGTCCATATTTCTTTAGCAATTTATACCTAGTTAAAAGATGACACGTTTTCCACAGCATGGCTATTGGGTCATGTTGTTAGCTAGTTCAGCCCAAACATTCTGAGACCGGGCATTGGAAACCCACCTGATTAAATCAAGTAACTGATGGCAGATGAGGGCAAACCAGAAGGGAAAACTGTTCCCTTCCTCAGCAATGTCTTTCCCTGCAGCGGAGACCAATTGCAGGTAAGAAGAGCCCTGCTGGATCAGACCAAGGGGCCATCTAGTCCAGCATTCTGTTTCCAGTAGTGGGAGCCAGATGCCAGTGCCAGTGGAACTTCATACGCATGGCATATGGTAATATCCGTGTCCTCTAGTTTTGCCCAGGCATCTGCTAGTTAGTGGAATCCTGCCTCTGAATATGGACGTTCCATACAGTGGACATGGCTAATAGCTATACATTTATCTTGCAGTCATTTAAAAAAAATGTACGGAGAGAAAACATTTTCAGGCGTAGCCGCCCACTGTTGTTGGGCTCTATTGCAGCCTTTCCCAACCTGTCACCCTCCAGATGTGTTAGACTACAACTGCCATATGATTAGACCTCCAAAGAGCCAAGATGGTGTACATAGTCCTTCCCACCACCATTTGACTCTCACAAAAACCCAGTTAGGTTTCTGATCTGTTCCTTCTCACTGCCTATATCATAGGTTGATATTTCTGTGATGCTTCAAGTTTTTTGGCCCTTTGCCACGGTTTTATTAAAAACGCAAAGAAAAACGTGCAAACTGGAAGGGTGCAACCACCAGACACTGCTGTTGATTATGGCTCTACTAGAAACATCCTTCATGCATAGATATGCCCTGATATTCAGATCTTGCTATCTTCACAAGGTAAACGCAACTGAGTAGAAAGTAGACACTAAATATTCAATCTGTACAATAGTAGTTAATCAAATGCTTTATACAGGGAAGGCCTAAAGGTCAGCAGTTTATACAATATGGGAAATATTAATGGATAATGCAACACATTGGGATGCCATCGAATTGAACCTTTTGAACTGAATATAATTCGTTGAAAAAGATAAAAGGCATACTTGTACAGATGAAAAGAAACAAACATTAGGGTTTTGTTTTTTTGTTTTTACTACAAAGAGCCACAGCTCTGGAAATGAAACAGAGCCCTGCCATATGTATTCTGTGCTTGTTTTAAGAACTGGAGGGATCATCTTTGCAGTATCAGCACACAAGGCTGTCCAGAGACAACATCCCTGACAGGTGTCTTCAGCAAGAAAAGGTCAGTCACTGTCTGTGGCTGACAAGGAAAGACAACACAAGCAGATAAATGAGGACTTCGAAATGCTATTCAGTCCCACGGTTAGTACTTGAAGGTGTGGAAAAGTTTTCTAAAGAATTTGTCCAGAAGAATGCTTTCAAGGCAAAAAGACAGCAGAGGAAAGGAAAAACGAAAAGTAAAGCTAAGGCTTGCATTTCTAGGCTTAGTTCTCCTATGACTATTTTGCTCCTCTCCACATAAAAGAGCTTTAAAGTCCTGGACTGATTCTGTGCGAATTATCTACTTGTGCAGTGAGGCGATATAGGGTCATCATCTTCCCACATGCTAGATGGAAAACAGAATTCCGCAGTGGGAAACACAAACTATAACCCTGTTACTGCTTTGTTTTTCCCCCAAGGCTTGTGTTTCTCCGAAGGTCAATGCAGCACAGCAGCCACCTAGCTTCCATCAAAGAAGAGAGCTGAAGAATAGTTTATATACTAGACACAACAACTAACACAACATACTGACACAGCAACTTGGAATCCACCAAGCCAGCAAACACATATGATGAGCCGCTAGATACTCTCAGGTAAGGCAGAGAATAAACAAAGTTTTACTAAGCTCCAAAGCAGGGCCGGCGCTACTGCTAGGCAAACTAGGCTAGGCGTCTGCCTAGGGCGCGTGGCTGAAGAGGGCGCAGAAACGCTGCGCTCCTTCCGGCCAACTCTTTCTCGCCGCCGGCGCACTCCTGCCCCGCCTGGTCGCCTCGCCAACAAAGGCACCACCAGGTCAGCGTGGGGGGATTGCGGACGCCGGGCGGGCTCGGGGTCGCGCTCGGCTTTCCTTGGCGCCCGGAGCTAGGCCGGGTCAGGTGCGCGCGTGGCGGCGGCGACCGGTCCAAAGATGCCTGCAAGCAAGGAACACACACACCGGTGGTGGTGGGGTGAAGGGTCTTTCCTCAACAAGGACCGTGTCCCTTTAAGAATCGAATGGAATGTATCAAAATAAAAAATCCAGCGCGCCATTGGCCGGGCGGCTGGCACGTGAGCCCACAGCTGATTTCCTGGCTTTTTTGTTTCTGCTGCTGCTGTTGCTGTGTGTCAGTTTCAGCACAGCAGGAGATTATGATGTCTTGCCTTGGTCATCGCCCCGGACGCTTGCTGCGCAGCGGGGAAGGCAGCTGCCGGAGGAGGAGGAGGCGGGGGGGGGGCGCTGGGCAAGCAGGCATTTCCCGGCTGCTTTGCTCCGGAGCCCCCCCGGCACGAGAGGGGGGGCGCTAAATATAACTTTGCCTAGGGTGCCAAACTGCCCTGCACAGGTCCTGATCCAAAGGAGTGGGAAAGGCCTACTTACAGTACCTCATAAAACAAAATGAAGGATACTGGCACCATAGGAGAAGGGTTTGTGTCAAACTGGGCACAGAATCTCCACCCACAGAATACTGGAGCTTTCAGGGATCACCGTCTGCATGTTTACATCACCCTTCAGTCTAAAATCTTGAGAGCTAAAAACTCACTTTCTTTAACAAACAAAAAAGAAGCAGGCATTATCAGGTGTTATCAGATACTATCAAGCAGTTAGGTTTTTCATGAAGGACAAAATAAGGCCAAACATTGTGCATCATAATCAAGAGAAAAAAAAAGTTGAAGCGCTCCTTCAAAAGCAAACATAACATTTTCTGAGCTAACCCTGTTAGGTTTTGAATCACTGGATCTTCACTTGTAACATCTATGTACATCTGACACATTCTCCCTAATGGCTTTTGAAATGGTACATAAAAACACACAGTGATGTTTTCAAAACGACATTATGCAGGATCACTTGATTTGAGCACTTTGTGTTGTGCATGTGTGTGTGTATATAATACATGAGAATATATTGCACTTCCACTCACACTATCATAGCTTGCATTCAGGAATTAGCTGCAGAAACCAAAAGGAAGACAGTAAGATTTCAATTATACTGCATGGGTATTGACTGATGGAATTTCAAGATTTCATCCACCCACATTATATCTTATATCTACACATGCACGTATACACACACACTGCTTTCTTCAGTGATTTCCAGTAATTCTGGCAGAATGCATAGGTACTAAAATAGAACTATATCATTCAATTCAATGTACAAAGAACTGAGCTATAGGTTCTATGAATACTGCTCGGCCCCATGGACTCTCCAGTATGGGGTTCCTCAGGGGTCGGTCTTATCCCCCATGTTATTCAACATCTACATGAAACCACTGAGTGGGGTCATCCAGAGTTTTGGAATGCGTTGCCATCAGTACGCTGATGACACGCAGCTCTCTCTCTCTCCTTTTCATCTCTAGCAGGTGAGGCTGTGGATGTATTAAACCAGTGCCTGACTGCAACAATGAAGGGGATGAGGGCTAACAAACAGAAGCTCAATCCAGACAAGACTGAGATGCTGTTAGTGGGTGGTTCCTCTGACTGGATGGAGGGCGTTCAACCTGTTCTGAATGGGGTTGCACTCATCTTGAAGGAGCAGGTTCGTAGCTTGGGGGGGTCCTCCTTGAGCCATCTTTGTCACTTGAGGCTCAGGTGGTCTCAGAGGCACGGAATGCCTTCTACCAGCTCCGGCTGGTGGCCTAGCTATGCCCCAATCTGGACAGGGATAGCCTGGTTTCAGTAATATATGCCATGGTAATCTCTAAGATAGACTACTGCAATTAACTCTATGTGGGGCTGCCCTTGGAGACTGTTCAGAAACTACAGCTTGTCCAAAACACAGCAGCCAGACTAATACCCGGGACCAGATGGTCTGAACACATAACACCAGTTCTGGCCTGCTTGTACTGGCTGTGGCTGCCTATATGCTTCCGTGCCTGATTCAACGTGCTGGTCTTATAAAGCCCTACATGTCTTGGGACCGCTATACTTGACTCTTGGGACCGCAATACGCCTCTCCCAACCACAACCTACCTGGATGTTATGCTGAACATCTGGGGCCTTCTTCCGATTGCTACCTCCGAGGGAGGCTCAGATGGTGGCAACAAGGAAGAGGGCCTTTTCTGTGGCAGCCCCCCAATTATGGAACCGGCTCCCCACTGAGGCCCGCCTGGTGCCAACTCTACTATCCTTTCGGCACCAAGTTAAGACTGTCCTCTATGCTGAGGCATTTAACAGCTCTCAATAGTATGTGGGGGGGGGTAGTTATGTCAGCTTTTTAACAGATCTCGTTGTATTAATTTGTCCTTAAGTCATTTTTAAATTCGGTTTTTAAATTTTACTAGTGAAATTTTTATGAAGTTTTTACTGTTTGTATGTTATATTGTACTTTATTAATTGTTGTAAACTGCCCAGAGAGCTTCAGCTTTTGGGCAGTATAGAAATAAATTAAGGATGATGATGATGATGACGACGACAACGACAACAACAACATTCCCCCAACTGCATGAGGACTTACCACATGAATTGGGGTAATTGATACTGAATTCCTACCAATCATGTGGAGTAGGGGCAGAGAAACTTACTACATGACGACACCAGCTCATATGGCAAATTCTTTGCCATGCATAGCATCAGATCTACACTCCCACCTTGCCTTTCCAGCTCTACACCATCACTTGCTCAACAGACTAGGGACAAAGCCACACCAAAGCAGTGGGGGCTGCTTATGGATCACAGTGTGCACTGGAGTGACACTATGCCAAAGGTCATGCTTCCCTTATGACACACACTTCTTGAAAATATTGGCCACCAATCCCAGCAGTAGTAATTAATTGCCATATATTGTACCTGTGGAAGCTGGCATTTCAGCACAGTTTGTAAAGTCAATTCTCTCTTCAAGTTATTATTACTGATAAAATAACAGGCAGCTATAATTATGTGATCACATGCCACTGAGCCATAGTTCAGTGGCAATACACCTGCTCGGCATGCAGAACATCGCAGCTTCAAATATATCTCCCACTGAAAAGGATCTCAGATAGTAGGGTTGGGATTTGAGAAAGATTTCTGCCCAAGATCTTGCAAAGCTGCTGCCAGTCAGACTAGACATTACTAGGGTAGATGGACCAACGACCCAACTCAGTATATTGCAGATTCCTATGTTCATTTTGTAATAATTCCACACAAACACCAAGTAGAAGAGGTATTGATAACTTTATTGGAGCCAAGGCAGGACATCTTCTGGTTCCTGCCTTTGCAAAACTACTACAGACAGACAGGAAAGTGAAAGTAGTCTAACAGTGGAATGTTAGCCTAATAAAAACCCATCACCTGAGTAGCCAAATTTGTCCTGAAGTGAAATTTAGAGGTTCCTGCGTGGCGCGTGGGCCAAACTTCTGAGGTGTTTCAAGTAAATCAAACAGTTACGACTTGCAAAAGTTCTTGGAGCAGTTCTCCAACAGCCAGTCATCACCACACTTCTTATGCTTCTCTCATTGTCTACATCGGCCCGCTGGACCATAATGTTGAAAAATCACCCACTCTTTCAAATCATAGTGAATGCACTTTGATCACTTTCTGTCTCTTCCAACAGGAATATCCAACTTATTCACAGAGGCAGGGTGGATGTTTATCCATCGCCAAACAAGAGGAAACGCATCACCAAAAAAAGAGGACACCACTTTGCGTAACATTTACATATACATATTTATGCATGGAGGTGCATATAGAATAGCAGATATAATTTAAAGAGAAAATGAAATACAGTTCATCTCACCATAGAGCAGAAGACTGTGGCCAGGTGACCATGTGCCTGCTCAGTCTGCTCCTCAGGTGCTGTTGATGGACAACTTCAAGGCCCAGCTCTTCCTTCAGAAGGTTCTTTGACTTTAAATAGCCTTGGACTGGGCACCTCTTCAAATAGAGGAAACCTTCAAGTACAGGACTGTCCTCGGTCAGCTCTCCAAAGTAGAGGACACCTGGGCACCCTACACAGAGGTCTGAGGTCCAGAAGTGTATTTTGTCTCTCAAACTAAGCCCACAATAAAGTCACACAAACTAAGCCACAAGGCCCACAATAAAGATGGCGCCATTTACCCATAAAGACTTGCCAGTTATAGAGCATAGCACTGCCTGCAAGTACATACTGTTTATACGTTGCATACAAAATCAAAGAGAGAGATTAACAAAGCGTGAAAGCTTGCAGGGGGGGAAAACATTTCTCTTCCTTGGACAACTTTTTTTCATGTCTTAATTAGAATTTGATAGTGCAATCACGTGCTAGATTCTGGCCCTTGGGTCATGAGTTGGTCATCCCAGCTTCAGCGTATGAAAAAATGTTTTCCACTGTTCAGACTTGATGATGCAAGCTTCCCAATACCTGTCTTTGAGGGCTGCAAAAGAACAAAGCAGCCAGGGATGGTTGGATACTCACTGCCGAACTCAGCTATGCTGTAAAAATCCATTAACTCAGAGTGAAAACCATGCAAGCACCTGATGTAGAAACGGCATTAGGAGGGGGTGAAAATGCAGGCAGCAGTGTGCTAAGAATAAAAAAAAGACCTGTAAATACCAGATCCGATTTTGGAACACTCTTCACACAAAGTCTGAGCGGCACAACGCACAAGCCAAAGAGAAGCCCAGCTTGCCTAGATGGAAAGAAAGCTGACAGATGTCTCCCTAGGCTGAACAAACAGTTTTCATTTCTTTGCAGAATGGAACACAGAAGCCACCATACTCGTTGTGTGATCATTCTGGCAGATTTTAACAAACTTCTCTGACTCACTCTCTCATAGAACATCCTCACTGTAACATTGGAGATAACTTGGGAGATAAAAGACAGATAAAGGAGCGGGCATAACACGTGCTTTGCAGACAGAACATCCCAGCTTCAATCCATGGCAACTCCAGATTAAAAAAAGATCTCTGGCTGCCATTTTTTTCACCCCACAGCCCAAAGACGCAACACAACGCTATGGTACAGCGCTGCTTAACAGGGGTTTCTGTGGGGAAATACGGCACCCGCTCAGCACTATGTTTGACACGGGTGACCTGAAAAATAATCATTAATGAATGAGAGTTTGCCTGCTATATTGTTCACAGAATAATCACAGATCATCTTCACATATAATCACAAACTTTAGAAGCTATGTGAGAGAGGTTTCTTTACTCCAGTGTAAGCATGCACAGCCCTGATTTGGATCAAGACCATGGCGCTCCATGAGGGGGCGGGGTTAACCCCACACACACCCACACACACATTTTCATCCTGAAATTCCACACGCACCCTGTGGGGTGGATGGGCTTATAATAAGAAAAAGAGTCCATGGAGGCTTTCCTTTTTTAACCACACTGTGTGGGGTGGAATTTCAGGACAAAGAAAGGGTTTGAGCACCACAGTCTCATTCCAAATCCAGGCCACATTCACTGACACTGGAGAACAGGAACCTATGACGCATAGCTCCATTATACATGATTAGAAGAACATTTAGTTTGGCCCTTAGATATCAAAATTGTAAAAGTATGTCAGGCAGAGAATAGCCATGTTTGCTAAATGGAACCGCCATGTTCAGAGGCGACCTCTCTGGTTAGCAGTTGCTAGGAATGAGTAATATGGGATAATGTCATCAAACCCTGTTTGTGAGTTTCCTAGGGCATCTGGCTGGCTGCTGCTGGAAATACAGAGCTGGAATATGGAACTTGATCACATCTACAAAGGCACCTATTACGTTCAGTCACACGTATACATTGAAATAGATCAGTGTTCTCCAACCTTGGGTCCCCAGATGTTTTTGGCCTACAACTCCCAGCATGCCCCAGCCAGCTGGCTGGGGCACACTGGGAATTGTAGGCCAAAAACATCTGGGGACCCAAGGTTGGAGAACACAGAAATAGATGGTCTTAATGGTGTGTAACTGGTGTCGGTTTGGGGGAATTAATTCAAGCTCTCTCTCTCTCTCTCTCTCTCTCTCTCTCTCTCTCACACACACACACACACACACACACACAGCTAGTCTAACTGTTTGAAATGGAACCATCATTTATGTGTTTGAAACGGAACCATCATTTTTTAAAGAACAAAATCAGAATTCTCTGACCTGCTTTACTGAGTATTTCAGGGCAGCAAAAGATGCAACTGCCACATTAAAAGAGAGAGAGAGAGAGAGAGAGAGAGGAGAACTAGCAGATCTTTTAACCTTTCCTGTCTCATTTATGGTTACTGGAACTAATCTATTATGTAGGGATCTCACATTTCTTTTGAAAGATTTCCTCTAAGCATTAAAGTGCATTAAAGGTTTAACTGAGGATTTCAGGGCTCCTCCTACTCTTCGTCCCACTATGGTAAATACATGTTAGGCACACTGGTACATTTAAAATTGTACAGATACTTTTATGGTTCATGTAAGGCTGTAGAGCTATTAAAATAATATGCAGCTTATTAAGAGGTTTTTATATTTTTACAAATCTGTAGTAAATAAATACAAGTTATAGATACAGATATATTTATGCAGAGGGGAATCCAGTATACATTCTAGAGGGAAAGCAGCAATTCTCTATTGCAGGGGGCAGGGCAGGCAACATGTTTGGGCCTACAATTCCCACAGCTAAAGATGAGTGATGATGGGAGTTGTAAATCAAAACATCTGGAGCTGCCCACCCCTGGTCTACAGAAACAAAAAGAATAAAGAATATTTAAAGAGTAATACATTTATTGTGACGTAAGCTTGTGGTGTAAGCTTTCATGGGCCAGAACTTGTTTCATCAGATACATGAAATTGTCTCCTAAGTGGATAGGGCTGTGTGGGGTATACACACAGTGTGTGTGTGTGTGTGTGTGTGTGTGTGTGTGTGTTGGGCCTTACTGGGGGAGTGAGCAGCCATAACCAAACTATATTGGGAAGACCCCTTCTTCAGCCCAAGGCTCCTGAGGTCAGCTGCTGGAGTTGGGGGCTTGAGCCGCATTCAGGAGCTAGAGCTGGTAAAGGGCAAGAACCTGACAAGGTCTGGGAAGCTGGCATCTCAAGTGCAGCAGGTACTGCTCTGTTGATCAAGCAAAGGCAGGAAACCAGACTCCTTGTTTTGATATCTGGCCTGGCCTGGCCAGAAGCTTCATACCACTCACAGTGGTGGATAGTGAAGACCCCTACAAGCCATCATAGAGTACAACCCACTTTGTCAATTCCAAGAAGTGATTGGCAGAGTTGATAGGGGAGGCTGGTGGCTCCTGTGTCAGTGGGGCTCCTTATCCATTGCAGCTTTTTATTCTGAGCTTTATAGGAGCTACCCATGGTGCTGTACTCCATCCCCTAAATAGGTTCACCACCATGGAGCACCACGGATAGCTCCTATAAAGCTCAGAATAAAAGCTGCAATGGATAAGGAGACCCACTGATATAGGCATCATCAGCCTCCCCTGCAGATATAGGTTCTGTTGAAAAAGAAAGCAAACCAAAGTTGCACCCCAGTGTATGCCTCGGGCTCCAGAGGTGGAACACAAAACTTTATGGGCTGAGGAGCAGGGACCTAAATGCACTTACATGGGGCTGTCTATAAATATGGCTCTATGTATTGACAAACTAGGGATCCTCATACAAGAATTTGATTTAAATCTGCAATAATTGTGGATATCCATGCACTTTTAAATTATATTCCTGTGATGTGGGAATCAACAGATGGACAGCAAAAGTGGCCTTTGAGAGCCCTTACAGTTGCAAAGAGACTCATACTACAAGCCTGGAAAGATAAACATCGACCACCTATCATTTCATGGTCGGAAGACCTCACTGCTCTTGCTTCATTTGAACAGATATCCTACAATCGTCATTTTCATCTGGATGCTTATTTAGATATATGGACCGCTTATATGAATGTATATAATCTTGAATCTTTTTTTCTTTTCTTTTCTTTTAATTATTGGTGTTGTAAGCAGTTATTGTGAATGGATACACTTGTTTTTGTTATGTTTTTTGTTGTTTCCCCTTTTTCTTTTTTTGATTCTTTTTTAATTGCAGATTAAAGAGAGAGAGAGAGAGAAAAGAATTCCATTGAAATCTCACCTCTCAGCCACTGTCAATAATGCAGATCCCTCCCACATGTCACAACATGCAGTACATTCTTCTCCAGTCTCAAGGAGAAGCAACTCCCAACGATGCTCCATGCCATGAATATGAGGAAAGGGGCCATAAGCTAATGGCTTCTCTACATGCGGCTTTTAACCCACCACTGTACTGAGGTTTGTGCTTCTGGATTCTTTGCAAGATTAAGAGAGGCTCCTTTCAACGTGTTTTTCCCCCCGGGGGCAGGGGTTGCTTCTTTGCCTTTCTGTATGTTCCATTACACAACCACAAGGTGGCACTGCAATATAGCGGAATTGCAAAAATACATGAGCTTTTCATGCCAGTTCATTCCGCCATTTTCAGGGAATACCAGACTTTCCTGTTGTAAACCACCCAGAGAGCTTTGGCTTTTGGGTGGCATAGAGATGATGATGATGATGATGATGATGATGATGATGATGATGATGATGATGCCACAAAAAATCTTAGAAAGCCCAGGAGATGCCCCAGAGGATGATGACGTTGTTTAAAGCACCCACAAACTACCATGAGTAAAGAAAGAATCATGAGCGCACAATAAATGCCTCATGTAGAGAAGCCCTAAGTGTGGCAGGGTTATTGGGAATAGTTAGGCCATGTGGCCAGCACAGTAGCAAACTGCCCAGGTAGAAGGTAGCCTGGGGTTGCTGAACAGTTATGAGGATCCTTTCAGCATGCACAGAATTGTTTTGGGAAGGCTCCAGGTGCCCAAGAGGAACAGAGTGTCTGTTGTTTGCAATCTTCTTCAGAAATCTATTGTTAAAGCAAACTGACAAGATAAATTCATCTTCCTTTATTTGTAGCAGTTAGGGTTACCCAGTATTTTATATATACACCAAAAATTTCATCTCCAGTTCATAGTATAACTGTGTTAAAGCATGTAAGATACTGTTTCAATTTTGCTTCAAACTTGAAATAAAGATGGAGAACAAAATAAATTAGGTTCTTCTAAATTGCATTTTGTTGGCACAGGGAACAGGAGTTTCTAGGAGGAGAGAAACCACCACCAGACAACAACTCTTGACAAATGCACACAGATTTATCTGTGGCTTCCCCTACATAGTGAACACTTAGACTAAGAAGTATATGATTCCTGGAGTGCTGCATGACAAAAACACTCTACGTTACTAATTTTCTTGAAACTATACAGATATTGCAAAATAACATTTCTTTCAATCATTTTAGATTGTTACTTTCATTCTTCTTATGCAGATGTTCCTATTTTCATCAGAAAAGCTACTTGAGTCTGTGCAGCTTGACTCTCAATCAGCAGCACCATGTGATATCTGTACTGGTGGACTGTACCGCTTTCAAACAGAGTGGATGGCAATATCTTTCAATGTCCCCCTCCCCATTTAAACAAATCCCTCTACGTATTAAAAAACAAACATATTTGGGAAGGCTTTTTTCCTGAGCTTTCTTCCATCTCCTGTTTGGCTATGACTGTGGCATTAAGATTAGATTTTCATTTCTATTATTATCGTTTAGAACCTTTCAGTCACAAATGTTAGAAGTTTCTGTCTCTGCCTTTCATGTACAGTCATGCCTTGGATTGAGAGCATAATTCGTTCCGGAAATGTGCTTGTAATCCAAAACACTCTTATATCAAAACGAAATCCCCCCAAAAAAATTTGTACAGAGATTTTTAATTTAAGCCGTACTACAGTACTTGTATTGCAAGACGTTGCTTGTATATCAAGTTTTAAAAAATTAAATAAATATTTAAAAAATTGCTTGTCTTGAAAAACGCTCTCAAACCAAGTTACTTGCAATCCAAGGTATTACTGTGCTGCAGGTATCACCCTGAGGATAATTAGGAATGTGTGGGCTACCACCAGCCAAGAAACTGTGCTACAACAACAACAACACCAAGCTTAAAAAAAAAATCCCTCAAAAGTCCTCAGAATGCTTCTCCATAGCAAGGAGAATTTCCAAATTCGCCACAAAATTTCCCTTAAGGCAGGATTTGGTGGCAAGCTACTTTCAGGTCTGGTCACCTTTGCCCACTGTGTATTTAATTGATTCCACAGCCCCAGGATGGGCAAGCTTTCACAGATGTTCCATCCAGCTTGGCTAAAACAAGATATATTTGGGCTCAATTTGTATTGAGCCTAATTTAGTTTGTTTTAAACTAGGTCCATTTCAAGCTCCAGGTCTCATTGTGGTCCTGATGATGGCATCAGGAGCATAACAATGCCTGGAGGTCCTTCGCCACAACCCCTTATTAGATCAGCCACATGACAGTAACACAATTTGCAGGATCACCGCAGCCCACCATGGCTTATTTAAGCCATGGTGGGTTGCAGCGTGTGCTGGCCCATGGGTTGTGTGGGTGATTTGGTAACCATGCCAACAAGCCACCCTCGCCGGGTCCACATGACACAACAAACCACGGTTGCAGCCTGAATATGTAAAATGGCTGCCCGCACATGCTGCTAAACCCTAGGGATTAATTAACCCACTGTGGCTTAGCGTGACATGCAAATAGGCCTGTCAATAGCACATTAACCCCCATTTGATACCAACCGGACTGGCTGTTTTGTTTGCTACTAGGCCCAATTCAAGGCAGTGGTACACTTGCCTATAAAAACATGCATTGGTTGGAGGGACCAGTTACTGGTGGCTACTTACAAATTGCCAAAAACAAAGAAATGCATCACCATAAAAAGAGGACAATAGAAGATGCTGATTTGCATAAAATTTGGATACGCTAATATATATGTATAGATGCAAAAGTAGCCGCAAAACTAGAAATAATAATAATAATTAATTATTATAATAATAATTATTATTACTATTATTATTAACATTTAAACAGAAACACAGAATGTTTGACCACACAAAGTGGAAGACTGTGTGTGACCAGGTAACCTGTGTGCCTGCCTGCTCAGTCTGCTGTCCAGGAGCTAACCATTGATGGGCAACAGTTATTATGATCTTTTTATCTTTAAACTGGAATTAGAGGGGATGGCCTTTCAAACAGAGGAGGCCCTCAAATAGATGACGGTCTTCTGGCAGCCCTTCAAACAGAGGGCCGTCCTCTGTAAAAGAGGACACATGGCCACCCTACATTACCTTTTACTGAACTGTGACTTCCCAAGGATTCTGGGCCCTTGGTAAGGAACCATATTTATGGACATGCAGGCATTTGCCTGTTAACAGAGATCCATTTTCTGCACTTGCAGCAGCTTGTCTCTTGACTTTAATAGATGCCCAAAAATAATTAATTGGAAATGACATTTGATTTATTAAATATTTCAGTAGATTCTTGAAGTAACAAAATAAAGAAAACCATTTCCAGTTGCAAGTTCTTTATCTAAATGGCTTCTGCTTCAGTAAATCAAATGTTTGAGGGGGAAATGACATCCTATTGGGTACATTAAGGATGGATGCCTTTTCCTATTAAACAGCTTTCATTACAGAAAGTGGAGGGGGCCATAGCTCAGCGACAGAGCACATGCTTTGCATGCAGAAGGTGCCAGGTTCAATCCCCGGCTTCTCCAATTAGGAGTAGTAAAGAATCCTGTCTGAGACTCATAGCACATTAGGGAACTGTGTTTAAAAAGTGAGAACTTCAACAGAATGTTGCAGTGTGGAGTGTTGCTGTCTAGTGTTATAGCCAGCCTGCCATGCCCTCTTCCAGAATATACCATTCCATTCCCACTCCCCTCACCCACCTGAAACATCAGCCAGCATTCTCTGCCCATGGTCAGGCCCCATTGGGCTGTTTGGGGGGTTTTCCTCCCCCACACCCCATGGCGTTTTCCCCTCCTCAAAAGATGCTTTGTACTTTTTTTGCTTCTGCAAACCTTGGGGTTCTCACAAGTCTGTGGATGGCGCCATTTTTGGCTACATATTAAAGATCCACGCCTGGAGAATGAGTTCACTGTTAGTATATAGGATTTAAGTTTTGAAGAGAGATTACTGTCTTTCTTTGCATTTTTACTGCTTCAGACCCAGCCATCACTTTTTCTCTACCAGGTTGAACACGTAACCAACACAGTTAAAATGCCTGGACAAACAATAATTTCCTTCTAGCTACCCAGCTAGGTAGTCTTATGGGAGCTCCTGGGGGAGAACATTCCCCCAGGAGTGCAGATTAGATGAAATAGCCTGCTCACTGTCACAAGACATTACCTCCATCCTAAAAAGGTCAAGTGGTCTCATGGCCAGAACTGCATGGAGGAAGTAATGTATGAGCCAATGCAAGAATATGTCACTTTCTGTTGGCCATTCATGCAAGTGTGGTGGGTAGAAATCTTGCCGCTCTGCTTGCACAAATCACCTCACAGAAAGTGTGTGGTCTGGTGGCCTCATCATCCATGAAGTTACAGTAATACGATTACTCATATGCCACAATGTTTTAAATGTCACACACACACACACCACCACCACCACCACCACCAAGGTCTCACATTCCCAACCTGGTGCCCTCCAGATGTTTTGGACTTCAACTCCCATCAGCCCCAAACAGCATGGCTAATGGTCAAGAATTCCAAGAACTACCATCCAAAACATCTGGAGGGCACCAGATTGGGAAAGGCTGATCTATCTAGGTACTTCACTTCTGGTCATCTATTTTCTGTTGCCTTTGGTATATGGTTCAGCCATTTGGAGAACTATCTTGCAATTGCAACTTTGCTTGTTCTCAGTAGGTTTCAAAATGGACATCAAAGATGAAATGATTCATATTAGAAATGAACTTGGAGTCACTTATTATTACTACTACTACTACTACTTCTTACAGTATTTGTATACCGCTCCCATCAAGCAGATTCTGTGCTAGAACAGCATCCACTTAGAAAGGAAGGTTGAAATACTGGAGAACTCTCCAGCTTAACACCTGCTTACATGACACATTGGTCAAATAGGATTTGAAACAAGGAAGGTTCTGTTTACAGCCACAGAAGGGGAAGGTTCAAATTCAGACAACAGGTCTAGCTCAAAATGGAATCATCTCTGGATAAACAACTGATGCCACCAAACTAATGTCAGACCTTTCCACATCTTCCAGTGGTATAAATTACCCAATGATCTCATATGCAGCTGCAAGGTATTTCAGAGAAACAACAAATACACCTTAGTTTGGCAGTTTCTGTGGTTTAACCTTTACAATTCTAATTTGCCATTTTGATCAATAAAAGGATGGTCAAACCACCAGCCAGTCAGTTCTATGAACTGACTTCCCTGGGTAACACTTTCCATCACAACAGAGAGATATTATATTCTGCCTTGGTTCTGGACAAATTATGACCGAGTATGTTTTTGGCTGCAATCCTGTGTACACTAACTAGAGAGAGGAAGTGCAATCCTGTGTATTAAGTATCTAGATACGAGATTAACAGCACAAATGTGTGCTTCTTTACTTGGAAGTATGTCCTACTTGTTTTAGTGGGATTTAAGTGACAATCCTATGCACACTCAGAAGTAGGTCCCACTATATCCAGTGGGGCTAACTTCTAGGAAAGTGTGCATAGGATTGTCACTTAAATCCCACTAAAACAAGTAGGACATACTACTCCAAGTAAAGAAGCACACGTTTGTGCTGTTAATCTCGTATCTAGATACTTAATATTTTGTTCTTGTTACTGAAATGTAACTTTAAAGTCTTATTTACTAAATGCTGAGAGAAGTTGGGTCACTTTAATTAAGATGCCTCTTATTTCTAGTTATTGAATTTATGTTCTTTCTCATTATTACTTCTCTTTCTTTGTTCACTTGTATCAAGCTTAGCAGATGGTAACCTTACTCCTTATAAAAACCATTCCTGTTCATTCTGATATGGTTACTAACATTCTTAAATGTTAGTAAAGTCATTAACTTCTAAATTGATCCAGGCAGTCCGCTTGTTGACAGAGAGCTGTTGGGAGGCTTGGGTTTGGAATCACATACACTCTCTGAATCCTAGATAAGCAGGAAGTCCTTTGGGCTTCAAAGCAACTGCTCAACACTCCTAACATGTAGAATCTGAATTATTTGCTTCACATTTTAAACGAACGAGGCAGCCTCAAGTGAAAGGCATTCCTCAGGCTGCAAGTAAGATAGATGTCGAATTGGGGCGGGGGGGAAGCTCCACCAAAAGTACTAGGAATGCATTAGAGAGCCAGCGTGGCATAGTGGTGAGAGTGTTGGACTGGGACTCGGGAGATCCGGGTTCTATTCCCCGCTTGGCCATGAAACTCACTGGGTGACTTTGGGCCAGTCACTGACTCTCAGCCTAACCTACCTCACAGGGTTGTTGTGAGGATAAAATGGAGAGGAGGAGGATTATGTAAGTCACCTTGGGTTCCTTGCAGGAAAAAAGGCGGGGCATAAATATAATAAATAAAATAAATTAATTAATTAAGGTTAGTTGCCCAGTGACGGAGAAACATATTTCTGGTGGATGGCCATTGCCTACCCATTTCTTCAGCAAAATCAGCACTTAGCTTATCTGACACTATTTTAAATAAAAAGGTGTGAACACTACATTAGATATATGTACGTACTTTAAACTGAACATTTCCTTATTCATTCTAAATACACACACACACACACCTCCTGCCTATTAGCTCTCAATGGGCTTTCAAAACAGCTCACACTAAAATTCCTAAACCTGGTGGCTACAAGAGACAGGGTCTTTTCAGAGGTGACACCCCTTCTGTGGAATGCCCTCCCCAGAAAGGATTGTCTGTTACACTACATTATGGTCCTTTCAGTGCCTGGTGGAGATCTTTGTTATTTTCCCAAGCATTTTAGCAACTGTTTTAGCACTTTTAGATGTTTGCACTGTTTTATCTTTGCTGCTGGTTTACTGTTGGTTTTATTATGTACTATGTTGTTGTTATCCTTCATCCCTGCCCTTGGTTTTATCATGTGCTGTTTTATGGTCATTGTTTTATTGTTACCTCATATTTTATGTTTTTAATTTATTTCTACACTACCCAGAGGACTTTGGTTATTGGTCTAAAAATGTAATAAAGTAAAATAAAATAAATAATATAAATTTATTTAAGTATGAATTCTCTCTGTCTTTTACAACTTGATTTTCTCCCCTGCCTCTCAGAGGCTGGATAATCCCATTGGCCACCAGATCTGGTTCTGGCTTATGGGCAGACAGTTGACCATCTCTTTCTAATTAAAACAAACACTGAAGGGAAAACCCCAATACAACTTGCATTTGAAAAGGAATGGAGCTTTAGCTGAACATCTGAATCAGTATCAGGGAGCTGGCAACTGAATTCACACACAAAATGCTGAAGTCTTTCAAGATAATCTATGCTTTGAATTAAATGAAATGTGTAAGGAAAACATTTTTGCTGAATTAAAAAAAAACATAATTCTGTACTTTTGCATTGTAATTCTGTTATCCTTTTCCTGGTATTACCAGAATACATCAGACTCTTTCTTTTCTTTTTTTCCTTTTCCTTTTAATGCTGCAGTATCAGTAGTGGTTTCCTTTTAAGGGTCATTTGCTTTTTCAAGAAATGTTTTGAAAACATTTCCATGCCTTGCTATAGTGTTCGGAGATGTTTCGCTGTATTTGCATATCAACAAAAACAATTTAATACAGGGAAGCAACTCATAGTTAAACTTTCCAATACGAGCACAGTTGGATAATTATTTTCTACCAGGGGTTTTCCTAAGAAAGTGCTGTACAAAATTAGCTGTGTAATCTGCCTTCATTTCCTCTGCAACAACTTGTCCTACACTGGTCTTCTGAAGCAGCTGGTGTTTATTGACCATGATAGTTTCCTTTAAAGGAAGAAGAAGCTCAACAGAATGTTTTGTCACATAGGAAGGGTTGTGACTCAGTAGCAAGAGCACATGACATGTGTTGCATGCAGAAGGCCCCAGATTCAATCCCTGGCATCTCCAGGTAGGACTGGGAAAGACTCCTGCTTGATACCCTGGAGAGCTGCTGCTAGTCAGTGCAGAGAACGCTGAGCTAGATGGACCAATTGTCTGACTGCCATTGGCAATGTCCTATGTTCCTAATGGAACTAGTCATACTTTTAGAATAGCTGCAACCCAAAACACATTCACAGTTAACAACTGGAGTGAACAGGGGTGGACAGGAAGTACTACACTGACATTTAATGCCCAAACGCCTGCATTCACATGCACTACAGCAGCCTTCCCCAACATGTTCAACGCCCATCATTCCTAGCTGATGACCATGGTCAATAGTCATCAACCATGGTCAATGGTCAGGAATGCTGGGAGTTGTGGTCCAAAACATCTGGAGGGCACCAGGTTGGGAAAGGCTACACTACAGCATTTGTTCCCCATTCTGAAATTTAATTTATAGAGGCATGGTGGAGGGGGTTGAAACCTGATCAATGGTAACTCTAGCAATTCATGCGAACTTTTTTTTTTTTAAAAAGAGACATCTTCTAAATCAGTCCTTCCCAACCTGGTGCCCTCCAGATGTGTTGCCCTACAACTTCCAGTATCCCCAGTCAGTACGGCCACTGGCACAAGGTTGGTGAAGCCTGTACTAAATCTTTCCGAAGGTCTGATGTGAGGTCAAAATAGAGACAATAATTTACCAGGGACAGGATAAGGGATTAGACTACAACCAAAAAACAGAAACCTACAAAAAGAAGTGAGCCTAGGAAAGGAAGGAGCTAATGGTTTAGGACACTAGTATCTAGCTCAGCCTCCCCAACTTGATACCCACCAGATGTTTTGGACTGCAACTCCCAACAGTCCCAGCCAGCATGGCCAATGGTCAAGAATGCTGGGAGCTGTCCTCTAAAACATCTGGAGGGCACCAGATTGGGGAAGGCTGAGCTAGATACATCCTTGGTTCACAGACAAATAAATGGACGGAAAGACTGCACCACCATCTTATGGCCACAAAGCGTCTCTCACCACCAGCTCAGTGCCTCCTGTTGGACATTGTACAAACATAATCGAGTTCCTACTCTACGATGAAAGTGATTCACAGACCTTGCTACTGCTGCAATTATTATGCACTTCACTACCTTTAACACTGATTATATCTAGAGGTAAATTACTCATATGGAGACATAAAGAAGAAGAGCTCTTAACTGGCTTTTCCACTAAACAGTAATTGCTTACAATAGGTGCAACAGTCACAAGGAGAGGTAGAGGCCCTTTAATGTTTGCAAATAAAGAAGTGTCCTACCTTAGGAGGTAACAAGGCTCTATGGCTTTTTATTGTTCCTTTATAGATTTCAAGATACCTTCTTTAAAGGCAATTTAAACAAACAAATCAAAATACAAGCACCATTCTCCAGGAAAACTGCAAGATATATTATTATCTGTATCTGCAGAGCCTGTTCATATGTTATCTAGAAGCGGTTCTTCAAGTGCAGTGTACTGGTCAAAAAAGAGTGAGCTGTGTGAAGCAAAAGTTGGAATGTCATTCTTGACTACATAGGATACTTTCTCCTGGTCAAATAATAGGTGTTCAATTGACAATATTTGGGCAGTCAATTGTCACATATTAACTTTGATAATACTCAGCCAGAACAATGAATGTAGGTCATGCCTCTCCTCATTTTTGTTATGAACATTGTCAAATTGAAGCCACCACAGACTTTTAATGACTCAGACATCCTGAAAATGAGGATAATGAACACTATAAATCTGACATTTATACTGCTTTATGCGATTTCCCAGCAAGTTCCATTATCTCCCATTTATAATCAGGAAGAAGGAGAATGAAGAGCCATCCACTCAGATTGCAAAATATATGCCAAAAAGTTTACTATTTATTATTAAAGTTTCTAATGCCTGGCAGGACATATACTTGGGCATCATGGTATTTCTTATGCAAATATCAATATTGTAACAGATCTTTTATTCTACTTGGGAAGGACTGCTGCCGGTCCATTCCTGCATAGTGCAAGCTTCCTGTGGCTATTTTGGCAGCCCAGAGCGCTCTGCCTGCGATTCCCGATTTAGAGCGGTAGTAAACACTGGAATCTAGCACCAAGTCAAAGCGAAGTGAAAGTACTTTTATTTTATAGTAAACAATACAAATTGAAATGGGAGATAAGGGAAAGTGAAACTAGCAAAAAGGAAGCATCTTATTACACACAGTCAGAACTGCAAAACAACAAAGATTCTACGCTAGTCTAGCTAACACTGGAGATTCTAACTTAGTCTAAAACTAGAAACTGAACGAACTTACAGCAGTGTACCCAGGCGCTCTGCTTAGGGGTTGAGTGTCCGGACTGGCCTGAGCCAGGGTCCCATTCCGTGCTCCACATGGCACCTTGCTCCCAACAAACTCTAGAAGACTTGGCTGCTTCTTTTACCCCCTCACTCACCCCCCCCTCTCCCTCCACTGACAGGACGAACCGGTCCGGCCAGGCAGGAGGGGTGCTGAGGTTTTGGCGCCACCTTGCCCATTTCTCATCAAGGGTGCTCAGAAGGGCGATTGTGAGTACTTGACAACCCATTGAGGGTGCCTGGGGAAAGCCATCTGAATGTAAATGTGTGTGTCTTGGACGTGGCATCCCATTGAGGCTGTTTGGTGACCATCGGAATGCAAATGTGTGTCTCGGACTGCCCTCCTGCCCTGGACACGGATTATGCAGGTGGAATGTGGGGCAAAGTGTGTGTTCTGTCAGGCTTTCTCTCCACACTACTGCTACTCCCAAGGAAAAAATTATGAACACAGATTGCTTAAGGGAGAAGAGTTTAAGCATATGGTTAATAAGTTTCATAAATTTTATGCTCTTCCAAAGTGCTCAGCAGCAATATATACATTCTAAATTTTCTTTATTGTAGCTAGTTTAGACCATCCGGAAAATCAAATGGTAAAGCTTTTCCTGGACTGTACCAGTCAAGAGTATAGCTGGGTAATGAATGTCTGGATACTCATCCATTGGGCGGGGGGACTCAACGCACAAAGAAAAACAGCATATGAAGGAGGAGGTTACGATAAAACCCTTCTCCTCAATATCTAATTTTCTATTGGAAGGAGTTCTTTTTTCCACCTAAACATTCAGTGCACCATCTGCTCTCATAACAGGGACAGTCCAGGAAAAGCTTTACCACTTGATTCAACTAAATCAGGGGTGGGCAATGTGGCCCAGAAGCTGCATAGGGCCCTACCACCTCCCGGTATAGCCACTGTCATTGTCCACACCACCAGAATTCTTGGTGGAAGTGGAAAGAATATTGGCAGTTTGTCACCCAATTTAAGCACTATGGAAAGCAAAAATGGCCAAATTTAGCTTGTTTTTAAGCTAAACTTGGTCATTTTAGTTTGCCACCAAATTTAAGCACCATGGAAAGCAAAAGTGGCCAAATTTAGCTTGTTTTTAAGCTAAACTTGGTCATTTTAGCCTTCTGTAACAGTTTGTCACCAAAGATTGGCAGCAAATTGCCATTTATTTTTTTTGCAGAGGCAGGTGTGTGTCCCGTGGGGGCCCCTGGGGGGGCAATAATAGCCCCCAGATGCTCCAAAATTGCCCCCCCCGAACTAAATGAACAAATGGGCCAAAAACATCGTAAACAAACCAGTGCAATGTGCATGTCTACTTAGAAATAAATCCAATTGAATTCAATGGGCTTACTCCCAGGTAAGTAGGTATAGGCTTACAGGCAATGGAAAGAACCCAATCACCACTTACCCAGTCCATGGTTTCAGTGGCAGAATCCAGAGATAGTTTAGATCAGCTTGGTTTAGTTTAATTTTAAATCACCACTTTTCCAGCCATCATGGGGACTGATGCTCTGTTAGTGACACATTACATTTGTTGATGTGTGAGCAAGTACCCATGGACAATCAGGGCTATTCACACAGATCTTTGTAAGCGACCCAGAGAGCTTTGGCTCTTGGGAGGTACAGAAATGTAATAAATGAAATGAAATGCTAAATATAGTGTGAATTGGTCCTTAGTCCGTACAAAGTTAATATTTCAGAGTCCTTATATGGATCCTTTAAATCAGCTTTGCAAACAAGTCCCCAAAATCTATTTGCCCACTTTGCCAACACATATACCCATGATAAGTCATTTGTGGCACACCCATGGCCTCTAAGAAAAAGAATCAACTTCACCCTTGCCGTTCATAGAAGTTTCCCTGCCTGTTCACTTGGAGACAATTTTTGTACTCACTATAGGCAACCAGGTAAGAGCAGTTATCGGAAAATCCTGCTATAAATGGCTGTCACAGGCCACAGACATTGGAGAGGGAAGAGTGAGAGAGGTTTTAAAAAAAGAAGCTGTGTGACTCATTGTACTAAAACAGCAAAGTAGCAATGAAGAATTAAATGCTAGAATCTCCAGTATGAAAGACTGAATCACTTAACTTCTCTTAATTGCTTGAACAAACTATATGATTTTTTAAAAAAAATATTTTACATTTGCAAAGATTAAAGAAGCTATATGGGTGTATTGCCGAGGCCAATAAACAAAATAAGTGTTCATGCCAATAACCATTTTAAAGAAGAAATATGATTCCCTCAAACCATTCAGGGAGACTCATTTGTATCCAGGCCTGCTGCGATTCCCTTGCTCCCTGCTGTCCTCATAATCATAATGGAGAGCAGCTATCTGCACACCGTAAGGTACCAAATCCATATAACCCACTGTAAGATAACTGTTCATAAGAGACTGCGGCGACACATCACATCACAAAACCAAGTCCTTTTTGTTTAATACAGCAGTCTGATGACATGTGGAAGGGCCTCTGGTCTAGAGAAAGAAAGATGAAAAGTTGGAAGGAACTGATGAAGATTCCAAACAAGAGCATTGGAAATCATTATCTTTTAAAAAATGAAATCACCATTTGAAGCTATTTCAGAAGTGTCGGTGTCTTTGCTGGCAGAAAGAAAAACAGCGTAATGGTGTTCCTAACGATAAAATATATACCTCTCCATCCCATCATTCATTAAGATGAGGGCAACAATCAAATGAAATTGCATAACTGATGACTGTCTTTAGTTATAGCTAGACATTTTTCAGACAGGTTTGATCACACCATATCTTATCACCCATAAAGGGGCAGGGACTAAAAACATATTTCTCAAGCAATACTGCTAAAGGCAGGTCTCTCTCTCTCTCTCTCTCTAACACACACACACACACACACACACACACACACAAACACACTTCCCTAGGTGCAGTTTGCTATCATGATAATAGGTAACTTTTAATCTGCTTTACCATTTTTAATCCTGTTTGACCCTGTGACACCTCTTTGAGATCAGTCACCACTATTCCCTTGTCACAGATGGAGGCTAAGAATGCATGGAGTGGCGGGGCAGGTTACAATCTGCAACCTGTAATTGTGCAAGACAGTCTGCATAATTACCATGCTTTACTTCTGGGTTCTCCAACATGGTGCCTTGATATTGTTAGCAATATTCTCCTCAAAATGTGTGTGTGTGTGTGTGTGTGTGTGTGTGTTTGCATCTCCTTTGTGCAAGCTTGCACTCCCATTTGTTTTCTTCATTTGGGCAAGACTTCAATTTTCTGAAGGAAGCCTTCTTTTCTGTAATAGCTTCCTTGACACTGCTGGTTAACCATGCTGGTGACCTCTTGGACGTGGTGCTACCTCTCCTAACCTGTGGTATACATTCTGAGCTTCTCTTATTGTTGTTTTGAGTAACTTCCAAGCATTTTGAAGGAATGTAACCCTCTTAACTCCCCCTTTCAACTTCCTTTTTACCAGTTTACCTCATTTTAGAGAAGTCTCCTGTTTTAAAGTCAAATGTGACTGTGTTGGACTTCACTGGCAATTTTCCACTTAAATACATATTAACTCTGATAGCACTGTGGTCACTGTTTCCAACTGGTCCAACAACATTTACATCTTGTACTAGGTCCTGGCGACACCACTAAGGATTAAATCCAGCACCTCCTCCCCTCTGGTTGGTTCCATGACCAACTGCTCTAGGGCACAGTTCTTTAGGGCATCGAGAAATTTAACCTCTTTATCGTGACTGAACATGCATTTATCCAGTCAATGTGGGGGTAATTGAAGTGATCCATTATTACAGCTTTTCCTCGTTTGGAGGCATCCCTGATTTCGTTTTCTGACTCAAGATCACCCTGAATGTTCTGGTCGGGGGGACAATAGCATGTTCCCAGTACTAAATTAGTTTTGGAGCCCAGTATTATCACCCACAGCACTTATGTGGAAGCGTCTGCCCCTTTTAGGTTTTCTAGTCTGCTCAACACTATGGCCTCTATGACATACAGAGCACCACCTCCTTCAGCACACCATTCTGGGTCCTTCCTATAGAGTTTGTATCCAGAGATGGCCATGTTCCATTGGTTCTCTCCATTCCACCAGGTTTCCATAATGCCCACTATATGTAGGTTCTCCTTTAAAACCAGGCACTCCAACTCTCCTGTTTTGGTTTGGAGGCTTCTAGCATTTGCATAGAAACACATATACACGGTGTCCCTCCCCAGATGTCTGACATGTGCCTCTTCTGCTATGGCACTTAGGCCTCTTTGATTGGCTAATGTTTCACCATATGCTCATGGCCTATTTCCTCCCCTTCTAGTTTGGGCAATCAGAAACATTTTCATCTTCATCCCCTAGGGATGATTTAACCCCAACCGGATGCTTCCCAGCTCCTGTCAGCTTTCCCCCAGGGACAGGGTTCAGTTTACAAGCTGCTCTGCCATCTTTTTTTAATGTTTAGTTCCAGGAATCTGGTTCCATTTTGGTTAAAGTGGAGTCTATCTCTCTTGTATAGGCCCGGCTTGTCCCAAAATGTTCCCCAGTGCCTAACAAATCTGAACTCCCCTCCTCCTTGCACCACCATCTCATCCACGCATTGAGACTCCTCAGCTTCGTCTGTCTAGCTGGCCCTGCGTGTGGTAGAACAGGTAGCATTTCAGAGAAAGCCACCGTGGTGGTCCTGGATTTCAACCTTCTACCTAGCAAACCTAAATGTGGTTCCAGGACCTCACAACTGCATTCCCCCACGTCACTGGTACCACAACCACTTATTCCACCCCAGCACTATCTACAAAGCTATCTAGATGGCACGTGATATCCACAACCTTCATACCAGGCAGCCAATTTACCATGCAGTCTACATGCTCATCACAAACCCAGCTGTCTGTGTGTCTAATGATCAAATCTCCCACTACCACAAGCCCCCGCCCCCTGGAGGCACATTCTCAGCATGAGAGGATATTTACTTGTCTTCTGAGGGATGGGTCTCTTCTAAGGGATCATTTCCCTCTTCCTCAGAATGACGCCCTCCTTCCTCCTTCTCCATGACACCCCTACTGATTTTAATTTTATTTCTTAAGATTTTTAACATATTTTTTTTTAACTGGGTGGCTGGCATTTTAATTGGTGCTGCCCTCCAGTGCCATCTTTATTCGCGTTTTAGAGCTCAGGCCCCATCTCTGCCTTGTACCTGTTCTTGGTCAAGTTACTTTTAGCCTCACCAGTTGCCTTCTGGGAAATTCATGTTTTGTGACTGGCCATGCCCACCATGGCAACCATCCTATGAATGGTCAAGACCCTCCATGACAGCCATTTTGTGAGAGCACCAATGACACTCTCAACATTTCAATTGTGCCCACTAACACAAAGAGGATGGGAACCCCTGCTTTACTTTTAAGAAGTTGGATCCAGACACAGTGATATCTAGAGTGATCTCTGGTCTATGACCGAAATAAAATTTATCTATCTATCTTATCTAGAGTGGACCCATTGAAATCAGTGGGACTTAAAGTAGTCATGAACAGTGTGACGTAGTGGTTAGAGTGTTGGACTGGGACTCGGGAGATCCAGGTTCTAGTCCCTGCTCGGCCATGAAACTCACTGGGTGACTTTGAGCCAGTCACTGACTCTCAGCCTAACCTATCTCACAGGGTTGTTGTGAGGATAAGATGGAGAGCAGGAGGAGGAGGAGGATCATGTAAGCCGCCTTGGGTTCCTTTCAGGAAAAAAGGCGGGGTATAAATATAATAATAATAAATAAATAAATAAAATGACTAACTTAAGTCCCATTGATTTCAACAGGTCTACTCTTAAGTATGACTAAGTCTGGATCCAACCCATTGTGTTTTGTTGTTACAGTAGTGTTTTTCTTCTGGCCTTTTTTGCATAGCAGCTTATCTTGTGCTGTCCCTCTTACTGGGTCATTATCCCAAACCTCCTTTTTCATTTGTTCAGAGCCTTTTTAATCTCTTTAAAATTTTGTTTAGGCCAAATATAGCCCATTGCACCTATTCACTACAGGCACTTGGACAAGTACTTTGAGCAAAAGTTCATTCCAGTTAACTTAACCGTATTTACCAATTCCAGATCTATTAATACTGATCCACTGGGACACTTGGCTCAACAATACTACAAGTGAGAAGGATCTTGGAATTGTTGTAGATCACAAACTGAATATGAGCCAGCAATGTGATGTGGCTGCAAAGAAGGCAAATGATATTTTGGGCTGCATTAATAGAAGTATTAATCATGGGAAGTGATAATTCCCCTTTACTCAGCACTGGTTAGGCCTCATCTGGAGTACTGCGTCCAGTTCTGGGCACCACACTTTAAGAAGGATGTAGACAAACTGGAGAGGGTTCAGAGGAGGGCAACAAAGATGATAAAGGGACTGGAAACAAGGCCCTATGAGAAGAGAGAGAAAGAACTGGGCATGTTTAGCCTTCAGAAGAGGAGAATAAGGGGAGATATGATAGCACTCTTCCAGTACTTGAAGGGTTGTCACACAGAGGAGGGCCAGGATCTCTTCTCGATCATCCCAGTTTGCAGGACACGGAATAATGGGCTCAAGTTACAGGAACCCAGATTCCACCTAAACATCAGGAAAAATTTCCTGACTGTTAGAGCAATAAGACAATGGAACCAATCACCTAGGGAGGTGGTGGGCTCTCCCACACTGGAGGCATTTAAGGTGAAGCTGGACGGCCATATGTCAGGGATGTTTTGACCTGGATTCCTGCATTGAGCAGGGGGTTGGACTCGATGGCCTTGTAGGCCCCTTCCAACTCTACTTTTCTATGATTCTCTGTCTATGATTCTACCACACAATGTAGCTAATTTCAGAGACTCCTATTTTGCTGAAGTAGCGTAACTAGTAAGCTGTCAGTACTCCAGTTCCAGACTGATAAAGAGCTGTTCAGGAAATGCCAGGCTACAAGTCCTCAGGTCAAGATAACTTGCATCCTAGGGTAGTAAAGCAACTTCCTCAGAACCTGTGTCTATCATCCTGGAGAGCCAAACTACCCGTTACGCTGGTGGAGTCATGTGTAGCTGAAGATTAGCTTTTTATTTAGCCTAGTGTAAGCATGCACAGCCCAGATTCAGATCGGAAACAACAGCCACCAGGGTGGGGGGAGAATACACCTTCCCCCCCATGCCATTTTCACCAAGATTCCCTGTCCAGGGTTGTGAGGGGGAGATTTTAAAAAATGGAAAAAATATCCATTGGTGTTAATAGAGGATGTTTTCTTTTTTAAAAAAACCCTGAGGGGAAAGATTTGGGGACAAAACAGGGAGGGGAAGGTTTAATCCTCCCCTTCAGGTGCATGGTGGTCCTGATTTGAATTGGGGCCACGTGTGCTGCTAATACTAGGATACTGGCTTTCTGCCTTTGCCTGGTTGACAGATCAGCATTTTCTCCTTGCTGCACTTCATGCTCCAGCTCAAGCCACTGACCTCAGAGACCCTGAGCTAAATCCACTCCAGGTTTACATTTGGGTATGGGCCACCAATGACCCCAGGCCTAGCCTGACAGCTATTTCTGCTTTGGCAAGGTCATTTTGTCAGTACTGGGAGAAGGCATATTGTAATTGAAAAGCAACTGCAACAGGCAGTACTACATCAAGATAATGTCTGGCTGGTCATGGCAACATTGGTGAGGTGAGGATGAAGCATAACCTTTACACATCCCAATCTTCTACCACTGGCAAGTTCCCCCAACACATGCAACCTGTCCCCTACTGTCTCCCAAGCAAGATGTTAAAGGTGCTGCCCTTTGCCTTTTAATAAGCTGGTTTGTTAGGTTCATCTTGTCTACAGGATTATTCCACAACATATATATTCAGATATTTCCATCTAAGTAAGTTTTGTTAGCAACCGTGACTGTAATTATCACCATCAAAAGTTTTTGATGAGCAATTACACTGATCGGTTTCCCCTGTCCACTACAGGACTACAGTGCTGTGTGTGTGTGTGTGTGTGTGTGTATGTGTGTGTGTGACAGGGATGGGGACTCGGACTCGAGGACTCGACTCGTGAGTCGGACTGAGTCCCCCCTCTGACTCGACTCGGACTCGAGACCCAATATTTTTAATGGGACTCAAGACTCGACTCGGGACTCGAGACCAAGGACTCTTCAAAATCCCTGGGCTGTGCCAGAAGGAGTGGAGAGGAGTGTGATTGCCGGCGAAGAGTGCATGGAAGCGAGGTGTGCCGCTGCTCGCCCACTATGGACGGCTACCAGGAGTGCAGCCCCAACAGTGTGTCAAGATTTATTTTGATTGATGTGTTGCGTACTTGGGAGAGGCAGAAGAAGAACCTGAGATTACTCTGTGCGGCTGCTCTGAGTGTGTTTCTGGTTCCAGCAAGTTCATCACCAGTGGAGCGGGTGTTCAGTGAGGGTGGAATTGTGATGAGATCTCACCGTTCCAGAATGGGGGCCAAACATTTAGAAGAAATCATGTTCCTCAAATGCAGCATGGATAAGTTTTAGGAAGTACAGCAAGTTTATTTTTTAAAATCATTTTTCTAAAATGCAACCCTTCAGACATTTTGGGTTTGGCTGCCTCTGCCTGCCTGTCTGGGGTTCCCAGCCTCCTCTGCCTGCCTAGTCTCTTCTTGACCAGTTCAACAGTTGAATTGTCCAAGACAAAGGCCTCTGCCTGCCTGCTTTGGGGTTCCCTGCCTCCTCTGCCTGCCTGGTTATTTTGGGTTTTTCTGCCTGGTCTATTCTTGCCAAAATCAGTTGCAGAGTTTTGAAATAAAAAGGCACACTTGTGCCTAGAATTTATTTAAGCCACACATCTGAAGTAGCCTTATTTTGTTGGGGGGAAACCCCACTGATTTTAATAGGGACTCGTGGAGTCAGCTTTGGGAGTGACTCGTGACTCGTGAGCCACCATTTTGGACCAAGGACTCGGACTCAAGACTTGGATCCAAAGACTCGTGACTCGAGACTAAGGACTCTTCAACATCCCTGGTGTGTGGGCAGGGGGACTTAATATTTTATTAACTTACTCCTGAGGGACCCAAACAAATTAACACTAAAATCAAAATTTCATAAAGAAGGGAACATTATGATCTTCATGTGTTTACTTATATAAAAATGATGCATAAATTGTAGATTTTTTTAAAAAAATGTAACCATAATATTTTGTGACCTTTCACGTATATTAATGTGTCTTAATAGATAATTAATTAATCTATGTGCAAAGCATTTTTTTATTATTACATTTCACTTTACATGGAGATATGAAGGTGTTGATTAATTCATGCACCGAGATGATATACCAAGATATTTTTGTTTCTAGGTGCAAAACCATGTTTTGGAATAATATACCCACAATTCAGCTTATAGGACATTATTCATACTCAATGCTTTTCATAAAGTTCTCACCTTTTTCAATCTGACAGCCCGATCGCATGTAGCATCCTAATAACAATTCAGAAGAGATCTTTTTGGCACAGATACCGTATTCAATATCAATTTTAACGTGCAGACTTGCTCGCTATCATTTAATATTTCAAGGCTTTCCTTGTGCTAAGTGTGGAAAGGGTCAGTGCTATCAGAGAAAAGACAAGCAGTCTAGAAGAGGAAGACAAACAGTGCCATCCTATGCATGCCAACTCAAAGCAGCTACAAACTTCTATAGATTTCTAAAAAAAATATCAGTTTGACTACCATGGCTTCCTCCATAAAACTCTGGGAATTGTAGTTTGAGGGTGCTAGGAATTCTGTGACGGGGGACTAAGGACCTTTAATAAATAACTATGGTGGGGAGTGGAAATGAGTATTAAACCACTTTAGAGTCTGCAGTATAGACAAGAAACCTTAGTCACAAATAACCTACAGAGTTTATCCAACAGTAATCCTACAAATTGAAGTTCATTTTTAAATTAAATTTATATCCCACCTTTCCATTACAAGATGGCGCTCAAGGCAGCTAACAACAATACAAGATAAAATACAAAATTATAATGAAGACATAAAAGCAGATCAATTAAAAATGCATTAAAAAATAAATAAACAGCTCCCACCAATTAAAACCTACTTTAGCATAGTCAGATTAAAAGCCTAAAAGCTTGTCTGAATAAAAATGTCTTTTCCTGCTGGCAGGAGGCCAACAAAGATAGAGAGCCTGGCCACCCATGGCAACGAGTTCCAGAGTCTGGGAGCAGTCAAGGCCCTCTCTCATGTTCCCACCAAATATGCCTCTGATTGTGGCAGGAGAGAGAGAAGGTCCTTTCCCAAGGATCTTAAAACCCAGGCAGGCTCATATGGGAGAAGCTGGTCTTTCAGGTAGCCTGGTCCCAAGCCATATAGGGCTTTATAGGACCAGCACCCTGAATTGTGTCCAGAAACAGACCAGTAGCCAGTGAATCTGTTGTAACAAGCGAATCACACATGCTCCTATAGCTGGCCCCAGTCAATTGTTTGGCTGCAGCACTCTCGAACAGCTGAAGTTTCCAAACATATTTCAAAAACAGCCCCAAGTAGAGCATGTTACAGCAGTTCAAGCAGGATGTGATTAAGGCATGTATCACCATGGCCACATTTGACATCTCCAGGAATGGGCATGGTTGGCTCATTAGCCTCAGCTGTGCAAATGCACTCTGGGCCACCACTGAAACCTGGGCATCTAGGTTCAGGCCTGAATCCAGGAGCACATCTAAACTGCGAGTCTGAACCTTCAGGGGGAGTGTAACCCCATCCAGCACAAGTTGAATCCCTATTCCCTGATTTGCCTTCTGACTGAGCAGGAGCACCTCTGTCTTCTCTGGATTAAGCTTCAATTTGTTTGCCCTTATCCAGTCCATTACCGACATCATGCACTGATTCAGAACTTGAACAGCTTCCTTGGATTTAGATTGAAAGCAGAGAGAGTTGCGTGTCATCAGTTTACTGGTGGCACTGAACCCAAAGACTCTGGATGACCTCTCCCAGAAGTAACAGAGTGAGCCTGCTTTACACCCCAAAATAACACTCACTGAAATTTCATTTCCATTCCATCTGGAGGCAGCTGCTCAAAGGAGTAAACATACCCCGCTGATCTTTAATCACTGCTCAGCAGTAATGAGGTCATCTATTTCTAAAGCTGGCTGGCCAATTATCAAAACCTAAATCTTGCAAATACCATACAAAGACACATGCAAACAACCAGCCATTTGATGACTAGGCAAGTATTTCTAAAGGAACTTATTCTATTGGGAGGGAAGGAGGGGCACTGTGAGTTCTTGTAAACAAGAAAATGGACTTATCTTATTATTAGCACATTAACTAAGCTGTGCATGGAGTATGCAAGTGAAATCTAGCCACTTTTCTGCCCCATTAATTTTTTACATTTACTATGTGGTAGATATCCATCTGCACTGCAGTTCCGAGAATAACTCAGCAAGGTAGCACATGGACAAGTCAATTCATGTTTAAAGGCCATTCTTGGGATAAGTTCTGGTGGCCTGTGAAGAGACATTGGACTTTTCTTCATCCAAGAGAAGAATGTAGGGCTCAATCCAATAAAATGTTGAAGTAAACATTATTTTCAATGAAAAATAGGAATGCTGCGAGAAATTCAATAGGGCCCACTCAACCCACACCTTCAGTGCCTGCAAACTTCACCAGCACGCCAAGAGTCCACCAAAACCTACCTGGGGCAGGGGCGGGTGGCAAAGATGGCCAGTGCTTTTGCTCCTCAGTGGAGCACTCTTTTTCCCACTGAGGAGGGGATTAAGTACTAAGAGCATTACTTTCCTGCTAGGACTATTTGCATACATTTCCACCAGGGAGAAGGCCCTCTCCCTTCTCCTGCCCCAGGCAAGTTTGGTGGGTCCTGAGGGGCACGCAGGGGGAAGTGAGGAGGGTGGCGGGTGGTTCAAGCACCTGTGAGGATTTTGCTTCCTCTCATATGGAGCACATGATAAAGATCAATGTTTGTGCATCCCAAATGGAAGGATGAAGCATGAACTTAGACTTTCCCCTCAAAAATCTGTAGTATTTGAGGGTGTTTAATTCTGGTAGGATTGTGACTTTATGTTTTGGCAACTCTCTTTCTCTCTAACTCAGGCTGCAATCATGCACACTTACTCGAAAGTAAGCTCCATTTCACTCAGTGGGACTTAATTTGTGTGATATGCATAGGATTGCGCTGTAAGCTCGTTTGTTAACCTCTGAATGCTTAGATCTATGTCACAATGAATAGTAACCGTATCATTTCATTAATAGTAACAGGTAACATTTCATTATAAACAGTGTTGCCAGACTTCACAATGATCTGGTTTGGAATATGAGTTTGTCCAGTTTGTAATACGCAGTTGTATTAAGGATTGAGCACCAATTTCCATGAAAGAAGTCAGTCACCATGCCCTCCAAATGTTCTTCTCCAACTCAAAGTACAAAATGAGTCATGGTCAGTGCAAGAGCCAGCTGTTTTATGTGCACATGTGTGAAAGTTTTAAAATCAACCTTGCTGCTTTCACAAAGAATCTACTGATCATTATGAAAACTGTGTGATCTACAAAGCCAACTGCTTTGTAGGTTCATGCACAGAATTTCCCTAATGTTAAGCCCTTACTCTTGCTGAAACACCAGTGATTGCTATGAACTATGTGACCGGTTCACCCAACCAAGCGACCTTATATTTGGTGGATATCTTCTCTACCTGGGTTAATGATCTCTATAGTTCCTTGCAAAACATCTTATGTAGTGGTTGTTTTGTTCCTTTCACTCCCTCCACCCCACCTTCCAGATCTAAAACCCTCTCTTGTTCCCAGGTACGTTTGTCTTCAGAAGCAGGGGGTGATGCTGGGAACTGCAATTCTCAAGGAGTAGCATGGCAAGTCTCATCTGTGTGGCACCGTCAGGCACACGCGTCACATCGCAAGCCAGAAGAGATGTGTTTTTCTTGTTCCAAAAAACACTTGCTGAGAAAAGCTATTAATTACAAAGCTTATCCCATATCAAGAGGGGGTGGTTGGAGAGATATGGAGGCATGCTGAAGCTTATGGCGCAGTGGAAGCTAGGTCGTGTCACACCGCACACTAGAGTTCACCAATCACTAACATATGCTTCTTTATTCAGAAAATGCTGTGATCAGAGAGATTACTAATGTAGAGGGAGGAGAAATGTTGGGGCAATTCAGGCAAACAATTCACACAAGGAGAGTAGATATTATCTAGTAGGTTATATGCCTTGATAAGTTTACCACCAATTGACAGACTCTAGGCCCAGAGGTTGTTGTGAGGACATCCTGCCTGTGACCGACATTTTTTCCTCAACGAAGCAGACATGTGACCACTGCAATCCCCATATGAGAATTATGTTTGTGCGACTTGGACCTTTACAATGTCAAAGAATATATTATAACCTCCTGAATCCAGATTGTTCCGTTAGCTATTACGAAGCATTTTGTGAGAAGAACTGTGCTCAAAACAGAAAAGCACAACAGCTGTAAACCCATGGGGACAGAAAGCAGAGCCAGAGTTAGAAAGTGATAACATTTTGATCTTCTTCACAAAACTGCACTCATCACCAGGACTGTAACAAAGCTACCACAGAAAGAACTTTATCACCTCAGAGAGCTTTTCAATGGCATGAGTTTGCACATTCAAGTCAGGAGCTATAAAATAATCAACAGAGACATCAAGTGGTGTGAATGTTCTCTGTGTGGTGATGAATCTGTGATGGCTCATTTGAATCATTACAGTCAATGAGGCCTGGTCTACACATGCAGCAGAATGAAGTGGTAAGATCCGGAAGTGACAAAATGGGCTTTCATAGTGCAGATGTGGGGACAGGACTATTTTATGCTCTCTCTCTCTCTCTCTCTCTCTCACACACACACACACACACACACAATCCATGAAAGTAGAAAACTAGCACATCAGGGATGAATTGCTCTAGTCCAACTTGTTCCCTGTTGTCATGGTTTTCTATTTATAGGCAGTTTTTCACACAGTGGAATATTAAAAATTGCATACACGCCCCACAATCTGAAAAGATACACTCCATTCAACAACCTCAGAACTTTACCACCTCATGAGGGCAGGCCCAACTGATGAATATGCAGCTGTCCGCAAGCCCTAAAATTGGGTCTGAAGGAAATACAGATTCACGATTCTGCTTTCCCCAATTTTGCTATAATGTGTGTTTAGGAGTAGGACTCCTCAGTCTACTCACAGAAAGGTCTATGAGCCTGAGGCGACATCTGGAGCCAACAACTCATAGTCCAGAAAAATTGCAGACACCACTTTGGATGTTTCACCAGCATTACAAGCACACCTCACTACACGTTCCGCTAACAGAATAGGGCTATCTGAGCCTGATCATTTTCTTCAATCCAGTGTAACTGCATGTGGTCCTGATTCAGATTGGAACGAGCACATTCCGGGAGGGAAGAATTAAACCTTCCCCCACCCATTTCCCTCCAAATCCCACCCCCACCCCAAGGGGGTAGGGGGTTTAAAAAAAAGAAAAGAAAAAAGTCTCTATCGCAGCCAATGGAGACTTCTTTTCTTTTTTGTTATCTCCTCCATGGGATGGGGTGAAATTTTTTGTGGAGGGAAGGGGGGAAGTTTAATTCTCCCCTCCCAGAGCATGCTGGTCCTGATCCGAATCAGAACTGCATGAAGTTACACTGGGGTGATGTTGCTTTTTCTGGAAAGTTTTGAATACGAAAAGTTTCCAGAACAAAATGCTCCGGTAAATTTTCCAGTGCAAATTAAGGTCATCTGCATATGGAAATTTTTCAGTTTGCATCAGAAAATTTTCTGATGCCCTGGAGAAGGAGTGGGCAATTTATGGCCCTCCAGACCTTTTGGCCTAAAACTCCCATCAGCCACACCGTCGGCTATGTGAACAGAGCTGATGGTAGCTGTAGGCCAAAGCATCTGAAGGGTCACAAGTTGCCCATCCCTGCCCTAGAAAGATCTAATTTAGTATGCTTATTTTACTTGTATTTAGTAAACAATGAATCTATTAAAAAAAAAAAAAAGTATCCCATGTTACTTTTTTGTCCCAATGTACCACAACTATTTGACCTGAAATATTTGAGTGGGGGAAAACACTCAACACCCTAAACACTTGGGGGAAAACACCCTAAACACTTAGGGTGCAATCCTATGGGGATGCCCATAACTCTGAACTTGGAGGATTTCAGGCATCCTACGGAGGGTGGGAGGAGCATCGAGGTGAAGGTCGCCTCCACGCTCCTCTCACTCTACAAAGCAGCTAGACAGCTGATTTCAGCCATCTAAGTGCAGCGCTTCAGAGGGGGGAGGAAGGAGGCTGAGGCACCACCAGGATACATTGTATATTGGTGGTGCCGGTCCCCTGCCCTCCCCACCCCCTGAAACACCCCCAAAGCCCCTCTCCAAGGTCACTCTTACAACCTCGGAGAAGCAGCTGGCACAGTTCTTTCCATGCCTGCTGCGAGGGGGGGGCGGGGAACCGAGTGTGGATCCCCAGCTATGAGGTCGACGCCAACCTTGTAGCTGGGAATCTAGTCGTTGTCTAGAGGCCATAAGATTGCACTGCCAATGTGATTTAGGGCGCAATCCTATGCATATCTAGACTGAAAAAAGTCCTACAACTCCCAGCATTCCCCAGCTGACAAACACTCATCTTTCAAGGACTTATACGTATGCTAGGGATAATCACCTGAAAAACATTAATTACAACTTTGAAACGGTCAAGACTGCCTAATATTGTCTTTGCAACTGGCATCCATTCATTTTGACTAATGAACTTATGAAGAGGAAAATTTTCCGTGGAAAAATAAAATACTGGAAAAATTTCCGCCCCACATCCCTGGCTCAGCTACACGTACACAATTAGCAGAACGTGTCTTTTGTCCTCATACGTTCTCTTTTCTCTGCTTCCATGAAACACATAAGCCAGCCCCAAAACTACATGGATAATTCAACAACATTACTGTGTTCAAAGTTCGCTCTAGGATTCATTATGCCTTTTCATATTTCAGTAGGAGTTATCTGAGAAGATAAAGAGGTGTTGTTTTTTCAAATGCTTTGTCACACATACACACAGACAGTGCAAACAACAGCAACCCACTCCACACACACAAATTCAACACTGATTGAGTTGGAAGTGAGGGCAACAGGGAAATATCAGCATGGGATGGAGTTCTATGTTGCCTTAAAGAGGACTAATCACTTAGCTACAGAAGCAATTTGCATGAGGCCCTGCTCAATAAGGTAGAAATGCCCTCCTATCTTGTATTGCCATGGTTACACTAGAAGGGAGCCAACATATTCGACATACACAGACAATACTGCCTGCTGTCAAAAACCAACCATTCCTTCTTCCATTATCCTTTTAAAACAATCCAGACAAAGAGAGAAAGAGATTCTACTTAATACAGTTCCAAAAGAATTATATTTACAGAAGGTGAAATTTGTTTAATACAGATAGCAGAGAGAACAACCTATCCTCCAATGTCAATCATATTGCCGAAGAAACTGAAACCCAGAAAACAGTAGACTAGTTGGATTAACTTGGTGGAAATGGTTTGAAGCCAATATGCTGGTAATAATCACCATTATTGGCCTTCAGTAATTGAGCAAGGAGAAAATTCGATTCAACACCTCAAGTTCATATACCACCATCACTGATTCGTAACTGATTTACAGAAAATAGAATCAAAATAGGGACCAGAAGAGTTTTCCAGTCAAGGCAATTTGCCATGCAAGTATCCTGTTTGTTTGAGTTAGTTTTCATAACTAGTGTTGACAAGAATACATATCAAAGCCCATAAGACCTAATTTATTATTTCTGTGAATGGGATACGAGAGTGTTTGGCAAAGCAGAGGGCCACTATATCCTGACTGAATCATTTACAGGATGGCAACCTTGTACAAACAGGAACTGTTTGGGTAAGTGCCTTCCTACCCGATGCTGCTCCTGTGTCCAGTGGTGCCATTTCATATCAATTGCATGACAGCGTCCTGACAAGGGACACAAGAAGAGGACTCATTAAACATTTTGATTCACTTCTCATGAAGAAGCATCAGTGCTCAAGCTTTGAGAATTAATTAACTTTAAAGGAGAGCCTTCCAAAGCTAGAATTTACAGAATGAGGCTACCCAAATCAACAAGCCAACACATACATGTCTTAATGAAATGAATATAGATTAAGTTGGACTGGAGCAAAACAAACAGGAATCTATATCAAATCCGGCCTGATCATCCACTCTCTAAAATGCTGAAGTACCAACAATGACGGAAGGATGGGCTGGCACATGTAAGTGCACTGTTGCCACATCAACAATGAACATGTTTTCTTATGTGTTAGCTACTATGCATGAAAGTAGCAGCAGAGGAGTAGTGCTTTGGTAACATCAACAGCCACTCCATCAATGCTCACCCTTACCTCAGACCTCTTCGCCCTTTTCCTTAGATCTGAGTTGAGGGTAGGAATGGGTGTAATTACTGTTAATGTCAAAAAGGCACTGCCCGATCCCTAGAGCAGAGGGAAACAATGCTTATTTACCACTGAGTTTTTCCTCAAAATTTCACTTACAGCTGGAGATGCCTACTGAAGTGAAGCATCCAATGAAATTTGGAGAAAGCAGAAAGATGTTGTAAGTTGCTGGTTCCCAGCAGAGGAGTAGGACATTATTATATAGGCTTTTCACTTGCCCAGAATACTACGTCGTGACACAAAGTGCAGCCACATCAAGCCTCAGCTTCCCAATGCCCATTTCCTTCTTTCCGTTTTGAAAGCTAAGTGCACTTGTATTTCTAAGCACCAATGTAATTGCCTACAGTAAAATACAACCTGGCAAATAATTTACGTTGCAAGACTGTGAACACTTAAGTGCTGCAATAAGCCTTCTGGCATGATCAACTAATGCAATCTTACTGTTGCAGGGATCTGCGTTGCAAATTGCTATTTGGAAATCATAATATATTTGTTCAAAACAAGCTAAAAGGGGTGGCATGGATATTCAGTAAAGTGTGGTTGTTTTATCATTGAGATATATAATCTCACTCTGTCTCACATTTGGGGCTTCTCTACATGAGGTGTTTAACCCAGCGCTTCACCGAGGCTTCTTCTTCAGTTTTCTTTGCGGAAGAAAGAGCGTGTCATTTACACAAAGGTTTTTTCCAGGGGTTTTCTTGCCCTGCCTTCCTATATGTTCTATTACACAGCCACAAGGTGGCACTGTGGTGTAGTGCCATTCCAGAAATACACAGGCCTTTTTTTTAGTGCAATAGCTAAAAGATAGCTGATTATCCTCATTCTAAAAAAAATAATAATTTAAAAATAAAAAGCATGAAACTGGCTGCAAAACACGGGAGAGGCCGTGGAAGACATCGACGTTGTGTAAAGCCCCTGCAAACTACCATGTGTAAAGAATCATGAGCGCACAATAAATGCCTAATGTAGAGAAGCCCTTGGAGAGAGGTCACTCAGCGCTTTCGAGTTAGGTGAGACCAATATGCTGATGACACCCAACTCTATTGTTCTTTGTCACCTAACACCAAGGAAGCTGTTGAAAACCCTTGCATGTTGCCTGGATTTGATAATGGGCTGGATGAGGATGAGCAGACTTTAAAACTCTAAATGTCTTAAGATCTGGCTATCTAAAGGATCGCCTGTCTCGCTATGAATGTGCCCGAATATTGAAACCTGCAGGAGAGGCCCTTTTGAGGGAACCATTACCCGCAGAGGCCTGTTCATCAGGAACGTGTGAAAAGGCTTTCTTCTGTGTTGCACCCAAACTATGGAATACATTCCCTCAAGAATTATTATTCGCCCCCACTCTCTTAGCCTTTAGAAAGGGTGTAAAGACACATCTGTTTAATTTAGTCTTTTAAACTGTATAGTTTTTAATGTTTTGACTGTTTTTAATGTTGCAGGATTTTGTTGTTGTAAATTGTTGTACACTGCCTTGATGGCTTTTTAGCAGATAAAGTGGTATATAAACATTCATGATAAACAATAAATAAATAAGCACACATACACATTTTCTAAAAACAAAAACACAAGATCAAAGTTTCCATAGAGGTAATTTTGCTGCAAGAATTTAGAATGCAGGTCTGCAGCCAGGACCTTATGATTTCTATGGAATAAAATATTGTATCGCACCTAGTAACTTTTGAGGGCTTGCTAAAACTAATATGCGTTATGATGGGTGTTATGTTTTGCTGTCTTAAGTAACATAAATGGGCCTATCCTATGGTTTTACCTGAGAACTTTAATGGGTAATCCAACGTAAGAAAAATATTTTAATAGCCCTCATTAGCCTTGGAATCACTCTTAGAAATGAGGTAGCCATAGGAACCAGGGGTCCGGTCGGGTGAATAGTGGTGACAGAGACAAGTAGAAGAAGTTGCAGCTTGAGTCTGGAGTAATGCTGCTGCCCATGATTCTGAAGAGTAAGAGCTTTACTACATGAGGCCGTTAATCCACTGTATCTAGTTTCGGTTTCATCTCAGAATTGAGATCCGAGCACTACACGAAGAGCATTTCGTTTTCTGCTACATGACCTCTACGTGGTACTGTGGTATAGCAGAATAGTGCAATTACACAAGTAGAAAAAGTGTTTTCTTTCACAAATAATACCGTATTTTCCCTGCTCTAAAAAAACTTGCCGAAAGTGTTCTTTAAAAAGAGAAGCGATACTGGAGGGTCATGACGTCATCTAAAGAACCCATAAACAGCCGTGAGTAGAGAATGACGAGTGCGCAGAGTAAGGCTTCCTTCACAGTAAATCTGCATAAGATCAGCCTGCAAGGGTTTGCTCATGGTTTTCTGTCACAAGAGATCACACTGCAGAGCTCAAATCCAGCTTCACCTGCAACACTCACATGCTGCTTTAGCTGCAGCATTGCACATAGCAGCTACCACTGATGCAACAGCAGTCAAGCAGCTCCCTTTGAATTGGGCTGAGAGACAATGCAGTGCATTCATGTGCACAGCAGCACGAGAAATATTCCTTGTGACAGACAACCAGCCTAGAGTCTTTTGTTTGGCCATATGAACCGAAGCATTTAATCACTATTACTCGTGTGTGTGTGTGTGCGCGTGTGTGTATATATATATAATTAAAGACAGTATAAAATGGATTATTATTTCATAGTGTAAAATGGATTACGGTATGGTCTCCTTACAATATCTTTCATGTGCAATTATTTGTCTGGTTTATACAATTGTCCCTATCATTTTCTCCAAAGCTTTATCTCTTACAGTGGTATTCAGGCAACACGCAAAATGAGTGCTTTCTGGGATGTTCTTTTCTGTTACTGCTGTTTTAAAGGATTTCTGCTTAGAAGCCTCGCCAACCTCCTTTTCTATCTTCCATCCTCCCTCCATTCATTTTCTGCACTATCCTGGCTGCGAGCCACAGAGAGGAAGAGAAGGTGGGTCAAAGACATTTCTCTCATGGAATGGCAAGAGGAGGAGGAGGAGGAGGAGGAGGAGGAGGAGGAGGAGGAGGAGGAGGACGAGCAGAAGGCCAAAGAAATGAATGATTCCCAAGCTGAGCTATTCCTGGCTATGTATGGGAGGCTTGCAAGAGGCAAGAACAAATGTGCTTTGACCTTGAATATATGAATGGAGAAGATCAGTCCCTATGCTACATACATAATAAATGCTAATAGCTTTCCATAAAGAAATGCCATTAGCAAATATTTATTTGCACACTGTGGGGGGGGGGAAGCAATTTGAACACAATAAAATACAACCCAATGATAGATGAGAGGTAGAACGAGATTATGATGCAGTCTGGAAGGACCGAGTAAAGTAGGGAAGACTTAAAATGGAGGTGTAGAACCTCAGCCCTAGAGTCCCAATCTGGCACTCGAGGGGTCCCCAGAAGACCAGTCCTCCTTCTGTTGGCCTCACCCCCTTCCCACAACCACCAATTGTTGGGTGGGTCCCCAGCTTTTGTGCAGTTTTCCCCCATTCTAAAAGGTTGAAATGCCTCTCCAAAGGCTTCATTGCTGGCAGTAAGAGCTTTAAGCTACAATAGGCTGGTATTTTGGCCTCAGCCACTTTGCCCCCGCCCACTTTGTTTTCAGCTCCGCCCACACCACTGGGTTGCGAGAGTTTCCCCAAAATAGAATTCGGCACTCAGGCTGAAAAAGGTTCTGCGCCCTTTACTTAAAAAGTAATAATAAACTGGGGATCATGTAAAACTGAGAAACACAAAATTGGCCATACCACAGAGCTGTACCACTTGAGGAAATATGTCTAAGTTGTCATGCACTATGGGATTTGGTCACGTTGGCCATTTAGCCTTTGGCAGTGGCTGTCCAGGCTTTCCTAATCTCGTGGAGGGGCAGGATAGGCGGAAGAGCCCAGAGAAGAAGTAGTAGAAGAAGCAAAAGGCCCTAAGTAATAAGGAGGAGTCGGGGCCTAAAAAAGTAGCAGGCAAAGGAAAGTCAAGGGAGGGGGTGGCAAGGAAGTCTCAGTAGTCCAGATGAATGAGGAGAAAGTCGCAGTTGAGGAGTGAGGAGATGGGGGGAGAACTGGGAGAAGATAGACAGAGAGGGCAAGTGAACATAAGCAGGACTCTACTGTCAACGAATAGTAATGCAATTTGCCAATCTGTCCTCCACTCCCACCGCCCAAAAGGACGGGATTTTTTAGGGAAAAAATGGTAAGAAAAGCTATTGAAAGCATGGGGTATTTAATAAACAAAGTACTAATCATTATCATCATGCTGACCTACTTTACAGAATTTGTTTTACGACAAGAAAGTGTGCTGTTCAATTGTATAATGAAGGCTCCTCTAGTGAAAAATGAAAAGTTCATTAGTTTGGATCTTCTCCTTTCAAAAAGCACTTGTAACTTTGCCTTATTCTTCATTAAATCCTGCAAAAAGAAGTAGACTTACTCCCCCAGATGTAGAGAACAGGTACATTTTCCAAATTTTAGGGGCTATTTTAACACAGTGTACTGTCCATAATTTAATTTCCGTGTGGGCGACCCTGCCTTCTTGGCCACATCTCAGTGTCAGTCACATTGGACAGTCATGGGGAAAAACTCCTGGCAAAGAATTGAAGCACTAATCAGTTTTGCTAATTGAGGTTACCTAGATCATGGTATGCTGGGACAACAAATTAAGGCGGTGACTATGGCATCCAAAACACATTTGTTAAAGTCAAAATTAATGGATATGCAAAATTAAGTTCACTTCTTTATTGATTTCTCTCCAGTTGCACTCAACTCTAGAAAGAGCCATCAAAGATGATCATCCATTAGCTGTCAGCAGCGAATGACTTAAAAAGCAGACTGCTAATCTTCCAATGATGGCCCCTTTCTCGATCCTAATTCTCGGCAAACTGTGGTTAGGGTCAGCATCAAACTAGTCATATCTTGTTCTTAGGACTCTGAAAAACTGTAATTCCTTGCTGATAATATTTTTTAAAATGTTATTTTTATTTAAAAAACACCCTTAAATCCTGCCAGTACAGGAAAGTCTTATGAAATCATCTCACCTACATGTCTGTTACTTCTGGTCATCTCCATATATTATCAAGGCCCTATGCTGCTCAACCATAGTAATGATGTGAACACACTGTACCGTAAACGTATAAAAATCAAATAATATTTCTCCTGTCTTTCATTCCTGCTCAGGAATAGGCACTTATTCAGCTTCAAGAGTTACATCATACTCACATAAAATGAACTGGATGGCCACAAATAATTACATGCAGCTACTAAATGCAAATTAACTTCATTTGTTGTTGTTGTTGCTATTATCATCATCATCATCATCATCATCATCATTAAATATCATCACCTTATTTGCTAAAAAGTCATCAAGGCAGTGTACAGCCATTTTAAATAAAACCTTAAAACAATAAACATAAGAACATTAAAAACAGTAAAATATTATAACATTAAAATAGCTACATAAGTTAAAAGGATAAATAAAAAGATGTGTCTTCTCACACTTTCTGAAAGCCAAGGGAGTGGGGGCCAATTGTAGTTATCAAGGGAGTACATTCCACAGTTTGGGAGCAACACAGGAGAAAGTCCTTTCACCTGTACCCAAAAAACAGGCTCTGTGGGTAATGGTGCCCTCAAAGGGGCATCTCCTGCAGATCATAATAATACCTGGGCAGGTTCATAATGAGACAGGCAGTCCTTAGATAGCCAGGTCCTGAGCCATTTAGGGCTTTAAAGGTTAAAATAGGAGGGTGCAACTGGACTCATGTCCTACTTGTAACCACAGCTGGTTGGCCACTGTGTGAACAGAATATTGGACTAGATGGACTCTAGGTCTCATCAAGCATGGTGCTTCTTATGTTCTTAAAATCAGTACCTTGACTTGAATTGATCCAAGGAAGCAATTGGCCATCAGTGCAGCACTTTCAAGACAGGTGTAATATGGCCCTGCTACTGTGGAACCAGCCTGACAGAAAGGACCAGAACCTCTGCAAAACAGCAGCCCCAAGGCCCAGTCCCACCAGGCAGTTCAGAAGGCTGATGGTATTGAAAGCCGTTAAGTGGAGGAGAACTAACAGGGTCATGCTCCCCCACATCCAGTTCCTGGCATAGGTTATCTACCATGGTGACCAAAGTTGTCAAAGTCCCATATCCCTTCCGAAAGCTCAAGTGAAGTGGGTCCAGGTAATCAATATCACCCACCACCTTCTCGATCATTTTAGTCATGAGTGGTACAGTAACACAGTTGAGACTGGCCTGTAGTTAGATTGATCTCCTAGGTCAAGGGAGGGTTTCTTTGCTAAGTTTAGTAAGGTTCCTTTATTACTGCCTCTTTTAAGCAAGTGGGAACAATGCCCTCCCACAAAGAGGCATTAATAACTTCCCTTAGGCATGGCAGCAATCCCGTTTTGACCAACTTAATCAACCAAGAAGGCCAAGGGTTGAGTATACAGGTGGTAGACTTCCCTGCTCCCAATACCCTGGCCATATCCTTGAGATCTACAAGCTGAAAAGAATCCAACACAACTGGACAAGCAATTACCAAGGTTCCATCAATCTGACCTGCCTAATATTGGATAATCCAAGTGACTTTACCCACAAATAACAAAGCAAATTGTTCACAGAGATCCACCAACTGCTCTGGCCCACCCACTCCAGCATCCTGGCAAAGGAGGCCTTGAGAGTACTAGCCAGTGTGGCGTAGTGGTGAGAGTGTTGGACTGGGACTCGGGAGACCCGGGTTCTAGTCCCCGCTCGGCCATGAAACTCACTGGGTGACTTTGGGCCAGTCACTGACTCTCAGCCTAACCTACCTCACAGGATTCTTGTGAGGATAAAATGGAGAGGAGGAGGAGGAGGATTATGTAAGCTGCCTTGGGTTCCTTGCAGGAAAAAAGGAGGGGTATAAATATAATAAATAAATAATAGCACTGCTGATCTATTCTGTGCAGATGTGGCAGAAATGTGAGTTTCTTTGCTGCCTTCACCACCATAGTGTAGGTCTTTAAATAATATTTTACCTGAGTACGGTTGGATTCATTCTGAGTTCTTCTCCAACGGCAGTCTAGCTGGCGTCCCTCCTGTTTCATTGCCTTCAGCTCCCTGTTAAACCAGGGAGTTGATCTGGCTCTACCAGGAGGGGCAGGACACTTAGGAATGATAGTGTCAACATCCTGGGCCTTTTCCGTATTCCACAAATCAGCCAGAGCTTCGAGAGTACCACCAACAAAGAGAAGCAGGACATTTCCCAGGCACATTCAGGAAACCATTCGGATCCATCAGGGGCCTGAGGCAGACCATTTTGACTAGTCCTACATCCCTGTTGAGGTCCATACAGGCAGACAGTCCAAAGCTAACCAGATAGCGATCTGTCCATGACAGCAGAGTCACATGTCACTCCTCCACCTTTGGTAGAGCACCAACTCTACCAAAACAGAATACTAAATCAAGAGTGTGCCCTGCTGCAATGCTGCATGTGTAAGGCCAGATACCAGTTATTATATTATTATGTTTATGATTATGATTATTATAAAGTTAGACATTGACAAGCTTTAACATACAGGCATGTTCCACTTATTATACAATACAGTCATGCCTTGGATTGAGAGCATAATTCGTTCCAGAAATGTGCTTGTAGTCCAAAACACTCTTATATCAAAATGAAATCCCCCCAAAAAAATGTGTACAGAGATTTTTAATTTAAGTCGTACTACAGTACTTGTATTGCAAGACGTCGCTTGTATATCAAGTCAAAAAATTTTAAATAAATATTTAAAAATTTGCTTGTCTTGCAAAACGCTCTCAAACCAAGTTACTTGCAATCCAAGGTATTACTGTATTCATATTCCGCAAACTTCCCTCCTTCTTCAAATTGGGGGTTAGCACTTTAAAAAAAAACTTTTTAGAAAGAGTATATCAGCCTTCCCCAACCTGGAGCCCTCCAGTTTTGTTGGACTACTACTCCCATAATCCACGGCCAGCATTGCCAATAGTTGGCTGGGGATGTTGGAAGTTGTAACCCAACACATCTGGAGGGCACCAGGCAGGGGAAGGCTGAGTTATGCTAGTTGAGGTTGAAAAACGAGAAGAGTTCTTCCCATTAATTGTTTTGTAATTTCTAATCCTTTAATATTCTTGCCATCATATTTTTTCTCTGCAACCACGAGGGCTAGAAGTTTACTTAAGAACAATCAAGAAGAGTGCACAGATTCAAAAATACCTTTGGGGCTGCAACCAACTTACAGTAATATCTCGTCCTTTCCTGTTCTACACACTACATCAAAAGTCATGGATCCTCTCAAATCTTTCAACATTCACTTCGCTAAATTCTACACATTTTTAAAACCTCTTACACACATTTACTAACCATTTTTGAAGGTTTTTACCTGTGATAATGGAAAGTTAAAAGTGTACTGTTTAATGCTACTGTAGGCATTAAACAGTACAAGAGAAGGCAAGATAGATATCTAACTATTTCATTATCATTACTGCTGTGGAACAAGCCAGTGGAGCAAGAAAAAGGCTGTCTGGAAAAGGTAGTTGGTAAAGAAATAACAAGCTAATGGCAATTCCTATATACTGATAGTAAAGACATTCTCCAAGCGTGGATCCTTATGTAGCCAAAACAGCACCAAACGTGCACAAGAGGGAGGTAGCAGCAGGATTGGGGGAACCCCAAATTTTGCAGAAGTACAAAAATCTTTTTAAAAACCATAAGCTGGAAGGAACTCCCAAAACAAACCAATGATTATCCTCCCTAAAGAGATACACCTGGCACTTCTTTCCAATATTTTTAGTGCCAGGTTAAGATATTTTTATTTGAATATAAGAATGTTAGAGCCACACTGGATCAGACCAGGGGTCCATCTGTTCCAGCATTCTGTTCACACAGTGGCCAACCAGCTGCCTATGGGAAACCTGCAAGTAGGACATGCATGCAATAGCATCCTCCCACTCTTGGATCCTTATGTAGCCAGCATTTTAACTTGCATAACCTTCCGTCTGCCTGAAAAACACGCACACAAAAATCTCTTTTAATAATGGCTGTTGGTTGTTAGTGTTTTAGGGCACAATCCTATGGGGATGCCCATAACCCTCTGAACTTGGAGGATTATGGGCATCCTATGCAGGGCAGGAGACATAGAACAATCCAGGAAAGGAATAAACAAAATGGAGCAAAACATTCAGTGAAAAGGCTGCACCTATCACAGTTATGACCTTCCCCCGCATCACGCGCAGCTGTGGGCGGGGAGAAATTTTGCGGACGTGGTGGGAGGAGAGGCGAGACTTACCAGTTCTCGCAGGTATGCTCAGGTAGAGGGGGCGGGGTTACAGGAGCCAATATTAGGACCTGCAGCACCGCCCCACACCCTCTTTGTTCTTCGCAGCTCGGTCCTTCACAGCTTTCCTCCTCCGACGCAGACCAGGAATTCAGCTACCACTACGAGGACACGTGCACGGTCAGATAAGGGGATGGGGAAAGCAGAGGGGGCATTAAGGCATTAATAGGGAGGGGGTTCAAGCATCCAGAGACCACCGGAGCTTAAACTTAAATAGAACAAAAAATTAAAACGGAGGGTCTGGGCCGGGTGCCGGGGCTGTCCAGCTGCCGCCACGGGACTGCCCGGCCTCGCGGGCACGGACACATGGCGGGGCATGCCTCGCCGCTCTGGCTGAGGCAGAGATGAGGCCCTGCTCCGCACCCCCCCCTCGTCCATGGGACCATCCGCCCGCGTCCCCTGGGCAGGCCGGCCACGCGGTCCAGCCAGAATGGCCGCTCCAGCTATGGAGCTCCAGCCATGCCCCCCTCCTCTCCATGTAAGCACGGGGCCTGCCGGGCCATTTGGATGGCGCCGGGGACGAGGGGGTGCTCCGCCTCCCCCCCCTCCAGCTAGGTGAGCGGCCTGGCCCGTTTAAGCCACGACGGTGACGGGGGGTGTGCTCCGCCCCCCCCCGTCGCCCGAGGACGGCGGCTCCCGCCGCCGGGTGGGACCGCCGCTCGGGCCCGCGGCCCGGCCTACCGGGCCTTGAGGATTCCGGAGGGGGCGGGGGTTGCTCGGCCTCCCCCCCCTCTCCCTTCGGGCCCGCGGCGGCCGCCTCCGGCGCGGCCGCCGCGCGGTCCGGGCCTGCCTGGCCCGCGTCGGCCGCGGCGGGGACAGGGGGGATGCTCCGCCCCCCCCCCGTCGCCCGAGGACGACGGTTCCCGCCGCCGGGTGGGCCGGCCGCTCGGGCCCGCGGCCCCTGCCTACCAGGCCTTGAGGATTCTGGAGGGGGCGGGGGTTGCTCGGCCTCCCCCCCTCTCCTTCGGGCCCGCGCGGCCGCCTCCGGCGCGGCCGGGCGCGCGGTCCGGGCCTGCCTGGCCCGCGTCGGCCGCAGCGGGGACGGGGGGGGAATGCTCCGCCCCCCCGTCACCTGGGCACGACAGCTCCCGCCGCCGAGTGGGCCTGCCGCGCGGTCTCGGGCCCGCGGCCCGGCCTGCCGGGCCTTTGGAAATTCCGGAGGGGGCGGGGGTCGCTCCGCCTTCCCCCCCCTCCCTCCACGCTCTTGACAGCCGCCTCCGGCGGGGCTGGGCGCGCGGTCCGGGCCTGCCTGTCCGGTTTCGGCCGCGACGGGGACGGGGGATGCTCCGCCCCCTCGTCACTCGAGGACAACGGCTCCCGCCGCCGGGCGGGCCGGCCGCGTGGGCTCGAGCCCGCGACCCGGCCTGCCGGGCCTAGTAGATTGCGGAGGGGGTGGGGGTCGCTCCGCCTCCCCCTCACCCTCTGGGCCCTCGCAGCCGCCTCCCCCCCCTTCCCACCTCGAAACTCACAGCTGCCGCCTGGGGCTGAACCGGCCGCGCAATGGGGATGGGGGCCGCTCCACGCACCCCCCCCCCGTTGAGCCATACAGCCGCCGCATCAGCGCCGGCTTCACGCACGATGCATGGCTGTTTTTTTTTTTTTTTTTTTTTGTTCCCCTCCTTTCCCCCCCCCTCTTTTCTCGCCCTTCCTCTTTCCCAGATTCATGAAGTGAATTCAAGGAGACAGCCTGCACACGCAACTCAACGGCGCGTGGCAGGAGACGGGCATAAACTGACTAGAGCGCTAACCCAGGTACAACACACCCATAATTGATCTCCCCCCAACATATTTAACTGTTTACTTTATTTCATCAATTTAGCGAACCACCTTCTCGAAGAAATGCCTTCAAAGAGGAAATCAAGCAGCAAAAGCAACAAGGGGGCTATATCAAAAAATACAGCCCAAAAGCATCCACCCAAACGACCACGCAATCTGGTGACATACTCATCCTCGTCCGACGAAGAGGAGATCGACTTATCTACCCTCACACACCAAGTCGAGGCAGCCGAAGAAGCAGCAAACCAGCTGGGGGGACACCGGGCCCCGAGTGCGCAGGTGAGTGGAGAAAAGTTGCGTACAAGAGGGCAATTACAACGTGCACTATGGCATTCCCTTGCAGATCGCATCGATGCTGTAGCGGCCACAACCGATGCAGCTGTCCGAAAACAATACGCATCACCCGGTGTCAGCCCCAGGGATAGGAGAGATGAACATCATTCGAGATGGTCTCCCAGTAACGACAGGGCGAGTACATACAGAAGCCAACAAGCAACGATCAACAGTGACAGGAGCCCCCCCTACGCACAAGAACGGGAGCCTCATCCGGGACCGTCAACGCGCGACGGTGAGTACATAAGACATGATACACTGAGCAGAGGCTCTGACCAACACCATGACAGGTACAGGCACTCCTCCGCGAATTTGTACCCCCCCACAACGCCTGTGGCAAGGCTAACACCAGCCAGAACAGGGACGCTTAGTACACCCCAGGTGTCACTGCAGGAGTTGGTCAACATACTAGCACAAGCGTTAGGGGGTTGTAATTCCGGTCCAAATGTTAGGGGGCAGTCGCAGGTAGCCGGGAGCAATAACACAAATGCCAGCAGCCCCGACAGACCGACAACGTCAAATACAAGTCAGGCAGAGCTGCAGGGTACACACAACACACAGGCGGTCTCTAATACAGCATCCATCGCGGCTGCAGAAGCAGGCCAAGCACATAGGGACAATGCCGTCCCAATGAACTCAAATAACACACAAGTGGCCCTCTATACACTTCCCAACCCACAGGCAGGGGGCACTACAACTCTGGCCGAAGCATGCGCACCAGTGTGGGGCGGGCCAAACACACCTGGTGCGATGGGTTTTGCACCGGCAGCTGTAGATAACTACCCGAACTCAACTGCCGGAAATAGATACCACGGAGGGCCGTCATTCCCACTGGGCTTCCATCTAACTCAATCCACAAGGGAAAAAATATTAAGGGGGGAGTTCATTGACATGTTCTCCCTTTTGCAAAGAGAACCTGAAACACAAGAATTAGAGAAACTTAGCGACGCAGAGAAAGAAAGGGTAAAAAAGAAGAAACCCCCGCGCACATGGTCTAACTGGTTAGCGGGATACTTGACCTACCAAGGAGTGGTTCTACAGAAATACCCAGAAAAAGGTGGCGTACTGGTTAAATACCTCGACATAATATTTAGAGCATACTCCTGCTACGAAGGTTCAGCGTGGCTACAGTATGACGAGGCCTTCCGCGAGAAGGCGGCAGCAGATCGGTACATCAGATGGGATATTAAGGACAGTGATATATGGATGGAATACACAATTCCAGCACGGCCAATTTTTGGGGAAAGAGCGGCCACTGGGCACATCATGGCTAAATACCAAGGATCCCCCGGTGCGTACAATTCACCGGGTCAGCCGGTTCAACCCCGGCCAGTCTGTTGGGATTTCTCAAGGGGAGGCTGCAAACGATCCGGATGTAACTTCAGACACGCATGTGGGCTGTGTGGAGCAGCACATGCCGTCAGCACATGCCCCAAGCTCAAACCCCTTAAGGGTCAACCCAGACCAAGCAATCAAAATAATTTCACACACGGAACAGGACATTCACAGGTTCCCAAAGGGCCCCAGTCCAATTAAGTTACAAGCGCTATGGCCCCTATTAGACATCTACCCACACAGAGAAGATGCATGTTATTTATACCATGGTTTTAAATACGGCTTCAGAATTCCATACACAGGTCCGCGATTGCATTCCATGGCCCCCAACCAAAAGTCAATTGCCGAGCTCCAACATGTAGCACTAGACAAAATTAAAAAAGAGATAAAAGAAGGGAGGGTCCTCGGCCCTTTCGACACGCTCCCTATGTCAACACTCAGGGTATCCCCACTAGGCATTGTCCCTAAGAAGGCACCCGGCGAATATCGCTTGATACATAACTTGTCATTTCCTAAGGGCGCCTCGGTGAATGATGCAATCCCCGAGCACCTATGCTCGGTGAAATATGCATCATTCGATTCAGCCGTGGCAATGGTCCGAAATTGCGGACAAGGCGCCCTGATGGGAAAATGCGATATTAAATCAGCGTTCCGTTTGTTACCGGTCCACCCGCAAGACTTTGATCTGTTAGGCTTCCATATACAGGGCCAGTTCTTCTTCGATAGAGCTATGCCAATGGGGTGTTCCATCTCTTGCTCGGCATTTGAGCGCTTCAGCTCATTTTTGGACTGGGCAGTGCAGAACAGAGCTAACCTCACACACGTAGTTCACTACCTGGACGATTTCCTGTTTGCTGGCCCACTCTACTCCAACCAATGCGCAAAACTTATGCATCAATTCAGTATACTATGCAATACAATTGGAGTACCATTGGCGCATGAAAAGACTGAGGGACCAGCAAATAGGCTAACCTTCTTAGGTATAGAATTGGACACAGTGCAACAGTGTTCCAGGCTACCCGAGGAGAAGATCAAAGCCCTACGGGTTAAAATCAACGATACGCTGCACTTAAAAAAGATCACGTTAAGAGGGCTGCAGGAACTGGTGGGACATCTCAATTTTGCTTGTAGAGTAATCGCACCTGGTAGAGCCTTCTTGCGCCGGCTGTGCAATGCCATGCAAACATTGACTCGACCACACCACAGGTTGCGGGTGTCGGCATCCATCAGAGCCGACCTGCAAATATGGGCCCGATTTTTGACACAATTCAATGGTGTTTCATTTTGGAGGCAAGACAGGTTATTGGACGCGGAGTTTAGGGTCCAATCAGATGCATCCGGCACCTTAGGTTTCGGAGCCATCTTGGGGGAGCAGTGGTGCGCAAACAGCTGGCCAGAACAATGGAAATCCTCCGAACTGGTGCGTGACCTTACGTTTCTAGAATTGTTCCCGATATATGTAGCCGTGCACATATGGGCAGAACAGCTTGCCAATTCTGTAGTACACTTCCTCTGTGACAATCAGGCAACTGTTCAAGTAATTAACTCACTTACCTCAAAGAATAACAACGTGATGTGCCTAGTAAGGACCATCACGATGCAGTGCCTCAAATTCAATATTCTGTTCAGAGCCCGACACGTGCCAGGGTTAGACAACGGAATCGCTGATGCATTATCACGAAATCAGATGGGAAGATTTAGGCAACTAGCCCCATGGGCGGCTGAACTTCCTATAATGATGCCAGACTATCTTTGGCAGATTGGAGGTCTGCGGCTGAAAATGCCATCATGAGTTCCCTGGCGCCCAGCACGCGGGCAGCCTACGACAGGGCAGGTAGGGAATTTCAGAACTTCAGAGTAATGAACAGGGTACCCGAGACATGGCCCATTCCAGCAGAACAGCTGATACAATTCTGCGTATATGCTAGAAAGCAAGGTGCATCTGTACGCACACTGAGAACAAAACTATCAGGCCTGGCATTTTTAGCCAAAGCTAGAGGATGGGGTGACAACTCGAGGGACTTTAGGTTAAAAAAGATGCTAATTGGATGGTCACGACAAAATCCCCCAGCACCTGACGCGAGAATCCCCATATCACCAGAAGTACTTATGGGCTTACATTCACAGTGGCCAGGCATTTGTAAGTCCAACTACGAAGCAGTTTTGTTCCATGCCACGGCATTAACAGCCTTTTTTGGCACATTCCGTATATCGGAACTGGTGGTTAGGTCCAAAACTGACTCATCAAGCCGAGCCTTGCAATACGCTGATCTCACATTCGTGGCAAATGGGGTAAAGATTAAACTGCGCAGGTCAAAAACTGATCAGTTAGCTAAGGGGACAGACATATTTCTTTACCAAGCCACGGAAGCCGAACTGTGCCCAGTTACTGCATTGCGCACATATGCCTCCAGCAGAGGAAAGAAAGATGGTCCGCTTTTCCAACATGCGGATGGGTCACCACTCACCAAGTTCCAATTTTGGGCTGTAGCGAAACTAGCGCTGGGAGCAATGGGCCTAGGGGACAAACGATTTGGAACACACTCTTTCCGTATTGGCGCGGCGTCAACGGCGGCAGCCGCAGGCTTACCCGCCGACAGAGTACAAGCAATAGGGCGTTGGCAATCGCAAGCATATCGGTCTTATGTACGCAAATTTCTATGAACGATACTGCGGCCTATGTTTCTTCATTGCAGAATATCCAGGGGCAAAACCGGTGCGTGTTTTGGTGTGCGGACACAGCTTTGTTTTCTGGGCAGCTCGAAGGGCGGCAGCCTCGGGCCAAGGAACACAGCTGGGAATGGGCCAAACGGCTGAAATCCATTGGTTGGGATACCACGGCTTGCGGTGGCAGAGCTTGATAAAAACCCTGTTTGGGTTCGGCTGCAATGAACAACCCCCGCACCTGCTGGTGCTGCACCTTGGGGGGAACGATTTGGGTTTACTCAAGAGTAAAGCCCTGGTGCTACAGGCGCTCGCAGATTTCCAATACATCAAGGAAAAGTGGCCGGCGGTCCAGATCATTTGGTCTCACATCATACCACGACAGTGCTGGAGGAACAACGCAAACCCCCGAATTATGAACAGAGCAGCCAGAAGGGTGAACAGAGAAATTGTGAAAGGACTGGGGGGCGTGGGTTATAATGTACCCCATCCTGACATTGTACTGGCCCGGAGGGAGCTGTACCGCATTGATGGAATTCATTTGTCTGACAAGGGTAATGATGTATTTATCAAGGATCTGCAAAGGGCCCTGCTGGAAATTATTCCTGGCAGGTGGGGGAGAGGGGACTAAGCAGGCGCTGGTCCCTCTCTGTGGCGGGTAAGTGCGGGTTAGGGTATGGATAGGGTGAGGTGAGCATCCCTGGCACCATTCAGGTGACAGGCGGTTTTATGATGCCTCAGATGGATGGGTCAGTAGGCTCAGACAGCTGGGGGTCAGGAACGCCTGTGAGGCCTTTGTTCTCGCCAAGCTTGTTGTCGTGAGACTCCGAGAGGGTGCGACGCAACAAAGGGTCCCAACACTGGAAAGTGCAAAAGGGGGAGGCGGCGGAATTCCTCGCCACCTCCCGGTTTTGGATGCTCCGCCCAAGTGCATAACAGAGCGGCCTACCAGGCCAGAATAGAATAACCCGCACTCGATCCCTTTGCAGTTCTGTGTATGTAAATATGTAAATAAACGTGGCCCAGTTAAACACCAACTGATTGTCTCGGTTCTTCATTTCCCACCTATACGTCCGCAATGACCTTCCCCCGCATCACGCGCAGCTGTGGGCGGGGAGAAATTTTGCGGACGTGGTGGGAGGAGAGGCGAGACTTACCAGTTCTCGCAGGTATGCTCAGGTAGAGGGGGCGGGGTTACAGGAGCCAATATTAGGACCTGCAGCACCGCCCCACACCCTCTTTGTTCTTCGCAGCTCCCTCCCTCCCGCCCTGCATTCAGTATGGGCTCCTCTGGTCGCCGTTAAGGGGCCGAGTAGGAATTTTGGCTTATCCCTTTTAGAGGGGTGGGCGCGTTTCGCCTACTCCATACTACTGCAAGGTTGGGAGAAATTTTAGTTAGTGCACATAGGGAAAAAAATGGTCACAAATGGTTAGCTGGCAGGTAAGTGCGGGTTAGGGTATGGATAGGGTGAGGTGAGCATCCCTGGCACCATTCAGGTGACAGGCGGTTTTATGATGCCTCAGATGGATGGGTCAGTAGGCTCAGACAGCTGGGGGTCAGGAACGCCTGTGAGGCCTTTGTTCTCGCCAAGCTTGTTGTCGTGAGACTCCGAGAGGGTGCGACGCAACAAAGGCTCCCAACACTGGAAAGTGCAAAAGGGGGAGGCGGCGGAATTCCTCGCCACCTCCCGGTTTTGGATGCTCCGCCCAAGTGCATAACAGAGCGGCCTACCAGGCCAGAATAGAATAACCCGCACTCGATCCCTTTGCAGTTCTGTGTATGTAAATATGTAAATAAACGTGGCCCAGTTAAACACCAACTGATTGTCTCGGTTCTTCATTTCCCACCTATACGTCCGCAATTGTAGGAAACAAATGATTGATAGGAATCAATATATGATTCTATCTCAGCTTCCTCATGACTTCCAACATACAGTAATACCTTGGGGATTGCAAGTAACTTGGTTTGAGAGCGTTTTGCAAGACAAGCAAATTTTTAAATATTTATTTAATTTTTTTTAACTTGATATACAAGCGACGTCTTGCGGTACAAGTACTGTAGTACGACTTAAATTTAAAAATCTCTGTACACATTTTTTTGGGGGGATTTCATTTTGATATAAGAGTGTTTTGGATTACAAGCACGTTTCTGGAACGAATTATGCTCTCAATCCAAGGCATGACTGTATTTGTAAACTTTTTCTATACATATGCTGTAAGTGTTGTAACTGGTATTACATTTATAAAAACAAATGACTGTAAACTTATATTCACAGAATTTGGACAGGGAGAACAAGCTTTTGGTTCACAGTTCCCCCCACCCCCCAAAGATGTATGTCTGATAAAACATTAGGAACAAGTCTGGGATGATTTTTATTTTATTTGATTTGATTTGATTTACTGGCTTACAAGCGTGTACAAATGAAACAGACAAAAACATTCCATCTCCAGCAATATCAGTGGGTTGAGTTCTGCAATTTGCGGCTTTGTGTGTGTCTGTTGAAATAGAAAAGTGGGATAGAAGTTAAATAACAGGATGCAGGGATAAAGTGGGGGTGAATGCACTATACTTAGCATTTATTGCAGTTGGTTTCAAAGTTTTGGGTACTCTTTCCACAATTATTTGTTCTGGTTTATCATGAAACCTCTTAGTGCAGGGGTGGAGAGCCTGTAGCCCTCCAGATGTTGATGAACTTCTGCATCCATCGTCCCTCACCATTGGACAGGTTGGCTGGGAATAGTCCAACAATAATGGGGGGGGGCACAGACCTCTCAGTCCTGCCTGAGGACCAAACTAAAAGTTCTCTTAATCACACATAGCACAGCTAGGCATGGTTGTTTTCACTACTCTCTGGCAGAATTTGTCCCGAAATTCCACACATACCCTGGGTGGGTGGGTGGGGGTGGAGGTTATAAAAAAGAAAAAAGTTTTGATCGATTCCACGGGGAGATGGAATTTTGGGATGAAAATGGGTGGGTGAGCTTAAAGCCTGTTCTCTCTCAAAGCACCATGATCCCAATTCAAATCAGGGCCACACGCACTTGAAAGAGAGTAGGGAAAACCATCATGCATAAGTTAATGATGCATGATTAGCAGAACATTTAGTTTGGTCCTTAGTGTAACAGGAGATTCTAAGGCATCAGTCTTCAACTAACGGGGTGGAACCCACAGATGCGTCATCTCTTTCTCTCTCTTCCTTTCTTTCAAAAGAGAAATACAAAGACATGTGGAAGGAGAGAAAAAAACATGGTGTGTAATCATAAGAACAAGGATTAGAAGGGTTGGCAGTGGCAGACCATTTTTTTAAAATTGTGCAGGTGCACGTAGTGAGCAAAAATTGTTTCAGGCATTTTCAATTATTTTTTTAGCCACACTTGTGCAACTGCTGGATGTTCGCGGTTGCGGGAGTGCGGAAATTTTAAGCCTCACCAGAGACAATGTCCTGGGGGGTACCTGCTGCCAATGTGTAGAAAGTACCAACCCTGGGCATTGCCCCAAAGAGGCTCCAAATACGTTTTCCCCCCTTCGGTTTCTCTTTACAGCTGTCAAAAGGTTAACTGTCAAGAGAAACAAAAGGTGTGAATTATCTTTGCTCACAAAAAGGGGGTGGTGAGTTACACTCCTTTCACAGCAAGTTCCTCATCTTTCTTTTAATCACCCTGACAGTGCTCAGGGTGATGCACATTTTGCACTTTTCCCCGAGACTCTGGGCACTTGGGAAAGTGCAAAAATGCATCCCGCCACCCCCTTTTTCTGGGGAAAAGGAACTTTGACCACTAGCCACTCTTGCCAATTGAGTCACCTGGGTTCAGATGACACAACAACCCATTGTGCATACAACAACCCCAACTACAACACATGGGTTTGTCAGGGTGGCTTGTTGCCCTCAAACAAACTACCCTGTGGGGATTGGGTCGGGTTCACATGACACGACAACCCATCGTAGGTAGCAACGTGTTGTGTGAACCCAGTTAATGAAAGATGTAAAACAGAAGAGCCCAATTTGAGCTCCTTTCTTATGGCTCCAAAGGGACAGTTCTATACAACTGAAAAATCCCTTAGAAAGTTTATAGGGCCAATGAATGGAATACAGAGCAAGACTTTATGTATTAATCTTAAAGTACAAGGGGTCATATATGGGAAAAGGTATTCCTTCACTATATTGTTTTACGTTATAAGTTTTGGAAGTGACCTTGACCTGTGGGAGAAGCAGGTTTAAAAATAAAACTAAATTCCAGTTTCTTCCTCCATTTGAATTTATACAGCTTTCGCATTCTGAGAAGAAAATCCATATCTTCCTCTCTGCCTTGTTTATCATCAGCAGGCTAAACCAATGGGTTCAGTAAGCCATAAAATGCCAGCTCTGATCTTCATGTTCATTGCTTTGTGACGACTAGTCACTTTCTGTCCTGAAAGTTGGCTTAGAAATATTTTAAATAAATACATAATAATTCAGTAATAGTTGCACCCATCTGGAGGCCCACTCACAAATCTTGCTCTTCCAACTGGTAGTGGTTACAATTTATTTTCAGATCTGTTAGTGTAGCACTAGAAAGCATTACGAGGATGAGCTGCAGCAAACCTCAGGCTCATGTGCTTCCCCTTCCCCTTCTCCTCCACCTCTAGAGCAGCCACAAGATCAGAAGCTTCAGTTTCCATTTTAGATTAACCACAGTTTAGCATTTGTTGAAACAAACCAGCTTCATAAACTACAGTCTGAAGATGCATTGTTTCAACAAGCCATAGTTAAGATTAACCACAGTTTGTCTGGGTTTGGACATCATGAGTATTACAAGCTGTAGTTAATCTAAAACAGAAGTGAAAGCTTCCAAATTCCTCCTTGTGGACATACCGGAAGTGAGGGTATCACATGCAAACTGCTCATTTGCAGTTCATTCTCATAACGTTAAACAATTTTAGTGTCACTTGCAAACATAGCCAGCAGGGCTTTGAAAACTAAGCCCATTCTATATGGTTCCAGTACCTACTCAACATCTCAAGTGAACATTAACCCATTACAAAAAGAGTAATACAGAATTTGATAGAATAAGAGACATCCTTGTAGAATCTGACATAGGTTTATTTTTCTTAACTTCTCAGAAAGGTGCATAAGAGAACTTATTAAGCACTAAATTTTAGCATATACAGGATTTATCTGCCCATTTTAGCAGGCACCTGCATTAATGTTCACACAGTAAAACATGAATCAACAAAAGAGAGTTAACCTTTTATAGCTTCTGTTTGCTCTGAATAAAATCACTTTTCTTTTTAGTGCAGCTAAAAGCTCTATCAACAGTAAAGTTTAACACACAAACTGTGTTTTCCATTTTATTACCGCATGCACCTTCTAAAAGCATGCCTTCTTTAACTTATTACCATAAACATTTAAGATTGCATCTACTACTTTAGATTTTTAAGTCTAAAGTGAGATAAATATTTTAAAATGAAAACAAACTTAGGTAACCTTCAGAACCAGAGAATAATCTTAGGCCAGAACTATAGATTACTAGAATTGTGCTGAATATATTCCCCATCTCAATTTTCAGGTCCAAAATAGCAAGTTCAGTCTTACAGAGTTATTCACATACAAGCCTTGTGATTATGAGAATAATAATGTTAATTCCAGTCTTACTTAATGCCATTCTTTCCCTTTTCTGTTGCTTCTGTGCTATGTTTCTTTCCTGATAACTGTTTCTATCTACTTCCTATACTAATCACATTGGTGATCCCAGCCAATCACGGATTACAAATGACATCACTATACTACCTAGCCAGTGAGATTTGGCAATGTGATGACATCACTGAGGGCAAACAAAGTCAACTGAGAGAGGGGGGGTCAACCTAAATTAATAGGTGGACATTTTTGCAGATTTTGCTGAGGAAAAATCATTGAAAGAGGAAGACATTTGTAGGAACGTTCTGAGCAGTTTAGAAAAAAGCAAGTGCTCTTGGCTACGCCCTACATATTACATTAAATATGTGACCATTGCGAGTGGCAACCATACATTAAGTCCCACCTTTACACCATCTAGTGCACCTTACCATGTCCTAACATCATGATGTTTTGTGTTTCCTTGTCTGTAGAAGCCAAATAGGTGGGACAGGGGAAATGCACAACCCAATGATTTCATGACAAAGGCAAGTTGTCTTACACATAGAATCATAGAGAAGTAGAGTTGGAAGGGGCCTACAAGGCCATCAAGTCCAACCCCCTGCTCAATGCAGGAATCCAGGTCAAAGCATCCCTGACAGATGGCTGTCCAGCTGCACCTTGAATGCCTGCAGAGTGGGAGAGCCCACCACCTTCCTAGGTAGTTGGTTCCATTGTCTTATTCCTCTAACAGTCAGGAATTTTTTCCTGATGTTGGAATCTGGGTTCCTGTAACTTGAGTTCATTATTCCGTGTCCTGCAAACTGGGACGATCGAGAAGAGATCGTGGCCCTTCTCTGTGTGACAACCCTTCAAGTACTGGAAGAGTGCTATCATATCTCCTCTCAGTCTCCTCTTCTGAAGGCTAAACATGCCCAGTTCTTTCAGTCTCTCCTCATAGGGCCTTGTTTCCAGTCCCTTTATCATCTTTGTTGCCCTCCTCTGAACCCTCTCCAGTTTGTCTACATCCTTCTTAAAGTGTGGTGCCCAGAACTGGACGCAGTACTCAAGATGAGGCCTAACCAGTGCCGAGTAAAGGGGAATTATCTCTTAACGCGATTTGGAAGCTATCCTACACTTATGCAGGAGGATTAGACAAGTGGTTCCCACTATCTATGCTTACTTTGTCATCGCCTGACATTTTGCTTTCACCTGGGATAACTATAGACACAAGCAGGCCCGGTGCAAGGCAATTTGGTGCCCTAGGCAAGATCAGATATTTAGCGCCCCCCCTTCCCACTTGAGCCCTCCCTCCCTCCAGCCCTATGCCCATTATGAAATAAATTTCCCTCCCTGGGAACTGCCGAGCCCCATAGAAAAACTTTGTGGACTTTGAGACTTTTCCTTTGTGTTCATGAGGAAAGCAAAGAGGCAACATCAGCCCAGCTATGCCAGGAACTCCCAAGGGCCTTCTCCTACTCCATATATATGTAAAAGCCTGTCTCCTGCAGGCAGCACAAGGGATATGAAAAAAGGATGTGAGAGAGGTGTGGTGGCGCTACCTGTGAGGAATAGAGACAAAAGGGCGTCTTGCAGCCTGTCCTACCTTGCAGGGTGGAGGTGCAGAGACACCGGTTTGACTCGTACACCTTCTGGGTTGCAGGGGGGGGGGATGCATGTAGTAGAAACATAGCAAAGAGAGAGCCCGTGGATCATCTGGTTCAAATTTAGGAGGGGATTTACGAAACTTGCTACTTCCCCTCCTCTATCACTTTGTTGGAATATTTCTTTATCAGAATAATGTATATTATCCTGTCTTTCCCTTTACCAGCCTAGTGCTCAAGGCAGACAACAATATTCAAAGTACAGTAAAGAAAACATCAACAGCTCAGGGCACAATCCTAAACACATTGAGGCAGAAAAAAGCCCTGCAACTCCCAGCATTCACCAGCCAGCATGGCTGGCTGTTGGAACCCTGGGAGTTGTGGGGCTTTTTTCTACCTCAACGTGCATAGGATTGCGCATGGCTGGCTGGGGAATGCTGGGAGTTGTAGGATTCCCCCCCCCTCCAAACACGCGCAGGATTGCATCCTAAAAGCATTTAAAACCAAAACACAGAAACAGCATGGTAAATAATTAAAACATTGGAGCCCCAGCTAGCTTAAAATACCTTTCCCTCCCTCCCTGGTTGCTGGAAATAACTGCTTTCAGGGGACCTTGAGCTGAGGAACCTGAGGCTCACGCGAGGGAGGGAAGGCGAAGGAGGTGTTTGCAGGTGCATCCTTGAGAGGGAAGTCGAAGGAGGTGTTTGCAGGTGCATCCTTGAGAGGGAAGGCGAAGGAGGTGCATCCTTCCAGCCGCCCACCAGCCTCCCATCATTGGCCCCTGCCCGCCTCCCCTCCTCCAGTCTGTAGCCTTCTCTGCCTCTTTTGATGCTGGTTGTGAGGAGGAGCCTGCCTGCTGCTGTTCCTGGTAACGAGCTGGAGGAGAGAGAGGGAGGGGTGCGCTTCTTTCGCCTTCCCTTCCCCGCCACAGGACATGATTGGTAAAACAAACTTGGTAAAATACGTGATGTATTTTTTCCCCCCAAGGCATTTCTGGCGCCTCCTTTAGCCCAGCGCCCTAGGCAGCCGCCTAGTTGGCCTAATGGTAGCACCGGCCCTGGACACAAGATATTCATAGTTCAGGATAAAGGCAAATCTTGAAGTATTTGACTATCTTGCCCACTGCGCAAAGAAGCCTTCATTCGGGAAGCTCCAAGCCTGAACGCTTTAATGCCATATAGCAGGGGGTGAGGAGATGTTTGGAAGCACCCTTACTTTCCAGACAAGGCCTGTACTGCCGAATCACACTGCCCCTTTCACAGAATTTTACAGGGGGTCGAAACGATGTCATCTTTCATTTATAACACTCCCATGTTTCCCCACTACTTATTCCATCTTTTTTTTTCTTACCATGGAAAATCTGTTAAGGAGGGAAAGATGGAATACCAGTACATGGATTGGAAGCACTAGGAGCTATCCATCTGGAAGCGCCCTAGGAAAGGATAAGGTGTTGTTTTTCCTCCTCCCCCCCCCCAAAAAAAACCCCCTTTCCATAAAGTGTAGGATGGGAAGTTTTTTTAACCTTATGGTGTGCACCCCCTTTAGTCCCAATCTCCCTGCCTTCCAGGATACTGTAATTGTCAGAAGCTCAGTCATGCAGATTCCCTCCCACTCCGATTTTCATCTAACAACAATGTTCTGTGGGTCCTACACATCACTCAGCGTGGACCCTTGTGATATCGTCACTGGGGTTATACATTTATCTTAATTTACAAACTAATATGTTTCTGCATAGCTAGGGCTTCCTTCCGCCCCCCCCCCCGAACCAAAACTCGCCAGAGAAACTTTGCTAGTTTTGGAGAAATGCCTTTACCTTTCCTCAAAATGTGTTGGATGTTTGCATAAGCACAAAGGAAGCCCTCAATTCACCTTCAATCTAACTTTAGGCAAAATTCATAAGCAATCTAGGGGTCTGCAGAACCCATCAAGACATTCTGCTCATCGTATCAAAAAAATATTTTGACTTCTCTCAAGGGTTTTGCCAGAGCTAGATGCCTCCAAAATATATCTCAACTTTCACTACAGTAAAATACTCAAGATTTGCTCAATATCTAGTATTGTGGCTAGCAATTCCAGAAGAGCTCCATATTCCCTTGTCTGTTGCCCATCATTTTATTTCTCCCCACTCAACAAGAAGCTGAAATGTCTAGCTATCATGTTATGACTGTACATCGGGGTGGACAACATGCAGCCCATGAGCCAAATGCACCCCCAGATGGAGTTTGGAGGCCTGCACTGGGTCCCCTGCCTCAGCAGCATGGCCCCCCACACTGTTGCCATGCCGCCCAATTCCCAGTGTGGCCTTGTTTCTTAGCAGAACCACTGGGAATGCAGATGCTCTGCCATTTCCAGTAGTAGTACAGCTGTGGTGAGGGATGGCCACTGGAAGGTTCCAGGGGGGTCCAATGTGGGCCCCAAGCCCTCTGCAGTTGTCCACCCCTGCTGTACAGGATGAAGTCCTATCATGATGCCAAATAAGGAGGCTGCCTCATGGCAGATTTTCAGAGGCAGTGACAGGATGCAAATGGTGAGTTATTTAATTTATCCTCCTCCTTCTTTTCTTTTCTTTTTTAACACTGAGAGGAAGAGCAAGTTGGCTTTGGCATCTCGGATGCCAAGTATCTTGGGCCAGCTTGGAGTTCTTTCTGGATTAGGGCCACCGGAAGTATCTTCATATCAGATGATCAAAGAGGGAACAGATCAAAGAAGATGGCAAGACCAGGGACATAACTTGTCCAGATTCAAACCAGAACAAAAAGGTGAATTCTGCATGGAACTCTCAAATGGATACTCCAGCCCCACTATCAGATATCCTAATCCTTTTCACTGGAGATGCTGAGGATTGAATCTGGAACCTTCAGCATGCAATTCATGTGCTCTGCTACTGACCTGCAGTTCCTCCCACAGCTCTGAATGAACAACCCTCTTCTCTTGCTGGGTTAAGGGTAAACCAGGATTCTCCAGAATCTTGGCTTACTATGAATGAGCTGCAGGCTGGTGCACACACCCTGTTCATTCCCACTTGACTCCTGCTAGCAGGAATCACAAAACTAACCAGAGATTGAAAAGTTAAAATGTCTCCAAAACTCAGAACCCAGGATCCTGGTTTGTTGCTTCTTTTACAAGCCAGGATTCGTAAGCGAAGAACAAACCCTGGTTTATGATCCTGGTTTATAAAGGGAGACACAAGCCAGGTTTGGACAACATGGTATGTTTTCAATTTCTAATTAGCAGGAGGAGTCAACTGGGAGCAAACAGGCTGTGTACACCAGCACATTCACAGTAAGCCAGGATTCCCATGCAACTCAGCCAGCGTGAAGAGATATATAAGCCCGTCATCAAACAAAGCAAAAAGCATACTAAGTGATGCAGGTACATGTTGCAATCTGGGTCACTTACTCAAAAAAATACACAAGTCAAAAGATGACCTACTACTATACAGACATCATGGCAGAACCAGAACTCCAGAATGACGGGAGAAGTATTTGCATTGTGCCAAGAGCAGTTTTCTAGAGTGTTTCATTTTTATTTTTATTTTTGCAGTTACATTCTGCAGTGATAAGATAGCATACATTTTTCAGGAGAATAGAGGCTAGAAGCCTGGCTTGGAGTTAGGCATGATTCAAAAACAGATTGAAAGCTCCCTACCATCACTGCACTAGCATAGTAATATTACTGAATGACAAGTCTCATATCCAGTAGTGCCACACTAAGACTGGGATATGAAAAATAAAATTAGGGTTGCATTGAAATATTGCCTAAAGAATAATTTATAATAAATTTAGGGCGCAATCCAGTGGGGATGCCCATAGCCCTCTGAACTCAGTGGATTACAGGCATCCTATGCAGAGTGGGAGGGGCACAGAAGCAAAGGTCACCTCCGCGCCCCACCCGCATCTGCAAAGCAGCTAGATGGCCGATTTCAGCGGAGCATCAGAGGGGGTGAAGCGCCACCAGGATAGGTCACATCTTGGCTGTGCCCATCTCCTCCCATCCCAGCTCTGTGAAATGCTCCCAAAACTCCTTCTTTGAGGTTGATCTTACAACCTCAGAGAAGCCAAAGTGGTTCTTTTTGCACTGGCTGCAAGGGCAGGAGAGGGATCCAAGTGCAGATCCCCAGATCTGAGGTTGGAACTCTTTTCCTACCTCGGAGCTGGGAATCCAAAAAGTCCTGTGGCCCCTTAGACGCTGTCTAGAGGGCCATAGGACTGCTCTGTTAGGCATTCTTCTTCAGGCAAAATGTGCAAGCAAGCTTGAGTGAAGCCAAAAGATTAACAAGATTTCTCAAGAGAGTCTTGTACATCTCTTTTTTTTTTTTTTTAAGTTATTTGGGAGTTATGTTTTCAGCAAAACAAAAAGCCCAAAGCATGTATGCCCTTACAATTTCAGATCCTAAAATATATGAACAGTGCTTGAAGGAAAGCCTGTTTTTGAGTGTTCCTAAATTTGTGTTCATGCAACTTGAGTTAGTTCAGCTTAAGTTGCTGCAGGTGATTAAGAAGAATATTATTGACTAATTGCTAGAGTAATTCTTCACAATTGCTAAAATAATCCACTCCAATTATCAGCAAAACCTTCAGTCTCAGTGTTTTGCGCTTATCAAATGAAACCAGGCAGCAATCTACACCTAATAATCTACACCTAATACAATCCAGTATTGGATTGCTTCTGTGGCTTACGGGGCAGTTCCAGTTGCCTTACGTTGTTCTCGTTCTTTTCTTCTGTAATTTCCTGGACTACCTTTATTACGATTTTCCCCATTATTGCGATTCACTATCGCAGTACGTGGCTGTGTGTGTTCTCACCCGGTGTTGCCGTTGCCTGTCTCAGTGTGGGTATGAATTTGTCCCAAGCGGTGTTAGCCAATTGTTTTCAAGGGACTGGGAACACTCTGCTTTTGTCTCCCAAAGCTGTATTGGGCTTCGGCAAAGCAGAGATTGGTTTCCCTCCTCTCTCCCCCCCCCCCCATGGCTTCTCTCTCTTGCAAAGTGAACTGGAGAGTTAAGTGCTTCCTCCTCCCCTCCCTTTTCAAAAAATAAAGTTTTGAATACCCCTTCAAACACCCCTGGCCCAAAGTACAACTAGCTGTAAATGAGCCAAAATGCATGTCTACTCAGAAGTAAATCACAATATCTTCAATGGCCTTACTCAGAAGCACATCACAAAGCGAATAGGACGTATGGGGCTTCAGCAGAACAACTCCAAGATTGCTTTCCCACCAGCCTCCTTCCCATGGCTTCTAGCACGGGAAGAAGAATGCTTTGGGGAATTGGGTTTTGGGTGGAGGGGAATGGGCAGGCTGATCCTGCTGGCTTCAGCCCATGGGAGGATGGCAGCAGCACAGCCTCCCCTACATCTCAGCACAGCCTTCCCTTCTCCATGATTTTTGTGAAGGGGCAGGGGGCAGGATGAACTTTCCCCCCCTCTTTTTTAAAAAAACAATCTTGCTCATGCGCTTTGAGCCAGACTGCAGAAAGGCCCTGTTCTTTAAAAAAAAAAAAAAAAAAAAAACCTGGAGGATTGGTTGGTGTCCTTGAGCTTCTTTTAGTTTAAATGCCTTATGTTTCTGCTGACTGGTTTATATTTATAGCCAGACTAAACATTTACTCACATATATTTTGGACCTGTAAATCCTACCAGCAGCACTGACTTCCACTGTCCTGGGATCAATGCTCTTGATTGCTGAGATGCTTTGCTCCTCCCTCCAGCTGCCCCAGTCTCCGGCCTATGTGCCACAGGGATGGACAAAACTGTCAAGTTCGATTCCACTCAGTTTCTCATTTTTCCAACATTCAGTGTGTTCCCTCCTGTTTCCGTATCAGTTTATGATTTTTATAAGATCTGCACGAACATTTGTACACATTTTTGTGCTCATTTTTCCTAATAGGTGACTTTTTTTTGTTTGCATGTTTCCAGATATATGCATTTTTTCCAAGCATCCCCCCCCCCCAATATAATGCATTTCTGTGCACAAGTCTAATCTACACTTTTTAAAAAAAAATTGCAAACAGCACTGCAAAATTTGGGAAAGTGTGAACATCACTGTATCACGTATTCTTGTTCGTGGGTAGGTTCAGGAAGTGCAAATTTGGCAAGTTTGTGTTAAAATGCGAACCCAACACATTTCTCACCCATCCCTCATACACAAGGAACTCTGGAACTGTTAGTACCTGAGAGAGCATGTCACACAGGGAAGCACAAATCCCTTTGTCTCTCAAACTACAAGTCATGGTTTAAGTGCACAAGCACAGTGTCTCTTATCTAGAGAAGGGCCTGGACCAGCAATTCACAGTTTAGCATATTTCTTTTTCTGCTCTAGCACAGCAGCCAATCGGCTGAGGAAACGTTACAACGGCTGGGATTGTTTAGCTTAGAAAAAAGGTGGGTAAGGGGAGACATGACAGAGGTGTACAAAATTCTGCATGGTGTGGAGAAAGTGGATAGGGAGACATTTTTCTCCCTCTCTCATAATATTAAAACCCGGGGTCATCCCATGAAGCTGATAGGTGGGAGATTCAGGACAGATAAAAGGAAGTACTTCTTCACAGAGCGCATAGTTAAACTATGGAATTCACTTCCTCAAGATTTAGTGATGGCCACCAATTTGGATGGCTTTAAAAAGGGATTGGACAAATTCATGGAGAATGAGGCTATCAATGGCTACTAGTCCTGATGGCTAATGCTACCTCCAGTATCATAGGCAGTATGCCTATGTACACCAGCCACTGGGGAACATGGGCAGGAGGGTGCTGTTGCACTCATGTCCTGCTTGTGGGATCCTGTGGGCAGCTGGTTGGCCACTGTGTGAACAGAATGCTGGACTAGATGGGCCCTCAGTCTGATCCAGCTGGCTCTTCTTAAGTTCCTATGGCTCCAACAAGTCTCACAAGATCCGGACAGCAGGTGCATAGGTACAGGGAAATAACTTTCCATAGATATCTTCAAGCACAACATACATTTTTTTTCCCTCCTGGTAATGGGGTTGCAGCCTGGGCCAGCCCCCGCACCCAGATCTTTGGGCCATGATAAAGGGTACCCTTCCCTCCCACATACCACCACAATGTTTGGGCCCTGTATGAACCTCTATGGTAACATCCCATTTATCTGCGAGCACATGAGCATCCAGCACATGAGTCTGTTTACCACTTCCTTTTGAACTGCTTCATCTGTGCAAGCAGAAATACTGTCTTGAAGTTAAGAAGAAATAGACTATGTTTGGGGAACCTGCAACCTACAGTGCCCTTTTACCCTAGCAACTGCAGAGGTTTCCCCTGCTTAAGGAGAAAAGTGGGGCTTTTGTGACATCAGCAGTCATTACACCAATCCCCAGCCCTTAAATCAGACTTCTTGCATTCCTAGCAAAACTAAGGAAATGAGCAAGAGGCCTAAGATGAGGATTGGTATAATGGCCAGTGATGTCACAAAGGCAGTATTTTCTCCATGATACAGGCATAGGAACAGGCTACAGCAGAATATGGCTGAAGGAATAGGAGGAAGGAGGTAGACATCTGAGGGAACATCTAGCCAAGGTACTGAGATTGAAACAAAGCAGGAATCACGGGAAAGGAAGTTAGTGTGACTCTGACTGAGAAAGTTGGCAGCCTACTCAACTACAGCCATCTTTATGATCACATTTCTTTATGCATTCCCTCCATTCGGGCATATGTTAAAGACACTAAAGGTTGTTTTTTTTTTAATTCATGCCATTGAAAATTTCGAGTGAAAAAAGAGGTCTCCAAGCTGTGTGGAAAGGCAAAAGCCCACATGTCATCAGCTCTGAAATTAATTGTTGACCAAATCTTGAAACAAGCAAAAACATGGCCTAAGCCAAGTTCACTACAGGTGCAATCCTATGCATATTTAAACAGAAAAAAGGCCAAGTCCCAGCATCCATTCCCCAGCCAGCATGGAACTTTTTTCCTGTCTAAATATGCATAGGATCGTGTGCCCTAAGTCTATTCAAAGAAGCTTAACAGTGCAATACTATATGTGTCTACCTTCAGAAGTAAGTCCCATTGAGTTTGGTGGATCTTATTCCCACATAAGTGTGCATAGGATTGCAGCCAATATCAAAGATAAATTCTTCATTGCATTGGTAACACCCTATGAATTTTTAAATATGCTGGAAGTATACTGATTGAACAACTCTTTTAATGGGATAGTTGCCTTTTTTTTTTTTTATTTTGATTGAACACCATAAAGTAAGCCAACTTCCTGACATAATTAATGCTCCAGACTACTCAGAGGAAATAAATATATGAACAGAAATGAGAGTGTGTTAAACATTGCAGCCCTTAGAGAAGTTTAGCTCGGAACATAGACAAAGCTTAATTCTGCTTAAAGTTCTAGCAAATAGAAATTTTCACCTTTACAAATGCTTAAAGAACACACCTATGGCGGAGACCTCAAGTACTATGGAAGCACTTTTATAAACAGACTGGGGCTTCTGAAGCCACTTTTCCTACCACAACGCCTGATAAAGCTACCTGAAACGCTGCTCAGAAAGTTAAGACCTCTTGGGAGTGGCTTAGGATACCTCAAAGAGCTGCAGCCAAGAAAGGAAACTTCTGGATGCTCACACAGAAGTCTTTCAGCATGCACACACAGATCTTTGGGCCACAGATGTGTTTGAGAAAATGAAGTGTTTGCGTATGTAATAGACCAAGCCTATGGCCACTAGGCAGCGTGTAGAGAACCATAGGATTGTTCAGATTCCCAGTTCCAAGATTGGAAAAGAGCTCCAACCTCAGATCTGAGTATCCCGCTTGGAGTGCCCTCCCCCACCTTCGCCTCCGCACTCCTCCCGCCCTGCATAGGATATCCATAATCCTCTGAGTACAGAGGGCTACAGGCATCCCCATTGCATTGCACCCCAAGATGATTTTATCCATTCTTTTATTTACATAACAAACCATAAAGGTACTTCTTGATATATAGTAGTTAAGACAGGCAATAGTGGGTCCATCTGTGAAACACGAGCTTGTCTGAGTGTGGAAAGCTAAGCAGGGTCAGGCCTGGTTATTACTTGGATAGGAGACCCCTCCTCTAGTTTCCTGCATTGAGCAGGGAGTTGGACTCACTGGTCTTGTAGGCCCCTTCCAACTCTAGAATCTATGAATCTCCAATCTTCAGGCAAATATTTAAATGAAGTCAAACATGGATATAAGAGCGCAGTACATAAACACTTATCCAACACAGATTCACACTGCTCTGCTGACTCGCAGTGCTGTCCCCGTTGCCAATACAAGGCAACTTGTATTGGGGGGAAAGGTGATTTTTCCTAGATAAATAATATGTAGCGGCATTAATATTTGAACCTCAAAGCACATGAATAAAGCGGCAACTGCTGATATAATTGCTGGCAACAGTAGTACAGAAAGGGGTACCTAGCAGGATGAAGAAACCTGTAACTTATAACCATACTCTAGTAGTAACTACATGATGAAACCAATAGGCTTTAGGCGTGGTGCAAAAGACACTCCAAACAATTTGATGTTAATAACTGTTTACTTTAGTAAATTTTGGTACAGTAGATTCACAATAACTTAAGGTACTTACCGTATTTTTCCATGTATAAGATGATACTTTTTCTTAAAATCTTTAGGCTAAAAACTGAGGGTCGTCTTATACATGGAAGTACGGTAAGCCCGTACATCTGGAGATCTGTCCTCCAGGGTAGATCTGCCGCTCCAGGCTGGCCAGCGTCTCCTGCGGGGGAAGGGGAGGAGGGGCGGCTGAGCCGGCGGCGGGGCACGGGGCTCGCACCTGGGGTGGGGCGAAGGAAGACACACTGTTAGCCCTCCCCGAAGTTGGATCCCAATCCCGCCCCCGCGCACCGGCAAGGCGGTTGCCTGAAGATGCCCTCTGCCCTCCCTCTTTTTCCGGTTTCTCCGGCCAAGTGGGACACACACACCCGGCTTCCCTCCCAGCCATGCTAAACGCCCCTCCCTGCCCCGAAAGGGATACCATGCCCCGCTCGCCTTCCCGGCCGACCTCCCGCGAGTCACCCACCTCCGCCACTCTAACCCACGGCAACCCTCTCTGACCCGCCCACCTGCCCCACTCACTCCTCATGGCCGCTCATCCTCGACTCCAGCAGGGCGCTTCGCCCCGGTCGCGTCCCTCCTCGCCCGCCCGCAAAGCAAGCCTGTCTGCCCACCCTCCCACTGCCCCCAAGCTCCGGGCGTGACACGAGCAGAGCGGGGTGGCGGCAGCAAGCGCGGGTGACAGGGGAGCCACTAGGCCAGCTCGTCAGGCACGGGGGAGCCCCTCGTCTCCGGCTTCGCCACCACCGGCCAAGGTGGTCTGCAGCAGGCCCCATCAGCTGGCAGGCTCGGGTCTCCCCCGGAGCGATCCAGGCACGGCCAATGGAAGACCCGGGCTGCTTCCCGCTCTTGCGCAGGTGGCCAGCAGGCTACCGCTTGGCGGTGGCGATGGAGATGGTAACCACGCCGCCCTGTGCAGCTCCCCCCGTGGCAACTGGCACCGGCTCTTGAGCGGCAACTCCGCCTCCTTCTCCTGTTAGAAAAGTGGGGGGGTGTCTGTATAGAGTATGCACACCATCCAACTTTCAATGTCTAGAAAATGAAATACAGCAGTATAACTCAAAATATGACAAGGACTTGCAACAAGATTGTGTGGAATTTGACTCACCCTGCTCTTTTCCATCTATCAGTACATGTGGAGAAACCACCGTATTTTTCCATGCTTCAGGTAAATTTACGGCTGAGTGAGCAGCTACCCAACCTCTTCCTTTTCTGCCTAGTTCCTATATATGTGCTGTGCTCTGCGGTAGCCACTTGAAAATACAGCTGCATAGACTTTGCTTCACTTGCGGCAGGCCATTGTGCAAAGCAACAGCTTTTCATCACACTGACGCAACTTAGAGTGGCTGGAATTCCCATTTGTAAAGACACAGTAAGAATTGCCAAATATGTGTGAAACTGCTGACATATAACATCTGAAGGATCATCTCCTTCCATATAAGAACATAAGAAGAGCCACACTGGATCAGACCGTATCCATCTAGTCCAGCATTCTGTTCACACAGTGGCCAACCAGCTGCCCATGGGGACCCCACAAGCAGGACATGAGTGCAACAGCACCCTCCCACCCATGTTCCCCAGCAAATGGTGTACATAGGCATACTGCCTCTGATACTGGAATATATATATCTGCCTGAACCATAAGATCATCCTCAGAGGCCCTTCTCCACCAGGTGCCCTTGCTGAAAAAGGTGAGGTGGATGGCTACTAAGAGAGGACCTTTTCAGTGGTAGCATCCCAGTTATGGAATGACTTCCCCAGAGAGGCTCGCCTACACTGTGGTCTTTTCAGCACCAGGTGAAAGACTTTATTATCCCAGGCTTTTTAGCCCTTCAATTTTAAACATTGTGTTGTGTTTTTAGATCTATGCACTGCTGCCGGCTTTTAACTTGGTTACTACTTTGGTTTTAATTCTGTTTTAAACTTATGGTTTTATATTATGTTTTACTATGTTATTGTATTTTATACTTTTAAGCTTTTTATCTTGTAAACCCAGAGAGCTTTGGCTAATGGGCAATATAGAAACGTTATAAACAAACCAACCAAAATGGGAAAGCCTACCTACAATTCCATTTTCGGATAGCTACTCACTGTATAAATAAGCCGTCCCCAACTTGGTGTGTCCCCCCCCAATGTTTTGGACTACAACTCCCAGTATCCCTGTCTATTAGCCCTGCTGACTGGGGCTGATGGGGGTTGCAGTCCAATATATCTGGAGGGCACCAGGTTGGGGAAGTTTGGTCTAAATCAGTGCTCTCCAACCTTGGGTCCCCAGATGTTGCTGGCCTACAGCTCCCAGCATACCCAGTCAGCATGGCTAATGGCAAGGGATTCCGGGAGCGGTAGTCCAGCAACATCTGGGGACCCAAGATTGGAGAGCCCTGGTCTAAATGATCTTGCCATCAGGAACTACTTCAGTGTGATTTTATGTTATTATATTTGCTTAGCTTGTGTGGACTGGCTCACCGGGGGCACAGTCCACCTTCCATGAAAGTCGATGGAAAAGTGACCATTTCTTTTAATGATCTGCCCATCTCATTAAGAGCAACTGCCTTTTTTTGGATCCAGTTTCACACTGCTCGCCTTCCACTACACCTAATCTTAAAACATTACTTATTCTCTCCCACTTCGTCAAACTCTGTTTTTCTTGCTTGACCCCACCATTTCCTGTCCCCACTGATGATTCTAATCTCATCCAACCATTCATCACATTTATATATTATTGTGTTTTATCTTGGACTGGTAGTTCACTGGGCCCTTCCACACAGTTCCTACAATGGTCAAAGTCAAGGCTAGGGCAGGGTGGATTCAGACAACAATGTTCCTGTCATCATGCGGTAACACCTGCAGTATCAAGGTATTTACAAACTGGGTTCTTCGGGTTACTACAAGCAGCCATCCAATAATATCAAGCCAAAGATTTGTTTAACCAATTCGTTTACTACAAAACCAATGCAATGACAATCGCAGAGGAGTGGCTAAAAAATCCTAGGATTCTCTGCCGGAGTAGGCAAGGTTTCTTGATCAAGGATGACCTAAAAAAATACCTTTGGTACCTTTGATTGTGAAAGCAACACACAATGACTCAGCAGGTATCACACCTGAACATTTAAATGCATTTCAAAAACTGTACATAATTTTTATTTCAGCAAGTTGGAACACAATAGAAAACAAGATTTAAAAAAGGATTGTTAGAAAAGAATCTCTAGTGGAATAATCCCAATGTAATATACTTTTAATTAGTTAGATATAATCTTACAGTATCTTTTTACAGGATTGTCATTAAGGGAAAAACACAAATAAAACCGTCTGATAAATCCACAGCCACTTTTACAATGACAAAATATTCACAGCATGCAAGTTAAAACGTTCTACATGAGTAATTTTTTTCTCTTTAATCCTATAAATGTCTTCCCCTCTTTAAAGGCTCACTTCTACAATAAGTATTTTTTTTCTAAAGCTTTTATTCCTTTGCCTCTACCTACACTTGAATCCCTCTCTTTTATGAGTGTATAAGGACACACACAGAACCACAGTTACAACAGCTGCCAAGAATATGGCTAACATTAGCGTAAATGCATTTTAATGATCAAAATGGTGCATCTGTACGCTTAGTCTTTCACATTCTAGCAAGCTGCAAACCAGACATGGACAACGAACAGCCTTTAAATGACACAGTTGTGAGAAGTGGGTCGTTTGTGAAGCAGGGAGCTGTAACTGGCTGCTGCAAAGCCTTTATGTTTGCCAGTGTGAAGGTTGGTCAGGGCAACGCCAAGACCATAGGCCGCCATTTCTGAATCTAGCCAGACCCAGAACGGAGGTGCTGAGGCACAAGAACCCACAATCCTAGACAGGTCACTAGGTTAAGTCCCAGCTTCAACCCATGAGCTTCCTAGCTCAAATCACATGGGTCCCTGACATGGATAACCAATCATCCGGCGCAAACATATTCAAAGTTTGCCATACTTTAGATTGTAAGCCTGAGGGCAGGGACTCTCTAATATTAATCTCTGTAAGCCACTCTGGGAGCCTTTTCTGGCTGAAGAGTGGGGTAAAAATGCTGCAAATAAATACTTTGTGACGTATCCAGTTACTGCACATGTGCGCAAGCTGTACAAGGCTTTATATTTCACAACCAGCACTCTGAAGCACCCCCTCAACAGTTGCCCCTACCCAAGGTCATCTCGAAAGTCACCAGAAGAAAAGATTCTATGTAGCTCTGCCACTAGATTTCATCTAAAGCAAATTTCCAAAGACAAATTTGGAGATTCTTGCTTGAGCTGCAGAACAACTGCAGAATCTTGAGGGAACCAAACTACTTTCAAGAAGACTAACACAGTTCCTAAGGCAGAGTGGCGTGCTGTGCATCCTTAGTTTAGCGCTGAATTCTGCCCAACGCAAAATTGAGGTGAATTTGAAGGTTCCTCATCAGGCAGAGCTCCTGAGGAAAGTTTTGATAACACTAATGCATTTGTTTATGGGAACAGGTTTGAACATCCCTAAAATTTACATCCTCCCTATATAGTTTAGTGCCGCCTTCCCATACCTGGTGCCTTCTGGATGTTTTGGACTACAACTCCCAGCATTCCTGACCATTGGTCATGCTGGCTGGGGCCAATGGGTGTGAAGCTACACTCACAGAAACTGTGAAGAAGCAATGCCCCTCAGTGTAATTGCATCAGGTCAGACATTACTTCCTTCACACAGCTATTGCCAGAGATAAACCATGTGGAGGATTTTTGAGAGTTTGACCTTGTTCCACGTATAACAGCAATAGACGCAGCAGCCACAGAGAGAGTTTTCATCATATCGCAATAGGTTCCCTTTAGGTTCAGACTGATCTCCTTTGACAGCTAGCATTGACAGAATTATTTCCGTGCAATTTAACCATTGGAAAGCAACATGACACACTGCACAGACGTGCCACAGATGAAGTAGAAATCTAACTCCCTTAATTACTTGAATACTAGGATTTCCACTGAAATATATAAACAATAATTCTTGTACAAAGCGCTTTCCACCCATGCTCCCATTTGTCCTCTTACAGCCCAATCCTACAGCTTTATCACTAAATGCATTTGAAAGTCCCCTTTCAAAATGGAATTTCACAAAACCAGATTCTTGTCTTTAAAGAAATGTGATGCTCAACAAGCCATAGGGTACAACCGTGGTCCTATAAGGAAGACTTGCCCCTTCTTTCAGACCTTTCACTGCAAGGAGTTGGAAATAACTCCAGTGCTCTGTCAAGATGGGGAAAACATTATCTGCATATTCCTCATAACAGCCCTGTAAGGAAGACCAGCCATGTCTTATTACAAATGAGAAGCTGCAACAAGGAGGGAGCGGCTTGCCAATAGACATCTAGCGAATTCATGGAATCGTTTCCGTCCTATTCTCTTCATCACTAAGCTGAATGTACCGTATGTTGCTGAGGGATAGGTGGGTTTAAATAAAAATGCAATACGATGCTGAAAAAGAAAACAAGGACAGTAACCCCAGTAGCTACATTAAACCTTCTTTAGCCACAGGGTAGAAAAGTACAACAACAACAAAAAAGCAAGTGAACAACCATTCACAGGAGACACCCAGGGAAATAGCTTCTAAATGCAGTAATTATACAGCCACCTCCAACCTAAGCTAGTAGCACTGAAATTTCATAAGGATAATCCACTCAGTTAAGTTTCTTGCCCCATTGAACTCTGCCACTGCAAAGCCTTTATCTTTGATACTATTAAATGAAGGAAAAATTACCATACCAATTCAGCACAGTTTATCTCAGCAAGATTCAAACAAAAATCCCATTTCTCTATAACAAAGGCACTAGCAGATTTAGAAAGGGCATTAATTCTTCCCCTCCCCTCTCAACTTCCCTAATATAAGAACCGGGGTTGGGGGGGGGAGGAGAGAGAGAATAACCACACATACATAACATCTAGGAAATCCATTAGCCACTGCTATGTGTTTAGGAGCTATTACTGGAAAAGTCCAATGTCCAACAGCTGGAATAATATACTGCTACTTTAGTTGTAATTTTCAGCCCATTTATACACAAATCGGGGGGGGGGGGAGGGGGAGTTGCTGTAGTTTTTAGTGTTATGTAGTCCCTTGTTTGCAGTTTTAAACTACTTATGATTTCCAAACATTACCTACAACTACAATTAAATTAAATGCAAATGTAAACAACTTAAAAACATATTTCAATCTACAAGTAAATGAAACAGATATACATACACACCAGGACCGGTGCAGGGCAGTTTGGCGCCCTAGGCTAAATTATATTTAGCGCCCTCCTCTCGTGCCGTGGGGGGGGGGCTCCGGAAAGCAGCCCTGCTCTGCAACCTCCCGCCCCCCCCGCCGCCACCGGACCCCCCCACACACGCTGCCGCTGCCGCTGCCGCCCCCCCACCTACCTTCCCACGCCCCCTCCGAAAAGGGACCCCCGCGCTCTGTTTTTGGCCGGGGGAAACCAGAGCAACTGGGCTGTTTAAGCCCTGTTGCCCTGGTTCTTCCCGCCAAAACAGAGCGCGGGCGGGGCTCCGGAAACAGCGCGGAGAAGGTAGGTGTCGGGGGGGAGGCGGCGCGTAGGAGAGGCGAGGCGAAGCGAGGCGAGGTGGGGGGGAGGCGGCGCAGAGGCGAGGCAAGGTGGGAGGCGGCGCGGAGGCGAGGCAAGGTGGGGGGGAGGCGCCCAGGCTCGGCCCCACCACTACTCCGGGCGCAATCCCCCGCACTGACCTGGCTTTCTCGGAGAGGCGGGCGGGCAGGGCAGGAGCGCGCCGGCAGTGAAGAGGAGTGCAGCATTCTGCGCCCTCTTCCGCTACGCGCCCTAGGCAACAGCCTAGTTGGCCTAGCGGTAGCGCCGGCCCTGATACACACACACACACACACACACACACACACACAGTAAAACCTTGGATTGCAAGTAACTTGGCCTGCAAGTGTTTTGCAAGACAAGCAAATTTTTAAAATAAATTTTAACTTGATAAACAAGCGACGTCTTGCAATACAAGTACTGTAGTATGGTCAAGAAAAATGAAGACTTTACACTATCATTCGTTATTGCAGCTTAAATTAAAAATACGTGTACAAATTTCTTATGGGGAATTTTGCTTTGATATACAAGTGCTCTGGATTACAAGCACGTTTCCGGAACGAATTATGCTTGCAATCCAAGGTATTACTGTATATGATTTAAAGAGCAGAGAGGAAAGAAAGCATCCTAGCAAAACAATATAAAATATCTGCTAAAAGAGCTTCACTGGCTGCCGGTTTGCTACTGAGCCAGGTTCAAAAGTATTATTATTGACATATAACGCTCTAAACAACTTAGGACCAGGTTACCTGAAAGATCATCTCCTCCTATATAGACCGGTTAGACCACTACAGTCTTCTGGGGAGGCTTTGCTGTCAGTGCTATGTCCTGTAGAGTCTCATCTGGCAACAACACAGCAAGGGGCCTGCTCTGTGGTGGCACCCTCCCTCTGGAATCATCTCCCAACTGATATGTCAGGCACTAATGATCATGCATTTCTGAGAACTTGCATTTATTAAGAACTTATTTGTTCACCCTGGATTTTCCCAACCATTAATTTGTCTAAATATCGTGTGCTTTTCTAATGATGTATTGTTTTATAATTTGCTGTAAAGCGCTTTGGGATTTTTTGAAATGGGAAGCAGTATATAAATATTCTAAAATAAATAAAAGTATAGGAACAGTTGAAGCTGGTGCATAAATACTTTCTGGAAATGTAATGAAAGATATTCAGGGTTTCAATCCTGCGCACACTTATCTAGGAGCGAGTCCTGTTGAACTTATTGGGATTTCCATGAGTAAAGGCATATACAATTTGGCTGAAAGTAACAAAGGAGCCAACTATGCAAACACATCTAACTGAATCGCCAATGCCATTTTTTAAGGAAGAAAAGTGTGTGTCAGGAGAGGGGACTTTAGCACAGAGAAGCAGCATGTGCAGGCGCTTACTTGCTTTCCCCAGCCACTGTTTTTCCATTGCAAATGGAAAATCCTACATGGCTTCCCCCCCCCCCCCCAGTGGAGGGTTCAAAAAACTCCTATTTAGAAGCCACTCTGGCAGTTTAGAGCACATAAATGGTTGGGAGGTGGAGGGACATGGAGGCACACCACATCTCCTATAAGGATCTCTCTGCCAGGAGGAACCAAGTCACCCAGTGACAGAGTGGATGCCACGTTTGGCCCTGAGCACAAGTGCAGTATTTTACCAGTCACTCCTGTAGTGGAAAGCAGTCATACGCTTATATGGAAGAACATTGGGATATACTCAGGGACCAAACTAGGCCGAGGCCTAAACCTGTCCCTATTGATACCCCACCCTGGTGAGTCCAACTTCTACCAGCACAGCCAAGTCCTGGGTTCTCTGTCTTGGTCATGAGAAAATATGGTGAAATACTGAAAACTGGCTTTTTTAAAAGCAAGAGGCAGTAAATTATATGGATTGTTACTGCATGCAAAGAAGAGCAAAATATTGGTGCTGCACAATGCAAGGTCATTTTGAGACATCACAGTGCTACAGGATATAAATCATTCTAAATTGATTTCATTAAGATCTTGATTGTATCTTAGAAAACATCAGCCCCTAGCTACCCTGCATGCGTCTAAATCACCTCCAAATGGAATGGTGAGAAATAACCTTTGTTGTTCCCATAAAGAGACCACAGAAGACTCTGCAAGAGAACAAGTCTGTCTTAGGTCAGCCGCTTTTGCTTTACGAGTCCTGAGAATGATCCGATCTGTGAAAGAAGCTTGCTGCTATTAATGCTATTTTAATGGTGTGCCATTACGCAGTGCTACAGCCCCTCTATCTGGAAACAGGCAGCAATCAAGCCTTAGTTCATAATGAACTGGAATTCTAGAGTTTTAGAGCTGGGGAGAGAAAACAAACTTTTGTGTATGGGGGGTGGGGTGGGAAATCTAAACTTATTCACGCCATTGAGATGTTAGAGGGGGGGGGAGCTACGCACATTAAGTTAAAAGTGTACTTTAAAAATTCAAAGGGATATTCCAGAGCCTACAGCACTAAAATAATCATTTATGTCTGCCAATGCAACAAAGCTAGAAAGCAAGCTTTCAGTAGCAGACAAACATCTTGAGAGGATTACTCACTATTAAAAAGAAGAACCGAGTGTCAATTTCAAGGCCTTGTTTTGAGTCCTGGGGGTAACCTCAAGCCAATACTTGCTCTTACCCAGAGCTGGAGCCCTCACATTAGGCAAAGTGAGGAGGTACCCCTCCAGTGGCAGGGGGCACCATTAAAAGGGCAGCAAGACACCAGGTCGGGGAAGGCAGTGTTAGCCCAACCTTACACACGTCGGCAGGGCCCACTTCCAAGCAAGCATGCACAGGCCTGAAACCTAACTGCCTGAACCTCTGAATGTTTATTCAGAAGAAAGACCCAATGAATTCTGTGGCACTTGCTCTCAAGTAAGTGTACACAGGATTACAGCCTTCGTTTAGGATTATATATTATTACCACCGCTGCACAGGTGGGCAAAGGCAGTCATTTGGATTGCCCTCTGATCGTCTTGGGCCTTTTATACTCTTCACAACCCGGGCAACATCACCTCTTTTTAAGGTTTTATATGGCGCTTCTCCAAACACTTGAGATGACCCACAAGGAGATAGATAGACAGACAGACAGATAATACAATTAAAGACAGCAACCAGCCAAATATCTTGCTTCCAAAGGTCAACCTCAACATATATGCTTCCCATTCATTTCTAGAAAGCCAAGAGAGGACCATCAGAACCATCACCACCACCCCACACCCAACTCCACAGTGATCACCCTGCTTCAACCCACATGCTTTTACCCAGTTTCCAACCTGGCACCTTCCAGATGTGTGAGACCACAACTCCCATCACCTCCAGCTGGCTGGAAATAATGGGAGGTACAGTCAAACACATCCACAAGATGCCAGGCTGGGGAAGTCTGCTCTTATCTTTCACCATGCGGGGATCACAGCAAAGTCCAACCAGAAAAGCCGAGGAGTTAGGGGGCTTTTCAGAGCCACACAACTTCCAAGCTGGATAGGACTTTCAAAGGTGAACACACCAACATTTTCAATTGTGCTTGGCAAGACCACAGATAAGCCTCATGTCATGACTAACTGAGTAAGTTTCCATCTCACCAGGCCAATCAATGGATTGCAAGTAGTAGTAGGAAGGAACATGGATTGTACCACTTCAGATTGGAGGTAGGGGAACACATTTTGAGCATTTCCACATAGAAAAAACCCTCCCTACAAGGATCTTTGTTGTTTTCCCTATGAATAGAATCCTAGCACACCAGAGAGACAGATTCTAGAGTAGTGCATTGTCTGTTGCGCGCTCAATTTCTACTTGCAGAGAGTTTTAAAAGCAAGAGAGGATTTAAAAAAAGTTATTTCTCCCTTGCCATTTGAAGTGGTGCAATTCGACCACCTCGTTCTGCTGCTGATCTAGACCAGGCCAGTGTAGCCACGTCAATCAGGTGTGGGATTTCTCAAAGAGATAGCTAGTACTTGGCATAAGATTAGGCCTATCTGTGCCAGTTTAGATGTCTCAAAGCAATATGCGTTTTTAGAATCACTCTGCTGGTTGCCAAGGCAATTGTCAGCTGGAAGGCTTGAGGGGGCCCCCGCTGAGCATTGGCTTGGGACAGGAGCCATATTACACTTGCTAACCTGCCCCAAGACCATATAAACCTCATTCCAGCTGATGGTAGGGTTGCCAAATATATATTTTTTTCTTCCCCTGCTGGGACTCCTTGGTTTTAATAGCTGCAACGAAAGCAAAAATTCAGCCGATGAAGACTTTCTGAGCACAAGAGCCCTGTTAGGAGGAAAGGGAAAAGCTGATAACTCTACTCCCTTTTCTTTTGTAATTAATGAATGCAAGGATTTCTTATGCTTCCCCTGGTCTTTTTTCTACATATGCTGCCATGCCTTTTGTACAAAACAAATAGGACCTGCTGCAACAGAATGTTGCAGTTTGCAGTGCTCCTATTCAGCCATGCTCTCGTCTAAGATACTCCATTCCACCTCCACCACCTCTTTTCCCTTCCCAGCTCCACAGCCTGCATTCTCGATCCACAGAGCCCCCATTAGGCTGCCCCCGCAAACCTGTTCTCTCAAGCCTGATGACACTCTCCTCTTGTGTGAGGATTGTGCCGTTTTGTCTACGTCAGGACTGGTACTCAGAGCACTGAGCAGGGCTGGGGACTCGGACTCGAGGACTCGACTCATGAGTCGGACTGAGTCCCCCCTCTGACTCAAGTCGCACTCGAGTCCCAATATTTTTAATGGGACTCGAGACTCGACTCGGGACTCGAGACCAAGGACTCGTCAACATCCCTGCTTGATGCCACCTGTAGGTGCTGTCAGGACCTAGTTGCAGCAACAATCCAAGTTTATTTTTTAAAATCATTTTCCTAATGCAACCTTTCAGACATTTTGGGTTTGGCTGCCTCTGCCTGCCTGCCTAGGGGTTCCCTGCCTCATCTGCCTGCCTGGTTATTTTGGGTTTGTCTGCCTGGTCTGTTCTTGTCAAAATCAGTGGCAGAGTTTTGAGATAAAAAGGCACAATTTTGCCTAGAATTTATTTAAGCCACACATCTGAAGTAGACTTATTTTGTTGGGAAAACCCCCCATTGATTTAATAGGGACTCGTGGAGTCAGCTTTGGGAGTGACTCGGGACTTGGGACTCGTGAGTCACCATTTTGGACCAAGGACTTGGACTCGGACTCGAGACTCGGGTCCAAAGACTTGTGACTCGACTCGTGACTCGAGACCAAGGACTCTCCAACATCCCTGGCACTGAGTTCACTAATAGTGTATATATGATTGGATGTTCACTGAAGGAATCTACAAGTTTAACTGCCTCATTGAATGAAGAACAGGAAACTAAGTCTTTTGTCTTAAAAGAAAGGACAGTTATTTTCCTCGCACATAATTACTTTTTCATCTTTGTGGAGAGGGGGGATGTGACTGCTATCAGTTGCTTGCCAACAGCTCCCCCTCCCCCTTGTCTGGGCAGAAGTCGAGGGTAGGCATGGTCGGGCAGCTGCCGAGGGCCCACCCTCCAGCAGGGGCCCACTGACAAGAGCCCCCTGGACTTGCTCCTCCTCTTCAACATTGCAACCTGCTTGTTCACCTGCCCAGACAAGGGGGAGGGGGAGCCGTAGGTGCCTGCTTGCTCCCTGGCTCTCTGCCTATCAAGCAAGCAAGTGGTGTCATTGATGAGAAAGAGGATGAGGAACAGTAGCAGCGGGTGACACTGGTGGTGAGAAGGTAGACTCACTGAGGGAGCAGGCCCATTGAGGGCATCTCACGCAAGGGCCCTCAAAAACCTGCAGCCAGCACTGCTTGCCAAGATCTTTTAGGAATTCATTGCAGGCAAGCTGACCACTTTTCCTTTTGGTAAAGGTGTAGTGTAGAGCAGACGTTTTATTACCTTATTCATGGTAGGGAAAAGAAAAGAGAAGTGGGTGAGGAAAATCAAAGAAGGGTATTCTGGGAAGTGGGGAACATGTGCCCCTCCAGATGTTGTTGGATTTCAGCTCCCATCAGCCCCAGCCAGCAAGGCCAATGGTCAGGGATGGTGGAAGTTGCAGTCCAACAACTGCTAGTGGGTCACAGGTTCCCAATCACTGCTCTAAACAATGGGAAACAAACTGGAGAATATTTTCTCCCTATTCACAATCAAAGAGACAGACTATATTCGCATTCATGAATGTACATATGGTTATTTATCAGCATATTTTGAGAAATTATCCTCTACATTATACACAATTTTACTTGTTTCCTTGCCCGCACAATATATACTGATATGCCATCCTGTTTGCAATAAAGAAAGAAAAGTATTATGCAAACAGACTGAAAATCTGAGTGTAATTTTTGCACAGACCCATTAAACAGGGCAACACATACATTTAAAGTGTCCAAGTGATAACAAACTGTGGAGAAAGCCCAAAACTCAGTTACACACACGCACACACATCTTTCCCCAAAGGAGGGGGCAGGGGGAGGAGGGATGAGGTCACCAGGGAGTAGCCAGACAAGTCATCAGCCCCAACAAAGGAGGACCTCGGCAGAGATCCACAAAAGTCCAGGAAGGACCATCAAGGACCATCAGCAAACAGGGCAGCCTCGAAGAGCTGCAAAAGTATTCCTACGTCACCTTCTTCCTCGGGCAGGAATAAGCCCCCACCTGACCTAGGGGGCGGGGGAGAGCGGGAAATCCGGGGTAGAAAACCCCTCTCCCGTTCCGGTTTGGGTTGTTGGGAACCACGGGGCCATATCCTCCTAAGCAGAAGCCGTCCAGGTGCACCGTTCTCCGCTAGGAAGCGCCGATCGGGAGCTGGGCTGAAACTGACTAGAAGTAGTATCTTTGATGTGAGGATATTGACCAGATTCCATCTACTAGCCACGGAGCCCGCTCATTGGGTAAGACGCGGGTCAGCTAAGGTTGTGTTGACTGTAAACGTGTTCTTAGAAGGCTGATAGTTCTGATCTGATTATTGTATAAACAAATAAAAAGCCTTATTTGGGCATACAAAGGGTTGTGGTTTTTTCCTATTGTACTGAAAGCCGATACGAGCTGTATTGCTCTGCCGGTTAACCCTAGAGTTGCCGAACTCACGCAAAGGATCCGGTTGCTGATCCTTCACACAAACAAACAAAAAAAGCAAGAAGGAGCTCGGTCTAAAGATAAGTTTGCCACCTTTTCCTCGCTGGGAAAGGTGGCAAACAGAAAACAGTGATAATTTGCATAAATTAATTAATTTAAAGGAACCTGTATTTTTAAACTGTCCATTGCTTAACACTGTGGAAGGTCAAGAAATAAAATGGCTGGTTGATAAAACAACCGTGCCTAAAATATGCGGTTAAGGGTGCAATCCTAGCCTAGCAATGGACAGTTTAAAAATACAGGTTCCTTTAAATTAATTAATTTATGCAAATATCACTGTTTTCTGTTTCCCACCTTTCCCAGTGAGGAAAAGGTGGCAAACTTATCTTTTAGGCATGTTTAGACCAGGAAAAGGGCCTATAACTCCCAGCATGGCTGCCTGGGACATACTGGGAGTTGTAGGCCTTTTTTCTGTCTAAACATGCAAAGGATTGCACCTTTAGAATACTTTGTATTTTATTTATATGGTGATTTTTAGACTGTTTGAAGTATTTTCACATACCTACATTATTTCAACATTTATTTATGTCTGGGGATAATACTGGACTTTCTGCAGTTGGGGGACAGGTGTTGAGGGATGGTTGCTTGCCCACTATGCAGCCTAATCTTATGTGTGCTTATTCAGAACTAACTCACTCACTCAGTACAATGGACTTACTCCCAAGTAAGCCCATTAAAATTGTAGCCCTAGGTGAAGTCATGGCAAAGATGAGATTTGAACTGGAGACATCCTAGTTCAGAGAGACAAGCTCTCCGACTGACCTTCTGGTTATCATTTCTAAATACTCTCCTGGCCCAGAGATTATGTCCTTTTAAGCTTTAAGAACTCCAAGGCAGTGAGAAAGCATGTAGCAGTTCTGCCGATGATCCATTTGCGTAACCTTATCTTCTGCCTGCTAAATCAAGCAAAATTCCAAGTATCTCACCCACAAAGCAGGTGGGTGGGCAAATGTGACTATTTGAGCAACATTTTATTTTATGTTCTTTTGTTTTTAAGATGATTGTTTTTATCTTGTTTCTCTTTGTAAACCACCCAGGGAGCCTTTTGGCTGATGGGCGGTGAACAAATATACTAAATAAATAAATAAAATAAATTCTAGGAGGCAACACCTCTACTGCATGCTCTCTTAGGGGTGCAATGCTTTCAAGAAGGGTTGCTGGATGCTTACTGGATATGGTGTAGCATGTGGCTACTTACGCATCACCCCAAAAGAGGAAATGCATCATGCAGAAAGAGGAAATGCATCACCTATTTGCATTACATTTGCATTTGCTAATTTATATGTATGTACATGCAAATTTACAGTTAATAATTATAATTTAGGGTGCAATCCTATGGAGATACCTGTAACCCTCTGAATTCAGAGGATTATGGGCGGAGGGCAGGAGGAGTGCGGAGGCAAACATCACCTCCGTGCTTCTCTCGCTCTGCAAAGCACTTAGCCCATTTTGGCAGTCTAAGTGTGGCACTTTGGAGCAGGAGGGAAGGAGGCTGAGATGCCACCAGGATATGCCATATCTTGGCAGCACTGTTCTCTTCCTCTCCCCGCATCCCAGAATGCCCCCCCAAAGCCCTTCTCCAAGGTCACTCGGAGACACAGCTGGTGCAGTTCTTTCCACGCTGGCTGTGAGGGCACGGATGGGGATCTGAGCACAGATCCTCTGCTACGAGGTTGGAGCGATTTTCCAACCTTGTAGGTGGGAATCTGAAAAATCCTATGGCTGTCTAGATGCTGTCTAGCAGCCATAGAATTGTGCTACCCAATAGAAATACAGTACATTTCATCACCATAGTGCAGGGCTCTCCAACCTTGGGTCCCCAGATGTTGCTGGCCTACAGCTCCCAGCATAGCCAGCCAGCATGGCTAATGGCAAGGGATTCTGGGAGCTGTAGTCCAGAAACATCTGGGGACCTAAGGTTGGAGAGCCCTGCCATAGTGGGAAAGACTGACCAACTGATGTGGGTGCCTGCTCTGTCTGCTGTCCAGGGGCTAACAGCAGATGGGCAACTTCAAGGCCTCTGCTGGCTCTCACTTCTTAGGGGTCTTCAACTTTAAATCAGACTTGGCCAGGGCAGCCCATCAAATAGAGGATGCCTTCAAACAGAAGATTTTCCTCTGACAGCTCCTCAAATAGAGGACTGTTTCTAAATAAATAAATGCTTATAAATATCCTGAGTGAGGGTCCAGCGGTACTACCCACAAAGGAGGGTGGGTGAAAGGCCAATTGGCAGGGCGAGTCCTACCATTAGGGCAGAGAGGCAGCCCTCAGGCAGCCGATTTGGGGTTTCACAAAAGGGCAGCAAAAAGTGATTTGATGCAGGGGCCCTCCAAATGTTCTGGCTTAGAACTCCCATCATCCCTCACCATCAGCTATGCTGGCTAGGGCTGACTGAATGTATTATTGTTGTATTTTTTACTGCCAAGGAGAGGTCTGGTGTGATTTTCTGCTCCAGGTACCAAAGTAACTTGCACCATGACACCGGGGGTGGTGGTGGTGTAGGGTCGCCATTTGCTGCTCTGCCTCAGGCAGTAAAGCCTCTTGGGTTGGTCCTCCTGACCATTGGAGAAAGAGAGCGAAAGGCATGATTGCTGTGTAAAAGTTGCCGTTTCCTATTTTCAAAGATCTTTGCACCTCAAGAGTGAAGAATTTGGAGTATGCATCTCTGATTATGTCCAGAGTGCCATTCCAAGGAATTAAAAAAAAAACCAAACCCAACCCCACACAGATGTAATTAACAAAATGCCTCCGAGTATGTGACTCATGCCTTCTTTCTAAAAAGAGCATCTTATAGAAAAGTAGAGATGCAAGAAAAACACCAAACATACCCCTTTTCTAAAGCATTTGCATCCCTCTGTGCTGACAACTGGCCAGGAGGAGGAAATACTGACTAGACACCCCATTTAAAGCACGTGAAGGGTCTTGACAATCCTAATGTTATGGTTGTACTATTTTATTATTGATTTTATCGAGTACATTTATATCCCACCTTTCTTCCATCATGGAACTCAAGGTGGCGTACAAGGGGTTCCTGGGAGGTCTCCCATCCAGGCACGGGCCAGACCCAGTTCTGCTTAGCTTCAGCAAGGTGGCTGCATCCTGCATCATACCCTGGGACAGAAGCTTGAAGCAGCAGGTCTAGTCTTTGATTCAATTTGGCAGTCCTATTTCTAATCATTGGTGGTGGAGTAAGCAGCTGTAAACAGAGAGCTTGGGTTATTGTACAGTTTAAAAGTGCAACAAATAAATAAATAAAAATAAAACACAGCTGAATTCTTAGGAGATCCGACCCAAGAAGAAGCAGTGTCATAAATTATTCTTCGCAAGTGTGCTCTTGCAACTTTTTTCTTTTGCGGCTGACAGCCCAAGATTGTAGAACCCGCCTGTGGACTTAGGGGCAAACTAGCCATGACACAGGAGACTCATTCTCCTGATCTCCTGATTTTCTTTAAACTTTAATGCTGCTATGGGGTGTGGTAGGGGTCCAAATTTGATTGGAGCTGTGGCTGGGGGCAGAGTCTGCATAACGCTTTCTCTGCAGGCCATATTCCAACACATACACACACACACACACACACACACACAGCCCTATATGAGGAAAGATACATAGACCTTCCCCTGATATTTTTTCCTCTGCAGATAGAAAAGCAACTTGGGGCTCCAATTTGGATTAGGAGCATGCTCTCCTGGCTGCTACTTTGATCAAATTCAGGCTCCCCACAGCCACAACTCCCTTTGCCTTTCAGATCAATTCTAGTTTGGCCCTTAATCTCTCTCTCTCTCTCTCTCTCTCTCTCTCTCTCTCACACACACACACACACACACACACACGGCTGGGTCTACTACAGTCTTCCCCAACATAATGCCCTCCAGATGTTTTGCACTACAACTCCCACCATTCCTGACCATTGGCCATGCTGGCTTAGGCTGCTGTGAGCTGAAGTCCACAAGATCATCTTGAGGGCACCAAGTTAGGGAAGGCTGGTCTACTACATCGCCAAGACATTTGGCTGCACCACACAGGCTGAAAGGTGTTCCCCCAGGATACCTTACAGTGTCCCAGAGGATGCCAGGCTGTGATCTAAGAGTTGTGCCTCACCATCCTGTGTAATAATATACAAAATCTTCAGATGCACCTCACAGCTTTTTCAGTGCCCTTAAAAATATCCCTGTTCCAAATGGTCGCTTGGATTGTTTGTGCAGTCCGGCTGGCCTGTACTGTGCTCGTCTCATCGTCTGCCTGCCTAGGGAGGCACTTTGCAGGTGGCAACACCAGGTGCCGTCTGCGGAAGTGGGCACTGGGCAGTGCACCAGGAATGGGACTACTGTCCTTGTCTGATTCTCACTGGGAGACTTGAGGAGGGATCCAGAAGAAAATAAAGGTCTCTCTCTCTCTCTCTCTCTCTCTCTCTCTCTCTGTATTAGGGAGATCTTGTTAAGGCTCCAAACCAAAACTCAGGAGCAACATGGTATGGATGTGGGTGGGCTGTTGAGCACAAAAGATTGCAAGGTCCAGTGCAGAACTTAGTGTCACATGTCGAAATGGAATGCAGAGCAAGACATGAAGGGGTGCTGCTGTAAAGATAGGGGCTGCTACCATTTTTAACGAATCCTGTTAAGTGATAATGGGGCATAGAGAGGGATAGCTCCCCATTAGAGGTCCCTGCAATACAGAGGCTCACAAGCACACCATCCAACACATTTTTTTTTTAAATAAACTGTATTGCTACATTTATCTCCTGCCCTTTTCCCTCCTGCAGGGAACCCAGGGCAGCTTACATGATCTTCCTCCTCCTCTCTATTTTATCCTCATAACAACCCTGTGAGAAAAGTTAGGCTGAGAGTCACCCAGTGAGCTTCATGGCCAAGTGGGACTAGAACCCAGATCTCCTGAGTCCTAGGTCCAATGCTCTAACCGCTACACCACAGTGACAGGCATTTTATTAGTGAATAATAATAGCAAGCTCCTCAGGTTATCTTCAAAAGTGAAATGAAAGGGATGAGAACGAGGAAGGGAAAGAACAAAGGGGGAGGGGAATGCCATGATCTTCATGGAGAGCTAGATGATCATGCACCTGAATATTAACAAGACTGTTTTCCTATATGCCGTGTGGGAAGAGAGGAGTTCACTAGGCAAAGTGTTTTTATCATCCTTATCTAATTCACAACAATCCTGCAAGGTAAACATCATCAATCCTATTTCAACAGATGGAGAAATGAGGCTGAGGTGACTTCCATCAGACAGGAACTGTGCTATTTCTTCATCTTGTACCTGCCCAGCTTGCCAAGGCCATCTGGTGAGTCTATGATTACGCTGAGACTACAAAACTGATCTTCCAGTCCTTGGCTCCAGCACACTATGCACCAAGCCACACTTGCTCCAGTTTAATACCAATATTTAGTTTAATAAAGTATAAACATTTTATTGGAACAAATGGTAAACAATGGACAAGACCTGGCATTTCTGATGCTCTTTATGAAACATCATAACGTTTCCCATGTTTTCCCTCACTCTGCTTTTTGTTACCATCACTCCTTCCCCTGTTTTGCCTCTTCCCCTGCCCCCTGTTAAATTTAGATGGTAAGCACCATTGGACAGGGATTCCTAAAAAAACGAAAACAACTCCCCAAAAAACTATGAAGTGTCAGATATGCTAACAACAATGCTGTACAAATCATCATAACATGATATCATAATATCATCTGAGTATGATGTTCTGTAAGAGAGGAGCTCAACTCAGTGGTAGAGTGCTTTCGGCCCCGCCCACCACTGCAATGCGGCCCCTGAAAGCTTCTCCCAAATGGAATTTGGCCCTCAGACTGAAAGAGGTTCTGCAGCCCTGCTCTAGTGTTTCCAAGATTCCATCACACACTCTACTGCAGGGCTCTCCAACCTTGGGTCCCCAGATTTTGCTGGCCTACAGCTCCCAGCATACCCAGCCAGCATGGCTAATGGCGAGGGATTCTGGGAGCTGTAGTCCAGCAACATCTGGGGACCCAAGGTTGGAGAGTCCTGCTCTAGCGTTATACCAAGAAAAAGAAGGGAAGGCAGGGATACACAGGTGAAAGGACAGGGCGATGAAGACTGTGGGTGGCTCAGTTCTCAGTGGCTCAGTGAATTTTGTGGAGGGGAAAAAATGAGCTGTAATCCAGGATACAGTTGCAAGCAGGCAAAACCAACCTTTTGGGCTGGACACTGGGCTTCCCTGGGCCAGAGAGCAGGGTTAGTTTGGTGCCACCTTACTAGTGTCCCTAAGTGCACTCTTATATTTTCGTCCATAAAAAAGGAATGGTTCCTATTTACTCATGGGGGTGGGGAATAAAGCACTATACCTGGAGCCTCCCAACCAGCCTTAGCTCTGCTTCCGCTGACAGGATTCGCATGTGAGGCCAGGCACTGTGTGTATCATAGGCCTGTGAGTGGTCTGCAAAGAGTGCACATAAACTCTACATGTACTCTTTGCAAACCAGTCACAGAGGTCTCTGCAGATCGCCGGCCTCCTTTCCACACACACCCTTCTCATCATAATGATGAGGATATTTACTAGTTGCACATTATTGATTATGGTAGGTAAGCTTTATATTTCTGAATGAGAACCAAAGGGAAATGAAAGCAACCCAAAGTAGCAGCTTGCATTCGTAGCAAGACCTCTCCGTTACATTTCTCAAAAGGGTATTGATTACAATTTCTGGAACATCACTCTATTTTGGCTCCTCTGCATTATGTGATCCTGCATTGGCTGCTCTTTGTTTCTCTGCTAGGCCATAAATTTTTGCAAGAGGAAGCAGTTTCACTATGCTGATGAATTCTTGCAGGAGATCTAATATAAGTATAATATTTCAGCTTTACATAGCAACGAAATCACTGTAGAACCAGAAATATCAAAGGGGGGGGGAATTAAGGCTATCAACCAGCTAGTTTCCTATGTCGATTGGCTGTTTAGATTGTGCCTGATTAAACAGTGCCGTTAGCAGATTAAATACTACATTATACCAACCACAAGTGATATTCCGAGGAACTGAAAATAGATTCCAGTTTTTCTCAACAAAATAACACAGGCAGGTATTTGGAAAATCAGCTGCATATCAACACTTGACTCAGGAGATGCAGAGAGAGAGAATGAACACAATGACAACAGCACTATACCAAAAGGATGCTTCTAATTTAAATCCAGTGATCAGTTTTTAATCTGCAATGAATGAATCTGTCGATTAATCTACCCATTTCATCAATGCTTTCAGCCCTAGGAAAGCATACATCTGTAAAAACCACTGCAATTTATATTAGCAATTATAGAATAAGGTTGGGGTGAGGTGCTCTCCCTTTTAATTAATAATTGGTAGCTTCCTGTAATCCAGGCACCCCCACTTTTGTTTTATTTTGTGTTTCCAAAGCTCCCTTCGTAGGTTCAGGCCTCATCCTTTGAGTTTCTCTCACATCTGCTAGACAAGTAGATGAAATCTCACCACCGCCTCTTCCAGTGGACCCTTCTTTCTAATACCATAACTACTAGGCATTTCTACATTTGGTGCAGATTTCCAATCTTATACCACTGCTCCCTCCATACCTTGAACTGGCACCAGTTGATGCTGAAATACCAAGTTGTCACTCCTCCTTTAGATTTCCCGTCCTGCTCAGAAATTGTTTTGTAAAAACAAACAATGCCATCTGCTCCAATCCAATGTCACATCTCTTCAGTATTCTCTGGCTCCACCAGCAGAGTTCAATAGCTGAATGTGAGTTTTGTGTGTTCAGCAGCAAACATAGATAAATACAATTAGAAGCTACATTGCCTGGCCTTCTGCCCTCGCTAAGCCCCCGAGCAGGAAAACATGATATTAACATTATCAAAATCACTGACGATACAAGTTCTGTGATGAAATATTGTACCTCTGTCCAGCTTGCACTAGGGCAAGTGCCCCTACTGGCTGCTCTACCCTAGTGACACTACTGCTACACTAACCACTTTCTCCCATATTTCTATTGTTACTGTCCTTACTAAACATAGACATGTTTGTGGCCCTGTAGGAAAGGCAAGCAACTTCTGAGCCCACTGCTGGTTTGTTCTCACTCCTACAGGTGAGACTTCCTTCCTTTATCCCCTTCTGGTGCCAGGTGTCCCATTTTAAGGAACTCTGCTGTAATTTATGAGCAGCAAAATAAGATTAAATTCTGCAATGATCTCCAAGGAGGCCCACTGCACCCTGATTGTGTTTGCTGCTGATAAAGAGTAGATGACTTTGAGTGACTACCTCTTCACTCTTCAAAACAGAGGAAACAGCTTGCTAGTGAGCAAACTCACTGAAGCACAATCTTCCTCCAAAACACCAGCCAGGGTCTCAAACATCATCTGACATGAGCCCATATCGGAGATTCCTTCAAACACAGCAAGGAGATGTGTGCAGGGTCCTGTCTGCACTACAAAACCTCTATCCATTTTATACCGCTTGAACTATCATGGCTTCCCTGAGGGTGTCCTGGGAAGTGTAGTTTGGTGAGGCGCTGAGAATTCAGCTAGACATCCCGAGCCACACCCCCTCGCAGAACCACAATTTTCGAAAAATGTATTTAGCTAAGCAGGGTAGTACATCATGGCCTTTAACATGAGCCTTTCTGATCCAGATGATCACGCCAGAACCTGCTCAGACAGGGCACCAAACCTGGCCATATCTATATTCTTATTCACATAATGTCATGGGAACTGCTTTCATCGCGTCTTGTTTTTTGTTTTAATTAGTAGAAGCAGGAGTCACGGGAGGACCAGGACCAGGTAGGCAGCTGAGTCTAATAATCAAAGAGGATTTTTAGAATATGTCTTCCTTTTATCTTCCCCCCCTCCTTTCCTACAAAAGGCGTTCTAAAAAAAGACAGCATCAAAGTGAGTGGGAGATGCAGATATCAGGTCAGAAGGTCAAGTACCCCCCCATGTCAGCCATCCACAAAGGAAAGATTACAATATCACTTCTACTCAGTTCCTACTGTAACCTGATAGAAAGATTATCTGAATCAGAAAATTGTGCAGCTTTGGGGCGGGGAGGGGGAGCAGAGTGGAGGGAGAGGAATTCCACATGCCCTATAAATTCCAATCCTTTTTTATGTAATCTATTTAATCTCCCGTTAATGATAATCACAGGCTATCAATGTGCTCAAACAGGGTCAATTTCCTGGTGGATTTGAACTTCATATATTTTTGTGCTTCAGCAAAGCTGGTGTCGGGAGGGAGGTGGGGAACGGAGAAGACGGAGGGAACACCCTGCTCTAACCTCTGATTTAAATTGTTATATTAGCAAGATCTGGACCAAGGATTGCTTGCAAACACAAACACTTGATCACATACGTGTGGTGATGTGTGTGTGAGAGAGAGGGGGGGGAGGGAAAGAGAGAGACTGAGCTAGGCTAGGGTGGGAAGCAGGTCCTGCTGCCAGCTGACAGTCATGCATTAAGCAGGTTCCGTAATCTAACAACTCAGCATGGAAGGTTAGAAAATCATCCTGGATTTTCCAGTCTTCATACAAGATCAGGAATAAATCGAGAGATAGAGGAGCACAAGAGGAGGAAATGGGCTGCAGAGGCACAGGAGAATCTCCAGATTTCACAGCATCCTGCCTGTGTCCAGCCAGCAGCCCCTGGGTACAGCATCTCAGAGGCACGCACAAAATCAATGCAGTTGGGGAAACGCCAGAGAGGTTTCTGTTCTGGCGGTGCTTTAAACATAAGAGGGGGCATAGAATGAGAAAATCAGGCAGTCTCTGGAGGGAGGGAAGTGGGGAAAGGAAATGACATCTGGAGGGCTCCCCCTCACACACACACACACACACACACACATCCATTACAAAAAAAAGGGCACCCATCTAATGCAACTTACAGCCTTTCAGTCGCCTCTTGTTCATTGACCATGGAACATATTATCTCTCACTGACCACTACTAGTACTATACTGAGTTGCACCCTCCCTTCCTGATTGACCCAGTGGGTCAGTAGCTAGCCATCCCCACCACCACCACCCACCAGCCGTTTTTGCCACTTCCCCATCCCAGCAACCTCCGGCTTGTACATATTGTTCTTCATCCCAGGTTATGAGCAGCAAATAGCTTTCAATAAATGTTTAAGACAGAAAGACAGAGAACAAATGACTTAAATCAGCAAACCCACCAGATCAGCATGCAGAAGGGAGGGGGGGGGAGAAGGTGCAGTAAAATTGCTTCAGATGGTACCATTCAAATGGATTTAGATTCCCTAAAGCAAGGATAATTAATGTAGGAACCAAAAGTCCCTGGCTCCCTATACTGTATGAAAGGAGGAGGGGGGAGAGAAGATAGATATGAGGGTATAAGCACACAGGTTTCACACACACACACACACACACACACACACACCCCAAATAGCAGCATCCAGAAGTTGGCTTAGCAGAGAGATGATGTTTGTCCTAGATAACCTTCAGAGGAGATTGTACCCAATCCAACTCATTTTTCAAATGAGAAGAGGGAGTGAGAATAGACTCTGTGTAAAGGGTTTTGGGGGGGGGGGGTACTGCTAAATACAGATACCCCAGGTTCCCCCCCCCAAGAAATAAAAGAAAAAAGAGATCTCCACCCATCATCACCCACATTCCTGGGGAATCTCTCTCTCCAGTGATGCACTCATTTGATGAGGCTGGAGCTAGCCTCCCAGGAAGAGAAAGGCGACTTCCCAGGACTGATGCATATATTCATGGGGTGTGCTGTTCTCCATTCTCCTGAAATGGAATCGGCACTCATTATTTTGCAATGGTGGAGCCCCCATGGGAAAGAAAGGGCTGTGGATCATAGTTGGGTTGGAAAGCATTTCTTGGAGGAGGAAAAAGAGGGGGTAATGGGGAGGCTTCTATGGAAAGCTAAGGCAAACACACCAACCCACGCCCTCTGTCAAGCGGTCCTCCTGAGCACAGCTTAGGCAAGGCTCCGGTCCAAAGCACTTCTTCACATCAGTTTTAACTTCGCCCTCATCTCCCTAAAAGCCACTGAACCACCAAGGTCAGCATCTGTCGTCCCCCACCCCTCGAGACACCAGGTCCAGGCAAACCATCAGCACTGGAGAAGACCACTGTTACCCCCAATCTCCTGCATTCCTTTCCCTCATCATTCTTACGTTTTGTAATTTATTTATCGTTTTGTTTTATTTTATGAAGCGCAGGGAGGAAAGGTGAGGAAGTGGAAGCGGGAGCCAGGAGGTCAGTTCCTCTCCCTCTCTTTCTTCCTTGTCTTGTGAATGTACTCTCCACCTCCAATGGCTGCTAGCAGAGTTGCACCTCCATCATCACACAAGCACCCCCGAAAGGGGAAGGAATCTCGCCTGGAGGATCCAGAGCGGTCATCAGAAGCCAAGGCAAACTTCAAGTCAGCCACTTGGGCTTTGCATCCAACTACACCCCCGCCCACGCCATCCCCGTGGCTGACCCCACAGCCAAGTCTGATCCGGATGAGCCCTTTCACCCCAGGCAACAACGAGACACCAACACACACAACCAAAGAGGTGCCAATCTCCCCAAGGAAGGAAGGGGGAAGCCGCCCTCCCCCTCTGGACACAAAGCAAGAAGTTTTGTTTCACTTACGGTATTTGGGGCTGGTGTTGGCCTCTGGCGTGGTGGTGCCGGCCTCTTGGAAGGGGGATAGGGTCCAGGATGGAGCCGAGTCCTGAAGATAGGTCTTGTAGGAGGAGGTAGTGTATGCCGCAGTGGGCCAGATGGGCAGCGGCTGAGTCCCAGGGGTGCCAGGCACTGGACGGGAGATCAGGACGGTGGTGCTGAAAGGGACGGCGGTGGCGAGGACGGTCGGGGGCACGACCGTGTGGTGGGCCGTGGTGGATCGCGGCGAGCTCGCCCGGATAGGGCCCCTGGTGCCCGGGAAGCGGGTGGGCGCCTTGGTCATGGTGGTGAGGCGGGTACTGATCCGATTGGGTGTCCTCGGCGTGGTAGTGGTGGTGGTGGTGCCGCCGGACGTGGTGGTGGTGTCCATGCTCTTGGGCGGCGTGGTGGGCTGCTTGGAGAGGAAGAAGGGGTCCTGCTCGATCCCTTTGGAATCCATCAGCTCGGTGGGCACGTACTCCTTGACGGAGCCCACCACGATCCACTTGAGCAGCATCAGGCTGAGCCCCAAGCCCACGAAGCCGATGAAGAGGGGCACCACGCACAGCCACGTCTGCTGGCGGTTCCACACGATGCAGTCGCTGCAGCGCACCTCGCGGGCCGCGGGATCGGGGCCCCCATCGCCCTCCGCAGGGCCCCCGGCCCCGGCCGCCGCCCCCTCCTCGGCGGCAGCTGCGGCACCCGGCGGCGCGGCGACCCCTTCGCTCATCCTCCTAGGTGCCTTTCACACCCTCCCCCGGGGGGAAGAAAAGGCATCGGGGGGGAGGGAGCAGCATGCGGAGCGAAGGGGGGGAGGTTGGGGAGGGGGTTGCAAAGGCGAGCGAGGAGAGAGAGAGAGAGAGAAGGAGGGAGAAAAAGAGGAAGATCCGACGGAATGGAGGGGGAAGCGACCGAGGATTACCAAAAGGACATTTTCCCATTCAATATAGAGTTATCTATCTATAACCCCCCCGTCATCACATATACATACACACGCATTCACACAACCGGCGCTGAATCAGCTGAAACGGCCAAGCGCTCCCCATCCGCGAGCAGCCACCGAAGTATCCTCCTTTTACCTTCGATTTCCCCCTTCTTTTCTCTATTATTCTTTATTTATCTCCAAAAACAGAATAAAATATTTTTTAAAAAAACACCCAAAAAGCAACGACGATCCCTGGCGCTTCTTCCCCCAAACAACCCCCCCCCTCCAGCAAACAGGAATCAGCAGTCCCCAAGAATCCACCTCCTCAGACGACGACGATCCTTTTACTTATTTTATTTTCCTCCCCTCGCTTAGCCCAAGGATCCGCATTCAGCAGCAAGCGCGAAGCCCGTTTTTCCATATGGAGGGGGGGGGGGAGAGCTAGAGGAGGAGGGGGGAAAACTCCTCCGGCTCCTGATTTTGGTTGATGCCCCCCCTTTCCGCCCCTAAGCAGCAGCAGCAGCAGCAGCAACAGCGTTGACGGCGGATGGACCAGCAGCGGCAGCGGCAACATTCCTCGGCTGCTTCGCTTCTGCTTCTCTCTCTCCCCCCCCCCCTTCTCCGAAGCGACGGAGCAGCAAGCTGCACCTGTTATTCAGCAGCCCTGCAGCCAACCCTTGGACAGCACTTTAAAAAGGAGAGACCAATCCGAAGGCAGAGTGGAGGGAAAGGAGAGACAGACGCGGCTGGAGAAGCAGCGGCAGCCGCCACCAGCAGCGGCAGCAGCCCGGCATCCCTTCCAAGTAGTCCAAGCCGAAATCAAAACTAGAGCCGGATCTGTAATATTAAAAATAATAAAAATGCAGGAATGCCAAACGTTGCATTAAGCGAGCGGCCCCGGGCCGGGGCTCTGGAGGGGGGGGGGGGAGGTGGCGGCGGAGAAAAATCACACGCGCGCGCCTAAAACTGATAAGGGGGCGAGAAAAAAATTACCACTCATCATCCGGAATAACAATATTAATATTAATAATAATAATAATAATGTTCCAGGCAATGAGTCAAGGGGAAGAGATAGAAATGTCCAAGGCGGTTCCCCAAGCCCCTTTTGCAGCCTTCTTTCTCAGTGCGATTGTGTATTCATTTTGCAGTATATGGGGAGGGAGTGTGTGTGGGGGGGTGGCTGCTGTCTTGGCAAGGAAGCCACCTCCCCCTTCTCAAGCCTTATGGTGGGTTCTTTATTGCGCACAAAGATAAATAAGTGGTCTAAGCAAGTCCCCTTCGGGGTGGGAGGAGAGCCGGCGGGGGGGGGGGGGGCGCCGCCGCCGCCGCCGCCGCCGCCTGGGCGGTGTGCTTTGGTTTCTGATCCGATCCCGATTCTCAGCCCAGGCTGTAGTTTGGAGAGTCTTTCTATTCCTGCTGCGGCTGCATGTCAAAAGGAGCGTGTGCGTGCGTGCGTGTGTGTAGAGGGAGGAGCCAAGAGGGAGGCGGCGACAGTCCTTTGGCGTGGAATTCCTCCCCGAAGCGGGCTTCAGAGGGTCGGTGTCTAAAGAGCCACTTAATCCATTCACACAGTCATTAATAATAACCGTTGTCACAAGAACTGATCTAGCTGTGAAGTAATACACACACACATATTCCCGGCTGAAATCTCACTTCTCTTATGAACTCACTCTGGGGGGAGGGCTTAGGTGACTGCGGAATGCTGGGAGTTGTAGTCCAACACACCTGGAGGGCGCCAGGTTGGAGAAGGCTGCACTAGTCCCCCATCTGTACTATCAAGATAATCGTAGTAGTACTGAGCGACCTAGAACTACCTTCATCATCGTTGTAAGGATCACAGTAGGTAATACCTACTGTGATCCTTACAACGATGATGGAGTAAGGTAGTACGTGCTAAGTATTAATATTATTACCACCACCACATGAGAAGAGCCTTGCAAGATCAGACTAAGAATCTATCCAGCCCTCTGAACATAGATGGTCCATGTAATTATCATCACTGACAGCCACTGAACTGAACTATCCTCCATGAATCTGTTAACCTCTTTTTGAAAGTCATCTCAACTGCTTCAAAACACAGTGGCTGTGGATTCTCTCAGCTCAGCTGTGTCTTGTGTGAAATGATACTTCTTTTTGTCTTTTCTGAAACTACTGTTGATCAATTCACTGTGAGATCTAGGATTAATTGAGAGAGGAAAAAAACTCTCTCCATCCACTCTCTTCATACCATTCATAATTTTGTAACCTCTAACATCCCTCCCGCCATTGTCTCCCCACACCCCCCACTTAAAGTAAAAGCCCCAACCAAATGCTTTAGCCTTTTGGTATGGGAAAGGTGCTCCAACCCATCCAAATAATCCTGGTTGTCCTTTTTGGCACCTTTTCTGACTTCATATCCTTTTTGAGATGGGTTGACTAGAACTGTACACAGTATTCCAAATGTGGGTTCACCATAGATTTATCTAATGGCATTGCAATATGGTCAGGTTGTTGTTTATCGTTGCTTCCCGAGCTAGCCTTTTTCACTTCATTCTGAGTTAATATTATTTTCAGTGAGCTGTCCACTACAACCTCAAGATCTCTTTCCTGTTTAATCACAGCCCTTTCTGAACTGACATTGGATCTCATTTGCTTTGATTGCCCATTTCTCCAATGTAGAGAGGTTTAAGTTCTTCACGGTAGCTTTGGATTTCACTATCCTGAATAATTTGGTGTTATCCACAAACTTGACTGCTTCATTGCATATCCCAACTCCACATCCTTTATGAGTAAGTTAAAGCTAGTTCCGATATGAATCACACACACCCATCCAACTGCTGACTTCCTGCCATTGTGAAAACTGTCCATTTATTTCTACCCTCTTTGGCTTGGTGCATTAGAAGGCCTAGAAACTTAAAAGTCAAGAATTGTGTTGAATAAGTTAATTAGTAAGGAAGGGTTGCTAGATGTTTGGAGAGGGGTCAAGGGGAATGAGGAAAGATATACATTTTACTCATCAGCAAATAAGAATTATTCTAGGATAGATTTTATTTTTGTGTCCAGGACACTGTTTTCAAGGGTCCTGGGCACAGAGATAGGAGTGATAAAAGTTACAGATCATGCTTTGGTTAACATGGATTTGAAGATACATAAGGATTATAGAGAAGCGAAAAGATGGAGATTGAATTGTAATATTTTTCGTTATAAACATTTAACAGAGAAAATAGAGAAGGAATTGAGGGAAATTTGGGAATTTAATCAAACAGAAGAATGTACTGAAGCGATAATATGGGATACAATGAAGAGTGTAATGAGAGGAATAGGATTGAGAGAGGCAATAAATTTGAGGAAACAACAAGAAGTTTTTTATCAAAAGCTAGAGGGGGAGATTAGGGATTTGGAAAAGAAGTATTTAGAGAAGAGGGATAAAAAGATTTTTGCAGAATTACAGGGTAAAAGGAAAGAATTGGAGAATAAAGAACTGGACAGGGTACAAAGGAATTTGATTTACACAAAAAGGGAGTATTTTGAGAATAGTAATAAAAACTCTAAAATGTTGGCTAGATTAGCACAAAAAAAAAAAAGAAAAAAGCTTAGTGGGGATGATTAAAGATAAGAGGCGTAAAGAATATAATCTAGTAAAGGATAAATTGAAAATTTTTCATGAATATTACACGGAGTTATATAAGGCAGGAAAATGGTCGGAAGCTGAGAGTAGAAGATATGTCGAGAAAAATTTAAAAATAAAAATCCAGGATGAAGATAGAGAGAAAATGGAGCAACCATTCACAGAAATTGAAATAGAAAGTGCTATAAATAAATTAAAACAGGGGAAAACGCCAGGACTGGATGGTCTGGGGGCGGAATATTATAAAGTCTTTAAAAAAATGTTAATTCCGAAGTTAAAACGGTTGTTTAATGATATTTTACAGGGGGGAGAGATCCCCCCGTCATGGAAACAGTCCTTGACCATTTTAATCCCGAAACCAAGGAAGGATTTAGCAGAACCAGGTTCTTATAGACCAATATCATTAATTAATCAAGATGCTAAACTATTGACAGCAATTTTAGCTAGAAGAATGAATAGTTTTCTAAATAAGTATATAGGGATAGATCAATGTGGGTTTATTCAAGGAAGACAAATGGCAGATTTAACAAGAAGGGTTCTGAATATAATTTATTTAATAAAGAAAAATAATTTGAAAGCGGGGGTTCTTGCATTGGATATTTTTAAAGCCTTTGATTGTGTGGAATGGCCTGCATTAAAGATGTTAATAAAAACTATGGGGTTTGGAGAAAAATTTATAGGTATTACTAACCAATTATATACTCATAATGTCACGTCGGTAATTGTAAACGATGGAATAACAGAAACTATTAGCCTAGGCCGGGGAACTAGACAGGGTTGTCCCCTTTCCCCAGTATTATTTGTGTTAGTTATGGAATTGTTAGCGAATTCGATAAGACAGGAGAAGAAATTATTGGGGATAGGAATAGAGACCAAATGTAAGATAAACCTTTTTGCAGATGATATCTTGTTAACATTAGAACGGCCTATAGAAAATTGGGATTGGATAGAGAAACATTTAGATGAATTTAGAGAAGTAACAGGGTTAAAAGTTAATTGGGATAAATCGGAGATAATGACATTTAATTATAGTAAACTGGAGGAAAGGGGATTTAAACAAAGGGGAGTGGATATAAAGATAAAAAATATAATTAAATATTTAGGTATTGATATATTAAAAGATTTGGATAAAATAGGGGAATATAATTTTAAAAAACTAAAAGATGAAGTTAAAAATCAAATAGAGGATTATAAAAAATTGGGATTATCGTGGTTTGGTAGGATAGCTTTGATTAAAATGAAGATTTTACCGAAGTTTAATTTTTTATTTAGAATGATACCATATAAGATATCAGAGAAAGAAATTAAAGAGTGGCAAGTAATGTTAAATAGCTATTGTAATGGGGGGAAAAAATCAAGGATTACTAAGAATAGATGGTATAAAGCTCAAAAAATAGGGGGACTTGGTCTCCTTAATTTAAAATGGTATTATATAGCTAATCAACTTAGATATATCATGGATATTATTGTTAGAAAAGATTTTATGTGGTGGGAAATAGAAGCATTTGAATTGGGTAATAGGGTGGATAAATTCTTATTTACAAAACAAGGACATATTATGACAAAAAGATTAGAAAATCCCTTTTTAAAAAATATGTTAGAAATTTGGGGTAGAAATAAGGAAATATTTTTACCAGGTATATCCCCGCTTACTCCAGTGGTGGTTATGGAAGATTTTCCCGAGAATGTTAGACATTTAGAACGAATTTTTAGAGAGAAAAAGGTGATAACTTTAATGGATTGGCTGGAAAAAATGGAGACAAGACAGCAAATAATTGATAGGGTTGGGGCAGGAAGAATTTCTTGGTTAAATTTAATTCAATTAGTACAATGGGGTAAGAAATGGAAGAGGAGACATGAGCATGAAAGGGATTTCACTGCATTTGAGCAGGTGGTTATGTCTAGAGAACTTGTAGAAGGAAATGCATCAGCTAGGGGTCTTACAAAGATGTTATATAAAATGTTGCAGAAATCAGAAGAGCAAGCAGAAAATCTTAAAATAGTTTGGGATACAGAGTTTGAAGAGGAAATATCAAAGGATGAGTGGAATAAGATTTGGGATAGGCGAATATTGAAAAATATGTCTATAAGAATTAAAGAGAATTTTTATAAGCTAATTTGGAGATGGTATTTGACCCCAGTGAGATTAAATAGAATAGATAATAAATGTTCTCCAATGTGTTGGCGAGGATGTCAGGAATTGGGTACATATGCTCATATGTGGTGGAGTTGTAAAAATGTAATGGATTTTTGGAAAATGATTTTTGAGGAAATATCAGAAATTGTTGGAGTTGATTTAGAGGTATGCCCTAAACTAGCTTTGCTAACAATAACGGAAAAGGTGATCGGTTCACAAAATGTTAAAGAATTAATCATAAATCTGTTAACGGCAGGTAGACTAATGATAGCAAGGAAATGGAAAATCCAGCAAGTTTTCACTATTACTGAATGGTATAAGGAAGTATGGGATATGGCTTTGAATGATATGTTGACTTGTAATATTAAATGCAAAAGGGGTCAATTAAAGAAAAATAATTTTAAGGATATTTGGGGTTTATTTTTGGAATATGTGTTTAAAAGGGGGAAAGGGAGTTTACCCTGTCAAGATATATTGTATTTTTGGAATAATGAACAATTATAGAGTTATTGGATTGTTTGGTCCCATGGTGATGGGAGCACAATATTAGTTATGTGTGTATGTTATTTTCTTTGTATTGTTTTAAAATTTAAATAAAATTAAAAAAAAAAAAAGAATTGTATATATAAAAAATAACCATAAAATATAGTAAAATAGATTAAATTTTGTAATGTAATATAAAAATTTCCAGAAATGTTTTTTAAAAAATTATATATAAAAAACATGTATAAGACAGAAACAATTAGACCTGTAAAATACAACGTCTTAAGGGCTGAAGATGATAATAATGTCCTTTCAGACTTGAGGACCTCTCTCTCTAGATGAAGTATTATTAGTGCCAAAGTTTTTTTTGTTTGGTGCTTCCAGAGAAATGTCCTCACAGCATGTAAGCTTTCTTTACTCATGTGTAGAAGCCAAACGCGTTTCGGCCCAAAGGCCTTCTTCAGTGGCCCTGTAGTTTTCACTTAAGTCAATATACAAGCTAATGCTCTGTATCTCTCCAATTCAAGGTTGGTTTCATCTACCAAGCTCCTGAGGCAATGCATTAGAAGGCCTGTCTTATCTTGTGAACATTTGGTGAGATATGTACTTAGTCTGCCAGATTTCCCCATCTATCTATACACTTGTTGACACTGACAGCCCCAAAGAACTCCAAATGGTTGATGAAGCCAGGCTGATTAGTTCTCAGCAAAGCTTGCTCTTCTATATATTTAGTGATTCCTTTAATAATGCTTTCTACCAGTTTATGGAACAAGTTAGGTGGACAGTTTTGTCATTTCCAGATCCCCTTTGGATCCTTTAAAAAATAATAATAATGGTATGACATTGGCTACCCTCCAATCCTCTAAGGAGGCTGATTTTTTAACGATGTACATATTTTTGTTAGAAGTTCAGCAATTTCACATTTGAGTTCTTTAAGAACTCTTGGGTGAGTGCCATCTGTCCTCAGTGACTTTTAATGTGCAATTTGTCAATTAGCTTTAAAACTTTATCCTTTGTCACTTCTGTTCTGTCTCACATAGTTCCCCAAATACCCCTCAGAAACAAGCCCAGGCTTTCTCTCCATCATCTTCCATGGTGAAGACTGATGTGGTTGTAGCATCCTTTTCTTGCTTCTTACTCCTTTCAGTCCTTTTTTATCTAATGGTCCTATCACCTCTCTGGCTAGTTTACTGCTCCTGGTGCATTAAAATAAATACTTATTTGCCTTTTTGCCTTTAACAATTTGATCCTCAGATACCTTCTTTATTTGCTTTACCAATTCACACTGGTTCTGGTGTCCTTTTTTATTTTTCTAATTTCAGCAAGACTTCCACTTCTTAAAGGAAGACTTCTTGTCTTTCAGGGCTTCATTGATACTGCTATTTAACTATATAAGTGGGATCTGCAGCAAAATGTTGCAGTTTATCAAGTTCTAACAGGAGTGCTCCTGTTCAGGTTTCCAGCCAACTGGCCCCTCAGATAGTCCATGACCCACCCCATTTTCATTTTTTTATTTTTCTTTTACAACTGACACTAAATATTCTGTGGCTATTGAGCATATTCAGTCTTGATTTGGCTGTGGCTTGGGGTGGGGGGGTGCCCCCTTAAACTTTCTAAAAATGTGTTGTTGTTGTTGTTGTTGTTGTTTGTACTTCTGCAAAACTCAGGAAAACCCTGAGCATGCTGATACCTCTCTCTCTTGTTTCTCAGTGCCCCCCCCCATTTTGACTCCAGTCCTGTCAGAACAGATAACCATCTGAGTCTGCTGTCAGAGAGCATGACTGGCATCCTCTTGGGTGCTTTTGTATCTGTGGCGTACACTTTCTTTAACCTAAGCCTGTATTATAGTAGTTTTAAATAAATTTCCTGAAAGGATTTGCTCTTCCTGACTCACCATCTTCAATGTCCTTTTAACTAATCAATTAATTTTTGAGAAATTCTCTCCACCAAAACAAAATGTTGGGGTTTCTAGGCAATTCTCTGGTCACACATCCATGTTGAATTTGTTACCAAGCTATTCAGCAACACTCACATCTCCAACCAGATTCTGGGGCATTGCTCTGTATTAAATCAAGGGTCTCCTCCCCTCTTGTCAGCCACATGACTAACTGTTTTCAGGTACAATCAATTGCCCTATCCAGAATTTTGTTTCTTTCTCATGATCTGATCTGAATGGATATTCGCACACTCAGTGTGAGGATAATTGAAGTCACCCATTATCACAACATTCCGCCCCCTTCCTGTGCGAATTCTTGCTCCATCAATATAGGCAACTGACTTATCACAGGGAAATGTGGAGAATCCTGTCCAAGATCTCAAAATTCACCACACATGAGAATGAGTGGCAGGATTTAAAAAAAAAAAAAAGTTTTATACCACATGTGTCTTGACACAGATAACCAAGCAACTGTGTGGTAGAAAACCTTACCACATGGTAAGCTGGTATTCTGTATTCACCCCATGTTACGTTTGGTAGCAGGATAGACAGGGATCTCCAACCCTTTTGGGTTGGTGGGCACATTTGGAATTTTGAGAGAGTACTATGGTTGCTCTCACAAAATGGCCACCCTGAAGAGGGAGGCTTGCCCATTCATAAAATGGCTGCCGTGGTGGGCATGGCGGGGCACAAAACACTAATTTCCCAGAAGGCAAACTGGTGAGATGAAAGGAGAAGTAACTTGCCCAAGAACGTAAGTACAAGGCAGAGGTGGGCCCTGAGCTCCAAAACACAAAGCCACTCTTTTGAACCCAAATAAAGCTGATGCTGGAGAGCAAAAACATCTAAAGAAATAAAATGAAAATCAGGAGGGGCAGGGAGCCTGTTGGGCACCAAGAGCAGTGTCTGTGGGCACACTGCTTCCCAGGGGGCACCATCTTGGAAACCCCGGGGGCTAATGTGTACAGGAACATCACTTGATGTGTAGAATCAATCAATCAATCAATCCATTCTTTATTGTACGGTCATAGACCCAAAAATGTGTAGAATCAAAGACCTTCTGGCTCATTTGAGGGCCGGACCTGCATTACATGGTATATCGTCAAGTTAGCATTACAGTACTGCTATATTCGCATTCTGCAGTCACTACTCACATGGCACACTCTCGTTAGATGTACTGCAGCAGTCATCCCATTTTGCCGACCCACACCTAACTCCATAGCAGTTGTACTGGGGGTGTTGCCTTGAACACTCAGGGGAAATGGCCTTTTTTAAGAGGAAGGGGTTTTGCGGGGTAGGGTCTATCATGTATGAAAAGGTACAAACCAGCGCAGGAGCGAGATTGCTTTTTTGAAAGCAGTCTTCCTCCCTCGTTCTATGTTTCCCACGCACAAGCTCCTTTGAGATCAATGTGATTTACCTGGGAGTAAGGCCACTGAAGAGAATGTGATTTACTTCTGAGTAGACGTGCCTTTTGGCTAACTTACAGCTTCTTGTTCTTTGGGCGGGGTGGGGTGGGGTGCGGGTGTGTGTGTCAAACTGCCTGTTAAAAAAAGGGGGGAAAGTCCCTCTCACCCCTGGCCCCTCTCAAACTCCATAGCGGTTGAACTGGGGGCATTGCCTTGAACTCGCAGGGGAAATGGCCCTTTAAGAGGAAGGGTTTTTTTGGGCGGGCGGGGGGGGGGGTTACATCATGTATGCAAAGGTGCGAACCAGCACAGGAGCAAAAGCACTTAAAAAAATCCTCTTCCTGCCCCCTCTCAAAAAAGAAGGATCAGGAGTGTGCTCCTGCTGCTGTCGTCCTGCGGGGTCAGGGTGAAGCCGCAGGGGAGAGGGAGGAGAGGTGGCAAAGCAATCACTGCTCTGTCAAAGTCCTGATACAGCTTTAGGAGACCAAAGCTGAATGTCCCCCGCCCCTCAAAGACAATTGGCTAAGACCGGCAACTACACTGGCCAGTGAGCACGCACATAGCCACTTACTGGGATAGTGCATTGCAATAACAGGAAAAACCATAATAAAGGAACTCCAGGAATTTACAGAAGAACAGAGGACCAACCGAGGACGCAAGACAAACGTAACCGGAACTGAAAAGTGAATGTGTGTGTCGTGTGCGGCCCGCAAGTCACAGAAATGATCCAGTACTATAATAACCATTAGGTGTAGATTGCCCCGAGGTCTTGGATCCTGCTTTGGCATATGTAGCTTGTACATTGAAATAAGCAACGAGAACTATAGCAACAACACAACACACAGCTTTTTCTTCAGTTGAAAACCCCCCATCTTTAAATAAGTAATTGAAAATTGACTTTAAAAAAAAAAAGCAATCAGTGGCTTTTTTTTACAAAAAGCAATACAGAGCAGTCTTTCTTCCCTACACAGCTGTGATGCTTTAGTTGGCAAGTCTGGAACACGCGCCTGGTGAGTGCCTCAGTTCTCTATGGCAGGGGTGTTGAACCTCTTTCAGCCCAAGGACTAAATCTGGAAAAGCTCTCGGGGGGGGGGGGGGATTCATTCCAGCAGTAGGCAGGACCAAAGGCAAAAGGGGCCAAAATTACAAACCAGATCACACCCCCCCCCGCATATTTTAGATAAAAGCTCTAACTGCCAATAACTAAGCCTTAAGAGAGGCATTTCAGCCTTTTAGAATAGGGGGAAACTGCACAAAAGCTGGGATAACATTGGGAGAGGGGCTTGCCCATTCATAAAATGGCTGCAATACGCAAGGACAGAAGCACACTTCCTCTGTGTGTGTGTGTGTGTGTATAATGGCTGGAGATTGATTGAACAGTTCACCATATTGGACAATTTTTTATGCCCATAATTGATTCCCTTCTGATGTTATGACAATATCCATTTTCTTCACTGTTTATTAGATTAGGTGTGGTGACAATGTATACATGACAGTATGCTGATCATCAAAATAGACATGAAAACAGTATCTTTTTGAATTCATTCATACATGCGTGCACACAGACAGAGAGAAAACAATGCAGTGTCAAGCCTACCTATAATACCTATATTACTGCATTTCCTCAGTTGGATTAATCATAGCAATTTATTGCAACCTGAGAGGGGCAGTTCCTGCAATCCCAATATTGTTTTTGTAAAAGCTGGTTCATACATATATGCACATCACTTCATTACTCTACATTATAGCCTATCCAGAGAGAGAGACTCTCTCATATATGCTTGGGAGACTATCATGCTAACTGCAGTGGGTCCTACTCTGCCATCTTCTTGATCTTCATGCACTGGGTTAACACGTACAAACAGGTGTATGTATGTAGAGTCCAAACTCACAATCGGTGCACCCCATTTTCCTGGTATACAGATAATGCAATGGAAATGTATGTGCACAGGCCACCATGCATATGTCCAGCTAATTAGACTGGGTACACAGAATCGAGTAACTCAGATTTTTGCTATTAACTGCAGTGGGATAAGGCCCGGATTTTGTTGAGTTTAAACACACACACACTTTACTGTAAATTATGCCCATAGCTGTGAGGTTTAAGGCACAATCCAATGGGTTGTGCCCTCGATGCTCATAAGCCTCCCAACTCAGAGGGTTACGAGTATCCTATGCAGGGCGGGGGAAGCAGTGAAGGCAATCTCCGCCGCCCTGCACCTCCCGCTCTGCAAGTCAGCGCTAGATGGCTGATTTCTAGCTGTGGTGCTTCAGATGGGGAGGGAAGGAGAATGGAGCACCACCAGGATACCTTGTATTCTGGCAGTCCTAGTGTCCTCCCCTCCCCACCCCCCAGGATGCCCCCTTTACCCCTTCTCCGAGGTTCGCTTTTCTGACCTTGGAGAAGCAGCCAGTGCGGTTCTTTCTGCACCAGCTATGAGGGTGGGGGAGGGGGATCCAAGTGCAGATCCCCAGCTCCGAGGTTGGAGTTCTGGTTCTGACCTTGACTATGGGAATCTGAAGAATCCTATGACCCCCCCAGATGCTGTCTAGGGGCCATAGGATCGCTCTGTTAGAAAGTTTTAAAAAAAAGAAGAAGAATTTAAGGGGAGAGTCTCAGAATCCTTCAGGGATAGGCAAGGTGGTGCCCTCCAGACATTTTGGACAACAGCTCCCCTGATCCCTGACCATTTGCCATGCTGGCTCGGACGGATGAGAGTTGTAGTCCAAAACTTCTAGAGGGCTTGCCTATCCCATATCCTACTAGATGCTTCCCTAAGCAGTGAGATGCTACAATGTGTGGCATCATTTATCAACAACAGTCATACCAAACCAACTTTATGTCCTTTTAAAAAATAGAATTGCTATTAATAGATCATGGGAATGCTGTGGTCATAGTATATCTTGATTCCAGCAAAGCATTAAACAAAGTCTCTGATGATATACATTTTGATGAGCTGGTAAAATGTGGGGTGGGTGATAGTACTCTTAGGTGGATCCACAGCTGGTTGGCCAGCCATACCCAGAGAGTGCTCATTAATGGCTCTGTGTCAACCTGGAGGGAGATCTCGATGGAACTGGGAGTGCCACAGTGCTCTACCCTAGGCCCTATGTAGGTCAACTTTTTTAAAAAAATAGATGACTTGGATAAAGGAGTCATTTTAATAAGCTTATTAAATCTGCAGAAGACATGAAACTGGGAGTGATAGCTAGCACCACTAATGACAGAAACAAAATTCAAAACAATCCCAACAGTCGGGAAGTAGGGATGTACAGATTTTGTTAAGTCCATTCTGTCTGTGTTTCGTGGATTATCAGGCATCTTTTGTTCCATCGTCCGCTCTTTGATGGAAATTTATAGGGATGTATGAGAAGAATTTTGTTCCACTTGCACAAGTGCAAATCCCCCCCCCCAAAAGTAAAAAATACCAGTCCACAAGTTGGAAAAAGCTGGTCCACTGAAGAATCCACAGGTTGGGTTCATAAAAATATGAACTCATTTGAATCGATTGTGAATTTCTGTTACATCCTTAGTTGGAATACTGCACTATAACCAGCAATATGGCATTGAGCCAAGATAAATGTAAAGTCTGCATTTAGGTACAAAAAATCAAAGACACAAGTATAAGATGGGTGAGACGTAACTTGGCAACAGTACATATGGAAAAGGATCTAGGTGTTCTAGTCGATCACAAGCTGATGATGAGCCAGCAGTGTGATGTGGCTGGTAAAAAAGTGAATGCAATCAGAGGCTTCATTAACAGACCAGATAGTTCTCTTCTGTTCTGCACTGGTCAGGCCATATTTGGAGTACCAAGTCCAGTTCTGGCATCCCATATTTTAAGAAGGACATTGACAAACTGGAGCATGTCCAAAGGAGGGCGACCAGACCAGCATGGAGGGTGATCAGCATAGGGTCTGGAAAAGAAGTTCTATGAGGAACGGTTGAAAGAGCTGAGTCTGTTTGGCCTGGGGAAGATTAGATTAAGGAGAGACGTGAGAGATGTCTTCACATCTGAAGGGCTGTCATGCAGAAGGTGAAGCAGACAGTTTCTCTGTTGTTTCAGAGAGCAGGACTGAAACACTAGGCAGAAATTACTGGGAAGTATATTTTGCCTAAATAAATGGTAAGAGCTGTTTGACACCGGAACAATCTATCTCAGGAGATGGCAGGCTCTCCATAGCTGGTGGTATTTAAGCAGAGGCTGGACAGCCAACTCTCAGGGATGCTGTTGCATCCTGCATTGCACATCATGTGCTGAGCAGAGGGCTGGCCTAGATGTCCTTTCAATGATTCTGTGATTGTGGCCCTGTCTATTTCTAGACCAATACTCTAAGCTTTTCAGATCTAAGATCCACCTTGAACCCCAGGCAACACGAGACCCACTTTTAATGTGTGTGTGTGTGTGTGCATGCGCGCACATGTGTTATAATCTCTCTCTCTTCTTTCTTCCTTCTCCCTCTTTGTTTTTCTGCTTTTCTCTGTTTGCCTTCCTCCCTGTTCACCCCATCTTTACTGTTTTCACTTAAAAAAAAAAGTCCTACAGAAAAGGGGAGAAAAAGGTGACCATGTCACTGTTTCAACCACCCCTTAGTTCTAAGAACAACCCATTTGCGGGTCCTTCCCAAAGAAGTGGAAGTTCTACGCCATCCGGCCACAATTCTCCTTGTAGCCTCCTCCATTCTCCAGCATTTTCAGCTGTCAGTGCTCCCAGCAATGCTGACCTGCAGTGGATGTCCAATGGCTATAAAGAAATGCATTGCACTCTCTTCATTCCGCTTGTCCTGCCTGGCTCGCACTGTAGCCCACCATGTGGCAATAAATTCTGGCTTGTTCAGTAGGCTCCCACACACTGCATTGTCAGGCTCCTTGGCAGCAGGTGTTGTACAGTGCCGAGCCGCAGACTCCGAGGGAGAATTCCAGTGCTGAGTTAAAGAGCGTGGTGGCAATTTGGAATGTTAGCAAGCTGCCAGTTAGCATTATGTCAGGCTAGTACAGGTGGCAAAGTGAGTGACAGTTCATTTCAGACATGGGAGGAGGAATGCTTGCTAATCTAAGCCTATGAAATAAAGACCGAATGTCAACTCCACAGCCAAGCTAATGGGGTTGAAAAAACAAAACACCCCAACAACACACCCATTTCCTGTAGCAATTGGGTAGCTTGATTGTCTCTTGAAATGCATCATGACACCTTCCTTTCTCGATCTCCCCCCCGCCCCCATCCCAAATTAGGCAAAATCTACGTTTCTAACTCCCGCACTGCCGTAGAATTTCTTAAATTATAGCTGAAGCAATGCCAGTAACACATCTCTATGACTCAAGTGTATGCTCCGACAAGCTAGAAATAATGACATTAGTAACAAGGAAATAAAGAAAGAACAACCAAGATCCAGATTCAAGATGCTTGGGATGCTCTTTCGAAGGGCCATTTTATATGAGCAGCAAAATGAAATGGTAAAGGTTTTCGGGCAGTGTATCACTGCAGGCTGCAGCTGGAGGTATGAAAATTTAAAGAGCTCCCATTTGAATAGTTCTGAGTAGGTCTGGATGAGTTTGTCAAATCTGATGACACTTCTTTTCTCATTTTTCCTACATTAAGTCATCCTGTTTCAGCACCAGTTTGCAAATATATATATTTTTAAAGTCTGCGTGAAAATTTGTACATATCTTTGTGTACAATTCTCAAAATGTACGCATTTTATACCATTTTTCAAATTGTACACATTTCTGCAGGCAATTCCCCCTAGGATAAAGCATTCTTGTGCACACTTCTCCGTAACATTTGCATTTTTCTGTGCATTTTTGTGTACTATATATATGTTTGTATGCATTCTTTTTTTTGATGTGCAAACTTTAATCACAAACTTTGGAAAAGTGCCGCTGATGATGTTTAACTGCATTCCAGTTCGTGGATAGGGTCAGGTAGTGTGCATTTGCTATGTTTGCATAAAAATGCCAACTGAAGGAATTTCTCCCCTATCCCTAGTCCTCACCTGGATAAAAATCCCTGTACTTAAAAAGCATAGAAACAAAACTATTGTGTCAAGGAGAAAAGTTCAGCTGAGCCTTCTACCTGACATGCTATTTTTCTGTCTGAAAAGTTTTATCTGTACAGCAGGTATGCAGCACCTCAGGCCTGGGGACAAATCTGCTCCCCCCCCCAGGGCCCAAAGCGATGCCACACACCTGATGTCCCTCATAATGAAAGATTATTGAGAGAGAGATGTGTTAATATGTTGAATTTAGGATGGACACATGCCTGTTAATGAATATACCACAATACAATTCCATATCCTGATTTCATGGACTCTTCAGTGGGACACACCTCTCAAGCCCACTGACATCCGCTTAGCCGGGGAGCATTCATGCTTTTTGTTGAAAAATGTGAATGCACTTCTTGGGATCTGGCGGAAAAATCTATGTATCAAGCAAATGCTGAGAAGATAAGCTAAAGGATTGCATCACCGGCCCTGTGGCTTCCTTTCCACTTACTGAAATGATTTAGAAGGGGCTAAAGCTTGTTGGAGGATATGGGAAACGGAGTCGGTCCTATACTGGTTAGGACGAAGCAGAGTTTTCCCCCTTATGCGCAGCCTGGTTATTGAAACTGGTTATCACCACATGGGTTGCTAAATCCTGGTAAAAGGCTCTTTAAAGGAATGGATTGTCCACACAAGTTTTAAAAACTAATAAAGACATTTATTAGTTTTACTTACAGTCTGTTTATTCATATATGCTGGATGCATATAGGCAGATTAGAGTCTTTGGTGTTAAGAGTCAGATTCATCGGAGGTCACTGGCTGGAAGCCATCTCAGACCGTGTGTCCATCAGGTTGGAGAGGTAGAGAGAGAGAGAGAGCGCTGGCCAGAGAGAGGCCGGAAGTAGGGAGGAGGGGTTACAAAACTTGCTCCCTGGGGATTGTCCCATTAACCCTTTCCTCCCACTGTAACTAGTGGTTACATTACCTCGTTGATTCAAGCAGGCAATATTATAATTTCCATCAAAGTTTACAGCCGTTCACCTCTATGTGTTCACCTTTACTCTTCCTCTGTATTGTAATGTGTGACTAGGGTGGCCAGGTGTCCTACTTTACAGAGGTCAGTTCTCTATTTGAAGAGCTGTCAGAGGACAGTCCTTTATTTGAAGGCACCCTCTGTTGGATGGACTGACCAGTCCCAGTCTCGTTTAAACTCCTAAAACCCTAAGGAGGGAGAGCCAGCAGGGGCCTTGAAGTTGCCCATCACAGTGAGCAGCAGCTGGACAGAAGACTGAGCAGGCACACAAGTTGCCTGGTCACAGTCACACTCTTCTTCCCTGCCATGGTGAGATATACTGTATTTCTATTGAAATGATAGTAATTATTTCTCACTTTGCATCTATTCCTCTAGATTAGCATATGCAAACGTTATGCAAGTTGGTGCTCTCATTTTCTAAAGATGCATTCCCTCTTTTTCTGACAACGCATGGCCACCCAATATGTGAATCTGTGCCTAGAGTGCCTACGGATGATCCGGGTGGTCTGGATTAATTCAAGTCGAGAAAGCTCTTGAAGTACAAAGACATGCAGAACATGATATCTCAAAAGACATCAGATTGTCTCTTGGTGGAAGACAGTGTGGCTGAGAGGAGATGCAGGGCCAGCCACAATATCCTAGGCCTTTCCAGTCTTTTAGACTACCAACATGTGATTTGGGTAAGAGTGATCTCTCCCGACAAGGTGTTCGGAAATCCAGACTTTCCAGGGAAGAGCTCCATCACTCTTCAAAACCGAGCAGGGAGAAATTCCTCACACTCGGGATGAGACTGGCATCTGCAGCCTATTTTGGAGGGAGCTGTTCTGAAGGAACATTTGTGTGGGCAACATTTAGGCCTCAGTTCAGCTCCCATTGAATCCATGGCTTTCTCTGCCTTGATTTCACAGAAGGATTGTGGATGCATGTAGGGGAGAGAGAGGTTGTTTTCTTTATGCATGCTGGTTAGAATCAAAGTGGTTCAAGGTTCAAATCCCAACTTGATACGCGAAGACCTCATCCATCCATTAATGTACATCAAAAATTGTGGTTTTTAAATTTATTTATTTCTAAAAATCTCCCCAATAGCAAAACTTCTCTGAGCTAAAAGAACATAAAGCTAAAAGAATAACATGAAATAGAAAACAACAACAAATGACACAGGAAAAACAATATAAAATATACAAAAACAGCCATAAAATCTAAAATGCCTGGGAGAAGAGGAAGGTCTTTGCCTGGTGCTGAAAAGATAACAGTGTAGGTGCCAGGTGAGCCTCCTTGGGGGGCATTCTGTAAATGGGGTGTCACAGCTGAGAAGGCCCTCTCTCTTGTAGCCACCTGCCTAACTTCCTCCAGTGGGAGCATCTGAAGGAGGGCCTCAGAAGATGACCTAAGTGTCCAAGCAGGTACATATGGGAAGAGACATTCTTTTAGATGTTCTGGCCCCAAGCCATTTAGGGCTTTGAAGGTCAACATGAACACTTTGAATTGGGCCTGGAAATAGACTGGAAGCCTATTTAACTTTTATACAGCAGTAGGATGGGATGCGTTAACTGTTACGTGAAGAAATGGTAAACACTGGAATTGTGTTCAGCTAATACTTAACCATTATCTCCCCCCAAACGGGCACTGATGTTACTGTTTCTAGAGATAGATGAAGGTGCTTGATTCATGCCCTTTAACTGCAGGTGGCTCCTAGCTACTCAACACATTATACCTGCTGGAATGGTAATGGAGAGAAGAGCAATTTGGGGGTCTGCAATGTAGCCAGCAAAGGAGACAGACATCTGCAATTTCTCAGGTTAGCTGAAAGAAGCAGCCTTCTGAGGGGCTCTCATGATATACCCTAAAGCCTTCTTTTCCCCATTCCTCTGTAGTGATTTCTGGAAATTTATCAAAGCCCTCTCCTTGAATTCAATTATTCCTCTTACTCTCACTCCTCCACCTTCTACAATTAAAAGGACAGTCAAACCTCTCTCTCTCTCTCTCTCTCCATCCATCAATCCATCCATCAATCCATCCATCCACATATCTGTTCCTGGCCTCAAGAGAATGGGCCTTCTCTAGATGTGCCGGGCCGGGCCTCTCTCTCTCTTTCTCTCTCTCTGATCTCCATCCTGTGAAAGTGGAGGCATCTGGACACAGATTTGACATTCTGGGCTTGGTTCCTATGGCAGAAGGTGGCCTTTCAAGTGCTGAGGTCCCCGACTGTTTTAAGGCTTTCGAAGTCAAAAACAGCAGCTTGAATTGGGCCCCGGAAATGGCCATGATTCAGAGCTAGGGTGCACACTAACACATTGCCCCAAAAGAGGGCAAAAGAAGCTGCACACATGCCTAGAATGTGCGTGTGCTAATTTATATGCATAGATGCAGATTTAGAAATCATTACTGCAGTGTAAATAGAAAAATGCACCTCACTATAGTGGACAAGATTATGAGCAGGTCACCCGCATGGCTGCTCAATCTGTTGTCCAGGTGATGACTGTTGACGGGCAGCTTCAAGGCCCCACTCTCCCTTCTTATGGGTCTTCATTGACCTGTCTTGAACTGGACAGCCCTTCAAACACAGGATACTTTCAAACAGAGGACTGTCCCCTATAAAATATGACAGATAGGCAGTCTATGCAGAGTCCTATGTGTATATAGCCTTCTCCTTGTCCCTTCAGCCAGAGCAGCTAGACTGCACTGGTGGGGACTAGGAAGAGGGCCTTTTCTGTGGCGGCCCCCATACTGCGGAACTCTCTCCCCAGTGACCTCTGCCATGCCCCCTCTCTGCTGAGCTTCCGCCGCTCACTAAAAATGTGGCTGTTCAGGTGGGAATATGGGGTGGGCTAAGGTTTTTAAATTTTATACTGTTTATACTGTATTTTATTCTGTATTTTATTATGCTGTACAGTGGCAGGTTTGCCGGCCAGATGGGCGATCCACAGATTTAACAAATAAATAAATAAATAATAAATAAATATGGGCCTCTCATTGCTGGTTATGGTAGACCAGCCTTCTCCAACCTGGTGCCCTCCCCAGATGTGCTAGACTACAAGTCTCATGATTCCCAGCCTGGCTGGGAATTATGGAAGTTGCAGTCCAACACATCTGCACTTCACCAGGTTGGGGAAGGCTGTGACAGACAAAGGTTTGTGACTACATTAGATAGCTCTTCTGTAATGTTTCAAAGTCCACTCCCAAGTTCTTCTAGTAGTTCTACCATACCATACTCCGCCGGGGTAGCTACTATAGAGTCCTACCATACTCTGGAGTCCTTCTAACCCAGGTTTTACTTAGGATTCAGGCTCTTGTTCCACAAGCTAGATATCAGCGCTGGCTCCAGGCTTTGGAGGGCTCTTAGGCAAGTCACCTTCAGTGGGCCCCTTCTCTCAGCGTCGAGACTACTACCTTCTTACTGCCATTGTCACCAGCTGCTATTTCCCCTCATCATTGCTACCGCTTGCTCGCTTGACAAGCAGAGAGCAAGCAGGCAGTGGCATCTACTGCTCCTCCTTCTCATCACCCCCACTGTCTGCGCCAGAGTGAGAGGCAGCTGGACATGCAGCTTGCAACTGTGAAGAAGAGGAGCAACTCCAGGGGGCTCTTTTCAGTGGGCCCCTGATGGGGTGTGGGCCCTCGGCAGGTGCCCCCAACCATGCCTACTTTTGATGCTGGCCCTGCTAGATATGCTCAAGTAGCCATGAAAGATTCTGGGAGGCCTCATTATATATATATATATATATATATATAAAACTTGTTTCCCTGAACACTTCTCTGCATTTTCCCAGGTATCTGAAGAATCGTATGTCTTCCCCTTCTGTAACTAGGAAAGCACGAACACTCCAGGATGACTTGTTGGATCATGCCCAAAAGCTGCACAGGGATGTCTGCCCAGTTTTGAGATGTACTTGATTTGTTGATTCCTTAACTCCCAGGGGTGACTAAAGAATTTATCTACATTCCCAAGGCTGCAGATCAGGGCTGTGGTCTTGAGTGAGGCCATTTTGAAGACAAGACCTTAATGCAGTCGCTTGAAGGAGAGGGAAGTCTCGAAATGGAAAAGTGATGCCAAAAGACAAGGCACTCTCTAAACTCAGAATTTCGGTTTGGCTAATGACCAAAGCAGACACATTTCAACATGGTTGCCAACTTTTGTTTAATTACTGGCCCTGCTCCAGCGCCTTTAAGGGCAGCCCAGCATGCAGAAATTTAGCAGGTGAAGGTTTTCCTGGCACAGGGAAAGTGGTGGAGAAAACATCACTTGCATGTCAGGCAGCTGTAAAACGGCACGGAAGCAAACAAACACGTTGGCACAGCTATTTTGGAAGTACTTCTAGAAGCTCGCCTCATGTAACATTTTTATTCACCAATAGCCGAGGGAGGAAAGAAAGAGAAAGAAAGAAGAAAGTAAACTGTGCGGTATACAAGGGCATATGGCTATGACACACTGGATGAAGGTGTCATTTCAATAGTGTATTTCACACCATGCTGAAAGGAAAGATTCACGTATTCCTGTCTTCCAGCATTATATTCCACCATGGGTCTTTCCCCCAACCTCGCACGCTGCCCACCCTGCAGGATATAACAGTTCTCCTCTGTAAATAAGAGCTACAGGCTCTCCCTGCCTCTCTCTATGGAAATATTATATATTACTGACATTGTAGAAATCTCTGTGTAGACTCTATAGGGGATAGTAAGTGCACCAGATCTTGTGCTCTGATGCCAAGGGCAAAAATACATGGCAGCTCCATAAATATCAAAGGAATGGTAATTACCTGCATTTCTATAGCACAATTCAAGTGTTGGAAAAACAATTAACGTGCATTATCTCAGAAATCCTTACAACAGCAGCCCTGTAAGGTAGGCCATTATTACTATTAGCTCCATGTTGAAGACTGTGGGGAGGGGCTGTGACAGAGAAAACAGTGTCACATCTTAGGCTGTCCGGAATTGTTAGGTCAGGGGGTAGGGAAGGACATGGATGCATCACACACTGTTGTGACTCTGCTTCCCTCCATGTAGGTTGCTGAGACTTGCCTGCCAGGCATTTAAGAAATGGCCAAAGGAAAGAGTCGGTGCACAAAGGAAATTTTTTAGTAAGTGCGCACCATATGTAAGACTGAAAAATGTGTTTACTACTTACATGATGTGAAAGTTAAGGGGGGCACCCTTAACTTATAATTTCCACACTCTTTGACTTTGGGCTCACAAGTGAAGTTGCAAGCACCTTAACTCTTCAACTGAAGGGGTTTTTTGTCCATGAATTTTCTAGATGTTTGGAAAGGGAATTTGCTTATTTACTTATTATCATATTTACTTATTATCATATTTATCGACTGCCTTTTGGTCATGAGGCCCTCAAAGTGGCATATGGAATAAATATTAGAACAATTTATACTAGTCTTGTGCACCAATGGCCTCTTGAAATTCTCCACCCTATATGTCGGCAGCAAAACTGAGGGGACAATTTCACCGAATTTCTCCTAGGGGGAGGAGAAATTCTGAACAATTTCTCACAGGTACAGCTCACCATTGGCAGGGGTAGTGGCACAGCTTCTTTTCCTTTTTGTTTGTAAGGGGTTTTTGGGTGGGCGGTTGTGCTGCAACTGTGTTGGTAGCTTGCCCCCCCCATTTTGCATCCTCCAAAATGCAGGTGTGATGGGGGGCGCAGTGCGGTGTTTAGCACTAGGGAAGAGGTGGAGTTAGTACTGTACCTAAATCTGTCCTCTAATTTCTTGAACAATTCCTTTTCCCCAACGAAAGAGACTTCAATTGTTCTGCCTCATTCTCGGAGTGCTTTATAATTTATTTGTGTGGTGTTTTTGAGCTTGCCTAATCACTGTGAGGTGACCATATGTGTGTTTTCTTTCTGTTACACATCTCTCCGTTGCTCTGCAGCCTCCCAGGTTGCCTGCGTTTCCTGATGTGAAGTGCAGAGGAATTCCCTCATTATGTTTTCCCCTGGGCTTTAATTGAGATGTGGGAAGCCAAAGAGACTGCAAGCTGCCAGAGAGATAATTGTACAATGAAAAACAGGACACGCATGCACACTCCTTCCTTGGTCACATCCTAAGTAATGTAAGCAAAAGAAACCCAAACCCAACCACTGAGAATTTCTTTGAAATTTTCTTCATTATTGAATTGCTTATCAAAAGCAATTTCTTTTCTATCAAATTGAATGAGAATGGTTGGGGAAAAAATGTGGGAGAAATTTTCAGCACAGCACCAATTTAAACAACTAAGGTTAAAAATAGAGACTTAAAACCTAAAAAAGAATAAAACTAGCTGCCATCCCTTAAAGGCCAACAAACACTGAGCAGAATAGGAATGTCTTTGCTGCCTGGCAGAAACTGAACAATGAAGGGGGCGGCAGCTTACGCAAATTGCAGCCGTTTTAAGGAAGTTTCCCCTGTTTTTTTTATGTAAATAATGTAGCACCGGGGACCCAGAAGTCCAGTGAGCGCCTCGGCGAGCGCATCAGCTGGCGCGCGCGGGGTGTTCAGGGCGGATCGTGCAGCAGGGGTGCTCACTGAGCACCCTGCGAGCCGAGCACCGGGGTAAGTGCACAACCCTTCAAGGGGCTAATCTATCCTCTCTACAGAAGGAGTTCTGAATCAGGGTGCTGCCACAAAAAAGGCCCTGTCCCGTGTTCCCTTCAACCTAACCTATTTTGGTTGTGGGACAAGTAACAGGGCTTCAAGCAAGATCATAAGCTATGAGCAGTTTCATATGGAGGAGGTAGTCTTTCAGATATCCTGGCCTTAAGTCATTTAGGACTTTATAGGTAAGAACCAGCACCTTGCATTGGACCCAGAAACAGATTGGAAGCAACAGATGCAGGACTGGTTTAATACGGTCTATAAAGTACACACCAGTAAACAATTTGACTGTAGCATGTTTTAGCAATTGCAGTTTCCAAATCCTCTTCAAGGGCAGCCCCACATAGAGTGCAGTAGTCTGAATGGGAGGTGACCGAGGCATGCATCAGTGTGAAGAGATCCATCTTTTCCAGGAAGGGCCAGGTCAGGTGTGTGTGTAGCAGAATTCTTTTAAACTTCAGTATAGCTCTGTAATTAGTATATACATACTATTTTTTTTCCAGTGTTGAAAGTACTTCACACACATTATCTAGGACTGCAATCCTATGCACACTTACCTGGGCATAAGTCACATTGAACTCGATGGGGCGTACTTCTGAGTCGGCATGTATAGGATTGTGATCAGTAATCTTTATATCAACCTTGCAAGGTAGGCTCCAACCTGGAAGATTCCATCTGCCAATTAGAGAAGTGACAGCTCTTCCCCCCGCCTCTTCAGAATGGCCAGGTGACTTGTGTGGCACTATTTGCACTCAGCGCAGCTTTAATTTAAAGTGTGGGCTTTGAAACCTCATCACTTTAAAAGTACAGATCTAATTTTTCACCAACCATAGCGTGGCAGACCCCTGCAGTATCCTTGAATTTTTGACATAACCTAAACTAGTAAAAGGGGAAAGTGAATGTATGTTGTGGGTGGACAGGAAAAAAATCATGAATTGTGGGAAGGGTGGAGTTCAACCTGGCCTTTTTTTTTTTTTTTTTAAGCATGCTATAACTCAGCCATTTTTCTTTGGGTTTTTCTGAAATGTGGCACAATTACAACCTCTCCCCAGGTAATTTCTCTGTGCCAAGTTTCATACTTTTCAGACAAATCATCTTTATTTTATAATGAATGCAATTTTCTGACTGGGTAGAATGTTGAAAAAGCCAGACATCTTAACTAAAAAGCCACCCTCTATAAAACCACCCAGTTCCCAAGATTACATTGCAGTGAGTATACCATGAGCAAGGAACAGAACTTAGAATGGGGTCGTAGAGAGGAAAAGGCGGAGCTATGCAGGTATGCACAGGCTTCATTGTCAGTGGCTGGGGGCAATGGGGGCAGTGAGTCGGTTTAGCCCCAACTGCATTGGTGTCCTCAAGTGTACCTCTTACTCTTTCATCTCTCTTATAACCATAATCTACCCGGACACTACGCTCAGCATCTGGGGCCTTCCTCCGACTGCCGCCCCCAAGGGAGGCTCGGAAGGCGGCGACAAGGGGGAAGGGCCTTTTCTATGGTAGCCCCATAACTGTGGGACAGCCTCCCCACTGACCCCCGCCTGGCGCCAACTTTACTATCTTTTCGGCGCCAGGTTAAAACTGCCCTCTACGCTGAGGCATTTAATAGCTGCAAATAGCACATGGGGGTGATGGTTATGTCATCTTTTTATCCAGTCTATTTTTACATCTGTCTTAGCTATTTTAGTAATTTTAAAAGTGTTTTTTAAAACGTTTCTGTAAATGTTTTGATGTTTTTATTGTTTGTATTTTTTTTATACTGCATTTTATTGTAAAATTGTATTTTTATTGTATAATTGTGTTTTATTATGTAATTTTTATTAACCACCCAGAGAGCTTTGGCTACTGGATGGTATAGAAACAATCATCATCATCATCATCATCATCATCATCATCATCATCATCTGACTGGTTGCCATCATCCAAATGGGGAACAATAAAATGCTGCACTTGGGGAATAACAGTGTAGTGGGAGTAAAACACATTTTAACACACATGACATGAGGTGGTGGCCCAGCCACTTCCAACAGGGACCCCATGAGGGGAGAAATGCTTGTCCTCCCTTTCTTGAAGTCCACTCCAAGATTGACCACTCCAATGACCTCTTCCACACAGAGCAACCTTCCCCAACCTGGCGCCTTCCAGATGCTTTGGAATACAATTCCCATCACCCCTGAACACTGGGCATGTTGGATGGGGTTGATGGGAGTTGTAATCCCAAACATTTGAAGGGCACCAGGTTGGGGAAAGCTGTTCTAGTGGTTGTGTTTGGTTTGGAGAAACAGAAGTCAGGGCCACAACTGAGAAAGCAAACCCCTCTACTGTCCCTGTTTGAGCCAATGACCTCAATGAGGGACGGCAAGGTGGGGCACATGGGAGGAGAAGTAAAGAAGTGTAGATGCGGATGGTAGCAGAACTCTCTGTCCTCCTCTGTCCTGCCCATCAACTATGACAGGCCTTTAACTAGAAATGTAATAATAATAATAAAAAAAATCTGTGCCGGAAGGGAAGAAAAATGTGTGGCCAGGGGGTTTGATCCAAAACCCATTGAAGAAAATGGGAGCCTGTCATTTAAATTGAATGGAGTTCCATCAGACCCTAAATGCACAAGCGGATATTAATATCCATTCATCAATGTTCAGGCTGAAGGGTATGGAGAGAGAGAGAGCTTTTACCCTGCTTTAGAGAGTTTGTCTTCTCAAGATAATGCTAAAGTACGCCTGATAAAGATGATTGTTATCTTGGCCCATAAAAGATGCTTCCTGTGACAATGAAAAGTTATTTTTCTCTTGGGAATAGACTAGATCATAGAAAATAGCTAGTGCTGAGCAAAAATTCCTAAGATAACACTTTTCAGGCCCAGTTCCTATGTCATGACCATGCTGGAGTATGGGGTCCCATCACATAAGAATAAAAACATAAGAGCTGTGCTGGATCAGACCGGAGGCCTATCTAGTCCAGCATTCTGTTCCCACAGTGGCCAACTAAATGCCCCAATGGGAAGCCCACAAGCAGGACATGACCGCAATAGCACCCTCATGCTTGTGTTCCCAAGCAACTGGTATTCAAGGGCATACTGCCAATGATCCAGGAAGTAGCATGTAGCCACCATGACTAGTATCACATGTTCTGGCTGCGTGTATTGGCCAGCCATTATTCTCAGCTTGCACAAGCCCTCTCTCTCCTCTGTCATCTCCTGCAATTCATGCCATGCTTTGTAGAACTACTATGAAGCTATGTGGGTCTCTCTTGAAACTTCTGACCTTCTCGAACAGCCTGGTGCTGAGTGACTCTCTCTTGCTTGGTGTTGATTGGAATCAGAGAGAGAGAGAGAGAGAGAGAGACTTGGCCTGGTTCTGATTTTCTCCAAGGCCCAAAGACTAGTGAGAGGCAAGACACCACCCTAAATCTCAGGGCCTAAGCAACTGGCACGTTGGAGGGGTTGGGGTGGGTCTCCTGCACTTGGTATGAAGTGAGAGATCTCTCCTCTTCAGAGTTGTCTGTAATGCACAGAGGACACATAGGAAGGGGTTCTCTCATTTCATGCTGGGCATGCAGGGAAGGGAAACTGGTCACACAAATTACATCTATGATGGAAGATGATATATAACAAAACCAGCTGTTTGGCCCACCAGTGGTCCTGATGGCAATGGTTCATCGAATTCATAGCTAGATTGTTGCCCACAACAGCTGCTTCAAAACATACATTCTGGGGTGCCATGTCCCAAATGCATGAGGAGTCAGCCGTGCCGTCGGTGCCCACGCATTATGTCCAGCATTACTATGCTCCCTGCTTCTGCAGGTTTCTGAGCAGCTGCAGGAGTGCAGCAATTAGGCTGCCCCCTTATGAATTGCCAGAAAACGCAGCACCAGGGACCCGGAAGTGACGCGATGGGATCCCCATCATGTCACTTCCGGGTCCGGGAATCACGGATGAGTGTGGGGGGGTGATCGCCAGGGACCCAAACGCAGCGCCAGGGACCCAAACGCAGCGCCAGGGACCCAAAAGTGACGTGACAGGATCCCCGTCACATCACTTCAGGGTCCTGGAGATTCACGGGATGCATCGAGCGAAGGTAGGTAGGTAGGTCGCGCGGGGGTTCGGGGGGTTCGAGCTCAGCAATTTCACGGAGCTTCCCCCCCCCCCGCTTCAAATACATCCCTAGTGACAGGGCCGGTACTACCATTAGGCCAACTAGGCAGCTGCCTAGGGCGCAGGGCTAAAGGGGGCGCCAGAAATGCCTTGGGGAAAAAATACAGCACTCTCAAGTGGGAAGGGGGGCGTTAAATATCTGACCAAACTGCCTTGAACCGGTCCTGCCTAGTGACCAGGTGGCATGTGCGCCTTGCTCAGTCTGCTGCCCTGCTCTTCCTTCTGATGGTTCTTGATCTTTAAATCAAACTTGGACTGGGGAGCCTTTCAAATAGAGGAGTGTCCTCTGTAAAAGAGGACACATGGACACTTTAAGCTGGGTTTACCATGCTTTAGCAATCAACTGAATCCATCCCTGCTGTGTTCATATTGAGGTTCTGGGATGATGAGGTCTAGAGAGAAGGCTAGTTCGTGGCTAGTAAGACTGAGAAGATTTAAGGCAGGTGTGGATTCTCTAGATGTTGGTGCAATGCAACCCTCATCAGTCTGAGTCAGCATAGCTAATGGTGAGGGATGATGGGAGTTCCATACCAACAACAGTGGGAGGGCCACATGTTCACCATATCTGGTTTAAGGGATGTGTCCAAGCTATAACATGGCAGATTGTTGCAACAAATGGGAATCCTATTGAGCCACACGTTGCTGTAGATCAGGGTTGTCAAACCTCTTTGAACTCGAGGGTCGAATTCAGTTTTGGAGAAGCCCTTGGGACCAGCTTTCAGTGGTAGGTGTGGCCAAAAATATAAGTGGTGGAAGCAAAAATGCCAAACATACCAGCATATTTTAGATTAAAGTTCTTACTGCTAGTGACTAAGCCTTAGGAGAGGCAATTCAACCTTTTAGAATGGGGGGGGGGGAGCATGTAAAAGCTGGGAAACCACCAAATGATTGGCAATCAGAGGAAAGGGGTGGGACCAGAGGAAGGGGTCATGGCCATCCAGGGAACCCCAGAGGGCTGGATTGGGAGCCCAGGTAGGCCAGATTTGGCCCGCTGGCCTGAGGTTCAACACCCCTGCTCTATACAAATTGAGCACACCCACATTATTGTAGCTAGGACATCCACAATGGCTGGGTTCAGACAACACACTAACCCACAGTAAGGGTTAAGTATGGGTTCAGTGTGGGTTGTCATTGAATCATGGATTGTTGTTGAAATGTGGGTTATTGTGTTGTATGAACCCAGCTCTGCTATCAAGTCCTGGCTTGTTAACTCTGAATAGAGTTGGGAGTTGCACCTTGGGGGGGGTGCTCTCCTCTCCACGATGAGCAGCCCCCCCGAAGCCCGTATTCTCCGCGGTGCTGAGTGATTCTCCAGCCACCCTCCGCACCGCTTGGGCAGCTGCGCCAGCAGCGCAGGGTCCCATCGTGTCATTTCCAGCTGGCTGGAAATGACGCGACGGGACCCTGCACCAACGCAACGGAACCCCCGTGCCTCATTTTTGGCGTAGAAACCAGGGCAACATGGCTTAAAACTGCCGTTTTAAGCCATGTTGCACTGGTTTCTACACCAAAAACTCGGTTCCGTTGCGTTGGCGCAGGGTCCTGTTGCATCACTTCCTGGCGGCCAGAAATGATGCGACTGGACCCTATGCTGCTGGCGCGGTGGTGCAGCGGTGCAGCGTCTTGAACAGAGGGGCGAGTGGGCACCAGGTAAGGCCTGTGAATATGGGGGAGCACAAGTGGGGCCGATTTTGGCCCCATTTCAGCCCCCCGATATTCGTGGTAACATCTCTAACTGAACAACCCATGAAGAGAACCCATGGCTTCTTGTTGGGTTCTGAACTGTGGGCTGTTCACCATGGTTTGTTATCTCCTCAGCTGGGTTCAGACAACATGATAACCCACAATTCAACAACAACCCATGATTCAACAACAACCTACACTCAACCCTTGAGTGTGGGTTACTGTGTTGTCTGTACCCAGTCAATGACTCCCTTGACAACTCCCCTGCACCCTTAAATGGCCCAAATGATGCTCCTGACAATGTTACACAAAATTTCAATCTCAGTTCTCACCTTTAGACAAGTGATTCATCATTTATTTTCTTCTTTACAATGTTCTGTTAATAGAATTCTAATCAAAGAGGCTTTTTCTTCTTTAAAATCATTAAAAGAAGTCAAGCCTCCCACTACAATCAAATATATACATCATGTGCTGTCATATTGACTTCTTATAATTTACAGTTTGGGCCTGGTAGCCTTCTCTGAATGTGAGATGTGCAACAGGTGTTAGTAATAGTCTTTGCTGCTGGGTTCACCGCTTCATTTTTGTGATTAAAAAAGAAGGAGGAGAACAGACAGAGACAGAAACTATGACGAATATTCCAAAACTATTCTAAACATCCTTGCCACCATATGTACACGAAGCTGTGCACATGTATGGAATTTGAGCCTGAAGCCCCTTACTTGGAGAAGCATTTCCTTATCGGAAAAGATTGTCTTTGCTCCAGGTCACCGCAACCTGTTACTGGGTTTCCCACATTTCTAGCATTGCCAATGGATTTTGCCTATAGTGAAAATATGGAATTCCTGCCTGGGTGAAGAAGCATCTGTGGAATTTCAAAGAAAGCAAATGGAATTTCTTTCAATAGGACTAATGGAATGTAGGGATGGGTGATTCAGTTTGGTTTGGATAAGAATTTACCAAATTTTGCAAAGTTCTCCATATTCCAGGCTCTACTTGGGGGTCTATCTGAAGTCATGAAAACAGACTTCCATTTGCACAGTGGGACTTCCCCTACATCTCCTTTCACCCTGTGCTCCCCCCCCAAATCTGCTCCAGGGGGTCCCCCGACCCTCCAGAGCAGATGTGGGGGTTGCATGGGGGGGGCTGTAGGAGAGAGGGAGAATCCCTTCTGCTAGTGGTTTCCATTCCACTGGTGGATGGACACTATTGGATACAATCCTTTGTGAATAGTCACTGAAAGTTTGAGTATTTGGAGGATATTCAAAATTCACACAGCATAGAATCATAGAATCATAGAAAAGTAGAGTTGGAAAGGGCCTATAAGGCCATCGAGTCCAACCCCCTGCTCAATGCAGGAATCCAAGTCAAAGCATCCCTGACAGATGGCCGTCCAGCTGCACCTTGAATGCCTCCAGAGTGGGAGAGCCCACCACCTTCCTAGGTAGTTGGTTCCATTGTCCTATACCTCTAACAGTCAAGAATTTTTTCCTGATGTTTAGGTTTCCTGATGTTTAGGTTTAGGTTCCTGTAACTTGAGCCCATTATTCCGTGTCCTGCAAACGGATGATCGAGAAGAGATCCTGGCCCTCCTCTTTGTGACAACCCTTCAAGTACTGGAAGAGTGCTATCATCATATCATCCCTCAGTCTCCTCTTCTAAAGGCTAAACATGCCCAGTTCTTTCTCTCTCTTCTCATAGGGCCTTGTTTCCAGTCCCTATATCATCCTTGTTGCCCTCCTCTGAACCCTCTCCAGTTTGTCTACGTCCTTCTTAAAGTGTGGTGCCCAGAACTGGACGCAGTACTCAAGATGATTATTATTATTATTATTATTATTATTATTATTATTATTATTATTATTATTATTATATAATATTTATTTATCGCCCATCTGGCCGGCAACTGGCCACCCTGGGCGATGTACACAGAATAAAATACATAAATGCAATAAAATACATTTAAACAATATAAAAATTTTAAAATCTTAACCCACCCCATATTCCCGCCTGAACAACCAGGTTTTTAATGAGCGACGGGCCTAACCAGTGCCGAGTAAAGGGGAATTATCACTTCACGCGATTTGGATGCTATACTTCTATTAATGGAGCCCAAAATAGCATTTGCCTTCTTTGCAGCCACATAATGGGGGGGGGGCGGTTGGGTGGTGCAAATTAATTTCTGCTCTAAGAACTTTAATCCATCAGTTTAAACTGATGAACTACTGTGACTCAACAGCATCTGAAGCAAACTTGGTAAACCACAAGCCCCTATACAACACTGATTTTATCGCTTTTAAATTTAAAACTGGATGATCCTAGACTTAGTATATTCTGCAGTACATGGACACGACTGAGATGACAGCAGTATTTTTCCTTATTAGCAAATCCAGAAAATATCAATGTATGGATTTGTATAATAATGTGCTGATGGCCTGTGGACTGCTCCCTAACAGGTTATTAGACTCCACACTGCCGTTAAGAGCTTTTACCCATTTCTGCACATATGTGCAGTGCATACTTTCCCTTGGAGTTAGTGCAGCATTATAGGGTAGCTGATGTGCGTGATTCCAGGCATGGTGATATTTAGAATTGATCTTTTCTTTCTCAAGCTGCTGGTAATAGCTATGGCCTTGCTCCCAGTACTACCAAAACACATTTTAATTTGGAAATATTTCCTTAGCACTGAATCTGGAAATATTGCTTCACATTTACTTCCTTTGGGTCTTGAATTATTACTCAGAGGGCTCATTTGGAATCTTCAGCCTGCAACTTAAAATACAGGGTCTAGAAATATTTCGCGCTATGAAGTTTTTTTCTTTAATGTAGAGCTCAGCTTGAGTAAGTCAGGAGGCATGCCAAATAGTTCAAAGAAGTTTGCCTTCGCTTGACCTTGTAAAGCCAAATTGCTTAATTCTAGGGATGGGCAAATGCAGTCTATTTACAGTCTGTGTCACTTTCACATGTGTTCACCCATAACACCCTTGTGTCTCATGTATGTATTAATCAGCAATGTTTGTTTGTTTGTTACTGCTTTTTTCTCCAAGGAGCCATACATGATCCTCCCCTTCTCCATTTTATCCTCACAATAACCCTGTGAAGTAGTTTAGACTGAGATTTGATGACTGGCCCAAAGCGACTCACTGAGCTTTATGGCTGAGTAGGGATTTGAACCCTGGTCTCCCTTGACCTAGTCCAACGGACTGACTACTATACTGCACTGGCTCTCCACATGAAATCCACATGAAAATTCACATTTAAATTAGTATTCTTGATCATGTGGAGAGCCTCCACGGATACAGGAGACTCTCCTCTGCACAAAGTCACCCTACATGAGTAGAGGACAACCAACATGATGAAGGGGGCGGGGCTAGCACACACTCCCTCCTCTCATGATCAGTATTTCCGGATTATAAAATGCCTGGATAGGGCTTGGGGTGGCCAAATGTGCATGCACTACACTTGATGATTGGCAGCTGTATGTTTTAACTACATAGTAAATGTTCTAATTAAGATATTCTATTTGGCAGCCCATTCACATGTGCAAGTTGTCATTTCTTGTTTCAGTCGTCAAGTAATGAACATGCATGTGTGAACCAGCCCTTCAAGATCTGGTGTAGTGTGCAGCTAAGAATGTGAGCTGTGATCCCTAGGTCAAAACTCATCCAATTCATGAACTCATTAGCTCCAAAGCAAACAAATATCCCTTAACCTCTCATCTCCAGTATGAGGATAATACCGTATTGCTCCGAGTATAGGCCGCTCCTGATTATAAGCCGCACCCTTAAAGTTTGGTGCTATTTAAAAAAACTAAATTTTTAACTTTTAAAAACTTTTTAAAACTTCCATGAGTGGCGGCCGCTGCTGGGGCAGTCTCCGGCCGCTCAAGTCTTCCCCCAGGCGCTCGAGCGGCAGCATCTCCGCAGCAGCCGCTTCCGTGAGCAGCAGCCGCTGCTGGGGGCAGACTGCAGCCGCTCGAGTCTTCCCCCAGGCGCGGGGCGGTATTTTTTTGGGGGGGCAACATTCCGATTTTAGGCCACACCCCTAGTTTAAAGCCTTACATTAGGGGGGGGGAAAGTGAGGCCTATACTCGGAACAATACGGTAATATTGATCTGCCTTATAGGGTTGCCAGGATTGCCAGGATAATGTGGATGTAGCATTTTCCACATTCCAAAGCTATATAAGCTGCGGGCCTTCTCAGTTGTGGCACCCCATCTATGGAATCAACTCCCCAAGGAGGTCCGCCTGGCACCTACCCTCTATTCTTTTAGGTGCCAGGTGAAGACCTTTTTATTTACCCAATATTTTGATGGATGATTTTATTCCTTTTATTCTTTTTATTATCGCTGCTGTACCTCGGGATTGAATTGATTTGGCTGCTTGTTTTTACCTTGGTGTATTTTAATATGTTTATGTTTTTGTTGATTTTATTGGTTTTTTGGAATTGTTTTTGTAATCCGCCCAGGGAGCCTTTTGCCTGATGGGCGGTAAATAAATGTTTTAAATAAATACATAAATAATAAATAAAATATAAAATTGGGGGAGGAGCCTTCGCTGGCTATGGAGCAGTAGCTTTTCTGCCGAGCTCCCGGAATGATTTGAAAACATCTGCAAATACACAGGAAAGACAAATCGTGAGTTTAAACTCCTTTGCTGTTTACTTTCTGGAAGGTATGCAGATGTAGAGCTAATAAAGAAATAAAAAGAATAGCTTTCTTTTGATGTGCTTCGCTCTGGATTGTTTATGAGCTCCAGACGGGTGAAAAAGTCCCTACCCCCTCTTTGGAAACGCGATCGGGCGCATCCCTCGGATAACAGTTTGAAAAGGCTAATTAGGATCCTTGACACTAAAGATATTGAATTTTCTTATCAAACTGAGCAACTGGGTCCTGATAAGAAGCTACGAGGTAGTGAAAGTTCCGAGACAGCGAGGGGGAAGGGCGGAAAAATGGCGGATTCAGCTGGCAAATTCCCTGCTGGTGCCAAGCCAAAGTCAACATCTCCAGCTAAGCTTAAAGGGGCAGCACCAGATTGGGAGAAAATTTTTTACAGTTTCAAAGCTCTATGGAAGCAGGCCAGCAGAAACAAATAGAAGCAATTGAGAAATTTCAAAAACTGCATCAAGAAGATATGAAGCACATGCGAAAGACCATAGATCATTTAGGGGTTCAAGTTAAAGAGCTGCAAGTTAGAGTGGATAAGGTGGAAAAACTCCAGGTGAAGGATGAAAAAAGTTTTGAAAAGTATGAAATGAAATTTAATGAGATGGAAATACAGATGATCAACATGCAAGACAGGCAACGTCGTTCCAACATTCGGATCAGAGGCTTCCCCATGGAGATGGGGGAGACTGGATATAAGTTAAGAGGCAGTATTTTGGAATGGATGAATGAAGCTGTCTCTGGAGAAACAATTCTTTGGGATGATATGGACATTGAGATTGTGCATAGAGTGGGAGCATTAAGGCGTGGTATGACATCCAGAGATGTTGTACTGAAATTTGCAAATTTATACAAGAAGGATGTCTTCATGAAAGAGATTAGAAAGAAAGGTCAAGTAGCTTTTAAGGGGGCTACTTTGCAAATCTACAATGATCTTTGTCAGCAAACAATAAGTGGAGGCGAAGTGTTAAACCGTGTACAGCAGTCTTGATCAGAAAGGGATTACAATACAATTGGGGTTACCCAGTTTTTCTTACTTTTGTGTGGAACAGTAAGAGATACAAGATCTCATCATGTGATCAAGGCATGGGCCTGCTGGGAGAGTTGGGGCTTCATGATGATGCGGAGGGTCCAGAATTGATGGGTCAACTGGAAGAAGAAGGAGCCAGTGGAGGAATTGTATAAGAGGTCGTTTCAACACGAGAAGATAAAAGAAATAGAAAATGTTTTATAAAGAAGTTATCCGGGAGGGAATGAGGGGCTGCTGTTCGGGCTGGTGATGGGTCCTTTCCCCCCCCCCTGGGATAGGTGGGTAGGTTTAGGGTGGGGCAAGTTGCCCTGGCTTAGCAGGGGGGATAGTTTAGATGAATGTGGGGGTGGGTTAAGGGGTATGTTATTGTGTATTATTTTCACTTTTGGGGACCAAAAAAGAAAAAATGATGTTAATAGATGGATTATAAGTTAAGAATTTCAACTTTAAATGTTAAGGGGCTAGGTTCAGTTACTAAGAGGAGGCGAATAGAAGCACTTCTTAAGAAGGATAAGGCAGATATTATATTCTTGCAAGAAACGCACCAGGCAAGGAAAGGAGTCAATGAATTGAAATTGAGGTGGTCTAGAATATATGAGATAGCATGTGGATCATCTAAATCACGAGGAGTAGCAATTATAATTTCAAAGAATTGTGGTTTTAATGTTTTAAAGGTGAAAAAGGATGATACAGGTAGATATATTATAATGTATGGGACCTTGGGAGGGGAAGAATATGTTATTGTTAATGTTTATGCTCCTAATCAAAATCAAGGAGAATTTTATCAACATGTGTTTAAAGAAATGGGTAATTTTCAAAATCAAAGGGTTATTATGGCTGGGGACTTTAACATGGTATTGGATAGAAGAAAAGACAAATCCAATCCGACGAGAGAAGATCAGAGAAATAATCTAACGATCTTGAATAAGTTAATTAGTAAGGAAGGGTTGCTAGATGTTTGGAGAGGGGTCAAGGGGAATGAGGAAAGATATACATTTTACTCATCAGCAAATAAGAATTATTCTAGGATAGATTTTATTTTTGTGTCCAGGACACTGTTTTCAAGGGTCCTGGGCACAGAGATAGGAGTGATAAAAGTTACAGATCATGCTTTGGTTAACATGGATTTGAAGATACATACGGATTATAGAGAAGCGAAAAGATGGAGATTGAATTGTAATATTTTTCGTTATAAACATTTAACAGAGAAAATAGAGAAGGAATTGAGGGAAATTTGGGAATTTAATCAAACAGAAGACTGTACTGAAGCGATAATATGGGATACAATGAAGAGTGTAATGAGAGGAATAGGATTGAGAGAGGCAATAAATTTGAGGAAACAACAAGAAGTTTTGTATCAAAAGCTAGAGGGGGAGATTAGGGATTTGGAAAAGAAGTATTTAGAGAAGAGGGATAAAAAGATTTTTGCAGAATTACAGGGTAAAAGGAAAGAATTGGAGAATAAAGAACTGGACAGGGTACAAAGGAATTTGATTTACACAAAAAGGGAGTATTTTGAGAATAGTAATAAAAATTCTAAAATGTTGGCTAGATTAGCACAAAAAAAAAAGAAAAAAGCTTAGTGGGGATGATTAAAGATAAGAGGGGTAAAGAATATAATCTAGTAAAGGATAAATTGAAAATTTTTCATGAATATTATACGGAGTTATATAAGGCAGGAAAATGGTCGGAAGCTGAGAGTAGAAGATATATCGAGAAAAATTTAAAAATAAAAATCCAGGATGAAGATAGAGAGAAAATGGAGCAACCATTCACAGAAATTGAAATAGAAAGTGCTATAAATAAATTAAAACAGGGGAAAATCGCCAGGACTGGATGGTCTGGGGGCGGAATATTATAAAGTCTTTAAAAAAATGTTAATTCCGAAGTTAAAACGGTTGTTTAATGATATTTTACAGGGGGGAGAGATCCCCCCGTCATGGAAACAGTCCTTGACTATTTTAATCCCGAAACCAAGGAAGGATTTAGCAGAACCAGGTTCTTACTAGACCAATATCATTAATTAATCAAGATGCTAAACTATTGACAGCAATTTTAGCTAGAAGAATGAATAGTTTTCTAAATAAGTATATAGGGATAGATCAATGTGGGTTCATTCAAGGAAGACAAATGGCAGATTTAACAAGAAGGGTTCTGAATATAATTTATTTAATAAAGAAAAATAATTTGAAAGCGGGGGTTCTTGCATTGGATATTTTTAAAGCCTTTGATTGTGTGGAATGGCCTGCATTAAAGATGTTAATAAAAACTATGGGGTTTGGAGAAAAATTTATAGGTATTACTAACCAATTATATACTCATAATGTCACGTCGGTAATTGTAAACGATGGAATAACAGAAACTATTAGCCTAGGCCGGGGAACTAGACAGGGTTGTCCCCTTTCCCCAGTATTATTTGTGTTAGTTATGGAATTGTTAGCGAATTCGATAAGACAGGAGAAGAAATTACTGGGGATAGGAATAGAGACCAAATGTAAGATAAACCTTTTTGCAGATGATATCTTGTTAACATTAGAATGGCCTATAGAAAATTGGGATTGGATAGAGAAACATTTAGATGAATTTAGAGAAGTAACAGGGTTAAAAGTTAATTGGGATAAATCGGAGATAATGACATTTAATTATAGTAAACTGGAGGAAAGGGGATTTAAACAAAGGAGAGTGGATATAAAGATAAAAAATATAATTAAATATTTAGGTATTGATATATTAAAAGATATGGATAAAATAGGGGAATGTAATTTTAAAAAATTAAAAGATGAAGTTAAAAATCAAATAGAGGATTATAAAAAATTGGGATTATCGTGGTTTGGTAGGATAGCTTTGATTAAAATGAAGATTTTACCGAAGTTTAATTTTTTATTTAGAATGATACCATATAAGATATCGGAGAAAGAAATTAAAGAGTGGCAAGTAATGTTAAATAGCTATTGTAATGGGGGGGAAAAAATCAAGGATTACTAAGAATAGATGGTATAAAGCTCAAAAAATAGGGGGACTTGGTCTCCCTAATTTAAAATGGTATTATATAGCTAATCAACTTAGATATATCATGGATATTATTGTTAGAAAATATTTTATGTGGTGGGAAATAGAAGCATTTGAATTGGGTAATAGGGTGGATAAATTCTTATTTACAAAACAAGGACATATTATGACAAAAACATTAGAAAATCCCTTTTTAAAAAATATGTTAGAAATTTGGGGTAGAAATAAGGAAATATTTTTACCAGGTATATCCCCGCTTACTCCAGTGGTGGTTATGGAAGATTTTTCCGAGAATGTTAGACATTTAGAACGAATTTTTAGAGAGAAAAAGGTGATAACTTTAATGGATTGGCTGGAAAAAATGGAGACAAGACAGCAAATAATTGATAGGGTTGGGGCAGGAAGAATTTCTTGGTTAAATTTAATTCAATTAGTACAATGGGGTAAGAAATGGAAGAGGAGACATGAGCATGAAAGGGATTTCACTGCATTTGAGCAGGTGGTTATGTCTAGAGAACTTGTAGAAGGAAATGCATCAGCTAGGGGTCTTACAAAGATGTTATATAAAATGTTGCAGAAATCAGAAGAGCAAGCAGAAAATCTTAAAATAGTTTGGGATACAGAGTTTGAAGAGGAAATATCAAAGGATGAGTGGAATAAGATTTGGGATAGGCGAATATTGAAAAATATGTCTATAAGAATTAAAGAGAATTTTTATAAGCTAATTTGGAGATGGTATTTGACTCCAGTGAGATTAAATAGAATAGATAATAAATGTTCTCCAATGTGTTGGCGAGGATGTCAGGAATTGGGTACATATGCTCATATGTGGTGGAGTTGTAAAAATGTAATGGATTTTTGGAAAATGATTTTTGAGGAAATATCAGAAATTGTTGGAGTTGATTTAGAGGTATGCCCTAAACTAGCTTTGCTAACAATAACGGAAAAGGTGATCGGTTCTCAAAATGTTAAAGAATTAATCATAAATTTGTTAACGGCGGGTAGACTAATGATAGCAAGGAAATGGAAAATCCAGCAAGTTTTCACTATTACTGAATGGTATAAGGAAGTATGGGATATGGCTTTGAATGATATGTTGACTTGTAATATTAAATGCAAAAGGGGTCAATTAAAGAAAAATAATTTTAAGGATATTTGGGGTTTATTTTTGGAATATGTGTTTAAAAGGGGGAAAGGGAGTTTACCCTGTCAAGATATGTTGTATTTTTGGAATAATGAACAATTATAGAGTTATTGGATTGTTTGGTCCCATGGTGATGGGAGCACAATATTAGTTATGTGTGTATGTTATTTTCTTTGTATTGTTTTAAAATTTAATAAAATATTTAAAAAATAAAAAAAAATAAAATTATTTACAAGTACTACTTGCAATATCAGAAACTGTGTTTATCTGAAAGATCAGGAAATGTGACCACTCAGACTCGCCACCTGGGGTTTGTCATATGGGTTGAGATGTCATGCTGGGGAAATGAAAATTAGCTTTTGTACAGGAGTCAGGATCTCCATGTCAAATCGATCAAATTATCCCAATGCAAGGAGTATCAGGTGTGGAGCACTGAGTAGGATCAAGATATAGAACTCAACAGAAAGCACAAAAGGACTGAATGAAATTAAGCCTGAGGATCTGTCAAAATCAAGCAAACTGGAAACTACAACTGCAAGTTTTAGTCAGTAATTGAGCACGAGGGCAGTTTTATTGCAAGAAGTACTATCTGGAAAACCAAGACATATTGAACTATTCTCTATTTAATCAATTAATCAATGTATAGACTACTTGCCTATATCTAAAAAAGATACCTTGAAGTGGTTTAAAATATAAAAGTTTAAAATTCAAAATGTCCACAGTCGAAATGTTTAAAAACCAGGGATGTTGAAGAGTCCTTGGTCTCGAGTCACGAGTCGAGTCACGGGTCTTTGGACCCGAGTCTCGAGTCCGAGTGAGAGTCCTTGTTCCAAAATGGTGACTCACGAGTCACGAGTCACTCCCAAAGCTGACTCCACGAGTCCCTATTAAAATCAATGGGGGTTTTCCTAACAAAATAAGGCTACTTCAGATGTGTGGCTTAAATAAATTCTAGGCACAAGTGTGCCTTTTTATTTCAAAACTCTGCAACTGATTTTGGCAAGAACAGACCAGGCAGAAAAACCCAAAATAACCAGGCAGGCAGAGGAGGCAGGGAACCCCAAAGCAGGCAGGCAGAGGCAGCCAAACCCAAAATGTCTGAAAGGTTGCATTTTAGAAAAATGATTTTTTTAAAAAAGAAACTTGCTGTACTTCCTAAAACTTATCCATGTTGCATTTGAAGATCATGATTTTTTCTAAATGTTTGGCCCCCATTCTGGAACGGTGAGATCTCATCACAATTCCACCCTCACTGAACACCCGCTCCACTGGTGATGAACTTGCTGGAACCAAAAACACACTCAGAGCAGCCACACAGAGTAATCTCAGGTCCTTCTTCTGCCTCTCCCAAGTACGCAACACATCAATCAAAATAAATCTTGACACACTGTTGGGGCTGCACTCCTGGTAGCCGTCCATAGTGGCCGAGCAGCGGCACACCTCGCTTCCATGCGCTCTTCACCGGTGATCGCGCTCCTCTCCACTCCTTCTGGCACAGCCCAGGGATGTTGAAGAGTCCTTGGTCTCGAGTCCCGAGTCGAGTCTCGAGTCCCATTAAAAATATTGGGTACTCGAGTCCGAGTCGAGTCAGAGGGGGGACTCAGTCCGACTCACGAGTCGAGTCCTCGAGTCCGAGTCCCCATCCCTGTTAAAAACAGAATAAAAAAAATGTCTCCATTAAAAACATTTTTAAAAACCTATTCTCAATCAAATCATTTAAAATCAGAGAACTAACAGTCAACAAAGTGGGCAGCACAATCAGTTGGAAGCCCTGGGTGAAAAAGTAGGTCTTTAACTGGTGCCTAAAACATGTTACAGTTGGCACCTCCCACATACCAAGGGGGAAGGCATTCCACAAAGAAAGCTTTGAGAAGGCATCCCCAAAATCTCTCCAAAAGGAACAGTGATTGATCAGGGTCAGTTACCAGAACATTAGGACTATCCTGGGCAAAGCAGCTTACTTTGGTGTATTGGGTTAAAGCAAATTCAGCTCACCAGCCCAGCAATACACCAGTCTGGTGTAGCGGTGAGAGTGTTGGACTAGGAATAGGGAGACCCAGGTTCAAATCCCCACTTGGCCATGAAGCTCACTGGGTGACCTTGGGCCAGGTACCAACTCTCAGCCTAACCTACCTCACAAGATTGTCATGAGGATAAAATAAATGTGTGTGTGTGTGTGTAGACCATGTATTTTGCCCTGAGTTCCTTGGAAGAAAGGTGGGATATGATAGTAATAAATAGATAAAATAAATGTACAATGCAAATGATTGTAGGCCAGACACAGGTCAGATATGGAAAGGTAGCAGAGATCAGATCCACCTCAGAGCAGGGCCAACCCAGGTCTGCTTCTGGTTTTTGCCCGGTGCAGAGCAGACATGCCTTTTCAGAGCCATCATACCAGAAATGTTGCTTGAATTAGGGGTGGGCGATCCGCCCACCGCTCGACTCGTGGCGCACAAGCCAAGCGCTGCTGCTGTGCGAGCCAAGCCAAGCCCAAAGCAAGTGCTAGCTGAGGCGCTCGCTGGACTTCCAGGTTCCTGGTGCTACGCTGTTTACGTAGAAAATGGCATAAGATATGTTAAAAACGGCTGCGATTTGCGCAAGTTACACAAATCACGTCTGTTTTTAATGTATCTTACCCCATTTTCTACGTAAACAACGTAGCGCTGGAACCCAGAAGTCACTTCCCTGGCTCGGCTCGCATTCTCGGGGGAACAGGTAGGGCGAACAGGTAGGGCGAGCGGAGCTCGGGGGGGGGGTCGAGCCTGGCGAGTTTGCCGGACTTCCACCCCCCAATTGAGCTCCGCGCACATCACTACTTGCACTGCTTGCTGCATGTTTATGCTGTAGCTGTTTGAAAGCCAATACAGACCATTACCTTAGGGGTGATTCCCCTGGTGGTTTGGGAGCTGCTTCAGTATAATGTGACCACATACCCAGTGGTGTAGTGGCGGGGGTGGGGACGCAGGGGAGCACTAGCGCCAGGACTCTTTTCAAGCGTGAGTGAGCATATCATCTGTCAGAGTGCCCGCCCGGGTAACTGACAGACTCTCCTTGCTCTGGCAAGTGGATGAGGCGTTTAGCAAGGCTTTTCAAATTTTACTGTGGTTTGTGACAGATTAGCACAGAGGAAGTCCAGAGCATGAGGAAAATAGTCAAGCAGAGGGCAGAGACTAGATAACCCCTTCTTTTTCTTTGACGAGGGTCCTACTTCACTTTTGCAGTTGAGGTGATGACACTTCTTTGCAAGATTGCTTGCATTTCTAACTCAAAGTTAAATGTTGTGTTTCAGCTAGCTGAAGATTGTTTTTGTTTGTTTGTTTTGGTTAAACTTAATGTGCATTACAAGTTGAACCTGTTTTGATCAGAAGTAAGAACCCCCATTGAATTTAATGGAGCTTACTCCTAGGTAACTATGCAAAGGTTTGCAGTCATACACTGTAAAGTTAATTGTGAGCTTTTATTAGTTCTTTTCTTATTTGTTTGGGATGTCTGTGTTTCATGATGGAGATTTTAACCAGAGTGTTAGCTCCTTGGAGAAGAAAAGCAGCAATATCCATCCATCTATATCTCATCATCATCATCAGGCAGGCGATCACTCGTGACCGAGTAAGATTGTCTTCCAGGATAAAAGGAGGAAATTCTAAAGAGGATTGTGTAGACTCTAGCGATGGGTCCGTAAGTGACTGTGGAGGCCAATTAGATCTATCTATCTCACACACATATACACACACACCCTGGGTGTGTGGCAATGGATTCTTTTTGGGGGCATGGCTATGGGCACTGTCATAATAGATTTCATAGATCATAGAGTTGGAAGGAGCCTACAAGGCCATCGAGTCCAACCCCCTGCTCAATGCAGGAAACTAGAGGAGGGGTCTCCCATCCAAGTAATAACTAGGCCTGGCCCTGCTTAGCTTTCCACACTCAGACAAGCTGAGCCAGCGTGAGCCACAGGCCTGTCTAATGAGCTCCTACACTTCAAAATGTACCATTATACCACAAGCCTACCTGTACGTCGCCAAATGAAGAAAGACTTATAACAGGAGTGGGATATTTCTGGGGGCTGGGGAGCCACATTGCCCCCAGAACCCACCACAGGTGCACCCCTGCTGCTCCCTGTAAGCCTTGTTTTCAAGCAAAATCGCCACTTTCTGCCCACTCCATGGCAAATTCAGCAGGAGTGGCAGCTACAAAAAGTCCAGTGGGCCTCATGTTGCCCACCCCTGGCTTATAATATAGTTGAGTGATACGTAACATCAGTGTGCAGTATTTAAACTAAAAGTACTGTATATACAATTATTTCAACTTTTCCCTAAGTTCTGGCACAGGATTTTTGTGGAGTCAATTGGGAGCATGCATGCTTCACTCTTCTTTCCCAAACAGGTTTATTTTTTTATACTGTGTGAGAGTAAGAACTGCTCACCCTCCTCACTGGGTTCATGTGTGAGCCACTGTTCTGCATGTGCCTTCTCTGAGGACAAGTAACTGGACTGCATCTCTGTACTGTGAGTGGGGATATTGGAGAAATCCACAATGGATTCAAATGTTCAGATTTCTATGAATCTGACCTGTGGAGTGGACTCCGCTGCGGGCTGGCTTTTTCCAAGTCAGGTGGATTCCGCGGATTCTGTTCCTTACTTTTGGTGGTGGTGGTGACTTAGGGATGTGTGAGAAGTTCGTTCAGGGGGGTGGAAATCCAGTGAAGTGGCCGGGCGTGACCCCCCCGAACTCCATCCCACTTACCTACTTCCCTGGCTCAACTTGCGTTCTCCCGAGTCGAGCTGGAGAAGTGACTTCCAGGTTCCCGGCGGGCCGCTTTTTACGTAGAAAATGCCATAAGATACGCCAAAAGCGGCCGCAATTTGCATAACTTGCGCAAATGTGGCCGCTTTTAACGTATCTTACGGAATTTTCTACATAAAAAGCAGCCTTCCAGGAACCTGGAAGTCCGCCGAGTGGTTCGGCGCCCATCCACTTTTGGCCCAGCTCGGTGGGTGCAGCGGTGGCGTCCACTGAGCTGGCGGTGGGTCAGGTCACTGCGGGATCGCCACCCTAGTGGTGGTGGGGAATTTGTGCAAATGTACGCTCGTGCTAATGCATTAGCCAAAGTGCGCACTAATGTGCTAATACACATTAGTGCTGGTGATGCGCACTTGCGGAATGAAATTCTCGTACATCCCGGAAAAGAGATCTGATTCCGTCAATATGCAGACAACGGAAAGAAAGACACCCAACAATCCGCAAAACACAGACGGAATGGATTTAACAAAATCTGTAGATCCCTAATTGGGAGTGACTGAATTATTCATTCTCACACAACCCAGAGATGCAACAGAATTGCCCACCCACTGCGGAGGCTGAGCAGAAGGAGTTCAGGTCAGAGATGCAGCAGGCAGACCCCTTTGTGGGTGTTTTGGGCTCATGAGAGCCTTTCGCTGTTTAATTAATTATTTTCTCACAGCACGCTGCTTAGGGATGATAGTGGTCTTTACGTGGATGTAACTCACTGTGTTGTAAAAATGAAACGGATTGGCTGGGGGTTGGGTGAGAAGGGCATGGAGCTTTTTGAGCTAAGCAGTTAGCCGCATTTAAAGACTATCTTTCTATTCTGCCTGGCTATATGGGACGTGATTATCATTTTTGTTTTTACTTTCATCTCCAGGAGCAATAGGAAAGAGCATTAATTTTATGACAAACACTGCAATTAGAATGATAATTACAAGAGGAGGCATGCTGTGTGGGCATCTACAGAGTTCCATTGCGCATGATGCTCTCAGGTCAACCATATTAGACAACTACTATTTGCAGGAATAAAAAATTAAATAAAGCTACTCCACGAGTGTGCCAAAAAATAAGGTAATATTTCTAGCTGGTGTTAGGCTCACTAACCTCCCCATCCCCACACCTATAAAAGATGATTCATACTGTACATACACAAGGATACTCAAAAACTGTCACGGGCAGACAAGGAACGCCCCCAATCTATTACATTTCAGTCCCAAATTAAATTCTTTGTAATGGACCGCAAGCTGTGCTCCTCGGTATAAATATTACCCCAACTTCCTTTTATATTTATCCTTTGTTACAAAACATCTCAAAGCGTTTTCAGAATGATGTTAAAGGAAAACGTGTCTGTGAAGGAAAGGAACTGCCTGAGAAGAAAAACTTGTTCACGGGGGGGGGGGGTACCTGGGCTCCTTCCACGGTTGCTCAGGTGGGTTGGCACCTTTTTTGCGTGTGGTTATTAACAATTCATTCATTTATTTTTTGCATTTTCTAGTACAATATAAACAGTAAACCCTTCTCCTCCTCCTGCCCCCATTCCCTCTCCTTCGGGTTTCCCACTCCTTTCTTAATATCGTCCTATATTTAAAAGGTAAAGGTTTTGTGTCTGTAAATAAAATCATTAAGGGCTCAGTCCTATGTCCCCCCAGCTTTGTGTGGGGTGACATAGCATTGGGGCTGGAAGCCCCTGCGACCTTGGAAATCTTTTCTGAGGTCACAGCATTGTGGAGTGCCCCCACACACACACACCTTGTAGGCCGCATGGTTCTTTCCGCACTGGCAGGGAACCAAAGACAGTCTTTCTTCTTTGGTTCCCCGAACAGGGGGTGTTCCTGGGGGCAGGGAGGGGAGCAACGCTCCGCCGGATTAAGGAATCCAGGCTGCCCCATAGCCTCTCCTCCTTGCAAGGAGAGGAAAAACATCTAGAGGGGTGAAATCGGCCATCTAGATGTCTCTGAGGGTGAGAGGAGCATGGCGGATATCCTATCCACCGCACTCCTCCCGCCCTGTATAGGATGCCCGCAATCCTCCAGGTTCAGAGGTTTGCGGGCACCCTCATAGGATTGCACTGTAAGCAAACATTGGATAAAGTAAAAGCTACATAGACAAAGTTAATACAAATTAATATAATAAAATAGAAGGGTTGTATCAAGCATGTATATTTGCTGGGCTGCACTGCTTTTGTGGTGGATTTGCCGATTGAAGTAGTGTGCCACTGAGACCATTCATCAATCTACCACGTTGGTATTTATGCAAATGGATAGTACACATAGTAGGAGTTATACTGGAGGAGTTGACAAAGCTTTAGACTTGTGCCAAGGAGTTACGTGCACATCCCTGTTTAGCCAAGAGGCATACTGGGCTAGTCACTCACGCTCAGCCTCACTGGGATAACCTACCTCACAAGGTTGTTATGAGGACAAACTTGGATAACTCCATGTACCAACCTTGTGCTCCCTGAGCAGAATTTATATGATGCCCTGCTGAAGTACTCTAACCCCCGCTCGGCCATGAAACTCACTGGGTGACTTTGGGCCAGTCACTGACTCTCAGCCTAACCTACCTCACAGGGTTGTTGTGAGGAGAAAATGGAGAGGAGGAGGTGGATTATGTAAGCCGCCTTGGGTTCCTTGCAGGAAAAAAGGCGGGGTATAAATATAATAAATAAATAAATAAATAACCCGCTGTATTTTTGCCTCTAAGGCAAAATGAAGCATGTTGAGCCTTTGATATCTTTATCATTTTTATACATCACAGCACTATTTTGAGATCTCGTCTCTTTTTTTGTTCTCTTACATTCAGCCAGGCCACTTGTGCTGCAGAGCAAAGGACAACCTGAAACCTAACTCCTGACACTTTCTTTAACTGTGAAATCACCAGTTAATGAATGATTGTCAATTTAAAACTGTAAAAAGAAACCATTCTTATGCCTACTCTAAGAGAGATGACTCTTCCTTTAAAGGGAAAGCTCTGTTAATATTTGTCAAAAGTACATGTCTACAAAATAATTTTTCACCTCTTTTAGTTAACCCTCACTTCTTGGCTAGTACCAAAGAACAGGGGGGGGGGCACATTTACCACAAATAAGACCACTCCTCTTAATTCTAGATTCAAAGAGTTGGCAAAGAATATGTTGTTTTAACAGTGACATATGAACAGAGATGGGTGAGTTCTCCTAGGCCCTCCTTGCACTGGCTTGGGTTACACAGAAGAAAGAAATAAAGAACAGGAAAAACAAACAAACACCAGGGTACAATTGCCTGACTCCATCTAAGGACTTAGAAAGGTATTGCCTGCTCACCCTTTTTGCCTTCTTTTTGGGTGATACATGCCCTCTTTTTGGTGCCTCATAAGTGCCCAGCCTACCTCCAGATGTGTTGGACTGCAAGTCCCATCATTCCCATCTTGGATGGGGATGATGGGAGTTGCCGTCCAATACATCTGGAGGGCACCAGGTTGGGGAAGGTTGATGGAATGCCCCAGGAAGTCAAAGGAAGCCACCTTGGAATGCTGGGTAATTCAAGCCCAGCAGGCTCAGCTGACAGGAATTTCCCTGTCTTTGCCTCCACTCTCGCTGAATAAGCCGGAGGTAATATGTTTCTGCAGAGATATTAGTTCGCTGCGAGTTCATGCCAAACATTTATATTTCACCAGCATGCAGGCATGTGATTCCTTTATGCAGTGCTACAGTTCTAACAAAACAAGCCAGAATAATGAACGGAGGGGAGAGTGATGTTTCAATCAGTGTCGGCCGCTTCAGCGTCCTTGCAGCTGTCACAGGCTCAACTGTGCACTCACACGTACCCGTATGCGAGAGGAATGTGAAATGCTTATGATGAAGGGGGCGGGGGGGGGAGAGAGGAGAAGTGTCATTATGCTTGGCTGCAGCATACATGCGATTTGACAGTGATCAAAAAGATTTGCCTCCCGCTCCCCTCCACTCAGTTCCTCAGCGAGGTACGTCCTTTTTCAGCAGAAGGATGTCAAACGCTACTCTTTGTGGAAAGAGTGGTGGATTTCCAAAAAAGGAATTTTATAACAATGTATCCTAGTGGGGACACAGTATTGTTTTGTGTATAATATATATTTACACATGTCACCTTCAGGAGTTTGCCGTCAAGACATTCTCAGTTTCCTGCAACTCCCTAGGAAAGTGCCGCAGCCCATTTCCTACACAACATGATACATGCTGATTTTCCTAAATTGTAGTTTGTACATCGAAGGGTATAGATTTTTTAAAAATCTTTTTAAAATTATTTTTTTTATCACTCAGCAGTCACTTTTAGGGTTGCCAGCTTTTGATTCCAAAAATTCTAATACCTCAGCAGGGCTGGTGGCTGGGCGGGGGAGGGCCTTGACAGTGCTGGCTCCCAGTTTTTGAGGGCCCTTGGGCAAAACACCTTCAGTGCCCCCCTCCCTCAGTGAATCTACCTTCTCATTGTCATCAGCTGTGAGCCAGTCGAAAGTAGCATATCCTGCACCTCTTTCTCACCACCGTTGTTCTCTGGGCCAGAGTGAGAGGCAGGTGAACAAGCAGGTTGCAATGGTGGAGAGGAGGAGCACTTGTCAGTGGGCAACACCTGGGGTGTGGGCCCTGGGCAGGCGTCCGACCTTGCCTACCCTTGATGCTGGCCTTGAACACACTAGCGGGGAGAGCCTGATATATTCTGGCAAGGATGGAGCTAATAGCAAAAGCTTTCTGTTTCCTCCTTCCTGTGTCTAGAACTTATAGATTTAGTAGCGGTGGTGATGGTGGTGCTTGTGTGTGTGTGTGTGTGTGTGTGTGTGAGAGAGAGAGAGAGAGAGAGAGAGAGAGGGTATCTTCATCCACTTTTGGCTCTTCTCCTGCCCACCTTTGGGTTTTGCTCTGCCCACTGCTGGTATATGCCCCCAAACAACTTTCCCCTGGAGGAATATAAGCCTCAGCTTTCAAAAGATTCCAGAGTAATACCAGCGGGGAAATAGTGATCTTGCGTGTAGGGTTTGCTGGGAAGGGGCAAGTTTAAAGCCGCCCCTGCCGCCCCGCAATCCTGGTCAGGTTTGCTGTTTCCCTGCTGCTAATGGTGATCCTGTCTTCAGGGGTCACGAGGAGGGACAAAGTTAATTGCCCCCCACTAGCGACTGTGATCAAGATTGCTCTTTTCCCTGCTACCAGTGGGGATGGTTGATCACCTGGTCTACGGCAAATAGGGGTGGGTGGGGACGACTCCCTAGGGCTCAGCAGTCCACACGGGTATCAGCCAAGGGTTGCATGCAGGTTGCCCACACATGCTGCATGTGAGGGAGGAATTCAGCAGCCATTAATATATATATATATATATATATATATATATATATATAATATTTTTATTTATTAAATAAATAATATAATATATAATAATATAATATAAATAATAAATAAATAAATAACCCTCTCCCCTTCTTGTTGGTTAGCAACAGTATTCATTAGAGTTCTACGCCAGTGGCCTCTTGAAATTACCCATCCTGTTTGTGGGCAGAGAAACCGTGGGGACAATTTCACTTAATCTCTCCAAGGGGAGGAGAAACTCTCAAACAGTTCTCACACTGGTAGGGCTCACCATCGGCAGGGGACACAGCACAGCTTCTTCTTTTTTCCTGTGGGTTTTTGTTTTTTTGTGCTGACTCTGCAAGTGGCAACAGCAGCAACTGTGTTGGCAGCCTGGCACCCAGTTTGCATCCTCCACAATGCCTCAAACCTAGAGAGGTTCTGGGGCACTGTGTGTGGGGGGTGGGGGCGGAAGGTGGCCACCACCACACACACACACACACACACACACACACACAGACAAATGGTGAAGAAAATTTGAAGAAAATTCTGCAAGGGTACCTTTTATTTCTAGGCAGGTAAGAAAAGAAAAATCTCAGAACTTTTCTGAGAAAAATGTCTTTTGGGGAAAAAAATGGTTCAACTCTAGTTGTCATTCTTTAGGGCTCAGTACCTTCCCCAGGGTCTTCCAAAAGTTAAATTTCTGTGGGATGATTGTGGATACATTTTATCCATAACGCAGATGCTTATAGATCTCAGCCATGTAAAAAGAATGAAATATCCAAAGCCAGTTACACCTAATTGTATCTGTATCTGTTTTAGTTAGAAATGCTTGTACTAGAAATAGTCTGAAAAATGCTAAACAAGACATTTTTTTTTTCCTTTTTGGCAAATGTCAGCATATTAGGTATACTACATCATTTTAGTTCCTCATATGACTAGCATCCGCGGAAACTGCTCTGCTGGTCTTTGCTTTGTGATTAGTCATGTGTAAACACTGAGATTTTCATTTATTTGCTCCAGGGTGAAACATTTGCTATTTTCTATGCTATTCTTTGCCGTGGTTGTGAAGCATCACCTTCTGCGTTCCCGTGCATTTGTAGTTGTCACAGGGAATTTTCATTGTCTTTATGGCTTTCCGCTTTGCAAATATCTCAGTTTCTTTTCACACACACACACACACACACACACGTACTGTTAGTAAGTTAAAAATGTTCCATTTTAGTACTTGAGAAAGAATTTCTTAAAAGGTGCTGGAATGAAAAGAGCTAAACAGAGCAACTCTATGGTACCCAATAAATCATCCTAGGGATCATAGGATATGTTGATCCCCCCCCCCCCGGGGGAGGCTGGTGACTCCTGCTTCTGTTCTGTGGGGATCCTTATCCATTGCAGGTTTTGCAGCATTTATTTGGAGCGTCACAGGAGCTATCCCTGGTGCTCCATGGTGACGAACCTATTTTGGGGATGGAGTTCAGAACCATGGATAGCTCCGATGGAGCTCCAAAGAAAACCTGCAAAACCTGCAATGGATAAAGAGCCCCACTGATTCCCCCCTCCTGAGGCCATAAAACAGGGGTAGTCAACATGGCACCCATGGGCACCAATGCACCCCTGGACACCTTTCTTGGAGCCCACCAAGTTGCCCAATGCCACCCACTTTCTTTTCTTTTTTTAATAATGAAGTTTCTTACTGGCAGCTGGGATCACTTCAAAGCAAAGTGAGGGCCTCTAGCTGTCCTCATCTCCTTTCCCTCTGAATGCCTCTGGGCCACTTGTGGGGCTCAGAGACATTCTTAGGAAATGAAGATGGCAGGTGGCTGCAGGCCTACCCATTCCTCTGCAGCGTGCCCATTTTGTGATGGTGCCCAGGACAGTTTCTCAAATTGCCAAATGTGCTCGCACATCCAAAAAGATTGCCTACCCCTGCCACAGACACTCAGGAGGGGGAACCCAAAATCAGGCCAGTCTGCCTCACCCACCATGGTAGGTCCTCTACCAAGGTCACAATAGTGATATCAGAAGACCTTGGAGAGGTCAGAAAAGGGGGCAGCAGGGTGGAATAAAAATAGATGATTAAAAAAAAATTAAATCAGATTTTTAAAGTTAAATTGATTGATTTTTTTAAAAAACCACACACATCATAAATAAAATACTAATTTTCTCCCTAACTTAAAAAAAAGCAAAGTTAAATTAAATCTAATCATAAACATACTTATCCTACATTTAGGGAGCAATCCTATGGCCCCTAGACATTGTCTGATGGGCCACAGGGTAGTGGGAATTCGTTCCTCCAGGGTTGGAGACAGCGATCCTACCTCAGAATGGGGAGTCGGAGATCCACCCCCTCCTCCTCTCAGGTGGCTCAGTTTTTTCTGTAGCAGTTGGCCTCCGAGGTTGGAAAATTGACCTTGGAGGAGGCAGAATGGGGCATTCTCACTGTCTATTTCAAGCATCTTAGTGAAAGAGCAATAAAATATTCCTGAGCCTTGCTTTGATCAAATATTGAATATCAAACCTTGCTTTGAACTATCAGTCATGGGCATTTCATTTGTTTGCTACTTTGTTTTTTGTGAGGGCAAGGATGGGTGAAGACAGGGTGAAGCAGAAAGGAACAACACTGGAAAGAAAAAGAGGAGACAAAACTGTCCAGTGTGCATTTTCCTGTGTTCCCATACTTAGACTGCAATCCTATAACTGCTTGCCTGGGAGTAAGCCCCATTTAACTCAATGGAACTTATTTTTGAGAAGACATGTATAGGATTGTGCTGTTCACCTCGAACTGCCATGGATGCTGGTTGTAAGAAAGAAGCTATATGGGAATATTCCCTCTATAAATGAAAGAAAGGAAAGCATGCAAAATATATACAGTGAGAAAAAGAGATGCAAAGTCTGCTTGTAAGAATGAAAGTGTAAAAAACACTCTAGTTGTAAATTAACATGGCTAAGTAGTAAGATTTGCACCATTGTTCAGGAAATATATGAAGAAGTTTCTATGGAAAACTTGATTTAAATCAGTGATTTAATCAGTGACCTTTTTTCTTGCTGGCTTAAATCTCCTTGATTTAAGTCAATCCACCCTTGTGGGGGCAGGATGGGAGGCAGAGAGAGAGGCCAGGATCCACCAGATTCTGCGGCCTCTCCATCACTGTCCCCACCCACAAGAAGGACAACTAGATGGGGTCAGAGGCCCATCTAACTGAAATTTTTATTTTTAAAGAGATAAAATTGCCTCTGACTTTCTCTTGCCCTTCCTGGGTCTTGCTGGCAGGCCATAGGATAGACAGAGGGCTCTACTGACATACAATCCATAGAATTTCTCTCTTTAAAATATTGAGAGATATTTGTATTATTATTTGTGCCACTCATATCATGCATATCTCATGAAAATAATATCTCCCTCTCTCTCTCTTTCTCATAGCCAGTTCCCAACATTCTCTCTTTGTCATGCTCTCTTCTCAACATTGTATCACACTCAAACATCATGGTCTGCCATAACTAAGGTGTGCTTCCTTTCCACTGGTAGTTTACTGCTTAATGTACTTCAACCTACCGTTGCACAATTCACACACTTGACCAGCCAGTGTTAAATTACTGCTGAAGGCACAAGGATAGTTTATTGCTCTTTCTCTAAGATGCTTGAAATAAGAACATAAGAAGAGCCATGCTGGATCAGACCAAGGGTCAGTTCAGCATTCTGTTTACACAGTGGCCCGCCAAACAGCTGCCCATGGGATCCCACAAGCAGGACATGAGTGCAACAGCACCCTCCCACCCATGTTCCCCAGCAAATAGACAGTGAGAATGCTTCTGGAGTACAGTGTAACTATTTATGTCCTCCTGTACAGAAATAGTTGGATAGAATGCCCCTTGGAAAAGCTGAATTTTTCACCTTTCGTTCCCTATTGCCCAAGGTTATGGGATGGCTACTACTAGGGTTGGATGAAAATTTTGATCACTTATTTTTTAAAATAAAAACTTACCAAAATGTGCATTCCCCCACAACATAAATGGGATAGAAGGAACTTGAGATTTAAAAAAATTGTATGTGGTTGAAAATGAAATGCACCAACCAATTTGTCCATCTAGGCAGAGGGCTTCGAGTGCTTAGCATAAAATCCCTGTTTATTCAACCATGTTTGTGGTACTGAATTAGGATTTCTTACCATTAATGCCTATCTGAAAAAGTAAAGCATTAGATTTGGTAGCGCTGTGATGGTGTAGGCATGGTGTACCTTTCCTTTAACTCAAAGTGGCTTGCCTCTTGTGAAAGGAATACCATGGGGGAATGGAGCACCTCAAAAATACCTTCCTCTCCCCATATAATGATGCACATTTTACTAGTTTTATCATCCAAACTGTGTGGTCTTCTTTGGTTCAGCCCTGATGGCAGGAAACTGATTTTGTAAAATTTAAAAACCTTTGAATCAAGTTGTATATTCAAATGAATGGTTCTTCCCCTTCAGGAGAGGTAAACTCTGTGTGTAAGGCTCTGTTCATACCAGTATGCATGGAAGCCTGATTCACGTGGTCTTCCCCTCCAACATTTTGTGTGAGTGTCAAATTGCACAAATTGGATGGCTGCACATATGGGCCTCTCCAATGTGTCTTGCATTGCATATCATCACATCATGTCCTGCTTGTGGGATTCCCTTAGGGATTTACTTGGCTACTGTGGGAAAGAGGATGCTGGACTAGACAGGCCTTTGGTATGATCCAGCAGGGCTCTTCCTATATTCTTATGTCTGTGGTGAAGGGAAGAAGCATGGCCACTCCTCCATCAATCCACACAAAGGCTGTCTTTGCTCAGCTGAGACAGGAAAGAAGGAAAGAAGGAAGGAAAGAAGGAAAGATAGTAGTGCTATTATGAATTCCAAACATTCACATGAATGGTCAAAACATTAAGATAAAGATACAATTCATGTGACTCATCCTTCCCTCAAGAAAAGTTGGGTAGCAACACACATCAGTCATTTGCATGGATCCATATCACATGTGACTTTATTTGCATTATAGAGGAGACAGGGTGTACCTCTTCCTCTCCGCTATAATGCAAATAAAGTCATGTGTGATATGGATCCATACAGATGACTGATGTGTCTTGCTACCCAACTACACCAAGACTCTTACCAGCCTAGTGAAGGTCTGAATTTGGCATGAGCAGGTGTCTGAAGTCTAGGTCTCCTCCAGCTCCAGTGGCAATAATCCATATACTAGACCTGCACAGACATTCATGGGAACACATTTCGATGGCACATGTTTTGCACACAAATAAAAATGAATGACTGTAATATACAGTAATGTGAAAGGCAGTTTGAAAGCAATGAAATGATTTGACTCTTAACTGGAAGACAGGAAGGAATAAAGGAAGGAAGGAGGAAAGGCAGCAGTGCTATTATGAGTTCTAAGCAATGCTATCTCACTTACTGGAACATTATTCACATGAATGGTCAAAACATTAAGATAAAGATACAGCCCTTGATAATGTGAACAATTTGTGTTGGCTCAGAAATTGAATTATCACTTGTCACGAAAATGTAAAACAGGGATTGCATGCTACTAGCATAACATTTCTGTCACAGCTTTTCTAGTTTGAAAACTGTGGAAGCAACAAAAGAAGCAAGAGCCTCAAGGAAATGGATGTTAACGCCCAGCAAGCAAAGAAGAGCTTTTAAGGAGTTAAAAGTTGTGGGGAAATTTGTCAAAGTGTGCATTAACAACTGCAAGTTAATTAACATTTTATAGAGAAGGCTTCTCTGTCAGCTGACAGGGCAGACAGCAGAGACGGCAAAGCATACAAATGGCCGTGACAAAATTATATACATTATTAACGTATCGAATTCACTCCCACAATGTGGGGTGATGACCAGTAGCGTAAATGGCTTTAAAAAAGGATTAGACAAATTAATGGGCGATAGACCCATCAACAGCTATGACATCATAGGATGAATGGAAGGTGGGTCAAGTATCTTGGGCAACTAGCTTTTTTTTAAAAATGAGGTCACATAGAATGAAACGTAGTTGAAACATATTTCAGAGGTTCCTCTTCCTTTAAGGATGCTGCTGCAAGGTCAAAGTGAGTGAGCAGGAAGCTGGTAAGTTTACTTAGGTACTTTTTTAACCAGATTATTTTGTTATGAGGCGTGTAACAGGGCACAGGCGCTTCGAGGGGCACTTCACAGAAAGACAACCTGGATATTTTTATTTGCATCACAGAGCTGTGGAGCCCCACCATGTAGAGCAGCGGTGCAAAAAATGCAGGCAAGCCTCCGAGGCTCTGTTTGACAACCCCTGCATATGCTGCAGCTACAAAAAAGAAGAAAACACTCTAGGAACAGTCTCTATAGTTCATGCCATAGAAGCCTCATTCCTAGAGTGTCCTAGGAAGCAGTGCTCAAAGGATCCTGTTAGATTCCTAGGATGCTATGGGAACATTCTAGGAAGTTGGCTTCTATGGCAGGAACCACAGAGCCCATTCCTAGAACATTTCTCTTCCTCTCCCTCCCCGCCAATTTTTTGGCAGCAGCAGAGAGAAGGGAAGGCTTAAAGCTGTGAATGAGAAGATGTGTGTATGTGTGAGTGAGCGGGGGAAGCAACTGTGTGAATGAGTGGGTGGAGAAGTGAGTGGAGGTGCATATGAGTGGGGATAGAGGATGTGTGAGGGGGGGCATAGTGTTTGCCTGGCCCCTGACAGATTATCCCCAAGAGAATGCAGCACAACTGTCCACCCCTGTCTTAAATGGAAGTGTTTTGTTTTTGTTTTTAAAAATGTGTACAAGACAAGCACCATGTGAGTGAGTGGTGTGTGTGTGTGTCAGGGCCGGTGCTACCATTAGGCCAAGTAGGCAGCTGCCTAGGGCACAGGGCTAAAGAGGGCGCTAGAAACGCCTTGGAAAAAAATACAGCGCTCTCAAGTGGGAAGGGGGGGCGCTAAATATCTGATCTTGCCTAGGGCACCAAACTGCCTTGCACCGGTCCTGGTGTGTGTGTGTGAGTTGCATGTGGATGTGCATGTGTGCTTGTGCGTGTACAGGCACCTGATACGGCCCTCGGTATCACTATGTATAGGTAGTGTGGTTCTTTTCTGCATTTGGACAGAATAATGCCTGTGCAGGGGGTTACACAAAAGGAGGGAAGGAATACTGGGGAATAGGTATTGTCACCCCACCCCAGGGGAAGTGTACTGACATAAAGGCTCTGGCAGGAAAGGTGCCTCTTACACCCCAGTTCCATCTGGCACTGAGGCTAAGGGTGGCCTCGCTTGCTTCCAAATAGCTGGGGAGGGCCACCAGACCAGATCTAGACTCTGTCTCGTGTGTGCCTCTGTCTCTTCCTTGGACTCTTCCCAATGGCACCACTAGGGCTGGACTTTGGGATGCATGTGCAGGGTCCTGCAGCCCAGGACCCCCAAACAAGTGTCAAGAGAGTGGCAGATAATGGGGGGGCAGCAGCAAATAGGTGTCGCATCAACAACTGGCATACACAGCCACATACCAGGGTTTATGTGACACACCTGTTACCACACAACATCCTTTTCCTTTGGGCAAGGGCACTCTTGTGACGTGCATGCTGTTGAGGGTCCGGCTCCACCCACCACCTTGGTTTCCCCAGAGTGCCCTCTAGGCCCCCATGTGGGGCCCAGCCCCAGAGGCAAAAATGAAAATAGCAGAGATGGAGGGAGCCAAGGCAGCAAGCACTTCGCTGTACACCAAGCCGGTCCAGCTAAATGTTGAAAAAGAAAAAAAAAGGGACCACTCAGCTCTGTCCTGCAACAGAGGGGGGTAGCCAGGAGGCTACCACTGCACCTCCCCAGCATTTGAGGTTTAAAGCCACTGCTTCACTCTGCCTAATGGCAGGGCCAGCCCTGTTGATCATGGCTGCAGAAACAAGAAAAAGAGGCATCTATAAGCCATTAAGGAAGGAAGAAGGCAAAGTAGGCAGGGAATTCCACAGGTCTGGGGCCGAGAGAACACCCTCTCCCTGAATACCACCCATGGGGGAACGTGAAGCAGGGCCTCTAGTCCTGTTCAGGCATTATATCTGAAATGAAATTGCACTGCATGTAAGGGTTGTGGGACTGCACTTGCTGGCCTTACCTCCAATGTTCGCGCATGTGTTGGCCTCCCCTTTTCAAGCCCTGTGGAGAAGGTCTGAAGAGGGCTTTTATGCACATTTGCTTGAACGTGAGTAGATGCTTCAGGATGATTGACAACCCTGATAAAGCAGGCCTCCCAATCACGTGGAATGAACACACATAAAGCCTGAGCAGGGCTTCTGAGGAAAATCTCAACACATGGATAGATTAAAATGGGATTGGGTGGTCCTTAAGGTATCTTGAACCCAGACTGTTTAAGGCTTTAAAGGTAAAAATAAAATAAAATCTAGCACTTGAAATTTTTGTACATCTCTTTCATTTTGGTTTGCAAATCATCAGAACTTGCCCCATTCACAACCCCAGGCACAAATACAAATGCATTTTTCAGAAAAAGCTCACACATTCCCGAGCTTTCAATCACATTTGAAAAATGTGTATTTTTCAAATATGCACAGTTTAAAATGCACATCTTTCAAAAGATTAGCATTTTCATGCTTTAGTTAATGCGGGGAAGTACATGCACACTGAATTGCTCACTGTTCCTGTTTGAACAAAAAGACTAACAGGCCACAAACAAAAATGAGACGGGAGTGAGGCAAACCAAGCTTTGAAGTGGAGTTTGGAGAATCTCAGCAAGCTCGAGCATCGCTTGTTCTCCCATCCTACTTTAACTTGGGTCCGGAAACTATCTAGAAGCCTATGAAGTTGTTGCAAACTTGGAGTTCTGCTCTCCATACAGCTTTCATCAGTCAACACACTAGTGGCTACATTTTGATGGAGCTGCAGTTTCAAAGGTAACCCCATGCAGAGTAGTCTGCAGTAGTCTACTCTAGATGTGACTAAGGCATAAGTTACCTTGACTATGCCATTTCTCTCCAAGAAAGGTAACAACTGGTGAACCAGCCTAACTGGTAAATTGCATTCCCAGCTACTGATAGCAGCTGCACACCCAGGTGTAGCATTGGATCCAGAAGCACTTGTGAATTGCTTTTAAGGGAGTGCTCTCCATCCAACACATACTGAATAACTATACCCAGATCAGACATGTTCCCAATCAACAGTACTGTACTTCCATCTTGTCTGGATTCATATTCAGCTCATTCAGTCTCATCCGAAATGAACAGCATTCCAAGGCTTCCACTGCCTTTTTCAGACTATTGGAATGGAAACAAGAGATAGAGTTGAGTATACTGATGACACTGCTCTGCATTTCCACAGATAGACCTACCAGTAGGGACGTTAGAGAAATCTGCAACAGACTCAAATGAGTTTGGATTTCTCAGAGTCCGCCCTGCGGATTCCACAGTGGACCAGCTTTCCCAGGTTTCATAGATCATAGAGTTGGAACTTGGAAGGAGCCTACAAGGCTATCAAGTCCAACCCCCTGCTCAATGCAGGAAACTAGAGGAGGGGTCTCCCATCCAAGTAATAACCAGGCTTGACCCTGCTTAGCTTTCCACGCTCAGACAAGCTGAGCCAGCATAAGCCAGAGGCCCGCGGGTCTTGCAGACCAATTTTTTTTATTTAGCGTATTTTTGCACAAATTTAGCTGCAGAAAAATACACACACACACACACACAAAACCACCGATAAAAAATGCACAAATCCCCCATAGTGTAAAGCATGAAAATACATGTTATCATGATGGATTCGCACATTATTTGCACGTTTTGGGGAGCACGAATTTGTGAAAAATACACACGAATACATTTGCACAAATTCTGAGTCTGCAAATCGGCAGATGATGGTGCGAAAGTCACCTGAAAATCCTCAAATCACCGGCAGAGCAGCTTTCTCTCTGCACGTCCCTACCTCCCAGCAGTTTTGTGTAGATGATGAACACCATGAGGGAGCAGTCTCCCAGCAGAAAATGTGAAATGCTGATCTACATACATATGTGTGTGTGTGTGTGTGTGTGTGTGTGTATAACATGTCCCTAAATTGGCCTCTATACCAGAGGACTGGAAAGTCGCCAGTGTAAAAAATTACAGTCTGGTTAGCTTAACATCTGTTCTGGTAAATTGGTAGAAAGCATGATTAATGATAAAATTATCAGGCATATAGAACAGTGATTTTCACTATTTTTCAAGCAAGAGCCAGTTTGGCTCCAGGCACCGCCACTGAGGCCAATTGGGGGACTTTCTCTCCCACCCACCCAGTTGAACAAACAGTGACACTGCGTACCAGACTCGACTGGAGGCCTTTTGGGGCCTCTCCTTCCTATCCCGCTTCACATGTCATCCAAACAAGGCCTCATAATAAGTCAGTCACCAAGCAGGCAAATTCTGCCAGGCTCACTTGGTCCTTGATTGGGATGGGGACGTGTTTCTCATCACTGACAGTGCTCTGCTCTACTCAGTGCTGCAAAATCTCCCAGTGCAGGACTACATTGCTCTCTCTCTCTCTTATCTGCACATTCAATTTCCACTCCAGTGCCTGTGCAGTGCACCACTTTAGCTAGCCAATCACGTTGCTCTTTGCTTCTTGGGCTCTTCCTGCCCCACACAGCTAATTGGCTGGTTGCTCCTGCATTCTCCTTCTTCCCATTGCCACCTTACAGTCTTCTGACTCCCCAACCCTGAAGCCTCCTCTGGTAGCCCAGATCACAGCAGCTGGCCCACTGCTAAAGTAAACAAAAAGGCAAAGCTAGAGAGCCTGTTCTGAGAGTAAGAAGTTATTGAAAAAAGAGAAAGAAGGAGCCCCTTTAAAATGTGGGGTTTGAGCGGGAATTAGGTGGATTTGTACTGGGACATACCTCTGAGTATGTCCCAGTCCAAATCCCTAAGATCCCCCTCAAAACCCCCATTTTAAAGAGACCCTGAGTTTTGACAGTCAACTGTCAGTGAACTGTCAAACTTGGTTTCCCTTTAAAAGGGCGGGGGGAGACACACTGTTAGCCTTTCCCTGTGGCCTAGAGCAGTGATGGCGACCCTATGGCACGGGTGCCACAGCTGGCACTCAGGGACCTCTCTGTGGGCACTCAAGCCATTGGTCACCAGATCGCGAAAAGACTGTCCCCTTCTGCAAAACACTAATGATCTTGTTCTTTCTCACAGTGTGGAACAGAATGATTCTATTCTAGAATTCCTGTTACAGAATTCTTTTCTACATTGTTATCACATTTAAAAGATTTTGAAGAATGATGCACAGAGCATGGCTTGGATGTAAAGCCCTAACAGTTGACCTGAGTGCTGCATGTGTTGCTCTCAAACTAACGGAGTATGAGCCAAGGTTTGACAAATTATCAGCATGCATGCAATAGCAAAAATCACATTAATTGTGCAAAAGCATGCCCAATGCAAACTTTTACCTAATGCAGTGTTTGCAGTCCAGGACTAAAGTGTTTAAAATGTGTTAAGCACGTTTAGTTTTCTTGTTTATCTTGCTCATCCTAGTACAGGTTGACTTTTACTTTTACTAATCCGACACCTGTGGAAGCAGGGAAAGGACCCGGGGTAAAGCTTGCCCCATACAATTTCAGTCTGGCATATAATCATATTACAAGTTGAGAATCCCTTATCCAAAAATACATGTGCCTACTGTAATTATTTTTAAAGTTTGTATAAATTCCCTTCAGGCTATGTGTACAATGTAGTACTATAATAATTTTTTGAGTTGATTTTTTTTTCAACAAAAAACTGTTTGTATCATTGAAAGCTCTGTTATTGTGTTTTTCTTTTAAGACAAAAGATGTTAATTAGTTCGGACAACTGTATGAGTTGTTTTTCTAAAACTAAAACCTGAATTAAATTCAGGTTTAATTGCAGCGTTGGCACTTTGAAATAAATAAGTTGGTTTTGTGTTGCAGTTTGGGCACTCGGGCTCAAAAAGGTTCGCCATCACTGGCCTAGAGGGTCGGGCAAAAGTGCAAAAGTGGATCTTCTCACTCTTTCCCACTAACTGCACACTATTCATACACTCATCTGAGCATACATGAATCTCCATTGGAGGAACCATGTGCAAGAATAACTGGATGTAAGCCAACCTTAGATATAATATTGTTAATTTAAGATGACTTAAATTTGACAGTCAGCATTTCCTTGGATTTCAAACTCATAGGAAGGGGTGGGGATGTAATCCAGCGTTAATTCATCTTGTGAAGAAAGCTGTTTATTAGGCAGTCCTTGGTATGGGTTCCTTAACAAAAGTAGCAAAATGTAAAAATATAAGTAAGTTTCAGAATTGCTGCGGGAGCTTTGTTGTACCTTCCCGTGCAGTTTGTTATAACTGTGGAGAATATTAAAGATACTGACCATATATCATATATTCAAGTCAGCAAACACCCTAAACCAAAAGGTAAATAAAGGAGCAGATAATTAGATTTTGTAACAATTCATGCCCACTGTGATGTGTTACTTCATTCGTTTACAAGCAAGGAAAATAATCATTTATGTGGGAGATTACAAATCATTGCTCTTTTTATATAGGCAGCAACTTACTGTACAATTTCACCCCACCTATTGTCACCAAATTCAGTTTAACTTTATATGTGGACTCAGCACCAGCCTTAGGCATTCACAAACTTGAAGTGAAAAAGTCATCATGGGGCGACCATGCTCTGTATTAAGATCATTTTTAACAATAACAACAACAACAAAAAGACAAGGGAGCACAGTCTAAACCAGGAGTGGGCAACCTTTTTGGGGTCAGGGACTGCATTTTCTTAGGGGAAAGTGGTCAGGGGCCAGAAATTGGCAGTGAGCGAGGTCAAAGTAAAAAAGGGTGGGGCCAAAGCCAAAAGGGGGCGGGGACACCCTTTCCCTACCCTTTCATCCATCCATCATCCAATCATTCTCTCTCTCTCTCTCACCCACCTCCCCATTTATCCATCATCTCAGGATAATAACACAGGGTGAAGGAGGGAGGACAATGCAGAATCGAACACCTTCTCTCTTCGCTCTGTCACGTGTACACACACACAGTCACAGCAATCTATTCACCTGCATTCCCACACTTTTCTTCCATTCAGTTTTCCTTCTATGCAAGGTGGGGAGAAGAGGCTTCTCTTTCTCCCAGCCTAGAAGGGAAGAAAAGTGAGCAAGCGACTAGGGCAGGTAGACTGACAGACAACAGAACGTGGTGCGGCAGTATTATTCCATTTCAGACTGTGAGGGAGGGCTTGCAGTTTGAATGCTCCCTTAAGTTAACATATACGCCCGCCCCCCCGCCCCACATGGACAAAACTAGCATATCAGTGAGAAGGCTAGATTTTTCAGGGGTATGGAATTGCCCGTTGGATGGACAAAATCATGCCAGTTGTAAGTTATTTCTGGATTACAAATATGCAAAGTGACTAGTGATATGATGGGGGAGGGAGTTCTAGAAGTTATTTAACCATGGTAACTTAGCAGTCAATTCTCATTTAATCTAGACTCGTTTTACCACTATAAACTGGGCTGGATATGATTTAATTAATTGATTGATGGAGTAAAAAGATTTAGGCTGCAATCCTATGCAAGTGTAGACAGAAAAAAAAGCCTACCACTCCTAGCATGCCCCAGACAGCATAGCTGGTTGGGGCATGCTGGGAGTGGTAGGCTTTTTTTTTTCCTGTCTAAACTTGCATAGGATTGGAAGGAACTCTATACTCGGATCTTGTTTGAATCCTATCTAACAATAAAGACAAAGTAAAAGCAATCCACAAAAAAATTAATGATTTAAACACAGCAGATTTAAAAGCAGAGCAGTACATGATCAAATCATTTCCAGCTAACATTTAAAGAAGAACTGGGAAAATAAAAGTGTCTTTGCCTGGGGCTGAAAAGACATAAGAGTCAGCTTCAGGTGAATCTCCCTTGGGACAACATTCCATAATGAACATCACAGCTGGAAAGCTGATTGCCATCTGCCTAACCTCTGAGGATGTGGGCACGGAGCAGGACATCCGATAATGATCTCAACACATGGCAGGCATGTGTGAGAGGTGGCGATCCTTGAGGTGCTCAGGTCGCAAGCCATTTAGGGCTTTCAAGTTGTTGGGACTTGAAAAAGATGCTAGGAGAGGATATATTGTGGAGTAATATCCTTCCTATCTCACGTTAGTGAGATCAGCAGAGTAGAGTCCCTTTCCAGCTTAAAAGAAGCTTAGATTTGGCTAGTGTTAGCCAGTTAGCATTTGGTAATCCAGGATGCTTTAAGGCAGACTTTTGCCCCCTTTTCTCTCCCTCAGAACAATAATCAGAGACACAGTCTTGTAAAAGTTAAAAGTAACATTTACTCACTCAGATGATGCAGTTTCATTCAGGCAGGCTTAAAAGACGTTTCTTACAGTTCATTACAGTACATTTGTAGTTACTTGGGGTCTGAACTTGTGGAGTTCAGACCAGCAACTCTGGTTACATGCTGCTGCTAGAACAACGTGGAGACAACAACTCACGTGCAACCATACTCAATCAGAGTCCCAGCAGAAAGAGGAAGAAGCTGATAGCTATGCCCACTTCCTGCTTAGGCTCTGCTAATTATTCAAAGAGTACCTTCTAGGGAATCCACCTTAGAAGGTATCAGTGATCTTAACCATTTCACCCAACTACCTGGTGAAACATGAGCCATAGGTTTTGACTGCAATTTAATTATCCAACACAAGTTAAGCACCAACACTTTGATTTCTGTTCAGAAATGGACTAGCAACGAGTAACGATTTTTTAAAACTTTCAAGATGTGTTCCCTACTTATTGACCGTAACAGTTTGTATAAGTTTTTGAAGACAACATCAAATTACATTTTTAAAATGGAAAAATGTGTGATTTCATGAGTCCTGCATCTGTTGATTCTTCAGATATTTTGAATTTGTAACCCATAATATCTGCAATAACTGCTCAACTTATATACGTTTGTAAGTAAAATATATTTTTAGGAAATATATATTAATTTTAATCGAAATCAAATAACAAAATTCATATAATAAATAATACAGCACCAAACCCAGTTACTATCTTTTAAAAAATAAACAAATCAAACTTACTAAACCAGAATTCATTATTCCAATTGATAATAAAGGAAAACAATTTTCATGAAAGTTTAGAATAAGTAGTTTCCCCATTTCTTCTGTATTATCAAATCAGTCAATTTAACCATACAGGCTAACTTCAGATTTTTAAATAACCATTCTCTTGTACCTGGAATTGTGACTGCTCTCTAGTAAATGAATTTCTACAGAGATACCATACAAAAATGCACCAACGTTCCAGATTCTTCAAAATTGATTTGACTGGTTTGGATTCCCTTCTGAGAACTCTGGGATTTGTAGTTTTGTTAGACAGCTGTAGCTCTTGACAGAACTACAACTCCCAGAGTTCCATTCTTGGCCTCCCTGTTGGCTTAACAGGTTTGAATGCTGGTTTAATTGTACATAGTAGCAAAGACTTAACATTCCAATGCTGCTTCCTCCTAGGGAAGTCCCCACAGCAAAGTCTTTCTAGAACTTCCCACCACTCAACAAACACAATATTTATGAAGCTGAGTTTTCTGCTGCTGCCTGCCAGGATTATTATAGGTGTTACATATCTTCTTCTGCTTTGCTTGTTCAGTGTTAGGTGAGAAGGAATTGGCACTGTTAAATAATAGTTGTAGCATTTCTCTCAATACCTGTACATCAGAATAGATGAAAGTGTGTTTGGAGAATATGTCTACACATATATATATGATTCAGCATGGCAATGTTTGTATAGTTAGCTGTGCCAAAGTCTGTTTTTTGAAGTGGGACCTGCAACAAGATGTTGCAGTGTGGAGTGCTCCTATTCAGTGTTGCTGTCAGCCAGCCATGACTTCTTTCCATTCCATTCCTGCTGCCCTAGGAATGGATACTCCATTCTCCCACTGCCCTAGGGTGGGTACTTATGCTTCACCATCAAAGAGGCCAATGGAGGGCAAGATTTGCATACAATTTGAATATGCTAATATATATAGCATATATATGCTATATATATAGTATATGCTATATATATATATATATATATATATATATATGCTATTCCATATATATGTGGAAATGTAGAAATAATTACTGTAATTTAATTAGAAATATGATACATCTCCCCATAGTGGGCTAGACTGTGCTCAGGTTGCTCGTGTGCCTGTTCAGTCCGTTGTCCAGGTGCTAGCTGTTGCTGGGCAACTTCAAGACCTCTGCTCTCTTTTCTGATGGTTCTTTATCTTTAAAGCGGACTTGGATTGGACAGCTCTTCAAATAGAGAACACCTTTGAATAGAGAACTATCCTCTGCAAAGCAGGACACATCGCCACCCCAATTTTCTGATTCCACACCAAAATACACTCCACATTCTGTGACCAGGGAGCATGTCCAGCCCCCATTGGGCTGCTTTTGCAGGAAATAAGTTGTCCCCTTTGGCTTTCCCCCCTAAATATATTTTCTATTTCTGCAAAACCTTAAGGTTCACCCAAGCATGTTTATACCTCCCTCTTGTTTCCTGGTAGTCCCCTTTTGGCTACAATAGTCATTGTATCTCCTTCTGGCATAGAGCAGGATGGGTTGGGGATAGAGCCAGGTTAGAAGCTGGTGGGTCAGCGGCAGATCATGCACAGATCCTGGCATTTGCTGACTTTTCTACTTACAGTTCTGGTTACTCAACTACAGTACCTGCCTTTTAACTGATTAATCAGGCACATTTAAAGACACCTATATATTGCAAAACTTCAATACAGATGCCTCCCACCTTTGTGTGTGTGTGTGTGTGTGTGTGTGGTTGTGAAAGAACAGAACTATATTCCATTTTGGCATTTAGTTTGGGGCTTTTGGTATTGTAAAATGGAGTTAAATGCCCCCTTTTTGTGCTAGTTTCTGCCAAAAGGTTAATAGATTAGAGAACAGGAAGTTTAGCTCATGGAGGAGGAGGTTATAAAGTTCAACAGGAGCGAGAGAGCTTTTAACTCAGAAAACAGAAACTTACGTAGTTGGCAGAAATGAACAAGGAACTAACCTCCTGACTGGGTGGAGCTGAGGAGAGAGAAAAAAATAATTTTAGAAGATAAATGCCAGAGGCAGAAAGTCAGAGGGAGAAGAGCAGGTGGGAAAGTAAAAGAGAAAGTATAAGTAAAAGGAAGGAAAGCAAGCATGCAAGAAAACTAGGTGGCGGCCAGGCCGGCCAGAGTCTTATAGGTAAGATTCAGAGCTGCTAAAACTGGAGAACCAACCGAGAGAAATGGGCAAAGGACAGGAAGAGAATGCTTGAATAAAGAACCGATGAATTAGGAACTGTCTAGTTAGGTTTATCTGGATGTATTTATCTCTGGTTCTTTTATTATCCGTGTGTGTGTATCCATTTAGATTTTAAAGATTTTTTCCCTATTGACATTTTTCTGCAGTAAACTTTAAACCTTGTTATTTGAAATGTTGTGGTCCCTTTTTTCTGTGGGTACCCACCCTACATCTAATAGCCAAACCCACACTACCTAAAGTAGAGTTTGAGGCTGGTTTGGTGGAGGCAACCAGAGAATTAATAGAGTTCCACCTGCTGTCAGTGGAAAAGGCCACAGGAAGGGACGAGCAAAAAGGAGCAGGATGCACTATTTTGCCTGGTTTCCCTTCCTTCCACTCAGGTGTTGCCAGTCTGTGACAGAGATATTGAAGAGAGTGTAACAGCGCAATCCTAGGATTTTTTTTGAGTCCTAGCTCCAACCTCGGAAATGTGCTTGGAGCTGGTACTCCGAGCTCAGAGTGCCCTTCCCCCACCCTTGCAACCGGTGTGGAAGATTAATAAAATATTGTTGTTGTTGTTGTTTTATCCTGCTTTCCCCCTCCCTATGGAGGCATTCAAAGCATCTAACAGAATACAACAAATAATCAGAATTAACAGCAATCCAGATAATTAAAATCATAAAATACATAACATAGCAATAACTGCAAACATGATAGAATAAACATAGAAAGCCAGTCAATAAATAGTACTTAACAACTTCAAACACTGACAGAGTTAAAAGCTTGCTGAAGGAGAAATTGCTGACCCCTTTTATTGTTACCCTTTCCTCACTCATGCCCATCCCAAAAGCTATCTTTCCCTCACAAGTTCCAGATGTGTCCAGTTCTGTGATGGAGCACAGGTGGAATATAGGAAATGCAACAAGTAATGTATTTTATGCACCCAGAAGTGAACCCTGTGGCAGGTAAAAATGACAGAGGAAAGGGCTGAAAAATTGCCACCTCCTGGGGCAGGTGTTCTTTAAACAAAAACTAAACAATAGGCGGGGCTTTGTTACATGCATTTGCATGTAATGTCTAGTAGTTTGTTCTGAAAAGGAGCGGATGGGCTGGGGGCTGGGCGGGGAAGGCTATGGGATAAAAATGTACATTGAAACTTCTAATAAAAACTGACAGCTAGAGAAAGGGACTAAAATCACGTGGAGTGCGGAAAATGGCAACACACTTCCTAAACCTGGTGTTAGCTGGCGGAAAACGTTCTATTCTGTCACATTTGCAGAAGATAAGCTGACAGGAAGGAAGCCCTCAAAATAAACTTATTCTCACTGAATTGCAGCTTGTGCTTTTAAAACATGAATAGCTCATATTACATAGAATTTAAATGGAGCGAATTAACCATCGTTCAAAAAGGATCCGCTATGATGGTGTGTGTGTGTATGTATGTATGTATGTATAGACACAGACAGGCATATTAATTGAGTAGAATGGAACTGAATTATCACACCCAAATTTAATTTAATGAATTCTGAATTCTGCATTCGGTTTTAGTTTTAGAGTTCCAAGTCCCAAATTCTGCACTCTGAGGAAGTGGGGGTAGCATATAACCACTTTGTTCCAAGTTGTTCACACACACAAGTACTGTCCATATTGGCCAGTGTGGCGTAGTGGTGAGAGTGTTGGACTGCGACTCCGGAGATCCAGGTTCTAGTCCCCGCTCGGCCATGAAACTCACTGGGTGACTTTGGGCCAGTCACTGACTCTCAGCCTAACCTAAACCTCACAGGGTTGTTGTGAGGATAAAATGGAGAGGAGGAGAAGGATTATGTAAGCCGCCTTGGGTTCCTTTCAGGAAATAAGGCGGGGTATAAATATAATAAATAAATAAATAAATAAATAAATTGTACCTTTCTCAGTCTAATGATTAATGCAGTCCTAAGAAGAACATTGGGTTGCTTATAATAGGTTGTATCCAAAGGTGGCTTTGGTAGCAGAAAGCGCAGGTCAAGGCACCTGATTTTTGCTAATCACCCTACAGCCCTCCATGAAACATCTCAAACTGCTCCAGAGGATTCCCTAATCTGCAAGACCAACTTTGGAGGAAGGATATGGAGGTCTGAAATGGATGCGTTGCCACTGTTATCCATGCACTGGTAACCTCACAATTAGACTACTGTAATGCACTCTTTGTGGGGCTGCCTTTGCACCTGGTTCAGAAGCTGCAGGCCTACAGCTACTGCAGAATGCAGCAGCTAGGATGTTGAGTGGAGCACCTAGATGCACACACATTACACCTGTGTTAAAAGAACCGCACTGGCTGCCTAGCTACCAAGCCATGTTCAAGGTTTTGTTGTTGACATACAAAGCCCTAAATGACTTGGGCCCAGGATACCTGGCAGACTGCTTTCTCCCATTTTTACTTAGTTAACCTGTGAGATCTTCTGAGGAGGCTTTACTGGTCTTTCCACAGGCAATGGAATGTTGTCAGGTAGTGGTAGGTATGTAGGCGGATCTTCTCAGTGGTGGCACTCTTTGGAACATTCTCCCACATATGGTTCGAGAGGCAGAATCAGTGGCATGTTTTAAATGCCTCTTGAAAACGCACTTGTTCACACAAGCTTCCCTGACCTGTGAGGGACTCTGGTACTACCCTGTTTCATTGTTATGGTGCTGTAATGTTTTTAATTTATTATTTTTATCTTGCTTTTATATATTTTATATAGTATTTTAATGTGAACTGCTTACAACCCAGTCTGTAGCCCTGTTCAGGCATTTGCGTGCACGTGTGAGGGCTTTAAGGGAGTAGGGCTGTGGATGCTGGCCCCACGCCCCCACCCCTACATCTCCCAGCATGTAGGCCCTGCCCCCTCAGTTCCGTCCTTGCCGGGTTGAATCAGCAAAGACTGAAAGTGAGTTCTGCTCATGTTCGCTTGAACACAAGCAGAACTCTCTGCGCAGTCGTGGACTCTGCCTTTTCAGGGTTCCCGACTGTGCAGAGACAGTTCTCCTTGCGTTCAAATGAATGCGAGGAGAGCTCCCTTTCAGACGTTGCTGTTTCAACATGGCAAGATCTGAACTGAGGGGGGTGGGCGTGTGCCTGGAGATGTAGCGGGCAAGGCCAGTGTGCACGGCCCCACTGTGCTACTCACTTTAAGTCCTCATGCATTCAGGTGAATGCCTGAAGTTGAACAGGACTTGTGATTGGCAAGCCAAGGCTGCAATTCTATATCCAGTTGCTTAGGGAAAAGCCCCATTGAGCTCAGTGGAACTTACTTTTAAGTAGACATGATATGATTGTGCTGCAAACGCTCCCTCTCTCAGAAATTTTGTATTTAACCATAATAGGTGGCAGATTCATTTTTGGTCCCTTACAATCTTATCAAATTGGCCGAGGCACCTCAAATTCCCTTGAAATGATGAAATACTTTAAAATTATGTGCACATTAGTATATGAATCACCATTTGGGAAGGAAGAAAAAGAAACCACCCAGAGAAACTGAATGGTAGAAAACTGCATTAAATATACAGTTAAAGCTTAACTTTTGGAAAATGTCAATGTCAAAATAGCAAGGAAAATTCTAAATTGAGCAATTCCTGAACCCAACAGCCAATGGGGTCAGCAATTCCTAACCCAAGAGTAGGATGTGTTGTCTGAAACATGTTGTCTTATGAGCCATTATATTATATTCTCTCCCACTCTTTCCACATCCAAAGACAGAGATTCTGCAGCCTTATTTGGCAACTAATTCTGATACTCATAATTAGGAACTCTTTAGCTAATGTGGTGTTTAAAGTACATTTCCTCATGAGTGAAGAACGAGCTTAGATGGTTTTTAAAAGGGATTTGAGAAATTCATAGAGGATAGGCTTATCAGCAGTTATTAGCTATGACAGCTAAGAGGAGCTTCCTCCATGTTCAGAGGCAATGTATTCTGAAGACCAGATGTTGAGGACAAACAACAGAAGAGGTCTGTTGGTTTGCTTCTAAGCTTGCAAGAAGCATCTGGCTGGCCACAGTTGGAAAGACAATGCTAGACCAGCTAGACCTTTGGTCCAATCCAGCAGGATTCTTCTAATGTTCTCATGCCCTCTTTTATCTGTGTCTTTTCTAATATTTTCAATCTGTCCTCAGGTGTTAGGTTTTGAACAAAGATAGTAGCACCACAGATCCAAATAAAATACAGAAGTGGTGGAGGAAGCAATTCTTCTTTCAAGAGTTCCCAGAAACATCCTGCAGTAAACAGATATTAATACAGCCCCTTTTAGAGAGTATTGAGGGGGAAATATTATTCCCCCAGAGAAGAGGTGTCATCATAATTTGGGAATGGGAGCATTTGATAGTGTTGCATGAAAAAACTGTTTCCTGAACATATCACTTTTAGCTGCAGCTATGTAGGGATGTGCAATATCATACCTCTGGTTTCCACTTGATATTGGTAGCATTGTATATTTGGGACATTTCTCTGCAAAACCGAAGATGCCATTTTTACAAGGGTAAGGTTTTCCCTAGGGATGGACAAATCTGTCATAGAATCATAGAAAAGTAGAGTTGGAAGGGGCCTACAAGGCCATCGAGTCCAACCCCCTGCTCAGTGCAAGAATCCAAGTCAAAGCATCCCTGACAGATGGCTGTCCAGTTGCACCTTGAACGCCTCCAGAGTGGGAGAGCCCACCATCTCCCTAGGTAGTTGGTTCCATTGTCTTATTTCACTTCCTCCCACATTCATTTTTTTCATCCTGTTTATGAAGAAACTTGCAGATTTTGGTAACTTCCTCTCAAAAATGGAACGGAATGGAATTCTCACCTATCTGCACTAGCTATGTGCTATCGGTGCAGCTATGCTCGGCATGGAGAGGGCCATGTTGTACTGGCCTGCCATGTAGCTGCTATAGAACATCCAAATTCCTTGTAAGTGTTTTACAAATGTATACTGTAAAAACTTAAGTTTATAAGGGAAATTATTTAATTTCTGAAGATCTATTAACTAAGCCCTGACCGTGTATAATGGCAAATTGCTGTGATACAATAAAGTTGTTGTTTTTTGTAGCTGGCCAAAAACCCAAGAGTTAACCTGGGAACCACTAAAGCAACTGGTAGTACCTAACCAATTCCGGCTAAGGTTGCTAGAACTAGCCCATGATGTGCCATGTGCAGGACACTTGGGGAAAAACAAGACTAAACAAAGGCTCATGGCAAACTTCTTTTGGCCTGGAATTGCTAAGCAAGTAGCAGAGTACTGCAGGTCTTGTGAAACCTGTCAGCGTGTGGGGAAGGCAGGGCATCACAGTAAAGCCCCTTTGCAGCCTCTGCCTATTATAGGAGAAGCTTTCTTTAGGGTGGGCATGGATATTGTACGGCCTTTCATAAAACCCACCCGCAAGGGAAAAAAGTACATCCTCACAGTGGTGGATTTTGCCACAAGATACCCGGAAGCTGTAGCACTAGCCTCTATAGATGCTCCATCTGTAGCTGAGGCTTTGCTAACTATATTTTGCAGAACTGGATTTCCCTCTGAAATCTTAACAGATTGTGGGTCAAATTTCCTCTCCGAGATAATGGAATGTCTGTGGAAGTGTTGTGGGGTAAAACACTTGAAAACCACTCCTTATCACCCTCAATGCAATGGAATGGTGGAAAGATTTAATGCCACACTCAAAGGAATGATTAGAGCTTATGTAAACACACACCCAAATGACTGGGATGACAAACTGCAACACCTACTTTTTGCCTACAGGGAAGTTCCACAGGAATCAACGGGATTCTCACCTTTTGAGCTGTTGTATGGCAGAAGAGTGAGAGGCCCTCTTGATCTCCTGAGGGAAAACTGGGAAGGTAAACTCGTAGAAAACAAAACCTCTGTGGTGGATTATGTGTTAAAACTTAGACAAACCCTAGATACACTCTGTAAACTAGTTCAAGCCAATGTAACCAAAGCCCAAGAGGTGCAAAAGTTCTGGTATGATCAAAAGGCACGCTCTAGAGTATTTGAGGTAGGGGATCAGGTAATGATATTTCTTCCCCTGCGCAAAGACAAGCTTAAGGCTGCTTGGGAAGGCCCCTACACAGTCAGAGAGAAAATGGATGATTTAACCTATGTGGTGGTTAAAGAAAAATCTGAAAAAAGACCCAGGGTAGTACATGTAAATATGATGAAGCCACACTATGAGAGGAGCGGAGTAGTTTTACAGGTGCAGAAGGTGCCAGAGGTAGTATACTTAGGGCACAGGTTGGAAATGGCCATATCACACCTTTATGGGACAAGGTTGAAGCTATCAGAACCTGGGACATACCTACAACCAAGAAACAGGTCAGGTCATTCTTGGGATTTGCTGGGTATTACAGGAGATTTGATCCCCATTTTGGTGAAATTGCTGGACCTTTGACTGATCTAACCAAGAAATGTAAACCTGACAAAATTGTGTGGACTGATGAATGTCAGAGAGCTTTTGATAGACTAAAGGACATTTTAAGCTCAAAGCCTGTGTTAAGAGCACCTGACTTTGAAAAAACCTTTATTGTAGCTACTGATGCCTCTGAGACTGGCATAGGTGCAGTATTGTTACAAGACTATGACTCTGTTAAACACCCAGTAGCCTACCTGAGTAGGAAGCTCCTACCCAGGGAAAGAAACCTGTCTACGATCCAAAAAGAATGTCTGGCAGTAGTGTGGGCTCTGGACAAGCTCAAGCCTTATGTTTTTGGACAAGAATTTACTTTATGGACTGATCATCATGCCTTGCAATGGATACAAACAATGCAAAATACCATCTCCAAGCTTCAGAGATGGTCTTGGAAATTGCAGGAATTTCAAATGAACATTGAGCATGTGCCTGGGAAGGAGAATGTGATAGCTGATGCTTTGTCTAGGAAACAACCAAAAAACAGTTGCCTTTTTGTGTAGGTTAATGTTTCACAATTCTCTTCTGTAAAAGGGAAATTGTTCCACTTGAGGAGAAGGAGGGGAAGATGTGAGGGGTTGAGGCCTACACAGGCTTCAGTTTGTTGAAGCCTGAAGGCCCAAACACTTCCCTCGAGTAGTGAAGCCTGAAGGCCCAAACACTTGGATGGGAGGGGGAGTTTGAGAGTTTTAAGTTACCCAATAGAAGTTAAGAATCAGATATCCTATTCAAGGTCACATGATTATAACCTCCCAGTCCTGGGAAGACTATATATGTGGGGTGTGGTCAGCTAGCAGTCAGTGTGTGCTGGGAGAGAGCTAGAAGCAGCAGCGGAGAGAAGCAGAGAGAGAGAAAGAGAAACTGGCTGGCTGGCTGGCTGCATAGGAAATAGGTAGTCTGAAGTTATACTAGAGAACATTGGATTGTTTGTTTGTTTGTTTTATTTTATCATACTTGCTTTTGAATTATAACTACTCTATTAAGTAAAAACCCTAATATTATAAGTAAAGTGTTGTTGGTTACCCTGAGAGTTTGGAGTGACTTATTCACCACGTCTACAGCCTACACCCATGCTATTGGAAGCTGTAAAAGGACTTGATCTCCTGGAACGGGAGGGGCTTTGAGGAGAGGCAGAGATCTCCCAAAGGAAGGTTAAGAGGTCCTTGCAGTAGTGGAACCTTGACACTCCCACTTTAAATCTCAAGTTCTTTCTACTCTTTTATGAAGAAATGTGCAAAATTTGGTAAGTTCTTCTTCTTTTTTATGAACCAAATAAAATTCTCACCCATCCTGCTTTCTTAGCAATATGGTAGCAGTATAATGCTGAAAGGCTTGCTGTTATAATACATGGTGCTGGGCAGTTTCTTAAAAGAACGGACAATTGGCTTAAATTATGCAATCTCTTGCAAATCAAATCAGCACTTTTTTCTCTCCTCCCCCCCCCCAATCTGGACAACTTTTCAGAAACCCATTCCTTTATTTGGGACACTTATACATCGCTGCAAGTATGTGATGTTTTTATTTTTATTTTTTGGTATCAGGAATAGAAAAGCTCAGAAATTCACTAAATCCCTCATCAGATGTTAGGAACATCTCCTCAAAACATCCAGAGTGAGGGCAGTCAGACTGTGTAGTCAAGCATCCTAAACCTACCTCACAGGGTTGTTGTGAGGATAAAATAGAGATGAGGAGGAGGGTTATATAAATAGATTTCATAGATCATAGAGTTGGAAGGGGCCTACAAGGCCATCAAGTCCAACCCGCTGCTCAATGTAGGAAACTAGAGGAGGGGGTCTCCCATTCAAGTAATAACCAGGCCTGACCCTGCTTAGCTTTCCACACTCAGACAAGCTGAGCCAGCATGAGCCACATTGGGTTCCTTGTAGGAAAAAAGGTGGGATATAAATTAAATGAATAAATAAATAAATAAATAAATAAAACAAATAATACAAAGCTTCATTCCAGATATGTACAGCCCTTTCATGAAAATGCTTCCCCACTCACTTAAATGGCAGGGACTTGGGTAACAGGTCCGATACATATAATAAGAATCCCTTGGTGAGCAATGGCATGTGGCATTTGCAGATACTTATTCCTGGAATGGTTTCTGGATTAGAAGTTGGCTGGGCAGAATCCAGTTGGATGCTGAAGGGTATTTTTGTTTTTGTTTTGGAATCTTCTTGGGGAGGAAGGCAGCCAGGATGTTGAGGAGTTTGGGAACTAAATCCTATGAAGAACAGATGAAAGAGCTGGGTATGTTTAGCCTGGAGAAGAGAAGATTAATAAAGGGAGACATGGTAGCGTTCAAATATCTGAAGGGTGGTCACACAGAAGATGGAGCAGACCTGTTCTCTGTGGCTCCAGAGTGCAGGACTAAAACCAGTGGGTAGAAATGGCAGGGAATCAGATTTCTGTTGAACAGTAGGAGAAACATCCTAACAGAATGTGGAACATACACTCAGGAAATGGTGGGTTCCCCTTCCCTGCAGAGGCCCCTAAACCATGTTGTGAAAGAACCACGGCTTATTCACATAGCACTAAACCATATATGAAAGAGGCCATTCTGTCTACTACACCACACTGGCCTTTCCAGAAGTGTTTTGTTGCCTGTTTTTAAAAAGAACAGAATAGTATTTGGGAAATAGGAAATAAATTGATATGATATGATTACTTTGACTACAGATGGTATAAGAAGGTACAACTGAACATCCACAGCTTCTATTAACAACCACATTACCTGGCTAGTATTTCTGTTACACAGAATACCCATCTCATTAGAGGATCATAATCAAACACATTTTGAGCCACAGGTTTTTAAAACCGCATTTAATAAATGAAAGGAACATGGCTTGTCTGATCACCATACGTTTGAAGTGCACTGGATTATGCAGCAGTGGAATATATATATATATATATATATATATTAAAAACCCTCTCCTTCTGCTGAGATATTTTTTAATGGATTAGCTATATTCCATAGCAATCCTGTTTGCTTACACAGTAAGATCTGCTGCATGCAGTTTTATGCATGCAACCCCCAAGAATTGCAATCCCCAAGAATTGTGTAATTGGTTTAAAGCAAATCCAGGGCTATGCTTCTACTGACAGATGCTTTGTTAAACACACGTATTGAAGCCAGGTGACAAATGAGCAAAGAGCCTGAGACAGTGCAAAACAGTTTTGGCAAATTAGAATCAATAGATTTTATTGCAATCCATAACCTAGTCAGGGCACATTGCATAGTTTGGGGCTTGCTTGCGAACAAAGTTTAGCAAGCCGGTAATACATAGCTGTCAGATTAAAGCAATTTACCCTGGAAAAGGGAAAGAGATGGGTATAACTCATCAGAAACACAAGAGGATACTTTAATAGAGCCATTTGTGAAATATAAAAGGAGAAGGCTTCATCGGGTTGCTTAATAACTGGCTATTAAAGCATAGTCTAGACAAATAGCAGATGATTTGCTAAACCTGTTTCTGGACTGTACCGCTTTATATTGCATATGGGTGAAAATTGAATCCACTTCCATACAATAAATACATAAATAGATAAAAACTCCATGCACATAGAAAATTAGATGTTAGGGAGAAAGGTTCTAACCTAGGCTTCTCCCTGATATGCTAGTTTTCTATGTGCAAGTTAGGGATGTACGGATTGTGTTAAATCCATTCTATCTGCATTTCATGGATTGCCAGGCGCCTTCCATTCCATTGTCTTCTCATTGATGGAATTGGATTTTTTTTTCAATTACAGTACCTGAACTTGCATTCGTTCACAATTGCACACATTTGCACTTCCAAACATGCATAAATCCCCCTCCAAAAATGCGAAAATTCCCCCAAAATGCGTATTTTCATGCTTTAGCCTATGGGGAGAAATGTACATTTTCTTTCAGTTTTATTTTAATTTTAATTTTCCGTATTTTTCTATGACTAGATTTGCGTAAAATTCCAGAAAGTTTTTAAAAAAACAACCCTGGCCTGCAAGTCCATGGAAAATCCATGCAACTCAGAAAAAACTGGTCTGCTGTGGAATCCGTGGGTTGGATTCATAGAAATCTGAACTCATTTGAATCTGCTGCAGATTTCTCCAACAGCCTTAGCAGGGATCCCCACAATGGTGGCTTGTGGCCAATGAGACTGGCGAGGCGGAGAGCAGGTCAGCTGAGGTGCAGCTATGGGGCCAACAACACCTAATTTTCCTGCACAAAAGCATCAGGGCATCCATTGCTTTTCCTTAATGGAATCACAAACCCAATTAAATTGTAAATGCAACAGAGCATCTGTTGCTTTTTCCTCATGCAATCACAAACCCAAATAAATTATATATACAAAAAGTCTAGAGCCATTTTCTTGCAACCCTAGTCACCCACCTAAGCACGTACACTCAAAGACACACTTTTCTTTTTTCTTCCTTTTTTTCTGAGCAAGATCTGGTGGCTGTTTGTGGGTCTTTCTTTTTTTTTTTCTGAGCAAGATAATGCATTGGGAACAGGAAGCAGAAATGGGTCTGATAAAAATTCCCAAGTCCACTGCAATATCTTGCACAGAACAAAATGGTACTGCCCCAGAACCACCACACCACAACCATCGGATCTTGGTAAAAAAAAGAAAGAAAAAAAGAAATGACCCGCAAACACCCACAAACCCAAAGTTCTTGCTGAGAAAAAACAAAAATGACCCACAAAGCCACCAGATCTTAGAAAATATGCAATGCCCTACAGCAATAACGGTCAGCTACCCCCCCCCCACACACACCCTGAATAAAAGGGAGAAAACATTTACATACGGTTTGGATTGGCTCTTCTCAGTGGGGCAGAAATTACAGAAGAAAAAAGAATGTCATTGACAAGAAGAGTACGTTTTCTCTCTCTCTCTCTCTCTCTCTCTCTCTCTCTCTCACACACACACACACACACACACACACAATTATTGCTTTGAATTTAATGAAAATATAATCCTCTTAGGGGGAAGGGAAGCACCCAATCGGTGGTATTAGAAAAGTGAAAGTGAAAAAGTTGGTGCCCCCAGCAAGTCCCACAGCCATTTTCACTGGCTGCCTGGCTCATCCTCTGAACAATTCTGAGAGGCCTGGCCAGCGCCCCTTCTACTCCCCCCCCATTTGATCAGATTGGAGGCTGCTGGGCAATGTGGCTTCCTCCCTGCGCCCGAACTTCCTGCCTATCGGGAGGAGCTCCGGTAAGGTCGCCCCAGGCAGGCCTCTCCAATTCCTTTGCCTCCCCATGTCTTTCATGGGGAAGTTGTTCTGCGCTTGCGCGCCTTGCCTGCACAAACGAAGGTAGTGAAGCTGGGCAGGGGAAACATACTTGGTAGTGGCAGCCGGCAACTGGGTGAATGCTACACGACGAGGCTGGACTTGCTAGGCAACACGCTATGTAAGTTTTAACACTGGCGGTGTGGTAAGGAAGTTAAGCCACTTCCTTGGTTCGTTTTCCAGGTGACTTATGGCCCAATAAATCAGAGCAAATAAATCTTTTTACCAGAGCAGGTAAAAAGAATTCCTTTATTTAAATACAGCGCTGTATGGTTCCACTCCAAAGCAGAGTGAGACCTCGACCATTAGAAATACAAGCATTTTTATACTCTTTCTACAAGCGTCTTACTTTCGCGCATGCGTGTTAACAAATTCTATAAGGTGAGCTCATTCTTTCTTTTTACTGTGACATAATTATGTTTTTACAATATCTGGTTTCTCTTTCAAGCAGTAAATAACAATTAATTGACGAGTGTACTGAGGAGTTTAGGGAGTGAAAGGCATCTTTGAAGTAACTTCTCCTTATCTTAATACCAATTAACTGTTAGACACAGGTTTACTTCAACAGCACACAAGAAATCAAGAGGCCCCTTTGTATTAGCATCATAGTATTACATTGTGTTACATTTCATTATGTGAGATAGAACTTTCTACATACAAAGTAGCATAGGATTACATACAAGTAAAAGCATAGGAAATATTTATTGCAAGTTATGTGATCATATACTGAATTATATTTTACCACATTCCCCTCTTTGATCCTAGTGGATAAATACACACTGAGGATCATTTCTAATTAACTAGCTTCTCTAGAGCAATACGAACTGAAGCTTCTTCTAGTGGTATTTGCATATACATTTGCGGTCGTACAGGACGAATCATTTGGAGAAGCCCTGGAATACATTGAATACAACAACAAAGAAAAATAATACAGAGTACACATAACCCTAAAAATAACAGACCTTTCCATAACCAGGACAGATTTCCTAGCCAAGAGGCTAACAAACTCTGGAGGTCTACACGTTCTGGGTGGTTGACTGAATGGAAAACTTGCACAGCTTCCTTCATCTTTTGCACTTCTCGTGCTACCTGTCCTGATTGATTTACATAAAAACAACATGTCTCACCCAACATGGCACATGTTCCCCCCAAGGCACCTGTCAATAGGTCTAAGGCACGACGATTTTGTAGTGTTACTGCAGCCACCTCATCTATTTCCTGCTGTAAATCCTGGAGGGCTTTATTTGTGGCATTAAAAGCCATCTCCAGTTCTGCTGAGATGTTCCGGATAGCTGCTTCCATTTCATATGTACCAAACCGAGGGAGCAAATATCGGAAGGTAGAGTGAAAGAAATCACCTACTGGCCCAAAGGAGTAACTTAGAGGGTTGGCACTATGCTTTGTGTGTGTAGGTATGATGCGATGGATGAAAGAGCCCAGATTCAGTACTTCAGACGCATTTATGCTTGGCCAAGTGTCAATGTCTGGTGCTAAGTACACTAGCCCACATCGCCCAACCCATGAAGGAGGCAAGCCTTTGTATGCTTTATTCCCACACAAAAAATATGTCCCCCCTCCAGTTAGTGCCAAATTCAAGTTACTGTCTTCCAGCCACCATTGGTTTCCGTCCCAATCGGCCACTTTGTCAGTGGCAACGGAAAACCAGGTGCCTAGACATCTTGAATCATGACCATGAAATCTTTGTGACCACTGAACTTGGTGTATAGCATCAAAACTGGTCTTAAAAGGTCGGTGTGGTACGGCCTGAGAACAATACCATTGCTTGGTCAGTTGCCATAGCAATGGAGGCTCATTACACCTGCACTCACTACAAGGTAGAGAGTGACTTAAAGACAAGTTTTTAGTTAGGAGACCTTGTTTCTTACCTATCCAGAAAACTTTTCCTCCCACTGTGAAGTTAGTCCAGGTTTCCTTTACTTCAAAATTTGTCCCATTATACCCTCCATCTGTCCCAGGGAACCTGTAACCTAGGAGGTTGGAAGTGGAAGATCAGTGGAAGTGATGTGGAGTTCAGTTTTCCCATTGTAAGGCTGGATAGTTTGACTGTTCCAGTCAGTCTGTATGGTTAAGTTACAGTGCTGGAGAGGGACCCACCCCAGAATTGGGCCTGTGCCATTTATCCTTTCAAAGCAGATTGAAAAATTTCCCACCAGTCGAGTGACAGTGTACCATGGGGACCCTGGCTTAGAGGCTGGAAGTTTTACCCCCTCCCAACCATGGGTTCTGGGATCCTTATCCCAGAGACGATCTGGTTCCCATGTGGTGGTGTTTAACTTTAACCAAGTCTTTGTATCCACTGGATGGGCCCAAATTTCAGCCCTTGCTTGAGGAGTTAGGTGTTGGCACACCCAGCAGTTCGACAAGTTGAAATTGGTTGCAATACTCCGCACTACCCCTAGGTAGGGGTGTTCTCCTCCTGCAAAGGTGTAAATCCAAAGGGAGAATATTAGGGCAACTGGAAAAATCATTTTCCTCATGACAGTTTAAGCTTGAGGCCGTCCAAGTGAGACACAGTCCACCCAGTCTGTTGGTTGAAATTGTCCACTCCTGGAATCTCAGAGGTTTGGGCGGAGCTCCCTGGAAGTTGCCTGCTATCGTCTGCTTCTGGGGTTACCTTTTCCTGGTCAGTAACCCTGGCTGTGCTCCTGGTGATGTCATCTGCTTCTGGGGTTACTTTGTGGGTAACCCTGGCTGTACTCCCTCGTTGTCCTCTGCGAGCGTCTACTTCTGGCCCCCCTTCCTCCAGATTGTGGGGGCTGGATTCCGGATGCACAGCTCTGGCACAATGGGTGTAGTGGATCCACGGTATTTTCCCCTCGATTTTCAAGGCTGCCTGGCTCACGAGTAGGACGAGATATGGCCCTTCCCAAAGTCCTTCAAGTGGTTTTGCTGTCCACTTCCGCACGTAGACCCAATCTCCAGCTCTGAACCTGTGGGCGAAAACATCTAAAAGCAAAGTCTGTGAGTTTCCAACATGACGTCTCAACCTGTTAAACTGATGTTGGAGTTCTATAATGTAAGACCGAAGGGCTTCATCACCTTCTAGGAGTGAAACATGTGGAACAACTGCGCCTCGCCCAACTGGGGGAGGCCTCCCAAAAAGGAGTTCATAAGGTGACAGCTTGAACCTGCGGTTGGGACTTGTTCGGACTGCCAGGAGAGCTAAAGGAAGGGCCTGGATCCAGGTGAGTCCTGCGTTCTTACACAGTTTAACAATCTTTTGCTTCAGTATTCCATTCTCTCCACTTGGCCTGATGACTGAGGATGGTATGGAACATGTAGCTTCCACTCTATGCCCATGGTCTTTGCCACATATTGTATAATAGTTCCAATAAAGTGGGGGGGGCCCTGTCAGATTCCAAATGGGAGGGGATCCCAAATCTTGGCACAATGTCTCTGAGCAAATGTTTCCCCACTTCCATTGCAGTGGCCTTTTGACAAGGAAAAGCTTCCACCCATCCAGATAGTTGATCCACTAAAACAAGCAAATTTGGAAATCCTTGGCATTTTGGCATGTGAGCAAAGTCAATCTGTAGGGCTTCAAAAGGGAGTTGAACCCAGGGTCTCCCCCCTTCTGGCCCAGGAGCGGCTGCCTTAGCATTTAACTTTGCACAAACAGGACAAGCGGCAGTAATGGCTTTTGACACTTGATGTACTCCAGGAGCAAACCACACTCTGCTTATTGCTGCCGCCAGCCCGCTTATCCCTTGGTGTCCCTTTTGATGTTCCTTTAAGGCTACAATCCGAAGGCCAACACACGGTAGAATTAGCCTCCCATCTGGTAAAGTCCAAAGTCCTTGTATTTTCCTTGCACCTACTTGTTCCCAGAGCCTTTTCTCCTCAGCAGGAGCGTTTTGCTGCCAATTTGATACTGCGTCTGGCAGAGAGGCGCTATTTTCTGCTGCTTGCAGCATAGCAAGGAGGGGGGCTCCCCCCCCGCTACTTTCGCTGCCCTGTCTGCCAGATTATTCCCTATGCTTACAGGATCCTTTTTATTTGTGTGTGGTTTGCAATGCAGGATTGCCAACTTCCTCGGGGCATGTATATTGTTTAAAAGCATTAATATCTCTGGCCCATTTGCCACTTTCTGTCCTGAGGCAGTAAGGAACTCTCTCTTTTTCCACATCTTCTTAAAATTTTCTACTTGCCATTTCTCTGTTTACGGCCCCTGTCTGCCTTCCTTGGGGGCAGAGGGGACAGTCCATATGCTTCTAAAATAATCATCTCTTTTCCCTTTTTCAAAAACTTTTTGGCTCCACACATGGGTGAAGCTCTTGAATCTTCTGCCAAATGTGTGTGTGTGTGTGTGTGTGTGTGTGTTTTAATATATATATATATATATATATATATCTGTGGAAAATAGTTAGCAATTTTTTTTTGAGCTTATCTTGCACCAGCTGTAGTCTTTGAGAAAAAGCCCGCCTTGATCAGGGGCAGACTCTTTCTGACCTTTTAAAGCTAACACAGTTCAGTTCTCAAAAGGCACTAACACTTTGCTTATGCTCAGAAAACCTGCACTCTCAATACTCAAACTCTCTCAATGACAGTTCTTAAAAACACCTTAGTATGTTTTTCGTTTAAGTGGTTAGCTGCTGATTCCCTGGGAGCGTGATTGGCCAATTCCCGCCGTCCAGGAAATCCCGCAGCCACCTGAGAGTTTCCCCCCCCCCCTCAACCTTCTTTTCCACCTTAAAATCCTTGCAATTCATGGCTGCTACCTTAAAAATCTTTCTACCTCTCCAGTTGCTTTTGCCATATGAGAGAAAGCAAGGCTTATGTGAGCAAAAAAAATGGTTTTTTTATACACTGTACGAAATGGTCTGGGTCCTCTGTCAATCCTGGGGTTGAGGATTGCCACAGGAGGATTTCTTGTGTACTCAGAGGGACGTATTGTATTGATACGTCTGCCTGAGTTCTGTGCGGCCAGGGACTGCCTCCCACCCAGCCTGTATCACCTGCCCCTCCCCTCCTAGTTGCGGTGCAACTGCTGCCACTGGAGGAATATACTGGTGTTGTGTTGGTCAAGAGTGGATACAGACCAACTTGACGAGTAGGGCGGGGGTTTATTTGCAGGAGGTGCGGTAGGTTCTACCTCGGAAGGCTTGAGGTAGCCCTTCCGATATCCTACCTCTGTCCAAGCATACCAATAATCCAATTGTCCTGGGAATTGTCCTCTAGGGCTACCCGAAGGTCCCTTAGGATCTGTTTTCCCCAGGACCCATTCTTGGGCCAAGTACTTCCCTCTATGCATGGCCATTCCTCAGTACAAAGAGTTTGCAACCGTGTTTTTTGACAAAGTCTTACTTCTAGGTAAAGAGGCAAATTCTTGGAGCACTATTGCTAAAGGTGCCCCTTTTGGAACACTTTGATTCCCACCCATGATGTATTGTGGCACAGAATGCTTCCTTTATGATCTCCTCACTCTGGTGTGTGTGTAGTGCTTTTTGTTCAGTCCACACACAAACACACAACACTCACACATCACTGGATCATGGGAGGGGGTTCAATCAGGCCCACTTGCTTTTGAAGCTCTGCCGGTCATTGGGTTTTACCCCTCGCAAACAGAGATCAGGGCGTCTTGACCTGATTTAGTCCCAGTGACTTATATACATTCTTCAGCAGGGAGATTTGGAAAGGGGGAGGGAGACCCTGTCTGGTGGAAGGGCGGTATTCAGCTTGTGGCCTAGGACCAGCCCTTATTCCATCAGCTCATAAATTCTAATAAACGGAGGAGAAAGAGATGTGGGTCTGTCTGTATTAGTAACAGCTCATAAATCTAATAATGTGCACACACACACCCATACTTACTTTCCCTGCCTGTTCGGAAACCGAACAGTTCATGGTTCTAATGACACACGCACATTGACATTTTCACATGCACATGTATGCCACCCCTCTTTGAAGGTTTCCCTTTTTCCTAAATCCTATACCTTTCAATATCAATAACACAATATCAATAATAATAATAACACAATATCAATAACACAATGCAATAACCAAAACCCAGAGAAAAATGAAAAGGAGGTATTTCAGTTCAATTTTGCCCATATCCTAGGAGAACTGTTTGACAAGAGGCGTCCCTCTTGAAAAACCTGTTGTTCTCCAGTTTGGGAACCTTACTCCTGTCACCATGCCCACTGCTTGGATTCACACAGAAGTTCCTGGTTCCCCCTAGTGACTGAACTCTGTCAGTCCACCTCCTAGGCGCCTTACCAGACTGGAATTCAGTTTACCCTTTTTAGACCGTCCTTAGCAGAATCCCGGACCAATCTCCTCCCTTACAAAAAACCCCTTGAGGTGAACTCACCAATTGCCGGCTGGGTAATTTGTCATGGAGGAAGAATGTCCAAAACTCTGGGCTGGAGGTCCCGGCCGAGTCGCCAAATTGTGGTAAGGAAGTTAAGCCACTTCCTTGGTTCGTTTTCCAGGTGACTTATGGCCCAATAAATCAACCAGAGCAGGTAAAAAGAATTCCTTTATTTAAATACAGCGCTGTATGGTTCCACTCCAAAGCAGAGTGAGACCTCGACCATTAGAAATACAAGCATTTTTATACTCTTTCTACAAGCGTCTTACTTTCGCGCATGCGTGTTAACAAATTCTATAAGGTGAGCTCATTCTTTCTTTTTATTGTGACATAATTATGTTTTTACAATATCTGGTTTCTCTTTCAAGCAGTAAATAACAATTAATTGACGTGTGTACTGAGGAGTTTAGGGAGTGAAAGGCATCTTTGAAGTAACTTCTCCTTATCTTAATACCAATTAACTGTTAGACACAGGTTTACTTCAACAGTACACAAGAAATCAAGAGGCCCCTTTGTATTAGCATCATAGTATTACATTGTGTTACATTTCATTATGTGAGATAGAACTTTCTACATACAAAGTAGCATAGGATTACATACAAGTAAAAGCATAGGAAATATTTATTGCAAGTTATGTGATCATATACTGAATTATATTTTACCACAGCGGCAGGATGAGGGGGAACACAGCCAGGTTCGGGTGTTTATTTGCCCCTCCTGCCCAAAACCACAAGCCGTCCCTGGATTCCCTCCCCCCGCCCACAAAAGCAATGAACAATGTGATTCCTGCACATGCAGGCTGAAGTGGTACAATCTAGACACAGGGTTTACCGCTTCATCTGCTGCTTGTGTGTGTGAACTAGGGCTCAATTCCTCCTGAACAAAGGATGAAATCCTTACTGAGTAAATAACTTGTGATATACCCCAAGGCATGTATAAACTACTTCCCCACTATTGCATTTCTTGGGTTGGTTCACGTAAGCATATTCCCTGCTTAATGACCGAAGCATTTTATTTATTTATTTATTATATTTATACCCTGCCTTTTTTCCTGCAAGGAACACAAGGTGGCTTACATAATCCTCCTCCTCCATTCCTCCATTTTTTCCTCACAACAACCCTGTGAGGTAGGTTAGGCTGAGAGCCAGTGACTGGCCCAAAGTCACCCAGTGAGTTTCATGGGTGAGCGGGGACTAGAACCCGGATCTCCCGAGTCCCAGTCCAACACTCTCACCACTACGCCACACTGGCTCTCTGTGACGATATGCAAGTATGAATGATCCAGTCATCACAAATCAAACTTCAGTTCAGATAACACTTTCATGTAACATCAAAAACAGTGCTTTCCAATTGAGTTGCTTCACATGTTCGGCTGCAAACCATCAAGGCAAGGACTGATTCACACTTTCATGCTCATTATCACTTGATGACATGCAGAACATCAAGTAGTGACTTTCCCATATCAATGGGCCATCGGAGATTCAATGCTATGGAATGAATGTTCATATCACCTCAGATACAATGCTTGTCAGTGGAGTCTATTCACACATTTGGCTGCCACTCAATCAGGCCCAGATCACATGGTGTGGTATCACACCCCCACCTGCATGAAAACAGCTCAGGAGTGCATAGGGATATTCTGACCCCACCCCAGTAGCTCCAAGTTTGGGCTTTCAATGTGGCCAGCATGAAGTGCTTGATTGTGGTGGAACTTTTTTCTATCAAAAAATGGCACTGGCTGTGTGAACAGCCCCCGTCCCCATGGCCTGAACATAGTACCTCATGTACTTCTCTGTAGCAAATCACGGACGGTCTGAGAGGGCATGCTGCAGTTGCTTTGCTGAAGCTAAGCAAGTCTGTGTTTGGTCGGTGCCTGCATGGGAGACTAGCTGGGAATCTGATCAGTTTGACCATATACACTTTTTTTTAAAAAAAAGCTTGTCATTCTGAGAATAAATTTGTTATAGAGCAACTTGAAAGAAATAAAGAAAGAAATGTATGCCACCTTGAGTTGCATGATGGAAGATGGTAGGAGATAAATATACGAAGGGTGCAATCCTATGCCAGCAGTGCTGCCTGGGGCATGTTGGGTGTTGCAGGGCTTTTTTTCTGTCTAAACATGCATCAGATTGCATCCTAACTAAAACACCCATATTCTGTGGCCCATGCATCATGCATACTCAAACATGCTCTGTATTGATATAACTCAGCACAAATATGTATAAAGAGGTAAAATCTGAAAGAGAGAGAATGAGGGAAAGGCAAAAAGAAAAAGGAAAAGGTTTTCTGCCAAAGCCCTTGAGGAATAGTGTGTGTGTGTGCGTGTGTGTGCGCGCATGTGCACATGCGTGCATACACGTGACCCCTGAGTCAGCACCACATGCAGCCCTCAGAGCTGAAAGGGTTGTGCACCCCAGCCATATACCATGACCTTGATCCTTTTATACAGAGTTTGTTCCTTTTCTTCCAGCAGTGCTAATTCCTCCAGCCCTGCTCTATTCCAGGTTTGGGACCGGTGGTGTAAAATTAATTTATTTGCATTGCAGTATAATAGTTTAGGCTTGTTCCTGTGTCATAATTCCAGCTGGGACTGTTTTTCAATCTAGAGACATCAGTCTCAGTCACATTTTGCGGTGCTGCTTCATGGCTTGTTCCCTGATCTTGTGTTACCTGCATAGAATCCTCCCAGTTCTCGCTAAGCTTGTTGAACTTAATTTCTCTGATCTCTCTCACCTCCTTTTGCCTTCGTGAGTCCTCTTGGGCATTTTCTGATGAACAGCAGATCAGACTGATGTTCAAAATCCCCTGGGGATATCGGCCCACTTGAACTTGAGTTGCACTTTGTCTGACCTGGAAGAGGCATGGGTCAGGGGAACTCGTAGGAAATAGTAGGCAGCTTAATTCCCTGAGTGACACAGGAACACAACACTTTGCACAGTGCACTTTGGACTACAAAGTCTATACACACATCACACTTTTTAAGGCCTACAACTAAGATTTTTTTTAATGTACACCTACAAATGCAAAGTGTGAATGCTGAGAAACAGGTATTTGAAGACACAGGTTCCATACTTATATACAGGCCTGTGACTCACACTGGTTCAGCTTGTCTGAGTGTGGAAAGCTAAGCAGGGTCAAGCCTGATTATTACTTGGAAGGGAGACCCCTCCTCTAGTTTCCTGCATTGAGCAGGGGGTTGGACTCGATGGCCTTGTAGGCCCCTTCCAACTATATGATCTATGAATCTATATACAAGTATTCTTGTTAGAAAGTTGGAATTGCTTGTGCAGTTGTGGGGATGGAATCGGTCAATCTCGGTTTCGCTCAGTTTCTCATTTTTCTTGTTTGGTTTGTCTCGAACTTTGAGAGATTTTTTTTTTAAAAAATTGTGCATAAAAATTAATATGCATTTTAGTGCATTCTTCTAATGCATGCATTTTTGTATGCAATTCTGCCTAATATACAATTTTTTTGCAAGTAATTTTCCTAATGTAACACATGTTAACATTATTTTTTCTAATATACACATTTTTGTGTGTACTTTCACCTAAGATGCACATTTGTGTATGCATATTTTGATTGGAGAAGTGTGAATCTAGCAGGATAACCAAATTTCAGTTTGCGTATTGGTTCAAAAGTGCAAAATTTGGTTTGTGTTAAGATGCAAGATAACTGAACGAATTTCTGCCCCATCCCTATAAAATGCTGTAGCTCCTTACTCATATCCTGGGGCCCTGCAATTCTCTGACTCTCAGAAGCTATGTAGTGGCCCCTGCCAGCCTACATACACTGAGACAAACCCACACAAATGCAGGCCTCTGCCCTCAATAGAAAGTCTCCTGCATGCCCACCCTAATCTGCTCATGGATTCTGCTCTAGTGCCAGGCACTTGGAGCTTCAGCCTTTTCAGGATCAGGGCCTGGCAACAGTGGCAGAGGAAGTGGGGTGGGTTAGCATTTTAAAATTTTATACTGTTTTAAGTGTATTTTATTCTGTTTTGTTTCATTGTATGTTGTACATTACCCAGAGTGTCCGGGTACTGGCTAGATGGGCGATCTGGAAATATAATATAATAATTAATTAATTAATTAATTAAAGTGGGTTGTTGCAAAGACCTTAGGGCAGGTGCAAGGCCAAGGTAGCAATCCACAAGAGCTGTGGGACAGTGATAGAGGGAAGAACAGGCAGACAAGCAGGTGTCGGAGATAGGCTGGGAAGTTGCCCAGCAAAACAGAATGGAGCAGTCAAGTGGCTTCTATACGTGAGGAGTTGCTCAGACCATGGAACTGAAGTATGTCATCATATTTACTTAACAGGAAAAGACATGAGCTTTAAAAAACCAAGTGTGGGAGAAACCGACACTGTCAGATCTGTCTGTCCAGGCCCAGAGCTTAGCTTTGAAATGCCTGGCTTTGAAGCCAAAGTGGTATTCAACCATGTCTGTGGTGCTGAATTAGGGTTGCCACCTCTTTTTCCTGACTAGCTCTTCATCTTTGACAGTTGTATGGTAGGCAGGTACAGCATGATCCTCTCCTTGCCGGGAATGGCTGTATCTATGGAATTGACTTGATGGAGATGGGTGAGAATTCTGAATGGTTTGTTTTTGATAAGAATTTACCAACATTGACTAATTTCTTCATATCCAGGATGTAAAGAACTTGAGATATCAATCGGACTGTAAGAGAAAATGAAATTGTCAGATTTGTCCATCCTCGGCTGTGGCCACCTAGAGTGACTGTGATGGCTCGGCCCCTTCAGAGACCCATTCCCCGAATGTTTAGCTTTCCTTTTTGTTTTAAGTCTCCCTTCCAGATATAAAAGGAAAACATGCTCAGGCTGTATTCTTCCTAAATAATTTGCAAAGCAATGCTCACAGTGTTCCAAAGTTCTGGCAGCTGAGGACTGAAACAGACATTACTTTAAAGCAGGGGCGGGCAACCTGGCACCACCAGTGGGCACCGTGATGCCCTGCAGGGCCCCCGTTCCCCTCTCACCCCCACTGCCTCTTCCTCCTACCACTATGCTCAGCTCAGCAGTAAGGAAGCAGGAAGTTGGTGCTTCCTTTCTCCTGTGGTGGGCATGGGGAAGAGGGCAGGCAGGGCAGAAGCAGCAGTGACAGCGGGTGACAGCAGGCAGGCCAGCAGCAGAAGTGGCATAGGTGTGTGGGGCAGAACCAACAGGCAGGGAGAAACAGTGGTGGTGGTGGTGGTGAGGTGTATATGTGGCCAAATCGGTGGGGGGTGGCATACCTAGCAGCCTACAGCTTCCATCTTTACTCTTGAGTAGGCACAGGGACCCTGATACGGACTGGGATCCTAACATGGCAGTAGAGGGCTTTAACTCTTTCCCCCTGTACTTTGGGCCCAGTCCAGATCGCCCCCCCCCCCACCGTGTCTGCAGTTTGTATCGCAAAATAGTGATCTAGAAAGCAAATGGATCGATATTTTGCAATAAAAACCACAGGTGTGCCCCCCCATCCCCCCCCACAATAGGATCTCAATCCAGAACGGGGGCCCTGCTGCGCCTCCTCTAGAGTAAAAATGGAAGAAAGAAAGATGTAGCTGCTGGCTAAGCAGGGGTGGACAGCACCAGTGGGCCCAGGGGCCAATTCCGCCCCATGCACACACCCCCACCACTGAAATTGCTGCTGAATTTCAGCAGCAATTTGGTTCTCAGAAAAAAGCCACGTTTTTCCTTTAAAACAATGTGCACAGGGTGCGCATGCCTTGTTTTAATGCAAGATTGTCCTCATGGAAGCCCCAGTGAGCAAGGGTTTTGTATTTAAAAAGGTGTGCACTCCCCAAGTGCCTTGTTTTAAATGGAAAATGTGGCCTTTTTCTTGCTGCTGCTGCATGCTGCTAAAATTTGGTGGCAATCTGGTAGAACTTCGGGGGTGGCGGGGGCTGCAAAAAAGACTGGGGGCCACATGTGGCCTGCAGACCACATGTGTCCCACCCCTGCTTTAAAGTAATGTCTGTATTGGCCCTGAGTGAGTAGGCACTGAGGTGACTGACAAGCACGTGAAAGTTGTATTAAAATTTGATTGTATTCTATTATAAATATGTTTTTATTTGATGGTATTTATATTCCACTGTATAACAAACAATCCACAGAGCTGCTCACCCAATAAAGCAGGTTAAAACTGCTTAAAAACAACAAAGAATACAGTAAAGATTTAAAAGGCCTCAGGGCAACGAAATCATCATCATCATCATCATCATCATCATCATCATCATCATCATCATCATCATCTGGGAGAAGAGAAACGTATTTCCCTGGCACCAAAAAGATAACACTGTGGGTGCCAGACAAGCCTCATTGGGGAGGACAGTCCATAAACTGGGGGCCACAACTGAGAAGGCCCTCTCTCTTGTAGCTAATTTCATTCAGCAGGGCCATCCAGAGGGGGGCTCCAAAGATGATCTAAGGGTCTGGTCAGGTGTGTATCACTTAACCACCACCCCAGATTTTACCTGTGTTGTTTCATACTGACATCCCCCACCATGGGGTGTGGTATCCCTGATGAACGTTTCACTGCTAGGGGTGGCCCTTCATAGAAAAATGGTTCCTCATTGCAGCTGAATGAAGAGGTAAGTAGAAAAAAAGACAGAGATTGGGATATCTCTCCATAACCTAACCAGGGACTTTATGAGTCCTTAGACATGACCTTCAGTGTTTAGTAACAGTAAGAGAAATTCAAGTCTGACTGGTCATGCATTCAGAAGAGCTAAATTAATCTATCAAGCTTCAAGGTGAAAATTGAAGTGGCAAATATGAGTGGAATGGCTTTTCCAATAACACAGTCTTCAGCACCTCCTGGATTCTAGGTGCACCTGTTCAAATGAAATTAGAAAAAGATCTCACAATAGATTTAGAAATATACAACTGGCAATTAAAATATACGATTACCCCTCCGGCCCATTCAAGCCTCTGGAGAACTTCTGTTTGCTTCAGACACAGCTGCACTGGTGCCAATGGGAGGTGTTTTTTTTGTGTGTGTGTCCTTAGCAGAGCCAGGCATGTGTCCTGGAAAGAATGCATTTTTAAGGACATTTCAAATGCGCTTGCAAATAATTTATCAAATATACATGTCAGAGGTCATGCCTCGTATCATGGAATGCAAAACATGACTTTTTTTATTAAGGTGCACCTCCAATTCTGTCTTCGAAACAAACCATTTTGTACTAGTGGTGTTCAGTGCTCAGAAGGACAAAATGGGACACCTCTGTATTCCTTTCCAAGTCCTAAGGCAGCGTTGCTCAACCTGACACCCTCCAGATGTGTTAGACTACAACTCCCATCATCCTGAGCCTGAAGGGGGTTGCACTGCTGGGGATGGTGGGAGTTGTAGTCCAACACATCTGGGCAGGGCGCAAAGTTGGGGAAGGCTGTCCTAAGGGGTAGAAAGAAAAAAGCTAGCTAATGACTACTCCATCAATCGTAAATGGTTTGCAGAGAGAAGTGGTCAGACAGCCCCAGGGATGTGTAAGCGAGACATTCTGTCCATCCTAGACTAAGTGATGGTTCAACACTTGAGAGTGCTTGTTTCAAATCAACCTTCACTAACGGGAACAATGAGAGCCCTCGTAATTGAAGAGAGTGAAGAATCTTATGCCACCCTAAAGATTAGCAAATTTACTGTGGTGAAAGATTTCATGGATGACTGTAGTCCATGGAAGCTTCTGCCATAATACATTTGTTAGGCTTTAAGGTGCCACAAGACTCTTTGTTGTTTTTGCTACCACAAACTAACAGGTCTACCACTCTGAAATGGTAATTCAGAAGGGAAAGGGTCTACAGCACCTCATCCTCCACTTCTCCACCAAGCTCTTCCACAGGGGCATTTTCCAGCACATGCTAAAAGACCATTGTCAAGGTTCCGCTACTGCAGGGACCCCTTGATCTGCCTTTGGGAGATCTCTGCCTCTTCCCAAAGCCTCTCCCTCTCTAGGTTATCAAGTCCTTTGCCTGCTTCCAGTAACGTGGGTGTAGGCTGTAGACGTGGTGAATAAGTCACTCCAAACTCCAGGGTAAACAACAACACTTTACTTATAATATTAGGGTCTTTACTTAATAGAGTGGTTATAATTCAAAAGCAAGTATGATAAAATAAAACAAACAAACAAACAATCCAATGTTCTCTAGTTAACTTCAGACTACCTATATCCTATGCAGCCAGTTTCTCTTTCTCTTTCTCTTTCTCTCCTTCTCTCTGCTGTTTCTGTGCTTCTGCTTCTAGCTCTCTCCCAGCACACACTGACTGCAAGCTGACCACACCCCACATATATAGCCTTCCCAGGAATGGAAGGTTATAATCATGTGACCTTGAATAGGATATCTAATTCTTAACTTCCATTGGGTAACTTAAAACTCTCAAACTCCCCCTCCCATCCAAGTGTTTGGGCCTTCAGGCTTCACTACTCAAGGGAAGTGTTTGGGCCTTCAGGCTTCAACAAACACAAGCCTGTGTAGGCCTCAATCCCTCACAACCATTTAACATCATCATCTGGGGCAGGTCCCCGGGGTCCACTGAATTTACAGAGTGAAGACAGCCAATAAGGCATCAGCTTTCAATTAAGTATTTATTTGGTCCATAGAACAGTCATTCATAATCCCTTCTATCCAGTGCTTTTTTTCTGGAGAAAAGGGTACCGGAACTCTTGGATTACATTTCCTCGGGAGTAGATGGCGATTAAATTGTAATGCAATTAATAGAAGGAAAGGTGCTGGCACTCAGTTCCGGTGAGTTCCACCAGAAAAAAAGCCCTGCTTCTATCTCTTGTCTCCTTCTGCATGTCCCTGGCCACAGGCTGCAGGCAGATATAAGCTCTACCTGCCTCTTTCCCAGCTGACTGTGATTCACATCAATGATCATGGCATCTGAATGCAAGCTTGCCCAGCATTTCAACTGGTAGTGAGGCCTGGAGGCTTATCTTCCCCCATGTCCCTCCTGGAGTCTTTGTGCAGGGCCTCTGGAAAGGAAGCAGCATCCTGGGTTCCCATCAATTACCCTACCTTGAACCCCCTTTTAGCCCCTCCCTGTGCATTCTATGCAGGCTTGGAGACTCGTCCTCACCATTGCCACTGTGGTGGGGGGCTGCCTCTTTCTCCATCATCAGTGTAACTGATTACACACCAACACCCACAGATGACATGATTTCCTGCTGGTGAAGACTGTGGCCAAACCTGAAAGACCCAACAGTAGTCACTAGGAGGCACTGGACTTAATGGAGTCTGGAGTTCCCTGTGTCTGTTCTATTCTTGCCTAAGAGATATGAATGGCCTTGCCTAGCTTCCTGAGCGGTGTGCCGCCTTCCATGACAGTGTGGTTAATCGACAGCCCTCATTAACCATCCTCTTATTTTCTATAGTATGAAGTTGCTTGAGTATTTGAATGTGTCTAAAGGAGTCTTTATTTAGTGAACCACCACTATTGTGTGAGAAGTAGAGAAATCATGGCAGAAGCAGAATAAAGAACACCCACACACACACACACGAGCTTCCCCTTTTATTTGTAAAAGCCACATCTTGGTGTTCCGTTATTTCAGCTAAAAATATGGGGTAATTGTTTATGGCTCTTTCCATTATTCCCCTGAAAGACATTTGGCTCCTCCTTTACTGCAACACTGCTACATTCTCAGAACACAAGATCAAGGATAAGAATACTCATAAAGCTGTCCTGGCAATCAATAAAGATCTATTAATAAAAAAGAGGACTGGTAGATGCTAGATATTAATTATTGGAACACTCATAAATGCACAAAAGTTGAGCTTCAACACTAATAGTGTTCCAGTTTAATAGTGACACTAGTAGGCTTTCAAGGGCAGTCATTCATGCAAAGGAAAGGGATGTTAATGGCAAAATGCAGCTAGAAGATGTAAATAATAATGAGTCTGACATATGCTGCCTTGATTTGGAAGTGAGTGTGCCTCGTTGCTTTGAGCGATTTCCCGCATTTCTCTACCTCGGTAGTCGAGTTCTCCAGACAACAGAAACACTCAGTTCTATAACAGGAAAGTGTGCCTGTGTGTTGGGTGGGTGGAAGATGATAGAGCACAGCTCCCCAAACATACGGTGGCTGCTGCAAGCACAGTTCTTTTCCTGCAGAATTAGAATTTAATTTTTCAAAATTCAGACTGGAGGCATGCTTCATTCTTACAGCCCCCAAATTGTTTGCTTTTATATCAACTGAGGGTAAGCATTGCCAGCCTTCAGACAAATTTACCACCTGCATTTCAAAAGAAGGCACGCCCAGAGAGCAGCAATGAAGGGGACCACGGAACAGGGGGAGCAGGATTTAACACTCCCCCATAACCTTTTTCCCCAAGGAAAATCCCCATCCCCAGTGAGATGCTAATTGGACGGAACCACGGCCAGACACACAATGGGCAACTCAGAGGACCCCCTAATGCAGGTCTCTCCAACCTTGGGTCCCCAGATGTTGCTGGCCTACAGCTTCCAGCATACCCAGCCAGCATGGCTAATGGCAAGGGATTCTGGGAGCTGTAGTCCAGCAACATCTGGGGACCCAAGGTTGGAGAGCCCTGCCCTAATGATTGAAAGTATTTAATTAATGCTGCATTTCTCTCGCAGCACACTAGAGCACCCCGGTACACCATTTGGGGATGATTATGCTAGAGATTTATAAAACAATGAACAATATGGAAAGGGTAACTATAGACCTCCATCTTCAGAAGCCTCTGATGACAGAGCTGACCTGACCATTAGGCAGAATAAGGCCGTTGCCTCAGGCAGCAGAGACTGGGGGATGGCAGGGGTGTTGGAGAACAGAGCTGTGTGTGCCACATGGTCTGCCCTGTGTCCCATAAGCTATCCTGCTGCCCTCAGATGCTGTGGATGATGCAGTGTGGCAGTAAGATTCAACTGTTTGTACTTCCAGACCAGGATCCCAATTCCGTATGTGTATGCCCCTGCCCTCATGAATCAGCATTAAGAATGGTTGTGGTTTTGTTTGTTTGTTGAGGGAATTGCGGCTGAAATGTCAAGCTCTCATCATTGCTCAGATGGAGTGCTTTCACTCAAAATTTTGCGCAAAAAACCTCGCTGCTGCCGATGTCACGTGCCTCTGATTTCCCCCTCCCCGCTAGCACAGCATTTAAAAGCTGAACATGCATGCTTGTTGTGTTAGGCTTCAAGCACAGGGCCAATGAGGAGCTGCAGTGGTGCCATTCTGGCTGGCTTGCTGCCCTTGTTACACCTCTGAGCAATTTACCATATAGAACAGTATTCTCCAACCTTGGGTCCCCAGATGTTTTTGGCCTACAACTATGCTGGCTGGGGCATGCTAGGAGTTGTAGGCCAAAAACATCTGGGGACCCAAGGTTGGAGAACACTGATATAGAAAATAATTTATTTGTTCCATATTGAAAACATGGCAAAAGTAATATATTGACAATTATTGAAACAATATTACAGGATCTTTGATGCCCATTTTGTGACCGTGTCTATGTCAAGGTTCCACCTGTACCAGGACACCTTTATCAGCTCCTTAAAGATATCTGCCTCTTTAAGAGCCCCCTCCTGTATCAGGATGCCAATTCTCTGCCTCTTTACCTCCTCGTCCCAGTAACGTGGGATTAGGCCTTAGGCGTGGTGCAAAGGACACTCCAACAACTGAAGGTTAACAATAACTGTTTACTGTAGTAATTTTTGGTACAGTAGATTCATTCACATTAACTTAGGGTAATTACACAAAGCATGTATAAGGGAAATAAAAGGAAAAATAACGCAAGGTTCTCTAACCTAGCTACACTGTCACCTGTAGGCTTAGTAGAGATTCTTTCTCAGCCTAGCTCTGTCTGTTCTGCATTCCTCAGTGATATGCAAACTCTGCTCCTCTGGCTGCTCACTGCTTCTTGGTGCCTGCAAAACCTCCACACCTACCTACCTACCTCTACCTCTCCAATTTCGCTCTCTCCCTCTGCCCCACACTGCAGCTCCTTATATACACTCCCACAGAACTAGAAAGTTACAATCATGTGACCTAAAACTGGGGAAATGAAACTTAACTCTATTAGGAGAAAAGGAGGCTTTTTTTTTTTTCATGAAAAGGAAACTTAACTCCATGAGGGGAAAATGAAACTCACAAATGCCCTCCTCCCATCAGGAGATGTTTGGGCCTACAGGCGTCAACTAGTTCAGGCCTGTGTGGGCCTCAATCCTTTACAGTCTAAGTTACTTCCAGGGCATATGTAGTATTGCTTTACCCTATTTACACCACTGAAAACACTGATAGCAAGGGCATATAAATATGGTATTTTGCCTGTGTATCCTATCCAGACACTGAACTACATTATTGGTCTCTGGCTGAGTCAGTAGACTCATGATCATGCTAGCAGTCTGCACACAATCAAACATGCATAAGGGGGAGCAAGTGAAGGTGCTCAGCAGGAAGCCAGACAAAAACTTTGTTGTCTCTCTCCAACATGAACAGAACAAGAGGAGGAATTTCCTGGTTTCACCCAGATACAACTAAGTCTGTTGCCACCTAGTGACTAAACTATAAAATGACACCATCCACATCGCAGAGCTGATGGAGTGGGCCCACCCCACTCCCTCTCACAGCCTGATGGAATAGCTCCTGCCAAGTGATAATTGAGGGAGATTGGAGCCTGATGGTTCTGGTCTCTCAACAGCATATGAATGCCTCCCAGCTTTGAATCTGGCAACCCTACAGAGTACAGAAGTCTCGAGAAACAGAAGTATAATTAGTATAATGGATGAATCATGGTTACATTCGTACGCTAGTGTGTGTGTACTATCTGGATGGGGTTTTAAAGGTTGCAGTCCTATACACCGCCGTTGGCAGCATGGTAGTGGTGGCAGAAAAACAATTTGCGGTTTGCCACCAGGATTTGGCAGTGCAATGCAATGGAGGCTGAAAAGGGCCAAACTGAGCTTTAACATGAGCTAAGTTTGGCCCTTTCCAGCCTCTGTCACTGAAAATTGGTGGCAAAACCATAGATTGCTTTGCCACTGCTGTGCCATTGCATTTCAGCATGGCGGCCGTGCTGTGGCCCCCAGACAACTCCAAGAATGGTGGAAATTGGTTCCTGGGCTGCCCGAAGTGCCACCCCTGCCCGTGCTATAAACCTCACCTCAGACTCAGAGTAACCCTCACTGAACTCAAAGGGACTTCTGGGATTCAACGGTGAATCAAATATTTATTCTGGACCAGTAAAGTACTTGGGAGTAGGAGGGAGGGAAGCATAATCTATTCTGATTCAGGCTCAGCTGAAATGTTTAAAAGAATGGTTTAACTTCTGATGTAGTTTGGCAGTAAAAACACAATGGGTTTTTTTTTTAAAGTGTGAATTCACTCCAGTTTCATTGTCTAAAGAATTCAGGAGAAAACAGCACCAAGCAGTGAATTAAATACATCAGTGGGGCTGCAGCTGCACCTTTTCCTGGCCACCATTTGCAATTGCAAAGCCTTTCTCAACCCGTTGCTCTCCAGACATGTAGGTCATCTACAACTCCCCTAATTCCTAACCAGCACAGCCATGTAAAGAAAAACAGCAAAAGAAAAGTATTTTGTTCAACAATCAGTTTATTATTCAGCCTTGTTTTAGGACAGAGAGCATGGCTGGGAAGGAAGAGTGATCTGAAATTAAATTAATAAGGCTGAAAGAATCTGAATGGCAGATTTTTTAAGACCTCTTTCAGCTCTTCAGGGGAACAGAATTGATAACCTTGCCATAAAGTGCTGTGTTCTTTGCAGAAAGCAGACATGGGGTGCCACAGTTTAAACACTGCCTTCCTGACACGAACAAGAACATTCAAGAGGGTGAATGGCAATCATGCCACGAATATTCATGATTTCCTAAAACTACATGTTTTCTGCCATAGATCAGTATACTGAACACACAAGAGGCTTAAAGTATTGTTGGGGCTTTTTAGCTGGGGGGGGGGAGGGAAGGCACACTTGGATGATGCCGATTATTTAGATCCATGCCAGTCAGGCTTCAGGCCTGGACATGGGATGGAAACGGCCTTGGTCGCCTTGGTGGATGATATGAGGAGGGCCTTGGATAGGGGCGAATGCTCCTTCCTAGTCCTCGATGATCTCTCAACGGCTTTTGATACCGTGGACCACGGTATCCTCCTGGACTGCCTGGAGGGGTTGGGCACGGGAGGCACTGTATTACAGTGGTTCCGGTCCTTCCTCTCTGGAAGGTACCAGAGGGTAGTTCTTGGGGAGGAGGCTTCGGACCCTCGGCTGCTCATTTGTGGGGTGCCACAGGGTTCCATCCTCTCCCCGATGCTATTCAACATCTACCTAAAGCCGTTGGGGGCTATCATCAGGAGGTTTGGAGTGCGATGTCATCAATATGTGGATGACATGCAGCTCTACCTCTCTTTCAAGTCCTCACCAAGGTTGGCCGTTGAGACCCTGTCCAAGTGCCTGGAGGCAGTGGGTGGCTGGATGGGAAGGAACATGCTGAAACTGAACCCTGACAAGACTGAGGTACTTCTGGTGGGAGACAAGGGGAGGTTAGGGGATGTTGACCTGGTGCTGAATGGAGTACATCTTCCCCTGAAGGACCAGGTCCGCAGCTTGGGGGTCATTCTAGACTCCCAGCTGTCCATGGAGGCTCAGGTGTCAGCTGTGAGCCGGGCGGCGCTGTATCAACTCCATCTGATACGGCAGCTGTACCCCTACCTTCCTAATCACCTGCTCCCATCAGTGGTTCATGCCTTGGTCTCCTCTCGCCTAGACTACTGTAATGCACTCTACGTGGGGTTACCCTGGAAGACGGTTCGGAAGCTTCAGCTGGTACAGAACACGGCGGCTCGCCTGATTAAGGGCAGCCACCAGCGTGATCACGCCAGTGCTTAAGGAGTTGCACTGGCTACCAATTGCTTGCCGAGCTGAATTCAAGGTGTTGGTTTTGACCTTTAAAACCCTACACGGCTCCGGCCCAGTTTATCTCAAGGAGCGCCTCCAGCAACATCAAGTAGGCCTGCTCAACAAGATCTGCCATGGACGCCTTCTCCTTATCCCATCAGCCAGAGCAGCCAGGCTGGTGGGGACTAGGAAAAGGGCCTTCTTTGTGGTGGCCCCCAAGTTATGGAACTCCCTCCCTAGTGACCTTCGCCATGCCCCCTCCATGAAGAGCTTCCGCCGCACATTAAAAACATGGTATTTCAGGTGGCAATATGGGGGGTGGGTTAGGATTTTAAAAGATTTTTTTATACTGTTTTAATTATCATGTTTTATTGTATTGTTTTAATTGTACATCGCCCAGGGTGGCCGTGTGACCAGCCAGATGGACAATTAACAAATATAATAAATAAATAAACAAATATGCCAGTTGCTGGGGAACATGAGTGGAAGGGTGCTACAAATGCACTCATGTCCTGCTTGTGGGCTTCCCATTGGGGCATCCAGTTGACCACTGAGTGAACAGAGTGCTAGACTAGATAGGCCTTGGACCTTCCCCCGGAACACGTGCAGCTGTGGGCGGGGAGGAATTTGTGGACATGAGGGAAGAGAGTTGAGGCTTACCTGTTGACGCAGGTAATTAGTCTGCAAGGGGGTGGGGCTACAGGAGCCCATATTAGGCCTGGCAGCCCCAACCCACACCCTCTTTGTTTCCTGCAGCTGAACTGGACGAGGATCTCTGCCCAACTCCATCATCCCTGAGGACCACGTGGCACAACGCAAGCTCCATGATTGCGAACAGAGCAGCCTGAAGGGTTAACAGAGAAATTGTTAAGGGGCTGGGTGGGGAGTGTTATTCTGTACCCCATCCAGAAATTGTGTCAGCGCGGAGGGAGCTGTACCGCACTGATTGAATGCATTGGGATGATGAAGGCAATAACGTGTTTTTCAGGGACCTGCAAAGGGCCCTGCTGGAACTTGTTCCGGGCAGGTGGGGGAGAGGGGACTAAGCAGGCGCTGGTCCCTCTCTGTGGCAGGTAAGTGCGGGTTAGGGTATTGATAGGGTGAGGTGAGCATCCCTGGCACCATTCAGGTGACAGGCGGTTTCAGGAGGCCTCAGATTGATGGGTCAGTAGGCTCAGTCAGCTGAGGATCAGGAACGCCTGTGATGCCTTTGTTCTCGCCAAGCTTGTTGTCGTGGGACTCCGAGAGGGGGCGACGCAACAAAGGCTCCCAACACTGTAAAGTGGAAAATGGGGCGGCAGCAGATCCAACGCCACCTCCCTGTTTTGGATGCTCCGCCCAATTGCACAATTGAGCGGCCTAGGAGGCCGGATTAGAATAACCCGCATTCCATCCCTTTGCAGTTCATTGTATGTAAATAAAAGTGGCCCAGTTAAACACCAAATAAGTGTCTCGGCTCTTCATTTCCCTCCTACGTTCGCAAGGACCTTCCCCTGGAACACGCGCAGCTGTGGGCGGGGAGGAATTTGCGGACGTGGGGGAAGAGAGTCGAGGCTTACCTGTTGACACAGGTAATTAGTCTGCAAGGGGGTGGGGCTACAGGAGCCCATATTAGGCCTGGCAGCCCCAACCCACACCCTCTTTGTCTGATCCAGGATAGCTCTTCTGTTCTTAGGAAAGAAAGGAAAGAAAGAAAACAAACAAATCCTGCTATAATGCAACATAGTTAGCTTTCTCTGTCCTTAAAGTGGAGAACTGAGTAGCAATAGCTGCATGAATCACAATAGCAAGCCAGGGCTCTCTGTGCTGTAAATGAGAAATTGATTAGCAGTAGCCTGTGGATAACCTGCAAAATAGCTATGTGCAATAGCTGGGTCAGTTCTTTAAACTTAAACATGAAGGGAAATAGGACAACAGTTAGCCAGGTATGTCTGGGCTACAAATGGGGAACTAAGAGGCAATCACCTGGCATGAAATGAAATAACCAAATATTGAGCAAGAATGAAAATCTGATATCTATGAACATTGTCCTGAACATTGGATGCTCGTGTTCAGAAGGCAAAAAGATCCATGTGGGGGAAATGGAAGGTGAGCCCACCCATGTCTAGTCAGCAGGGCTTCCTGTCAGTGTCCTCTCTGTGGCAGTTCAGACGGCAATGCTTAGATGTTTACTGTAATTGCCTCACAAGTGTGGAACCTCCTCGCAGAAGAGATGAGGAGAACCCTTTGAGAGGGGTGTGCTGTGCACAAGGGGGGGGAAAAGCTTCAGAACCTGCTTCACGACTTCAGCTAGGGGAGTCAGACCACCTTGGACAAGCTCTGCTTTTGATCTGAGGCAGAGCCTTGCTTTGGTTTTCCAAAGCATCAGATGTCTCCCCATTGACTACATATAATGGGGAAATCAACAAATGTTGCGGATTTGAGTGTGTGTACAGAATTGGATGATCTTTGCAGGCATGGTGGTAACCCTTTTTCAAGGGATGAAGCTTGCCAAATTTCAGACAGGTAGGTGCGGGGGGTGGGTGGGTTCTGCTAGTTACCTATCAAGATTTGTTGCAGTGGTGGGAAGAGGGGAAAGAACTGATCTTGCCATATCTGTTTCTGCCTTTCCTCCCAGAAACTGCCTTGGGAGTAGCATGAGCATTGTCATGCTCCTCCTTCATCCTTAACGGAATGGATGACACCTAATTCAAAATTGAAAGTGTACATGAACGTTGTGCTTGTGCACACTTTAACACTGTGTGTGTGTGTGTGTGTGTGTGAGAGAGAGAGAGAGAGACCTCCCCAAAGAACACAGACACAGAGTCAGACAGACACTACTATTACTCAGAGAAATACAGACCTATGAATATATAACACTGAATGTATAACACTGGGATGGGGTGAAGGGAAATGACTTATCTACTAGCTAAATATACTCAAGACAGATACAAAGAAACAATAGGAAGAATAAATCAGAATTAGGATGGAAGGGATTGGATTGGATTATAGGAAAGGATTCCTCTGGATTGGAATAAGGTGGTCACACAAGAAAAACACAACCACCAGCTAGTTCACAACTCTTTCAACATGACTGCCCCTAGGAGAGTCAACATGCATAATGGCACCAAAAACAGTTTCTGATATGTTACTTCAATACCCTCCCAAAAGCACTGTGATTAGAGAACACTGGTAAAGTCATTCCCTGATTGAAAGCTAAAGCCATCTGTCAGAATCCCCTCCCCCTTTGTTGTTTCCATTTTATGGAGAGCTTGGAGGAGGTTCAGAAATGTATAAATAGGCCAGAAAGAACTGTAAAAGCACCCCCTCCGAAGTGGGTCCAAACGCTTCAGGAGCTGTCTACTTTGTTCAGACTGCTTTGGACAAGGCCCACTTTGTTTTAGAGGCGATCCAAACACCAGCAAAGCAACCCACTTTACTTCAGTATTTGAGCTTTATCCAGTGTGGGGATGCTCACCCCTAGTATTCAGCCTCTGTGTGAAGTAGATGTACACCTCTACTATTATTTGGCTTTTCAGCAGTGATGCAAGCTACACCACTTCTGCCAGAATACATTTGGGGGGGGGGGCTGTTTATGTGTGCTGCTGGTGTACAATGCTGATTTTAAAAAAAATGGTATTACCATTGTAAAATTGCTTGGGAGAGCTGTAATTATTGTTATTGTTAATAACAGTAATATTGGATTGCTTTGAGGTTTTGGCTCTCCTGCCAGCCATATGGAAAGCTTGCTCACATGACCAAACTTCAAGCAAAAAGATGAACAGGATAGAAGGGCAAAAAAGGCCAACTCAGTTTGGGGGAGAGAAAAAAAGGTCTCTTCATCAAATATACCCATATGAATTGGCTCCAAAGGGCAGGAGAACAGAAAATTATTTGCCTTTTGATTGGCTTCCAAGTTTGACTAATCTGAAAGTGAGAACTCTTGGTATTAAACAGCAAATGAACTGTGCCCTTGACCTGTAGCCATCTGCTCCCCTAGAAAATCCTTCAGTGACATACTGCGAAATCAGCACTACACGCACACACCTCCTATGGGTGCTAACAGCACCTGGTAAATTTATTTCCACCCTTTGCCATGGGAGATTTAGTCAAGGGGAAGAGAGAACGGGCAGTCTTCAGTGATGACCTTTAAATATCATCTGGAGCACAGTTCATTCCAGGGAGGTAGCAAGTGAGCAAAGCATGATTGCAGTGACATTAAGATAGAGTTGCCAGATGTCCAGGACTGACCCGGAGAGAAAAGGAATTGACAGGAATTGCCCCGGTGTCCAGGACAACCATCATCCTTAGACACATCATCCTAGGAGTAAAACAGGAACAATATTAAAATCAAGTAGCCGTCTAAAATAGTAAAGTGCTAATGTTGTCTCTTATGGCCTGCTATCCCATCTCTTCACCCTGTCAGGGCTCATATTTTTTTTATTCCGTAAGGAGAGAAAGAGGTTGTGAATCTCCTTTTCTTCCCCCACTATCTCTACGACCTGAAAGGACATAGTGGTTATATTGTCAAAGGGCTGCTTTACACATTATGTGGAAGTGGTGACAGTGGATTATTATTCTTTCTAGAGAGACTGCAGTAACCAGGTACCGAACATGAAATAAAATAAAAGACACAGGCATACCCTCCAACATTTCACAGATGAAAATAGGGACACACATGTGCATGTGTGAGAGGTATGGTTAAGCAACATGAAGGTGTGATCAAGAGGGTGTGGCCAGGCAACCAAAGGGCATGGTCAAGTATAAAAGTTATTAGAGGAAACACGCAACTGCAGTATTTTAAGCACAGACATCTTTGAATTTATAATAATATTTAACATTTAGATATTTCTGAGTGTGCAAAGTGGTTCACAGGCCCACCCTGCAAGCTCCTATTTTCTCCACTCAGGAAAAAAAAACCACGTGGGCTCCATTGTACTTTATTAAAAAACAAGAACAACAGCACTGTGATTGAACAATAATGCCAAAATGGAATGATGATGTTTGTTGCTGCTATTTGAGGTAGTTGGGATTTTTTCTTTCTTTCTCTTGAGAAGGATGTGTTTTCTGCTCCCTTCTAATGCATTTTTAAAAAACCAATCCAAAATCCCTGCAGAATAATCCTAATCATTACTGTAGAGAGCTTTCTCCATTGCACTTCAGCATGTGTTAGAAAAAGACTTTCACATGGGGTACACAGGTAGAGCCAACCAAGTAAAATTTACCACTGCTCTGAAAACAGAGTAACAGTGCAATCCTATGCATGTGTACTCAGAAGTAAGTCCTATTACATTCAATGGGACTTACTCACAGGAAAGTGTGTATATGTTAAAGCAATCTACAACATTGACCATTACATCTTGTGGCAGCAAATTGATTATGCATTGTGTGAAGAAGTATCGTGTAACTGAGGGATAATTGTGAAATGCCGCTCCTTGCTAGAAGAAGAGGTAGCAGCAGCACCAGTGCTAGGATGACTTTTCCACAATTATATTATTATATGATATCTTATATATTATAATTATTACATTATTATATTATATATAATTTTATAATATTTTATAAGTGGCTTTTGTAATTTTTTTTTTACCTTACTTAAACCCTTATTTATTTATTTATTTATTCTATTTATACCCCGCCTTTTTTCCTGAAAGGAACCCAAGGCGGCTTACATAATCCTCCTCCTCCTCTCAATTTTATCCTCACAACAACCCTGTGAGGTAGGTTAGGCTGAGAGTCAGTGACTGGCCCAAAGTCACCCAGTGGGTTTCATGGCTGAGCGGGGACTAGAACCCGGATCTCCCGAGTCCCAGTCCAACACTCTCACCACTACACCATACTGGCTCTCATTATATCTCGTGTTTTACATGGGGTGGTGGTCAGTGCTTGCAGGGCAATCCCTTTCTTTTTGTTTAAAAATTGTCAGGATTGGCACAGATTCAACAGGTGAAGCTTACCCACCCACCCCACACCCCCAAACATGGAGCTTCAGAGAGAAAGGAAAGTTTCTTGCATTTCCTTCTGACACTGTAAACTCACCTGTTAGAGGGACACAGAGTCAGCTCTGCTAGGAAATAAAATCTGTGGCAATATAAAGATAGGAATCATGTTATACATTCCCTCATTCACCCCTCCCTTGGTCCAGGCCAGCTGGTGCTGCCTCTACCTCCTTTTCTTTTCGGGTGTGGGCGCACACGCGCACACTCGCTCACACACACACATCCTAGCAGCTGTTCCCTCCTTGCTTACTGTTTCTTAAAGGGGCCATCAGCAAAATTGCAGCTAAGCTATAGGTTTAAAGCAGCTTGCCAGGAGGCAGGGGAGAATTCGGGACTTTGCATAACGAAGTGAGAAGCTGTGATGGTGTAAGGGTTTTTGGGACTGTCCCAGCATTTTCGGGGCAGTTGGAGACTATGCACAGGCGTGTCTAAGAGACCAGGCAGACACAGAGAGAGCAGAAAGTGTAGAGGGGGAACCTCATTTTGAGAATGAGTTTTTGACCAGGGATGGACAAATCAGTCTATTTTTGGTCCGTGTCACTTTTGCATGTACTCACCCATAAATCAATTCTGTCCCATTTCCACATTAATCTGCTAATTTTTAAAAGAAATACACACACACACACACACACACACACTACATATACATATATATTGAAATGCATTTTCTCTCAAAATACGCATTTTCAAATGTATTTTGAGCCAAGAACTCAATTGGTATGTTCAGGAAATGCAAAGGTGTTGTTGTTGTTGTTGTTGTTGTTGTTTAATTAAATTGATGGGTCATTTCCCACCACAGTTGGTGAATAACTAAATTCCAATCCTCACGTTAATCCAGGAGGTGCCAATAGGTCAGTTCATATCAGAATGAACAAAAATAGAATTCTTCAAGCATCCCTATTTTTGACGGATGTTTAAATCCAGTTGGGGCCATACCCATGCTGGTGTTCTTGTGGGAGAAGGGGGAGGGGGTTGCTGCCTCTTAGCATTCCTTGGATTCTCCCCCTAGTGATTGGATCCAGTTTGACTTTTTCCTGCATGGAATTCTAAGTAGTCTGCAAAGGGAGAATTAACACATCACTTCCATGGGGAGATCTATGAGCTGTGCTATCACTGGTTATGCACATATGGTTATACTGTATTATATAATGTTTATTGGTCATTGTTATATTGTGTTATAGGTGTATTTTAACAGGGTTTTTTTAATTTTTTTAGTATTTTTGTATGTAAGCTGTTGAGAGATTTTATTCTATTAAGTGGTATATAAATATTATAAACCAGTCAATAAATAAAATACCTTATCATGGAGAAGATGTGTGGGGGAATTTAGGAAGGTACAACTTGTCAAGCAGCAGATTTTCTATTTTTCACAATTAATACAAGTTTCAGGAGTCCTCCTTTGCTCATCATAAGTGTGCATTAAGCATCCATAAGACCAGGTTCAACATGGACATACACTGGGAAGCAAAGGCAAAATGGCAGCTTCCACCCCTCTGGCTTTATATCTTGAATTTTCCTTCCTGACTTACACTGTATCCTTACCTGGTTTTATCCTCACAACAAAAAGTGAGTGAGACTGAGAGAGAGTTACTTCTCCAGCTACGTACTGACAGGCAGAGTTTGAATCTTGGTCTCTCAAATCCCAAAAGTGTGTTTATGTCTCAAAATCAACTACCTAACTTTGAGAGAATTCTGGTTGCACCACCAGTGCTTGGGGTCTGGCCCCTGGGATCAAATCTCCATGAACTACTTTGAAGGTGTTACTACAAGTTGTAAAGAAGCAGAACTCCTTTTCCTTGAGTATCTATTTGTTTGGCTGTATATAGGGTGGCCACTTATGTTGGCCAAAAAAGAGGAAATGCATCACCAAAAAAGAGGACAAAAGAGGACATCAATTTGCATAGAATGTGTGTATGCTAATTTATATGTATAGATGAAATTTTTTTAGAAGTTATTATTATTTCTCTGGCAGCCCTTCAAATAAAGAACTGTCCTCCATAAAAGAGGATATATGGCCACCCTGTGAAGAAGTTCAGCTTTTTGCAGTACAGTTGGGATCGTGCTGATTGTGCACTGCATGTATAGGAATACATTTTGAGATCGCAATTGAAATATATACTTGAGGATGGGGCTGACCCAAGATATTTTGAGGCCTGATACAGAAATTCCAAATGCATGCCTCCCCCAATTCACAGTGGAGACAATCAACGAAGAAGGTCTACATTCATTTCAACAGGGCTTTTGCAGGATAACTTTTCGGATATCTATCTATCTATACCCCACAGTAAATCAGATCTGTCAGTCTCTCACTTTGCAGCCTTGAACGCCACCCCAAAATCCACCACTTGAGCAGACCATCTCATGCTAGTCTCACCAGAGGGCTACCTTGGTGTGGTGCTAGTGGACTAAAATCCAACAGGAGCGGGCAACTCGGCAGACATACCAGCTTTGCAAATTGGCTAGTAGCAGATGTGTTTCTGAACATCATATTCACTTCGGCTCCTGCTGTTTGCTGATGTGAAACCGACATGCCCCAGAACAAAAGGAAGCGCACAGATGCTGAGCCCCTTGAGGGTTTCTCTGATGTCAATGAGTATCAGGAAGCCGTACCTTCTGAATAAAATCAGGTCCTTCTGTTAGTAACATTGTTTCTCTCCTGATGGGGCCGGTCCCTTTAGAGATAAACTCCTCTTGGTCCTTTGGGACACGGCGACCCTTTTGTCTCTGACAGGATACCTGCCTTTGAATAACACATTTCTTTGCTGATCTGGGAAACTTTACAGCATGGGCCTCTTGCCTGTGTTTCAGAAATGATGGGACAAAAGGTGTGTGGCTAGACTAGATGCAAATCAGTTTTGCAAAATGCCCCTTAAAATCATAACATTTCCTCTCACTTTAAAGTCATGGGAGGGGGAAGCTATATCAAGCAAAAGTCAAGATTTTAGGGTGCCAATGTTATTCTGCTTCTGTCATTCAGGGCCAATTGGTTTGACCCACATGGTTGCATTGTGGCAAGTTCATGTTGGCTGTTTGGTGGTGGCTTGTAGGCGAGCTGATTATGTCAAGTTATCACGTCATTATCTGAAAAATAGAAATTGGACTGTTTGCAAGCTAATACAGAGCCACGAGAGCGTGGCAAATGGCCCATCTGTGTGTCTAGAAATTTGTATGGCATGGCAACTGAGTTTCTAAGAATCCCAGGACACACATCTCAAAATGTGCAGGATGCAATCTACCCAAAATTCAACACATTTAAGTCATTGATTCCAGTGGGTGAGACTGAAGACTGAGGATGTATAACTGCAATTTTTCATGTTAATCTGGACATCTGGTTAACCTTCTCTCTCTCCCCCCAATCCCTTCTCCTCCTCTCCTCCTCCACTGCTAGCTTGTAAGTTCCCATGGGACGGTAATGTCTCTCCCCCCCCCTTGTGTTATGTTGTGCGGCGATATATACTTTGATAGCAGATAAATCATTGAAAAAATTAATACCCCTTCCCCCATTCTGCTAAAATGCAAATATTGCACTCAGAATAAAGTCTGGATGTTGAAGAGACATATTCAAACCAAACAAATGTATTATTTTTGTGTGTGTGTAACACTGCTTATGCTGATTAGGGTTGTACCAAATATTCTCCAGTTTCAATTTTTGGGCCAAAAATAGTACTCTCTGTGTGTGTGTGTGTGTGTGTGTGTGTGTGTGTGTGTGCGCGTGTGCATGCAGGGGTGTAAACTACTGGGCAGCAGCGGGGCTCAAGCCCCCCCCGGGATTTCTGAGAATTGGCAAAGCCCCCTCCAGGCAACCAGCTGTTATGTGTTTGGGGGGCAATCTAAATTACCTCCAGGGAGTGTGTGTGTGTGTGTGTGTGTGTGTGAGAGAGAGAGAGAGAGAGAGAGAGAGAGAAGGGGTGGAAGAAAGTTTGTAGGAAAGAGGGGAGAAGAGAAGGGGGAGAACAGGGGTGTAAACTATGGGGGGCGGCAGGGCTCAAGCCCCCTCTGGGATTTCCCATGGGGAGCAATGACCCCCGGATTTCCAAGAATTGGCAAAGCCCCCTCCAGGCAGCTGTTTAGCCCCATGCCCCTCCCTGGGAAATTGAGAAGTCCACGCCCCTGTGTGTGTGTGTGTGCGTGTGTGCACGCGCGCATGCACACACGCACGTGCAGAAATATTTCCCCAAATAATTTGCATGTTTTTGTAACTATGCTGCCTGTGACAACATCCACCCCACCCCCAGTCGCTGCTCAGGATGCATGGATTTTGTTATTTCTGTTCTGTCTGTCTTTTGCAGATTGTCAGGCGGCTTTCATTCCATCATCCGTTCACTGGTGGAATCAGATTTTTTTAATATGAGAATTTTATTTGTTTGCAGATCCCCCCTCCCCAAGTAAAAATCCATTGCGGACATCCCTAGTTACTGCTTCTCTTTCTTCCCTGAATTATTTATATGGGGGTGGGGCAAGCCAACAGGGACCACGTAGTGAACAGGAAGGCATCATGGCACTACATAGCTATTAAAGGCATCATTGTGTGGCCAAAGGCAAATGAAGTCAATGGAGTGTGAGGTCAATGCTGCCCGGATTAGTCATATCGATGATCCCAGCCAATCAGGGACTACACAGCAAACAGGATGGCATCACCATGCTACCCAGCCAATCAGATTTGGCTCTGTGATGACATCAGTGGGAGAAAAGAGATGAGAGGCAAGGGAGAGAGGGCTGTGTAAATAAGTAGAGTATGACTGATGAAAAGGTTTTTTGTTTCTGTTTTATACTGCAGAATACATTCCTGAAAATTGGAGAATAGTTTCAGTTCAGACCCACTTATTTATTTATTTATTTATTTATTATATTTATTAATCGCCCATCTGGCCGGTCACCCAGCCACCCTGGGCGATGTACAATTAAAATACAGTAAAACACAATAAAATATAATGATTAAAACAATATAAAAAATTCTTATTAAAAACCTAACCCACCCCATATTCCCGCCTGAACAGCCATGTTTTTAATGCACGGCAGAAGCTCATCACGGAGGGGGCATGGCGAAGGTCACTAGGGAGGGAGTTCCATAATGTGGGGGCCGCCACAGAGAAGGCCCTCTTCCTAGTCCCCACCAGTCTGGCTGCTCTGGCTGATGGGATAAGGAGAAGGCCGTCCATGGCAGACCTTGTTGAGCGGCCTACTTGATGTTGCTGGAGGCGCTCCTTGAGATAAGCTGGGCCGGAGCCGTGTAGGGTTTTAAAGGTCAAAACCAACACCTTGAATTCGGCTCGGCAAGCAACTGGTAGCCAGTGCAACTCATTAAGCACTGGCGTGATGTGATCACGCCGGCGGCTGCCCTTAATCAGGCGAGCCGCCGCGTTCTGTACCAGCTGAAGCTTCCGGACCGTCTTCAAGGGTAACCCCACGTGGAGCGCATTACAGTAGTCTAGGCGAGAGGAGACCAAGGCATGAACCACTGATGGGAGCAGGTGATTAGGAAGGTAGGGGCACACCTGCCGTATCAGATGGAGTTGATACAGCGCTGCCCGGCTCACAGCTGCCACCTGAGCCTCCATGGACAGCTGGGAGTCTAGAATGACCCCCAAGCTGCGGACCTGGTCCTTCAGGGGAAGATGTACCCCATTCAGCACCAGGTCAACATCCCCTAACCTTCCCTTGTCCCCCACCAGAAGTACCTCGGTCTTGTCGGGGTTCAGTTTCAGCATGTTCCTTCCCATCCAGCCAGCCACTGACTCCAGGCACTTGGACAGGGTCTCAACGGCCAACCTCGGTGAGGACTTAAAACAGAGGTAGAGCTGCGTGTCATCCGCATACTGATGACACTGCACCCCAAACCTCCTGATGATAGCTCCCAGCGGCTTGAGGTAGATGTTGAATAACATCGGGGAGAGGATGGAACCCTGCGGCACTCCACAAGTGAGCACCTGAGGGTCCGAAGCCTCTTCCCCGAGAACTACCCTCTGATACCTTCCAGAGAGGAAGGACCGGAACCACTGCAATACAGTGCCTCCCAAGCCCAACCCCTCCAGACGGTCCAGGAGGATACCGTGGTCAACGGTATCAAAAGCCGCTGAGAGATCGAGGAGGACTAGAAAGGAGCATTCGCCCCTATCCAAAGCCCTCCTCATATCATCCACCAAGGCGACCAAGGCCGTCTCCGTCCCATGTCCAGACCTGAAGCCCGACTGGCACGGATCTAAATAATCGGCTTCATCCAAGTGTGCCTTCAACTGAGCACCCACCACCCGCTCGATCACCTTGCCCAGAAATGGTAAATTGGAGACTGGGCGAAAGTTGTTTAAATCCTGGGGATCCAAGGAGGGCTTCTTTAGAAACGGTCTTATTACTGCCTCCTTGAGGGCTGATGGCATCACTCCCTCCTCGAGGGAGGCATTCACCACCGCCTTGATCCCCTCACCCAGTCTCTCCCTACAGCTCATGATGAGCCAGGACGGGCAAGGATCACACAAGCAGGTGGTCGGCCTCACAGATGAAAGCACCTTGTCCACTTCATCAGAAGGAAGAAGCCGAAACCGATCCCACAAAACCGGTCTGCCATTGGCCTCCTCCCGCTCACTCCCTGTGTCCACGACGTACGATATCCCACTCCTAATCCGATCGATTTTATCTGCGAAGTGCTTCACTAAAGCCTCACAGGAGGCTTTTGACTGTTCCAGTGGGTCCGGAGCGACTGGACCGACCAGACTCCGGACCACTTGGAACAGCCTCCTGGGGCAGCACTCTGCAGACGCAATGGAGGCAGCATAGAAATTCTTTTTTGCTGCCTTCACTGCCACCCCGGTAGGCTGAAGATGCAGCTCTAACCCATGTTCGATCGTCTTCGGAGCGGGAATTTCGCCATCGGCGCTCTAGCCTTCTCACCTCTTGTTTCAGAGCTCGCAGCGACGGAGTGAACCATGGCGCCGCGCGAGCTCTGTTTAGATGAAGAGGGCGCTTCGGGGCAACTCAGTCTAATGCCCTGGTGATTGCAGCATTCCAGTCATCCACCAGGGTCTCGACCAAGCTACCACTTGGCCTACATTCCAGTTTTCTTGAATTTCCTTTGACGATGAAGAGGAGGAGGAGGAGGAGGAGGAGGAGGAGGAGGAGGAGGAGGAGGATTTATTCTATGACTACTACTATTTTTGCTATGGTGCTGGTTCATTTGGTATAATTAACAGTGTTTCTGGGCATCTGTATAATGCATTCTGACGTCTCTGATAGGGTAGGCATTGAGGACTCCAAGGATCCATTGGATCAATAACCCATAAAACTAAAACTATATTCACTGCATATTATAAGTGCTCTTTGGGAACTATCAGAGGCTATTGTAAAAATAATCCACATGCCTAAATGTGTGCTTAATTGAGTATGCCTGAAAAAATCCCTAACTACACATTTAGTCCATCGGAACTGTGTGTTTATATAAGACTTAAATACAGTACATTTACTTCAATGAGCAACATGTTGTTGTGTTGTTGTTTTTATAAGAGTTTAAGAAGGAAAAAAAATCCTCTAATAAAATAAAGTAGGCTAGTATTGGAAAAGAGAGGAAGAGCATCTGAGCATCTCCTGAGAGGAGGAGATGGATTTTGTATTCTTTACATTCTGCAATCTTTATGCTTTCGAGAGCAGAAGAAGCCTGCAGGACCACCATCAATCTCCGCTTAGGTGGTTTTTGCATATGCTGGTGGAGCATTGCTTAATACTTCATTTTGTGTTTATACAGTAGGATGTACTTTATCAGGAAGATGCTGGAGGTTCACAGGTCACTTAGTAAACCAATAAATGTTTAATTATATTGACCAATTTGCTTTTTTTTTTTTTTTTATGGCTCTTTGCAGAGCAAAAGAAGGCAAAAATGAAGTGAAAATGCTGAATCTTGTATAGAATAGTGTTGATGTAAACTACTTTACTGGGAGGACCAGGTTATACAATTAGCAGAATCAAATGATTTTTGTTGTTGTTGTTGCATGGATTGTACCATCTAATGCACAAATAGGGGATTGTGTGATCTCCCCCCCACACACACACAATCCATCAGGCTGAGCTGAACACTCCTCTTAGTTTTCTATGTGCAGGGAGGGATCCTCCCATCCATGAAAGAGCATTCAGACATACGTTTCCCCCCATCCCACAAAACCTGAAGTAGAACCATCTGAAAAACTAGCAACATTGGCTTCACCCATTGGTAGGGTTGCTTCTGCTTTGAGGGGGCCCTGGGCAAAGTGCCCTCTGGTGGGCCCCTTCCCAGTGGTGCCATCAGGAATGGAAAGGACTTCAGGGCAGAGATCAAGGGCCCATTCAACAGAATGAGCAGCAGGACCCTCAAATGCCCTGGCTTACTACGTTATGAAGCAAGTGAAGTAATGCACATCATCATCTACAGAGTGCCCCCTCCCTATAAGAGACCATGAAGTCTAGAGTCCAAAATTACCTAACTGCACCACTGCCTCCTTCTCTTTTGGTGGGCCCTAGTGGGCTTACCTGGCTGTGATGGCCATGCTCCAAGACCCAGCCACCCTTTGGATTTCCCTCAGTGCCCCAGAAGAATCCTGAGGAGGCCATGGGTTTCGCACTCCTTATATTCTGCAGCTGCCCAAGAAGGACAATTGCTGATGCTGTTCCTGCCTATTAACAAATTCCCAAGCCAGGAGAGATGCAAGAGCCCTTTAACCTCCATCCCCAGTCATGTGAACAGCAAGGGGAACTTTGTCCCACCACTCTCTGTTGAGTATCCATTCTTTTCACATTGTGGGGAGGATGTTTAAGCAAAGGGCTCTTTAACACGTTTTTGTAGGTGAAATGCTTAAGGGGGAAAATCTGTGGGTGCCTGCTGTGTTGCTTTTCATGCTAGGGAGGAGCCCGTTAAATCCCTTTGCCCATGACTGGGCTTGTGTGGGGGCCAGTTTAAGTGTGATGGTGGGTGTGTCAAAAACAAACCAACTCTTACTCATATGCGGTTCCATGTGCCCAGTGTCATGTTTAAGCCAGGTTGTCAACACCTCCATAGACAGCATTAGCACATGAGACATCCATAGCCAGGAAGTGCATTGCACCACTGGTGGGCCAGTGCTGCATGTGATAATTTAAATATGATGGAGAGCACATGAAATGTAGATGAGTAAGGTGTTTTTTTTTTAAGAAACACTCCAAACTCAATATTAATTTAAAAACCAGGCCTGTGAGAAGGCTGTTCAGGTGCATTATACATAAGGGCATTATACATAAGGGCATATGTTGGGATAGACCAGTGTGGTTTTATGCAAGGAAGACAAATGGCAGATTTAACAAGAAGAGTTTTAAATATAATATATTTAATAAAGAAAAATAAATTGAGAGCAGGGGTAATAGAGTTAGATATTTTCAAAGCCTTTGATTGCGTGGAATGGCCAGCATTAAAAAGTTTAATTAAAACTATGGGGTTTGGAGAAAGATTTAGAGGAGTAGTTAATCAATTGTATTCAAAAAATGTTTCATCAGTTGTAGTAAATGATGGTTTAACAGAGCAAATTTACCTAGGTCGAGGAACTAGACAAGGCTGTCCCCTTTCGCCTATTTTGTTTGCATTGGTAATGGAGATTTTAGCAAATGTATTTAGAGAAGATAGAAATATAGGTGGGATTGGGATTAGAGAGAAGATAAAAATAAATCTTTTTGCAGTTGATACTCTTTTGACAATCGAAAACCCTATGGAAAATATGGATAGAGTGGAGAATCATTTAAAGGAGTTCGGGGAAGTAACGGGGCTACAGATTAATTGGGATAAATCTAAATTTTTGTTGTTTAACTATAGTAAAGGAGAAGAGATTGAAATGTGTAAAAAAAAAGTAATTATAAGATTAATAATGTAATTAAATACTTAGGAATTGTAATTCCAAAAGATATAGATAAATTGGGAGACCAGAATTATAGGAAATTAAAGAATGAGGTAAAGAATAAAATAGAGGAGTATAAAAAAAATTGGACTTTCCTGGTTTGGTAGAATTGCTTTGATTAAAATGAAGATTTTGCCAAAGATAATTTTTTTATTTCGGATTATACCAAGTGCAATATCAGATAAGGTACTTAAAGATTGGCATACAATTATTAATACATATTGTAATGGAGGAAAAAAATCTAGGATTACTAAAACAAGATGGTATAAAGCACAAAAAATAGGGGGTTTGGGTCTGCCGAATTTAAAATGGTATTATATAGCGAATCAATTAAGACATATAGTGGATATTATAGCACGGCCTAAAGAAATAATGTGGTTGGAGTTAGAAACATGTGAATTACGTAATACTCTGGAGAATATTTTTTTCCAAAATAATAATAATAAATTGATAAAAAATATAGACAACCCTTTCCTAAGAAATTTGTTAGTGATTTGGGGTACTATGAAGAGCATATTTATACCAGGTATATCTCCATTAATTCCGGTGGTAGCTGTAAATGATTTTCCTGAAAATTTATGATCAGAGCTGGAGGGTAAACTAAGAGAAGAAAGGGTTATTAGATTGTCCGATTGGGTGGAAAAGATGGGGACTAGAGACCAAATAATGGAAATTGTTGGGAGAAGAAGATTATTGTGGTTAAATTTATTACAGTTAGAACAGTGGTCAAAGAAATGGAAAAGGAAAACTGAGTATGAGAGAGATTTAACTAATTTTGAAAAGATGGTTATGTCTAGAGATGGCCTACCAGGTAATGCATCAACAAGAGGTATAACAAGGGATTTATATAGATTGATTCAAAAAGCAAAAGAACAAAGGATCAGTTAAAGGCAGTATGGGATAATGAATTTGAAGAGGTGATCTCAAAGGTGGGGTGGAACAATATATGGGATAGACGGATTGTGAAAATGATGTCAATTAGAATAAAGGAAATTTTTATAAACTAATATGGAGATGGTATTTAACCCCAGTAAGATTAAATAGAATAGATAATAATTCTTCTGCATTTTGTTGGAGAGGATGTCAGGAAAAAGGGACATATGCTCATATGTGGTGGAGTTGTAAAAATGTATTGGCGTTTTGGCGAGAGGTTTTTACAGAAATATCGAAAATTATTGGTACTAATTTAGAGGTCTGTCCAAAATTAGCATTGTTATCAATAACGGAGAAGCTTATTTGTGACCAAAATACGAAGGAGTTAATTGTAAACTTGTTAACTGTGGCCAGGTTAATGATAGCGAGAAATTGGAAAGTACAACATATTTTCCTAATAACAGACTGGTATAAAGAAGTTTGGGACATAGCCCTAAACGATAAACTAACTAGTAGTATCAAATGCAAAAAAGGATTGCTAAAGAAGAATAATTTTATGGATATATGGAATCAATTACTAGATTACGTATTAATAAAGGGGAAGGGGAACATGCCTTGTCAAGATATGTTATATTTTGGAATTTAGACTTTATTTGATCAAGAGGATGGAAGTATATTAATTGGTCCCTTGGAGGGTGGGGGGTGCACTTCATGATTTATTGTATGTTGTTTATGTTATATTTTTGTGTTATTTTTGTATTCTGTTATATTTTTTTGTTATAATTTGTTTTGAAAAGTAAATAAAATATTTTAAAAAATAAGGGCATTCTTATAATCATAGGACATAGGATCAAAGAGTTGGAAGGGGCCTACAAGGCCAAAGAGTCCAACCCCCTGCTCAATGTAGGAAACTAGAGGAGGGGTCTCCCATCCAAGTAATAACCAGGCCTGACCCTGCTTAGCTTTCCACACTCAGACAAGCTGAGCCAGTGTGAGCCACAGGCCATAATAATCAGGAATATGCTGGAAGGTAGTGGGAACTGGAGTGATCCCTTGGGCCAATCACTGCTTATCCCTATGGTAGTGAGCAGCAAGTAAGCATCCCAATCCCTCAATCTGGAAACAGTTTTGGGCAGTGGTGTAGTGGGGCAGGGATGTGTGGGATGCACCTCTGATAGTTTTTTCATAGCAGGGGTGATGATGTCATGATCCCTTTGTCAGGTAGTCTAGGCTCAGACAGTCACTCACCCCAAGGTCACCCAATAATCAGGGATGTGAACCCAACCATATATGGGTTGGATCCAGATTTCCATGACTAACTGAAGTCCCATTGATTTCAATGGGTCTACTCAGAGTATGACTAAATCTGGATCCAGATTATAGCTATTTCTATAAATGAGTGACTAACAAAACACATACACACACCGATAGATCAACACAGCAGCCTACATTTTTGGACTATGGACTGTTCTTGGAGTTTGGCAATGGGTTCTGTCAACTCCATGGCATCCCTGTTTTGAGGATCTGGATCCTCCAAATTAGCAGAAGCCTTATCAAATCTGTATGCCTGGTGCTAATTTATACTAGCTGAGGATATGTCTATGAAAGCTGGCAGGAACACACCAGAGAAGAGGCAACCCTGTACAGAGGCGTAGCGTGGGGGGTGCAGGGGGGGCCAGACGCACTGGGCGCAACATCTGGGGGGGGCGCGCTCGCACTCGCAGCTCTCTGCCCCTGCCTGGCTCACTCACTCTCTCTGCAGTGCTGGCTGTGCGAATCCGATCCGAGCCGCCGGGTTGCCGCCCACTGTGGAGGGGGGGGGTGCCAGGCGTGCGGTGCGGTGGGTGCGAAGAGAGAGCGAGGGACTATCTGGGGGAGGGACACATTGCAGCGGCCGCCCAGCACTGCGAAGTATCCTGGCTAGCCCGCGCGGTGACTCCCAGCTTTTCTTTTCTTTTGCATTTGCAGCGTGGAAGCCGCATAAATAAATAAACAAACAACAGCCAGCGGCCGGCGCGTCATGTGGACTAGAAGATTAGCGCGGCTTTTGTGTCTCAGGTTGTGTGGCTCTCCCCCCCCCGCCCGAATCTGTGTGTGTGTGCGCGCGCGTGCGCGCGCAAGGTATAAAATTAAAAAAAATAATAATGATATCCTACCACGAATCGGGCTGCTTTGAAAACTTTTGTGTTTCTCTGCCCCCCCTTCCTCCCCTGTGTGTGTGTGTGTGTGCGTGCGTGCGTGCGTGTGCGTGTGTTTTGCATTGCCCTGCCTGCTCTGTTGCCGAGCCGATGCCTCCCGGGAGGAGGAGGAGGAGGAGGGGGCGGGGTAGAAGAGAGAGAAAGGGGGGGTATTAGGAAAGCTACTGCAGCTGCCGCCGCTGCGTTGGACGAGCCGTCCAAGAAGGGAGGGGATCCCCCCCCCATAGAAGGTACTCTTTTCCTCTGTTCCTCCATTGATTCCTCGCATTGGGAGGCAGTTGCAGGCAGCTAAGTAATGATTCTCCCCTCCTCCTCCTCCTCCTCTCCCTCCATCTCCATTGAGATCGCAGAGACACTGTCTCTGCGGGGCGTTGTTAAGAGCTGGGGGCTTTTGTTGCCGCTGCGAGATTCAAAGGGACTAGAAACGGAGGGTTTCCCATGTAAAACCTTGCCCGCCCGCCCGCCCCTCCAGCAGCACTCTCCGTGCGCCCTAACGCCCACCCGCTTTCCTGGGATTTTGAAGGAATACCTTTCTGGAATCTCTAAATAATGATGATTTTTTAAAAGAAAAACAAACAAACAAAATGTATTGCCTGCGAGTACTTTTCACACATGAAGAGAAATACTTTGCTTTCACGCTGTTCTTTTTCTCTTTGAGTTGAATCTCCCCCCCCTCCCATCTTCATGAACGAATGCACTAAGGAAATATATATATATATATATATATATATGTCTGTGTGTGTGTGTGTGTGTGTGTGTGTGTGTATCTCTTTCTCTCTGGGTGTATTTTATATATCTATATAGTACTTAAAACAAAAGGAAGCCCAAACTATTTTTTTGAATTTTAATCTGGAGGTTTGCATCCATAGTCTCTAGTTGGTTTGGCAGAGAAATTGTGTTTGGCCTCTTGTATGTGTGTGTGTTTAGTCACTTTGGGTGATATCTGAGGAATGAAATGTTCTTCTGCATGGGAAGGCTCCCCCCCCTCTAACTAGTTGACTGGTATTTACAAGTGAAAACGACCCCCATTGTGGGGTTCCCCCCCCCCATTGGGCACAATTGCTGTGATCTCCTTTGGGTATCCTAGTTTAGAGATCCCACGCTTTGAGAAGGAGGGGGTTAGAAATGTTCTGGTTTTAAAGTCCTTCTGAGTAGATATGGGCACACCAGAGAGGCCCCCCCAAAGGGGGGGTGTTCCTCATCCTCACCACCACCCTCTCCTCCTCCAGTGCAGCACCGTTTTCCTCGTGTAAAATGTGTAATGCATGTTCGCACTCAATAAAGTGTTTGAAAATAAACTTGTATTTAGATGCATTTTACTTTAATTACATCAGTATTTTCATAACAAACAATACATGTGCTTAGGGGGTAAGGGTTTCTTTAACTAATCTAGTGGAAGAGACTCGAGTGCTAAAATCCACGGGTTAGGGGGCGCAAATTACTTGCCTTGCCCCGGGTGCTGACAACCCACGCTACTGCCACTGACCCTGTAGGAGAAGAAGGTACCACATCCTTCAGCCAACCTACCACTCTTTTCTACAGGAACAAGGGGTGACGTGGAACCAAACCAGGGGAAGCAGCTCCCATTGTGTGTTGGTGAATCGGGCTCCAAATCCATTTCAATTTTTTTAGTATAAATATTGGTTAAAGCATCACTCCTAAATTGAATAACAGGCCAGATTTCCCACTGGTGTGATTGACAGACAGACCTATTACTGAAGTCCAGGTACCCACTTGAGGATGTTACAGAAAGCTACCTCCTGGCATATTCTATGTATATATGTAAATTCCGCAATATGCTATATTCATTTTCATCCCTATGGCATGGATTATTCCCACAAAACAATTTTTCCCATTCGTGTTTAAATTACGTTCCAATAGTGAGATGATTGCATTTAAATGGCTTATATATATATATATATATTACTCAAATACAAAGTCATTTTCATCTCAGGTGGTAATATTACTCTCTTTAGATGTCTCATAAGGAAAGAAGGGAAAATAATAAAGAGATTCCAACTCACTATCTCTCTGTATAAAGGTTTTCATTTAAGAAATCCATCATCTTAATTCTCTCTTATATTTATCTATTCTTTACTCTGACAATTACCAATGTGGTGACATTCTGAAGGCTAAATATAACCTACTCGTGATTGAATGTAGTCTGCACGTCTATAAGTAACTGTGAGCCTTTAATAAAAAAACAGAATAAAATTCTTGACTTTCATAGATTTCATAGATCATAGAGTTGGAAGGAGCCTACAAGGCTATTGAGTCCAACCCCCTGCTCAATGCAGGAAACTAGAGGAGGGGTCTCCCATCCAAGTAATAACCAGGCCTGACCCTGCTTAGCTTTCTACGCTCAGACAAGCTGAGCCAGCGTGAGCCACAGGCCTGTTCACGTACAAAATCATATCCCCAAATGCTGTGAGAGAGAGATGGTGGGAAGGTATCAGAAATACAGGGGGGGATTCAGATGGAATTTTCTAATAATAATAATAATAATAATAATAATAATAATTTATTTCTTACCCGCCTCTCTGTCTAGATCGAGGCGGGGAACAACAAAAATATAAAATACATAAACTAATCAAAACACAACACATACTATTAAAACATCTTAAAACAACTTAAAAACATTATAAAACATCTTAAAACATCTTAAAATCATCTTAAAAGCTTCCTAAAATTCCGCCAGATAGGCCTGCTGGAAGAGATCAGTCTTTATGGCTTTTTAAAATTCCTAGATACTGCTAAGTTGATGAATCTCTTCCGGCAGGCCATTCCATAATCTGGGAGCAGCAGAAGAAAAGGTCCTCTGGGTAATACCTGTCAGCCTAGTTTTGGGTGACTGAAGTAAATTCTTCCCAGAGGACCTGAGTGTGTGGGGCGGATTGTACGGGAGAAGGCGATCCCATAGGTAGCCTGGACCCAAACCATGTAGGGCTTTAAAGGTAATAACCAACACTTTATACTTCGCCCGGAAACTGATTGAACTAATTCCTGAGCTGAAATTCTGTGGGATTCAACTTGCATACTTTCAATGAGATGGAACTTTTCATAATGAAATGAAAAGAAAAGCAATGTAGGGAGCAATCCTACTATAGCCCGTAGACATCGTCGGGGGTGTGTGGGTGGGCATAGGATACTTTGAATTCCCAGATGCAAGGTCGGAGACAGAGGTCGACCAAGGGGCTGGGGATCCATGCTCTGATGATCCCCACACCCACCCACAGCCAGTGCGGAAAGAACAGTGCCGGCCGTCTCTCAGAGGTCAGGAAAGTGACCTTGGAGAGGGGGTAAAGGGGGCATTCTGGGGGGCAGGGAGGGGAGGAGATTTCAGAGGCCAGGATACAGGGTATCCTGTGTCCTCTGCACCCTCCTTCCCTCACCCTCTGAAGTGCCCCAGCTAGATGGCCTAAAATGCAGAGTGGGGGGAGTGGGGAGGCAGAGATTGCCTCTGGTGCTCCTCCTCCCATTCTGCACTGGATGCTTGTAAGCCTCCGAGTTTGGGTTTTTTTGAGGAAGCTTTATGGGGGCAAATTGTTCAGCTTGGCTGAACAAGAGCTTAGCAGGTCTCCCTATGTAAGCCCTTCCCTTAGCTCAGGGATCTCCAACCTTGGGTCCCCAGATGTTGCTGGACTACATCTCCCAGAATCCCTTGCCATTAGCCATGCTGGCTGGGTATGCTGGGAGCTGTAGGCCAATATACAGAAATGATCTTTGAAAAAATGAATACACAATAACAAAGTGCTGCACTAGAATTTATATTTACTTTAGTCTGATGGAGATGTGGCTCACACTGGCTCAGCTTGTCTGAGCGTGGAAAGCTAAGCAGGGTCAGGGTCAGGCCTGGTTATTACTTGGATGGGAGACCCCTCCTCTAGTTTCCTGCATTGAGCAGGGGGTTGGACTTGATGGCCGTGTTAGGCCCCTTTCAACTCTATGATCTATGAATCTATGTATCTATGCATTAATGTTGCTTGGAATGGAGTAAGTAATAACCAAATACAAAACCCACTAAATATAGTGGTGTCCACATTATACAAGGGTGAATTCCATTATACATACCTAACAACAAGGCCATGTGATATAGTACATATGATACCTCGAGTTAGATATCAAAAATTCACATGACATACATAGAGACTGAATGTGCTATGTGCATGCAAATGCAATGACCTTCTTATATGTTTTATAAACATAGCAACATCTGGGGGGACCCAAGGTTGGAGAACCCTGCCTTAGCTGATGCAATTGTAAGCATCTCTGACTCTGTCTCTCCGCCCCCACCCATGTTGTATGATATAGCAGCCTTCCCCAACCTTGCACCCTCCAGTTGTTTTGGACTACAATTCCCATCATCCCTGACCACTGGCTATGCTGGCTGGGGTGGATGGGAGTTGCTATCCAAAACACCTGGTGGGCACCAGGTTGGGAAGGCTGCGATATAGAAAGGGAGACTTGTTTTGCTCTTGCTCAGCTGGGCTGGGGAATTCCCTTGAAGTTGCCTCAATGATTTCATTCATATCTTGGCATGAGGCGGCTCAAGAATTGACTCCCACTTCAGCCATGTTCTAGCAGCTAAGGCTGCCCACCCAGGCCCAGTTTTGGATCAGCTTTGGAGGACCACTGTTTGGACCTCCAGCAAGGGCCATCAAACTGGTGGGTACCAAAGTCAGAGTCTTGATGGTCCCACAACTTTGGACTCCCTCCTCCAGGATGGTATTAAGGATTTAGCTTGACCTTGGGTGATTCTATGTTGGTTTGGGATTTTTTTTCTGTGGATGTTGATTGTTTTGGTTTCTTGGTTTGCTTTAGCTGTATGTTGCATATGTGAGGAGGAAGCTTGATTCTCAGTGGCTGGAATCTTCAGGACAGGAAGAAGATTTAGCGTGAAATCCTATGCATGTTTAGACAGAAAAAGAGGCCTACAACTCCTGGCATGCCCCAGCCAGCCACCCTAGCTGGGGCATGCTGGGAGATGTAGGCCTTTTTTCATAGGATTGCACCTTTGGCTTCCATCCCCATGGTGTCCCTGACTGAACCCCTTTAATTTCTCATAGAAGTGAATGGTCATACATGGGGATGCAATACAGAAGTGAAGTGTGCGTGCATGCATGTGTGCACCCACACACACCACGGCTCTTTGCATTATAGCCCTCCCTCCATTGAAACTCCACCTTTCAGAATGACAGAGATATTCTTCTCATCGCAGTTAAAAGTGAGTTAAAGATGATTGTATAAACAAATCCTTCCCTTCCCACAATATGGTTAGGAATAAAGTTATTTGGAATAAAATTAGTATTTATTAAGTGTCCTGAGACGTTCAGATGAAGTGTCATATTTTCTTATTCCAGAAAAAATCAAATACGGTACTATGTTTTCTCCCCCTCTTTATAGAAAAAAAAGCCAGATGGAAGAAGCTCCCCATCAGTTCATGTACTGCTTTATTGGGATTCAATAATAAACAAATTAGGAGTGAAATTAAAATGTCATTTTTAGAAGGTGGGGATTTACTGCCCTAGATTTTATGACAATTAATGTGGAAGGGGACCATTTTCTCATAGATTAGAATTTAGATGTTGTAAGAAAGAATGTGAAGATTTTCAGAGTAACGTGTGAGGAATAAAGGAGGAGGTGTGTGCGTGTGCGTGTGGGGAAGCCACAAACATTACAGCATGGACAAGAGGTCAGGGTTTTAAAACCTCCATATTCAAGGCAATTTGTACTTACATTTTCACATTACTGTGAAATTGGATTGAGTTAAAAAAAAGACAACGAAACTGCAAGTGCGATTTTCTTTTGAGGAAGTGGGAAGTAGCCTTCTCATGTCAACTCAACTTCCAGTTGACCCTTAAATTATGAAAGGTCGATTCAGCTCATTTTCTAGGTTTGGTTATTCTGAAATTGGTTTTTTTTTTTTTTTTTTTTTAAATGATAACATTAATCTGCATTTACCCAGTGTACTTTCCTTATTTTAAAAAAATCTAATAATTTCAGTCTGCCCTACCTCTTTTCAGGGCAGTTAGCAACAGTTTATGGGGGCAGGGGATACTAATATATAAACCAGTATGCCCAGCTGAAATACATAAACACACACTTGTATGAATTAGTAGTGTCCGGTGAGGCAGCTGCAGTGGCTGCCATCTTATTTCCCCTAGAATGTTGGGCCTAGAAGCATTCTGGGGAAATTAAGATGGTGGCTGTAGCTGCCTCACCCAGCACTTCTCTTTGGCGTTCTGGGCTGTGTGTCACCACCACTCACCCCTGCTGCTGCTTACTGGAGTTCCACTGCCCTGACATCCCCTGGTAAGTTCATGGAGGGGCCACCAGGACCTCCACCATACTTTGTTCTGGCCTTGATTACCCATACATATCCTTAATCCCAGCTATTGAAACGTAGCCCAAACCTTAGGGGAAAGGAGTTACACAGTTGTGGCAGAGACTCCAAGAAGGATTTTTGATGGAACATAAGGGACATAATCTCCAAGATATGCAGGGTCTAAGCTGTTAAGGCATGCTCACTCAGTGCAGATGCTGGAGCTTCTGTGTTATGTGCTGTTGGTCACTCATTCCCTTCTGGAGGCAGACTGATGCATTTCAAGCCTACGAATGCTGCTGTATGGTCATCAAGGGCAGCTCCACACATTCCTCAATACAGTTGTCAAGTCTTGATGTTATGATGGTGTTTATGAAAAGCACATCTTGCTCACCCTTTTGCTCACCCTCTACAACCTGGGCTTCTAGGAATCTAGAAGAAAGCAAGAGCTGAGTACCTGAGAGATTAGAGTCAGAGAAAGATAGACACAACCAATTATGGTTGTTCATAACACTATCATCCTAACACTGGCCAGGCACTTTAGTCTTGTCTTGATTCAGTTTCAATGAGTCACAAAGTCCCTTGCTGAGCCAAATACTGATTAAACCTGGGTCAGAGGATGAAGAGAGGTAGGAGTGGCATTAGATGCACACATTCACCATCGGCCCTTCTCAGAGTACAACTGAGCAGATTTCCACAAAGTGCCAAAACATTGCATCTTCCCCACTCTTTAGAAGGAGCTTACACTGAAAGGACACTATGACCTCCCCACAGCTCCTGGGTGGGTGAGCAAAAGAGTTTATTGTATACAATGAGAGAATGACTGGGTTCGCACAACACGCTAAACCTCAGTAGGTTTACTGCCAGAGTAAACCTGCTGAGGTTTAGCAGTGTCGTGTGAACCAGGGAAGGGTTTGTTAAAGTGGTTTAAGTTTGGTTTATTAACTGCTCTGCTAAGCCATTGTTTGTGGTAGGGTTAACTTAACCTACTGAGGTTTAGTGTGTCATGCAAACCCAGACGGTGGTTTCCCCATGCTTCACAGTGATTTCCTACCAAGTTGCGTGACAAGGGAGGCTAAAAACGCCCCTCTGCTCCTGCCATCTTGGGCAAACTCGTTTCCCAAGTTCTGCTTAGCCGTACCCTCCCACCTACCCCTACCCCCGCTGGTTCACCGTGCCGCTTCTCAGCTTCTGTGCTTGCCAAGTAGGGGTGTTCACGTACCTGGGGGGCGCTTCTCCTCTCCATGGCGCCCCCCCCACCGCTCGATTCTCAGTGGCACGGAGCGATTCTCTGCGCTGCTCGAGCAGCCCACGCCGGCCTCAACGGTCCCGTCGCGTAACTTCCGGCTGGCCAGAAATGACGGGACGGGACCCTGCGCTGCCGGCGTGCCAGGACCCTGTGCTGCGTATTTTCCATAGAAACCAGCCCTGTTGCCGACGAGCGAGGAGCGGGACCCAGTAAGGCCCGCTCGCCTCGGGCGGGCGTGAGCGGGGCCGATTTCAGCCTGCTACACCCGCTCGAGGTGAGCACTTACATCCCTATCAGACCTCTTGATGCCACAGGCAGGGCACATTTCAGTAAGACAGCTTCATTCTGCAAATCAGAACAAGAGTGTGCTCTTTCCACATATTCTAATCTTGGATCGCAAAGACTATTTGGAAATGCTCCTTAACCCCCGTATAACTTTTGATCCTAACATTTCTAAGCAATCGTTTTCAAGTTTTCAAGTACCATCCTCATGGTCGATCCCCCACTGGAGACTCCCCCAGGGTCGGATTAAGCTAGGGGCTGTTGGAGCGGCAGCTCCAGGCCCCTAACAGAAAATAGGCCCACAATTATAGGGACACGCGGCGATTTTCCCCCCCTTCGGAGTTAGCTCTGATCGTTATCATTCAGCATAATTAATGATTTTTTCAAGATTAGAAAGGTGTTCTAAGCACATCTGCATTACAGGCTTGAGGCAAGACCTAGCAAGAACTGTTGTTCTCAAATTAGCATTTCAGCAGCTTTGCATTTCAATCACTGTTACTACATTTCTTTGTGAGAACTTCTAGCACATGGGGGGCTTGCTAGGGTCTGTAATATTCAGATTTAGAAGGGACCTCTTTCTCCAGCCTCGAGCAAAAGATCTTTCTGATTCGCAGCTCAATTGTTCAAATGCTAGTTTAACAAAAAAACAAAAATGAAACAACACAATTATTCTTGGTCAAGCAAAGCTTCCTGGCTTTTTGTTGTGGCTGCTTTTTTTTTTTTTAATAAATAATTTGGGGGAAATTGGGAAGACCCTTACTGATGAGCTGCAGGAGTTTTTGAGTTTTTGCTCCGTCAAGCGACCCCTCTCTGCCCACCCGCCTCCAGAATCTCCACCATGACTTCTGCTTGCTATGGGACAAACCTCTGGGATGGTCTTTACCTGCCGCTGGTCCTGATGGCCCTCCTCTGCACAGGTAAGGTTCAAAAGTTTGACTCTTTTGATCTGCAAGTTCTCCTTCTCCTTTTTTTCTGTAAAAGGGCTTTCCCTCTTTTGTGAGCCAAACTGAACGTAGGAGAGGGCTATGTGTTTGTGGGTGTGGGTGTCTGCCTTTTGGGGGTGTTGATCCTCCTGCCGCCTGCAAAATGTCACCTGCTTGGCTAATACTGTGTGTGTGTGTGTGTGTGTGTGTGTGTGTGTGTGTGTGTGTGCACGTGCGCTTTCATGGGGAATTGTGTGGCATTTTAAGTTTTATTTTGAAAAACCCCAGAGAACAGAGTTCACCAAATATCCCTCTTGGATATTTTGGACTACAGTTCTCATTTGCCTCAGGCAGCATGGCCAGTGGCTGGGGAAGATGGGAGCTGGGCCCCCAAACATTTGGAAGGGCCCCGGTTGGGGAAGACTGCCCTAGAGGTTAAAAAATGTGGAGGTACTTATCATCAACGATATGTGATGAGTCTATTGAACTGATTGGTCAGCAAGTGCTGCAGCAAATCATAAACGAGATAAAAGAAGCCAAATATTATTCAATTTCTGTTGACTCCACCCCTGACATAGCACATTGTGATCAACTAACAATTATATTTCGCTATGTACTACCTAGTGGTCCAGTGGAGCGTTTTACGAAATTCATTCCAATGCACGGACACACTGGTATGGAGCTAGCAAACATTATTTTGCAGTTCATGGATGAAAATGGAATTTCCATCAAAGACTGCAGGGGTCAGTCTTATGATAACGGATCTAATATGAGTGGCAAATATAATGGTATGCAGGCCTTAATTTGGGGAAAAAACCCCACTTGCTGAATACATTCCTTGTTGTGCACATTCACTTAATCTTGTTGGACAAAATGCCGTAAACAGCTGTCCAGTTGCAGTTTCGTTCTTTAATTTTGTGCAGCAGTTGTATTGTTTTTTTTCTGCTTCAACTCATCGATGGAATCTGTTAACAGATAGTTTCAAACTATGTGGTATACCGACATTAAAAAGGTTATCTGATACACGTTGGTCTGCTCACCATGATGCTGTGAATGCCTTACAAAAAGGCTATAGTACTATCAGAGATGTCCTTTCAAATATTATGAATGATGAATCCACAAAGGGAGAGGTCCGTTTACAAGCAAAGGGCCTAAATAATGTCATGGATCAATTGGAAACTGGAATAATGATTGTTGAAGTATGGTCTGTCATTTTACCAAGGTTTCACAGAACCAGTCAGTGTCTCCAAGATGCAAAATTAGATCTGCATACAGCAACAGACATGCTGAACTCTCTAAAGGATTTTGTGCAGTCTCTCCGTTCTAGATTCTCTGAATTTGAACAGCAGGGTAAAAATATTTCCGGCTGCGAGGAGTACCAGCTACAATGTGGAAGGAAAGTGAAAAGAAATAGGAGGTGGGACTATGGTGATGCAGAAGATGCTAATGCTGATATGACACCCTCTGAGAGGTTTAATTGACCAATTGACAGAATCACTGAGGCACAGGCAAGCAGCATACAATATAATTCAAGAAAGATTTGGATTTCTATCAGAAATATGCACTCTAGCAGCTGATAGTCTACGTTCCAGAGCCACTACACTAGTGTCAAAATATCCTGAAGATCTTGAACCCCTGTTTGCAGACGAAATTGTACAGTTTTCATCTATTTTCAAAATGTACCAATCTTCCACTGCAAATCAAGACATTCGTGGGAGTCAAGAAACACAAATGTACAAGTTTATGATTGCACAATCTCTAGTCGGTGCATTTCCAAATACATTTGTGACCCTCCGCATGTATTTGTGTTTAATGGTCAGCAACTGCAGTGGTGAGCGTTCATTTTCAGCATTAAAACGTGTGAAAAATGAACTAAGGTCTTCCATGGGTCAGGAGCGTTTAAATGCGCTCTCTCTGTTGTGCATTGAAAATGGTTTGCTGAACGAGCTTAATCTTGATTCTACAATTGAGGAATTTGCAAGTAAAAAAGCAAGAAAAGTTAATGTGTAATTTTATTTTAATCTACCAGCTTGATTCATTTAGTTTAAATGCAGGTTAGAGTTCAGTGAATAACCTGTTTGTGTGTTTAAAACTAGTGGTTGCTATTTATTTCAAGAGTTACTCTCTGCACCATAATCATAACGCAGGCTGTATTGATTATGATGCTTTAATAATAATAATAATAATAATAATAATAATAATAATACTTTAAGGAACAAATTTTTATGAGCCAAACATCATACACTTATATTTAAATTGTTTATATGGTTTATGTTTATTTAAAAATGGTTGTTGTGAATGTTCTATTTATAACGGTTTTATTGAGTTAACAAGCTTATTGTTTACAAAAAAAGAAATATTTTCAATATGTTTCTGTTTTGGCACTTTAATGGTAATTAAAATATTTAATTTGTTTTAATATAAAATTGCATCTTCATTTTATTTATTTCCATAAAAAGGCCCACCAAAATCCTCAGCACCAGGCCCATAATGCTCTTAATCCAGCCCTGGACTCCCCAACTTACTATTCTGCTCTCCATAACCAAAAATGGCCTTGCCAGCCAGGACCCACACTCAAGCTCCCCCTTAATCATTACTTCTGAGCGCCTTGGGCATTCGCCTCCCTGATGGGGGAGTGGGTCGTTGCATTTGTGGCAGTGAACTGGAGAGACTGCCTTCTGGTAGTGATGTTATGTACGTGAACAGCCTTTCTTGCTCGCTGGACTGTGCTGGGGCTCCCCTTCCAGCCTCGCCTTGTCCTCTTTGAAAGAAGCCTTTGTTTGCAAGCCTGTTTCTTGCTCAAAGCCCATCACTTGCGCATCTGGGTGTAAGTTAGCTCCCAAAGCTGGACATTGGGACTGGGAGCAGAGAACTCTTTTGCATCTGTAAAGGCTTTCTGGTGAGCCATTAGGAAGCCTCTGCTGCAGTTCAACTCTTAATGTTATGCTAATTTAACTTGTCAAGCTGGGGGAGATCTGTCCCTCCAGATTTTTTACCAATACCCCAAACTGGCTCCTCATGCTATTTCTGCCACTATATCCTGGATTTTTTCAGACCACTTATATCACAACATTTTTATATGTTGCATTTTTTCCTACATATATATTTCAGTGTGTGTGTGTGTGTGTGTGTGTGTGTGAGAGAGAGAGAGAGAGAGAGAGAGAGAGAGAGATGGCAGAGTTCTTGATGGATTGGAGCTGTGTTTTGCATGGGGGCTACTCTGATGTAAGTCTGTTCTCTCTATGGATGTTTCTCATAGGGATGTGCAAGGCTGGAAAACTCATTCCCTTTGAGCTCCATGAACTTCCACTGCTGGACTGGGACTCGGGAGATCCGGGTTCTAGTCCCCACTCTGCCATGAAGCTCACTGGGTGACTTTGGGCCAGTCACTGACTCTCAGCCTAACCTACCTCACAGGGTTGTTGTGAGGATAAAATGGAGGAGGAAGAGGAGGAGGATTTGCTTAATTTGGTATAATCAGTTGTTGCTATGCTTATCTTAGAGACAAAGAAATACCAGATAGACAACAGAGATTTCTTATCTGTTTTTTATTTCTGGTTGGGCTGTCCATCATAAACACCTGGTTATTAGTTAACTGACTTAATTTGATCAGTCAGAAGAATAAGCATGCATATAACCAAAACCTCAATTTAGATTTCTTTGCATGTCCTTCACACATTGGAATGTTTCCTACGACCCACTATTGCACTGTGGGCCACAGCAATTGACATACACTCCTCAGGATAAGATTCTGACAAGAGGGTGTAGACTCCAAGCCAAAAAAACAAAATAAAAATTAAATTAAATTAAATTAAACTCTGAAACCTCTTTAAAGTGAAGCTGATTCTCACTGGTTTTAAGGTTGTTGTTAGCACTGGCAGTGCTGGGAACTGGGCTGCCAACTAACCAGGAAAAAGAACTGGCCTGCTCCTGTGCCTTTAACAGCGGCTTGACATACAGAAATCCGCGGGTGAATTTTTTCATAGTGTAGGGATAATTATCATCACACTCACACACACACATATACCACTGATAAATAAGAGGGAGGTATCAGCATCCAAGATTTGCAGAAGTAGAAAAACTCTTGGGGACGACGACTAAGGGAGCAACCCCTCACTCCAAACAGGGAGAGGCCACATGAGGACTGGGCATGCTTAATGGTCACAAAACTCCAAGAACACAATCCTATGCATTTTTAGACAGAAAAAAGTCATACAACTACCAGCATTCCCCAGTCAGCCATAGAAAATCAGGAGGGGAAATGGAGTGGAATCACTTGGAAGAAGGCATGGCTGGGTGGCCAGAACCCTTAACTGGAGCCCTCCACGCTCCAACATACTCCAAACAACTGCCTCACTTGTTTATATATCTGCACAAAGCTGCTGTTAAAGGCACAGATGCAATAATCAATATAAAAGTTGGCAACCCTGTCTGGATAATGGAAAAGAAAGTGGGGGATAGGAGAACAAGGGTGATTCATCCCTAGCAGGCTACAATTCTTTCTTCCTCATACACCACACTTATTTCCAGTAACAAATCAACTACAGTGAGCAGAGTTCAGTAAATATGAGACAGCTGAGAATCTCCTTGAAATCAGAAACCATGCGCTACATGGAAAGTTGCTGTACACCAGCTCAGATGATAGGATCCATTTGGCCCAGTCCTGTCTTCCATTCTACACTTAGTGGCAGCGGCAAAACCCGAGCAGCACACAAACCGTGATGGGGGGCAGAGGGAAAAGTTTTACAGCCATTTAAGTAGGACACTGGGGTGGCGCACTAGTGGCGGCAATCGGTCTGGGGATAATGGCAGGCGGGAGGGAGACTGGGAGAGACACAGACACGCCCTGCCCATGTGGCAAGCCAATAGGGAAAAGCTGCAACGTAGTGGCAATGGAACAATAGGGAAAAGGCAGTGACGCAGCGCCAATGCAGCAGCAGACCACGGGACACAGTTTCTGCTGCAAAGACGCCTGGGATACCTGTTGCGGCCATTGGAGGGATGAGGTGGAAGGCTGGGGAAAGCAGGTGAAGGCGGGAAACATAAACCAGCCAGAAGCCTGATCGTCTGTCTGGCAATTTAGCAATTAAACCTTAGCGCATAGTTTAAATTCCCAAGGGGCTTAGAGTGTCGTGCGAACCCGCCCAGTTAGTTCCACTACAAGCATGCTTGCAGGGCCAGCGCTACCGCTAGGCAGACCCAGGCGGCTGCCTAGGGCGCGTGGCGGAACAGGGCGCAGCATTTCTGCGCCCCTTCCTCGCCTCCGGCGCGCTCCTGCCCCACCTGCCACCTCCGCCGCGCCTCCCCGCCCGCCTGCCAGCCGCCGCCGCCGCTGCTGCACCTCCCCCCCGCGCGCCCGCCCGCCAGCCACCTACCTACCTTCCCGTCGTTTCTTTCTTTCTTTTTTATAAATTTTATTTAAATTTTTAAACAATACAAAGAAAATAACACACACATATAACTAATATAGTGCTCCCATCACCATGGGACCAAATAATACAATGACTCTATAATTGTTCATTATTCCAAAAATACAACATATCTTGACAGGGTAAACTCCCTTTCCCCTTTTTTAACACATATTCCAAAAATAAACCCCAAATATCCTTGAAAATATTTTTCTTTAATTGACCCCTTTTGCATTTAATATTACAAGTCAACATATCATTCAATGCCATATCCCATACTTCTTTATACCAATCAGTAATAGTGAAAACTTGCTGAATTTTCCATTTCCTTGCTATCATTAGTCTACCTGCCGTTAACAAGTTTATAATTAATTCTTTAACATTTTGAGGACCGATCACCTTTTCCTTTCCCGTCGTTTCTGGAGCCCCGCCGGCGTTGTTTTGGCGGGAGGAGGAACCAGGGCAACAGGGCTTAAACAGCCCTGTTGCCCTGGTTTCCCCGGCAAAAAAAAAAAAAGCGTGGGGGTCCGCGTCGGAGGAGGCGGCGGCGGCGGCGGCAGCGGCAGCAGCAGCCAGCAGTGGGGGCTGGGGGAAGGTAGGTGGTGATGGGGCGGCGGCGGCGCGGGGGGGGGGGTTGCAGAGCAGGGCTGCTTTGCTCCGGAGCCCCCCCCACGGCACGAGAGGGGGGGCGCTAAATATAATTTGGCCTAGGGCGCCAAACAGCCCTGCACCGTTCCTGCATGCTTGATTGTATGTATAAGCTCACATTTTGTTTATCCATTCTTCTGGTTGTTAAATTATGGAATACAATCCCCCACACCATTCCCCTGACACCCCTGCTAGTACAAAGACACACAAAGAGCACTGAAGTGCTAATGAAAAGAGGCTCCTTCACCTGAACAATGCCCCATTCTAGCATTCAACTTTTGAAGAAAAAACTCCATTCCTGCACATTATATCAGATTAGCACACTGTCAAGTCATGGACTTGGCCACTGAGAAGCCAACGTACCAGGATCCTCTGGATTTATGAAGCGTTCCTCAGCCCAAGCCCAAGTGCTCTGCTGGCTATGGCCACATAACCAGCCATTTCCAAATCCTAATCTGGGTTGAAGGTTTTCTAATCCATGGGTCCCTGCTGCTCACTGCTGGAACTGGAGAGCACCCAATTTGAGCCAGAGGCAGAAGTGCAACAGGCAGAAGATACTGCTCTGAGAAGGAAAGGCAGAAGGCCAGGTACATGCCCAGTCAAAGGCTTCTTTCTGTTCACCAACTGCAATTGCTGATGTTGCATATGGTTGGCTGAAGAGTTCTGAGGCCTCAGTGCCTACAATCCTAGCTTATTGAGCTACCTAAATCCCAGCATTATCTCTCAAAGTTTCTGGTTTAAGCCATGGAGACTCTGACAAACATCCACTTCTTCCCCTATATGCTTTAGGAATATAGGAATCTTCCTTTCATTTCTGGGGAGAAAGGGCTACGTGGGGAATCTCTTTTTTAATTTTGTATATGCATTTCTCTGTAAGCGCTGAGAGAGATGCTTGCCTCAAAAGATTGTTCAGTCTGTGATCCCAGGTCTGTTGGAGGAGGTTTCTGGGGCAAGGAATGATTCAGAAAATCTTTGTTCTTCCCCCAAGGGTGTGGGTTTCCACAGAAAAAATGGAACAGTCCCAATGACTTTCTGACATTTGGAGGTATGACTCACTGACTGTGTTCCTCCAGACTTATTAGAAGCACTAGGGAGCTGAATGTTTTAAAAAACAAAAACATCAAGAACAATTCATCCTTTCCCCCCAAGTATTTCTATCGTGTGAAAGATCCCATCTTTGAGTCCAGTGCCCTTAAGCAGATGGGAAGATATTTGTGGGGGAAAGAATCAGTTATGTTCAAATGCGTAAAATATACCACACATTCTAGACTTCCTGCAATTAAATAAGTTTTCACTGATGAAATAGAAGTTGAAATCCTACAAAGGAAATGCTGAAATATCAGCAAATCCACTTCATTCCTCTTCAAAAAGATCAAAGCTTGGATCTTCAGTTTCTTTCCGCTGGTGGGAGTATCCTGTGAGCAGAGTTATGCTCATGGGATGCTTTTGCTGATGGAACAGGGAGGCCCCTTTCACTATTTCCCCCTTCCTCTTGCAGCCCTTTGTGCCCCCAAATCTTCATCAGAGGCCTGGGGGAGCCTCTGAAACAGTATATGGGGAGGGGCTGAAGGGGGAAATCAGCAAAGGTTGCCTCCCCCCTTTCCACCAGTGGGATCTTTCACTGTGTCATGCACCCATTGGAACCCTCCTCTGAGGAGGAAGAGTTAGAGGCAGGGATGTTGAAGAGTCCTTGGTCTCGAGTCACGAGTCGAGTCACGAGTCTTTGGACCCGAGTCTCAAGTCTGAGTCTGAGTCCTTGGTCCAAAATGGTGCCTCTGCCTGCCTGTTTGGGGTTCCCTGCCTCCTCTGCCTGCCTGGTCTCTTCTTAACCAGTTCCACAGTTTGAATTGTCCAAGACAAACGCCTCTGCCTGCCTGCTTTGGGGTTCCCTGCCTTTTCTGCCTGCCTGGTTATTTTGGGTTTTGGCCTGGTCTGTTCTTGTCAAACTCAGTGGCAGAGTTTTGAGATAGAAAGGGACACTTGTGCCTAGAATTTATTTAAGCCACACATCTGAAGTAGCCTTATTTTGTTGGGAAAAACCCCCATTGATTTTAATAGGGACTCGTGGAGTCAGCTTTGGGAGTGACTCGTGACTCGTGAGTCACCATTTTGGACCAAGGACTTGGACTCGGATTCGAGACTCGGGTCCAAAGACTCGTGACTCGACTCGAGACCAAGGACTCTTCAACATCCCTGGTTATCTCTTAGAACCCTATCGTACCTATGTTTCCTCAGAAGTCCCACCAAGTGGAAGCAATCCTATAAATCTGAGAGTAAGCCATCAATTGAACTCAATGGGACTTACTTCTGAGTAGACATGCATAGAATTGCTCTATAGATCCTCAGTAAGTATGAATAGGATTGTAGCTTTAATGTGTAAACTTCATGTTTGTTTTGTTGAGTTCAGTAATTTAAAATGATATTTATCAACCTGCTTTCCCCGATCCCAGTGCTTTCCCTCATGTCCATTTTTCATTATTAAATTGTAAGGTTTTTAGTGGGGTCATTGCATTTTAAGGAATGTCATGAGTCTCCAGTTAAGAAGCAAGTTGCAAATCCAAAAGAGAATACAAAGTATAAAATGGATTTATAATCTTGAGAAGGAAAGGATGGATGATCCTTTGGCCCAGGAAAACAAAATGGTGGCTGGCTGATATGGTTTATATTTAGAGCAACAAGTTCCAGCTGCTCAGAAAAATGAGGTATTGGAAGCAATGTAGAGTCACCTGCTTCAAAGACAAAGGTGGTATAAAAACATACAGCAAATACCTGGGAGACTGAAGTTGTATAAATAAAGAATAAATCATGTTCTGAAGGTTAATGTAGCTTTTCAATAAGCTGAGAGAGTATGGGTGATCTCTTCTCTTTGGGTTTGCTGGGATGGTGACATCTTGCCATTATGATGATGGATAAGCATGCGAAGGGAGTAATCATCCATGTAAATTTGTCTGACATCAACATGAAGTGGGAACAGGGAGGCAAAGCAAGCTTCTGCATCCAATCAAAAACAAATAAGGTGCCAATGGAGTGCATTTGTCAATACCAAAGCACTGAGAATGTCAGCTGTAAGAATTCCACATGTCACCTGCTTTCTGCAAGGGAAGTATATCAACAAGGGAAGTGAGGATTTCCCTCTCTTTTGTTTTTGCTCCATGAGGGGATGACAAAAGATGTTTAAAAAGTCATTATCATGCTAGCCTTTAATACAAGACAAATACCTTTGCAGCAATGTGAGGAGAGTTTCCTTTCCACCAAATGTTGCATAAAGTGACATTTTGAGAATTTCATTCAAAGCATTTGGAATAAGATTAGGAACATTTCTTAATGGGGCTCCACTCCACACATTCCTACCTGGGATGGCCACTGGAAACATCGGTGCAGTTTCTTAGTTAGTCACTTCCTCCAAGGCCCCAGCATGAGCCAAGGTTTAAATCAAGATGTTGTATGAACCATGTTGTATAAAAAGGGCAGACAGATGAAACAATCAAAATGGAATTCTGCAGGAAATACAGGAGAAGGAGATCACATATGTATGGAGGCATTCTGACCACAACAGCATGTGTATGTGTGGGAAGGTTGTGACCTCTCTTGATGCCAACCAAAATATGCAGCTTGTAAAAATTTCAGAAATTATTGGTATTAATTTGGAGGTCTGTCCAAAATTAGCGTTGTTATCAATAACGGAGAAATTTGTCTGTTCTCAATATATAAAGGAACTAATTGTAAACTTGTTAACCATGGGGAGATTAATGATAGCAAGGAAATGGAAAGTTCAACATGAGTTTTCAATTATTGATTGGTATAAGGAGGTGTGGGATATCGCCTTAAATGATAAATTAACTTGTAGTATCAAATGTAAAAAGGGACAATTAAAGAAAAATAACTGTAAGTATATTTGGGGACTATTCGTAGATTATGTTTAGTAGAGTAAGCCATGTCAAGACATGATGTATTTTTGGAATATTGAATAATATACAATATGTGTGGCGTAGTGGTGAGAGTGTTGGACTGGGACTCGGGAGATCCGGGTTCTAGTCCCCACTCGGCCATGAAGCTCACTGGGTGACTTTGGGCCAGTCACTGACTCTCAGCCTAACCTACCTCACAAGGTTGTTGTGAGGATAAGATGGAGAGGAGGATTATGTAAGCCGCCTTGGGTTCCTTGCGGGGAAAAGGGTGGGGTATAAATATAATAAATAAATAAATAAATAAAGGATTATTATGATAGAAATTATTTCTTGGTCCTGTGGTGATGGGTGCACCTTATTAGTTATTATTATTATTTATTTTTTTTAAATTTAAAATAATGAATACAACAACAAAAAATACAACATAAACATTGTGCACCCCCTCCCCACCTCTTGGGACCAAGTTATATTTCTCACCCCAATTTTTTTTTTTTTGTATGTGTATATATACAAGCTATTATTCTATATTCCAAAAATATAACAAATCTTGACAAGGTTTGTTCCCCCTCCCCTTTACCAACACATAATCCAAAAATTTGCCCCAAATGTTCACAAAGGTGTCTTTCTCCAATTGTCCTTTTTGACACTTAATATTACAAGTTAATTTATCATTTAACGCGATATCCCATACCTCTGTATACCATTCATTAATTGAAAACACATGTTGAACCTTCCAATTCCTAGCTATCATTAATTTTGCTGCTGTTAACAAATTCACAATCAATTCTTTTGTATTTTTTAAACAAACTAACTTTTCTGTAATTGTTAACAATGCTAATTTTGGGCAGACTTCTAATTCCATTCCAATTATTTCTGATATTTCTGCAAATACTTTCTGCCAAAATTCCAGAACATTTTTACAGCTCCACCACATGTGGGCATACGTACCTTTTACATTACATCCTCTCCAACACAATGCGGAGCAATTTTTATCTATCCGATTTAATCTTACTGGAGTTAAATACCATCTCCATACCACTTTATAAAAATTCTCTTTTATCCTAGTTGACATAACTCTTACAATACGTCTATCCCAAATATTTTTCCAACTTTGTTTCGATATTTCCTCATCAAATTCATTATCCCATAACACTTTAAGAGAATCTTTATGGTCTTCTTCATTTTGTAACATCGTATATAAAGCCTTTGTTGTGCCTCTTGTTGAAACATTACCTTCTATAGCTTCTCTAGTCAAAACTATCTTTTCAAAATTGGTTAGTTCTCTTTCACTATCCATTCTTGTCCTCCACTTCTTTAACCACAATTCCAATTGCATTGAATTTAACCATGATATTCTCTCTCTTCCTACTATTTCTATTATATGTTCTCTCTTGTTCTCTCTTCAATTTTTCCACCCAATCCATTAATTTAATCACCTTTTTTCTCCTTAATATAGCTTCTAGATGTCTTACATTTTCTGGAAAGTCCTCCATGGCCACTACCGGAGTTAACGTGGATACCTCTGGTATAAAAATGTTCCTCGTGTTATTCCAACTCTCTAACATACTCCTCAAAAAGGGATTTTCTACTCCTTTTATAATATTATTTATATTTTTCTTAAATAATATATTCACCATCATGTTTCCTAATTCTCGTGCTTCTAGTTCCAACCACATTTTGTCTTTCCCTGCTATAATGTCCAAAATATGTCTTACTTGGTTGGCTAAATAATACCACTTTATATTAGGAAGACCTAAACCACCTATTTTTTGCGCTTTATACCAACTATATTTATTAATCCTTGATCTTTTCCTTCCATTACAATATTCATTAATAATTGATTGCCAATCTTTAATTTCTTTTTCTATAATCTTTACTGGTAACATCCTAAACAAAAAGTTTATTTTAGGCAATATCTTCATTTTTACCAACGCTATTCTGCCAAACCAAGAAAGTCCAATTTTTTTATACTCCTCTATTTTATTTTTAACCTCTATCTTTAACTTTCTAAAGTTTTGTTCTCCTACTTTATCAATATCTTGTGTAATTTCTATTCCTAAATATTTAATTACATTTGTAATTTTAATGTTATATTTTTTCTTTAACATTTCACTCTCCTCTTTTTTACTATAATTAAACAGTAAAATCTTGGATTTACACCAATTCATCTGTAGCCCAGTTATTTCTCCAAATTCTTTCAAGTGGTTCTCCAACCTATCCATTGTTTCAATTGGATTTTTAATTGTTAATCAAGTATCATCTGCAAATAAATTTATTTTAATTTGATCTCCAACCCCCATCCCTATAATATTTCTATCTTCTCTTACTACATTTGCTAGTATTTCCATCACTAATGCAAACAAAATAGGGGAAAGGGGACATCCTTGTCTAGTTCCTCGGTCTAAGGAAATTTGTTCCGTAATACCATCATTTACCACTACATTTGTAATATTATGGGCATATAATTGATTAATTACTCCTTTAAATCTTGCTCCAAACCCCATATTTTTAATTATCATTTTTAACGTAGGCCATTCCACGCAATCAAAAGCCTTGAAAATATCTAATGCTAATACACCTGCTTTAACATTATTTTTCTTTATACTATATATTATATTTAATACTCTTCTAGTTAAGTCGGCCATTTGTCGACCTGCAATAAATCCACATTGGTCCATCCCTACATATTTACTCATAAACCTATTCATTCGTCTCGCTAGTATTGCAGTAAATAATTTTGCATCTTGATTTATTAACGAAATGGGTCTATATGAATCTGGTTCTGTTAAATCCTTTCCTGGTTTTGGAATTACTATAATCATAGATTGTTTCCATGAGGGGGGAATTTCTCCCCCTTCCATTATATTATTATATAATAACTTCAACCTTGGAATTAACATATGTTTAAAAACCTTGTAATATTCCACCCCTAATCCATCTGGGGTCTTGCCTTCTTTTAATTTATTTATAGCAAAATCTATCTCCAAATCTGAGAATGGTTGCTCCATTGTCTCTCTATCTTCTTCTTGTATTCTTATTTTCATATGTTTTTCAATATATTCTTTAATCCTATCTTCCTCACCTATTCCTGCTTTATATAATTCTGAATAAAATTCTTGAAAAGTTTTTAATTTTTCCTTCATCAAATTATGCCCTTTCCCTTTTTTATCCTTTATTATTCCAACTATATTTTTTCCCCGTTTTTTTGTGTGTGGATCTAGCTAACATTTTAGAATTCTTGTTACTATTTTCAAAGTAAGCTCTTTTCATATAAATCAAATTTCTCTGTGTCCTTTCAATATCCTTGTTTTCTAACTCTTTCCTCTTAGCTTGTAGTTCTGCATAAATCTGCTTTCCCCTTTCCTTTAAAAATTTAGCTTCTAACTCCTTTATCTCCTCTTCAAGCTTTTTATTAAATACCGCCTGTTGTTTCCTTAATATACATGCTTCTCTTATACTAATGCCCCTCATAACAGCTTTCATTGTGTCCCAAACTATTGCATCGCTACAAACTCCTGTATCATTAATCTCCCAAATCTCTCTTAATTCCTTCTCTATCTTATCTCTTATATGTTTGTACTGAAAGATATTACCGCTCAGCCTCCATCTTTTAGCTTCTTTATAATCCTTATTTATCTTAACATCCATATTATGTATTGCATGATCCGACACTTTTATAATACCTATTTCCGTGTTCATTACTCTTGAAATCAAATTTTTAGAAACAAATATATAGTCAATCCTAGAAAAATTCTTTGTAACAGGTGAATAATATGTATAACTTCTTTCATCTCCTTTTACACCCCTCCATACATCTACCATTCCCTCTTTGTTAATTACTGTATTTAATGCCGTTATATTATTTTTCCTCTCTTCTCCCGTGGGATTAGATCTATCTATCTTTTTGTCCATCACCATGTTGAAATCACCAGCTATAATAACTAACTCATTTTGTTTTGAACCCATTTCCTTTAATACTTCTTGATAAAAATCTGCTTGATTTACATTTGGGGCATATACATTAACTATATTCTTCCCCTCCGAATGCCCGATATACCATTATATATCTCCCCCTAGTATCCTTTTTAACTTTACTCACAATAAAACCACATTTTTTAGAAATAATAATTGCCACACCTCTTGACTTGGTGGAACCATATGCTTTCTCGTATATCATAGACCATCTTAGTTTAAGTTCGTTTACTCCCTCTTTTGATTGATGTGTTTCTTGTAGAAATATTATGTCCGCCTTATCTTTATTTAGAAGTGCTTCAATCCGTCTTCTTTTCAGAATAGATCCCAGACCTTTGACATTCAACGTTGAAACTCTTAACTTAGGGTCCATCTTATTTTATTGTTGCTCAACCAACTTTGGTCCCTGTGCATAAACATAAATATCACCACAACCCCCCACCCCCCACCCACACATTTAATTCCATTCCCCCCTCTCTTATCCCAGGGATAATCACCCCGCACACAGCTTCTAGAGCCTTTGAAGGGGGGGGGGAGGTTGTGACTTCCGCCTACGAACTCCAATCATTTACTTCCTTCCGGTCTCTTTTTACCAAAACAAAAAACAAAACAAAACAAAACCAAAACAACAACAACAACAATAACAAAAACCCACTGTCTCCCCTTTTCTTTAGCCTAGCAGGAAATAAAAAAAAAACCCAACCAAACAAAGAAAAACTACATAAAATAAAATAACATTAAATTTAAAAGGGAGAAGAGGAAAAAAAAGAAAAAAATAGTAATTATAGAGAGAGAAAGAGAAAGAGAAAGATTTTATAAAAGAATAAGAGACAAAGGAAAAGAGTTATTTGTCCTTTCCTCCAACTGCACCGAGGGTTTCTTGTATATCTATAAATCCGACCGGCCCGGGCATTCCTTGTCCAGCTGCTCCATCTTCTCCCTGCAAGCCCAATTCTTGCAGCAACTGCATGCCTTGCTCCAAAGATGTTATCTTGTAGAATTTTTTTCCAATAAAAAATCTTTTAAAAACTGGGTAACCCCAAGTATAAGAAATCCCATTTTTCTTCAAAGTCGCTGTGCAGGGTTTCACACTCCGCCGCCAATTTATCGTTTGAGCACACAAATCGTTGAAAACTTGGACTGGTGTTGACAAAAACATCAATTGTCCCGGAATTTGCCTGATTGCACCCATAAAAAACTCCTTCTTGTTATAGTATGTAAATTTTATAACAATGTCTCTGGGACTCATTCCTCCTCTTTTGAAAGTAACTCTATGGATCCTTTCAATATCCTCTTGCTCCCATGTAATACCAGGAGCAAGGCTCTTTATCCATTCAAGCACTCTAGCTTTCAAACTTTTAGAAGTTTCACCACTCTGTTCTGGAAACCCGTGAAGGCGTATGTTAGATCTGCGTTCCCGATCTTGCAAGTCAATCAGTTTCAGTTCAATCTGATCAAACCTCATATTGTGATCTTGTATTTCAGACTTATTTGCCATTATCCCTTTTTCCATCTCAGACATTTTCAAATTCACAGATTTTAATTCTGTTTTTATTTCAGCAATTGATTTTTGTAGCTCCCCAACCACCTCCACTACAATTTCTTTATTGTTTGCTTTCATTTCGTCTTTCCTCTGGTTTTTTATCACTTCATTATTTTCTTTTAAAAGCTTCTGGAACTGTGCCATCATTTCAGTCGACATGCTTTCTTTCTGTTTTTTTGGTATCACTACAGAAACAGCAGATCCCACCTTCTGCTGAGACGAAATTTCCGGGATTGCACGAGCACTTCCTGCTCTCAGTGATTCAGCACTACGGCTGATCTTATCTTTTTTGATCTCCGTATTGTTTTAAAAATTAATTTCTTCTTCAAGCTGTACCCTATCCAGCTGTGACACTCTGATATCACTAGGATGGGTTTTCTTTCTCTCCCAGACCGATGGAATTTTATATTTACGATCTCTGGACATTTGGCAACCAGCCCAGAAGTACAAAAGAAAGTTTGGAAAACAATTCCGAAAAAACACAGTCCTTTGCCTTATTCAAGTTTGAAAGAAGAATGCTACTCACAGGATCCTTATTATTTCAGGGGAGATTTATTCTTTCATATCTTTTCTGACCGGAGCTCTCTCAGTATCCGTCCTACTCCATTCGGCTAGAAGCCCCCCCCCCCCGCACCTTATTAGTTATATGTATGTTTTTTCATTTGTTTTATATATATATTGTTTGAAATAAAGTTAAATAAAAATTCAAAATATTTAGTGGTGGGATCTCTCAGCTCAGCTGATTTCATATCAACATTTTGAATTGTTAGGTTGACGCCAGCCAAGACTCTTTGCAAACCTGAAATGCAAAGCGCTTCCATTTAAGCCATGCCCTTATTGTTTTGCAGTCCTAGTACTTGAGTCACAAAGGTCAAATGCACAGGTGGGATCCAAGCGGGTATGATTTGTATAGCAAATGCATAGAATGCTGGCATTCATAAGAAAGAGTCACTGGACCAAGCACATTGTCTTTCATTGAATGGATTTTCATACATCATCTTTTTCCTTGCAAAGTGTCTCATGAGTCCATTCAAATGCTATGTATAAAGCTCAGCATGTTTCTGACACCATTTCCCCCCTATCTAATATTAAAATGCAGCATTGAATGGGGAAAAATAACTTTCTATCAAAATAACATTCTATCAAAAAGAGCTTATTCATGAATGATCTGGAGTTAGGAGTGACCAGTGATGTGGCCAAGTTTGCTGATAACACCAAATTATTTAGGCTGGTTAAAATAAAAACAGATTGAGAGCCTGAGAGGAGCTCCAAAAGGATCTCTCCAACCTGGGAGAATGGACATCAAAATGGCAAATGTGGTCCAATGTAAGCAAGTGTAAAGTGATGTATGCTGGGGCAAAAAAATCCCAACTTCAAGTATAAGCCAATGGGATCCGAGCTAGCAGTGTCTGACCAAGAAAGAGATCTTGGGGTTGTGGAGGACAGCTTGATGAAAATGTGAACCCAGTGTGGTGCTGCTGTGAAAAAAGGCAAATTCTGTGTTACTAGCCATAATTAGGAAAGGAATTGAAAATAAAATTGCCAAGATCATACTCCCTTTATACAAATCTATGGTGTGACCACACTTAGAATACTATGTACAGTTCTGGTCACCGCACCTAAAAAAGGATATTGTAAAGTTGGAAAAAGTCAGAGAAGGATAACTAAAACGATCAAGGGGCTGGAGCAACTCTCCTATGAAGAAAAGTTACAACGTCTGGGATTGTTTAGCTTAGAAAGAAGGCGAGTAAGGGGAGACATAATGGAAGTGTACAAAATTCTGCATGGTATGGAGAAGGTGGATAGGGAGACATTTTCTCCCCCTCTCATAATACTAGAACCCAAAGGGGGTCATCCCATGAAGCTGATAGGTGGGAGATTCAGGACAGATAAAAGGAAGTACGGTACTTCATCACGCAGTGCATAAACTATGAAATTCACTTCCACAAGATGTAGTGATGGCCACCAATTTGGATGACTTTAAAAGGAGACTGGACAAATTCATGGAGAATGAGGCTATCAATGGCTACTAGTCCTGATGGCTATATGCCACCTCCAGTATGAGAGGCAGTATGCCGATGTGCACCGGTTGCTGGGGAATTTGGGCAGGTGGGAGCTGTTGTTCTCATATCCTGCTTGTGGTTTATAAGTTGCATAGAATAGCCATTTACAGAGTTGTGTCACTTGGGCATGTGGGAAAGAAACCAGCAGCCAAGTCACATGACATCTCTGGTGCATAGCGGCTGCTGGAAAATACTCAGCCTATGCTGAGAACTAATTAGGTAGTTACCAGAGCATGAACCACTGTGGCCAGACTATCTCCATCCAGAAACAGCTGTAGCTGGTGAACCATATGGAGCTGGTAAAAGGAATTCATAGCCACCGAGGACAACTAGCCTCAAGTGAAAAGACTGTATCAAGGAGTGCCCCCAAGCTACATACCTGCCAGGGATGTGCACGGAGCTCGATTGGGGGGTGGAAGTATGGCAAACTTGCCGGGCTTGATGCCCCGAGCTCTGCTCCCCCTTCTGTTTCCCCGGCTCAACTTGCGTTTTCGCGAGCTGAGCCGGGGGAGCGACTTCCAGTTTCTGGTGCTACGTTGTTTACGTAGAAAATGGGGGAAGAGACGTTAAAAACAGTCCGTGATTTGCGTAATTTGCACAAATTGCTGCTTAATTTGTGCAAATTGCAGCCATTTTAATCGTATTTTATGCTATTTTCCATGTAAGCAACGTAGAGCCCAATTCAATTGAGCTCAGAAAAAAATTAGAAGTGGCTAATTCTAACAAATTAGAAGCCAGGATATCTGAAAATCCACCTCCTTCCATATAAGCCTGACTGTACTTTGCGACCTTCATCAGAGGCTCTGTCATGTGTCCCACCACTAAGAAAGGCTAGGTTGCTGGGTACGTGAGACAGGGCCTTTTCTGTAGCAACACCCAAACTGTGGAAATCCCTCTCAAGGAAGGTCAGGCTGGTCTGGCTCCCCTCCCTGTTGGGTTTTAGACAAGCAGTGAAAACTGTATTGTTTTGCCAGGCCTTTTGCTTTTAAAATGGGTTTGGCTTGTTCTAAAGAATGTTTTTGTTTTGAAACTGTTTTGATTTTCTTGAATTTTATGTAATTGTACATCGCTTTGAGAGCCCTGATGGGTAGAACTTTAAACAACAACAACAACGACATTTTGTTGCGGAGTCCCACTAATAATGATCTTAATTCTCCGAGTGCTGGTCCTTCAGTAGCCAAAACAGCACTATCCACACACAAGAAGGTGTTATCAGTGTGGGAGTCCCAAAGTTTGCAGAAATAAAGAAAAACACCCCACCCTAACAGGCAACCCGTCCTCCTCAAAACCAGACCAAATAGGATCAAGCATTCTCAAGAGGCACAAAATGCTGATGGGCTGTTGAGAGGGGAAAACTGGAAAACTGGAGGATGGAGTGACTAGCTCCGTCTATAGTTTTAAATCAATTAAGGGGAGGGTGCAAAGCAGTGCCATTAAGGCACTCTCAAAATGAAAGTGGCCACATCACTATCACTATATTCTGTTTATTGAGCAAGTGGTTCCATGTTTTCCAGGATTCACTCTATTGCTGGATTCCAATATAATGCAGGATGAGAAATCTATTCCCTGAAAATCTAAGTGCCTTAATACATCCTGTTTTATAATGATGATCTAGTATATCTGGGAACTTTTAGAAAATGAATTGTCAGGACGGCACATGTGCTATGGATTCATAATGAGCAACCTCTGCTTGGTTAGAGCAGTAGCAGTAAAGGGTGGCTACCTTTTTCTCTCGCAGGGGTGCTGCTCTTTCAACAGCTTCATGGCAGGCGGAAATTCAGCCAATGAAGCCTTTCCCAGCATGGAGATGCAGTGAGTGATGTGGTGGTGGGCAAGGTGTTAAATAATAATATAAGATTAACCACAGGGGTTGCGGTCCTGTGCACTCTGACCTGGAAGTAACCACCAGTAAATACAATTAGACTTACTTCTGCTGCATAATCAGCATTGAATTAGTATTTATGTAGCACTTTTCCTATGCACTCCAACTGTTTGATATATATTCTCCCAGTAATACTTTTTTACAAGCCTGTATGGTAGGTAGGTCAATATTATTGTTTCCATACCTGGGTGGGGTGAGGGGCACCGAGATGGAAAGATCATCATTTGCTTTGGGCCATGTGGTGAGTTCATGGCTGAAGTGAGATCTGGATTAGGGACATTTTGCTCATAGCTCCTTCTCTTAGCTAGTAGCACAGGAACCCCTCTAGATGAAAGGTGGCAACCACAGTTCAGTAATCAATACCACAGGTGTAGGAAGGAATCAAGACAGTATCTGTTTAAGTGGACAAGAAAACACCCCAGTGTCCTTTGGAACTATGTGTCACATTGGGATATAGGAAACCCCAAAAGTCAACTTGTTGGAGGCTTAACTAGCCCATCTCTACCCAACCTACCAACCAAAAAGAAGAGTGTCATGTTCAGAGATTATGGACTGCTTCTTCCAGATGCCAGCTATCTAGAAAGCATTTGGAGTATGTTTTCATCCATAAGCTAATATTGTACTGGAACATTTACTATGTATGGAGGCTCTCATGGCCTTTTGATTCTCAACCCTGCTCCTCAAGGTATTAACATGAATTGACAAGACTGTGGGCAGTATCCAATGCTCACTGGCCATCCAAGCTGGGGTTGATCTGGAGAGCGCCAGGTTGGGGAACGGTGTTCTATGGGTTGTATCCAATGTTAGTCTAACCGAAGTCCCATTCATTTCAGTGGGTTTGCTCTAAGTAGAACTAACGTTGGCTACGATCCCTTCTGTGCAGAGAAATGATTGGGTCAGGGCAAGCCATGTTTGAACATTGTCTAGATCAATGTCCTCCATCTAGAGCATCCTTTAATCCCTACACGCCCCCTGCAACATTCTTCCAGAGAGCTCTTCCATGTGAGTGAGTGATGGATATGGATAGTTGGACACCAGGGGTTCTGTACTTTTAGAAACATTATGGAACACTTTCAAGATGAAAGGGGGCTACATAGAGATCGTCCGTCACTGGTAGCGCTTTTAATCTTCAAAGCACTGTGCAAATATTAAAATGTAAAATATGATTAGATTTTTAATTTTTTTTACTCCCATGCATATTGCGATTCTTTAAAAAAAAATTACTTCCATGCATATTGCTCTTTAAAAGGACACTGAGATTTCATACAAACGGGAGAGCCCAACAGAATGAGAGCTCAAAGAACAGCAGCAATCAAGGATGATAATCTCTCTTTTTATACACATTACAATTTGACTCTTGGTCTCTGTATCAAGCTGTGGTGCAGGGACAGATTGCTACTAAGCATGTCCACAAATAGTGGAATGGCTCCCAGCAGCAGCAGCTAAGTGCAAAATAAGCAGTGAGACACAATAATATGCAGTTGTGGTGGACCAACATCAGGTTTACCACCTCAGGTCTACCAGCAGGTTTACCACCTCATGTACTAAGTAGTACTAAGTCCATGCCCCAGCACCGTCATGTGGTTATCTGGATACTTCTTGAAGACAGTAGTGGTAAACCTGTCTCTGGGTTGTACCACTTCAGACTGCCATTATGAGCACACATAATCAAATGCTCTTCTATGCAATCCCCCACAACCTCTAATCCCTCCACAAATAACACAATATGAATGTGCAGGGATGTTTTCTTCTTCATATGGAAGAACATTGAATCATGTGAGCCCCCACCTGCAGTGTGAAGCAGTACAGCCCATGAGCTTACCACCTCAATGGAAACTAGGGTATGGGGAATCTTGGCCTCCATAAAGAAGCCTGATGCCCCATCCACATTTTCATCTCAGAAGATATGAAGGCTAAGAGAATTCACCTCGGGGGGAAAAAAAAGGTCTGACAATTCACACACCTTGTGGCAAGCCCCCTTCAAATGTATTGGTGCTGCCCTTTTTATCCTGGATTTAGCATGTAAACATCTAGTTGGGGGACTCAGATGCTGAGCAAAGTTGAGTCCCCATATAATTGCCCAGGCTTTTGCAGAAGACCCTGAAAAGGACTGGGTTTCGCCCAGTGAAAAATCTACAAAACCATTATTTTATGAAGACGACAGTTGCCAACAACAGACCCTTCCAACTGCTAAGAGCTATATTTATGTTTAGGTATCTGCATACATACTTCTAGATTCTAAGCAAAAGCTAGAGGAAGAGAAAGGGATATTAAAAATGAATTTCAAGGGAAGCAGAAAGACGAACATAATTTCTTAGAGGGGTGCTCCAAGTAGCTTAATCCAGTATCTACCAACTAAAATGGACTTCCATTTCAATACGTGTGGCTGAATCTTAAGCAAATATCTAGATTATCTTAAAAAAGGCCCTTCTTTCAAGGCTGTCATCTTCAGAGGCGCAGACAGAGTTATAAGTGTGGGGGGGGAGCAATTGTCCTTGCCATCAGAAGCTGACCTACATTAGGGATGCTTGAGAAATGTGATCTTTGTGAATTCTGATACAAACTGACTTGATCTGCACCTCCTGGGCTAATGTGTAGATCCACTGGGTTTTGCACTTCCTGAATGTCCCAACACAGCTCAAAAAATAAGTATCAAAATGCATTAAGGAATGCATATTCTGAGATAAGATACATTTAAATCTACAAATTTGAATGCAGATTAACAAGAAAAATCATAGATTAATGCAGAAATATGGTGACACAGATGTCTGAGTAATAAACACTCAATAAAGTGATATGGACCAGAACAAAGACCAATTCATCCAATCCTACTTGTGAGATGTGGCCCTATAAAGTATATTTGCCAATGTGCAGCACAGTGCAATGGAGCTGCTTTAATTACACATTTAGGGTAGAACCAGAGGTTATGACTGACACTGGGCTGCCACTGAAAATGGAATCCCTATGTGAAGCTTTTCTTGCTGTCCCTGTAACGCTTAGGCACATCTCTTGTGTGTGTTATGACGTTGTTCCCATGCCAGAGGCAGCCACAGATGTTGAGTTGGGGCAGGGAATATATATGACATTGATGATGGTACAACAAGGGTAGGTGCATGGACATGTTATTGGGAGAAGGGGGAATCACGGTGCTGCTGTACTTTTTGCAAGGTCTGATTCTCCCCCCCACCCCCTTACACGTGGGCAATGAAAGGTCCGAGACATGGATTTGCCGAAGACCAGCCAAGATCAACGTTGTTCCTGGCACGCTGGGTCAGCTGAGGAATAACTATGAAATACAAATGGTCCCAAAGTAGGTCAGGAATTTAAATAAAGCCAGTAATATTATAACACCCTTCCGCTCCACTATTTTCATCCATTATTTTCCATTTTCCTTCCCTCATAGGGAAAAAAAGACAGCAAAGAAGTACTTGGAAAAAATATACTGTATGAATTGAAGTGTATTTCCCTTTTGTATCTATACGCTGATCTAAGCTTCATCTCCTTTTGTTTGTTTGTGTTGCGGATGCTTTTTTAATCCCTCTTCCCCAAACTGTTCTCTGACCAGGGGTTGGATCCAGGATCTGCCTTCTGCAATAGGAAAGGATCCACCATGAGAGGGGCAGTGCTCATGGAAGGTCCGTACACCCGATTTCTGGGGATCCACCCCTCCTCACCACACCACAGCTCACCCCATTCAGCAGGGTCTCCTGATTCTCTGTGCAGCATTTTCAGGGGGCTGGAGGGGCAGCCATGGGAAGGAGGGGGCAGAGAAATCCACTTCCACCAGCATAAGTCAGGATCCAACTTGAAATGATCCAAAATACTAAAGCAAAACAGAAAATGGAAGGGAATACATTTTTTTATATGCAAGGCTGGTATATGTCACATATTGGAAGCAGGAATGCACCACAAAGGAAAATGACTTAATAAACTAGGGAATGAGGGATGGACATCCAAGTTCGGATTACAAAAGGAAGACAATGAATAAATACTCAAGACTTGGTTAAAAAAATAAGTGTTACATTGCAAATCACCCCAGAAGCACACATGCCAGAAAAGGGATGAACTTCCAAATCCCTCTCGGAATAGGATAACAAGATGGCAACATACAAAACACTACATAATTTCTAAATCCTCTCTTTTCCCCCATGACTCGTGAGAATGTTTCTTCCTCAGATACTGTGGATTATTGTCTTGAACATATGATGCTGCCTTTCAGTAAGGCAGAAATATCCACAAAAGTAACTGGGGAAAGTTGGAAGCCTCCATCTCTGCATTTGATCAGAATATGATATAGCACTTTCATGATGCAAGATCACTTTTGCTCTGTTCAAATGCATCCCCCCTCCATCTCTACAGTTTGCTGTGGGAGTGCGCAGGGACACTGGTGGCCTCTCAGCCCAGCTGTTGACACATGGCTGCTGTCATTTGTGTGACCACAGTGGCCCATTCTACAGTTGCAAGAAAGCATGGCAGCCATGTATCCACCTCCATTATGGTGACACCACCTGTTCATATGTTGGGAGCCTATGTGATCCCAGCTGGTTGCAAGTCCAATGGCATCCTCATGCTCTGCCACAGACTATCGTGGGAGACAAGAAGGATCTAATTGGGCCTCATTGTTGCATTCATCAAGTGATGAGCATAGTCCTGTATGTGTAAGCAACCCATCCAGAAGGAGAAGTAAACATGTTTGAAACTGGATTAATTGCCATGGCTTCCTCAAAAGAACCTATCGAATTATAATGTTGTGAGGTTGAAGAGAATTCTATGAAGGAAATCCTTAGTCCATGAAAGGACTACAATTCCCAGGATTCCTTAGCCATGGAGGCTGAATATAGTTAGGAACTGGTTGAAATGAATGGACTAAAAGCTATTTCCCCCAACCTGATGCCCTCCAGATGTGTTGGACTACAACTTAAATCATCCTCAGACAGCATGGTGAACACATCTGGACTGGAGGGCACTGTTTGGAGAAGTCTGTACTAAAGGAATGCCCCTTAGTCAATAATTGCCTGAAACACCCAAAGAGAGCAATATTCTGAACTCTTCATTCACAGAATTAAATGTTTCATGGATAAGGAAGAAATCTTTTATGTGATTCTTTGCAAAATGTGTTGCCAAGGGGGACATTTCTTTGACAGTGCGGACTTCATTCTTTTCCTCATGAAAGGATCTTTGCAAAGGAACTCTCTTTTTTTGTATGAGTCATTTCAGCAGCCCTCCTTATAGGCCAAAATTGGAGCCTGCAGTCTGCTGTTCCCTAACTCCTATTCACAATGAGACAGTTGTCAAAACAATGCTTTCAGTCTTGGCAGAAATCCTAATATTTGCTATGTCAATCATAGGTTTATTGCATGACACCATTGCAGAACCTTCTTCATGCACACAAAAGAGTTTCCTACAAAGTCAGATCTTGCACAGAAAGGGTAATAAAAATAGTCAGCAAATTTTTGCTCCGTAGTGCATACACACACATCTTCGGTTTTATATGGCTTTTTATGTAGTGAGTGGGTGACTAGTTTGGCTTTATTATTCATGAGAAAAGATAAAACATGTCTTCTTATAGTAGCACCTGAGAATAATTTGCCTCATCCCATGGTTGTAATACTTTCTTTTCCCACCTCCGTCCAATATCGGACAGTAGAATTTCAAGTTGGTATTTCCAGAACTTTTATCCAACGGACTGAGAGGCATAGAATTAGGGCAACTGAAACCTTATCTTACTTTTATGGAATCTATTACCGTAGTTGATTGAAAGTGTTGGCGGTGTAAGACATTACAAACGTTATGTGCAAATGGTACATAACACAGCCAGGACCAGTGCAGGGCAGTTTGGCGCCCCAGGTGAAATAATATTTAGCGCCCCCCCCCTCCAAAGCAGCCAAAAAAAAACCCCCCTGCGCCGCCACCACCAACCTACCTTCCCCCCCGCCCTGGCTGCTGTGGCGGCGGCGGCTGTTGCTGCTGCCGCTGCCTCCTCCTCCTCCTCCTGAAGTGATGCAACGCGACGGGACCCCCGCGCTGTTTTTTGCCGGGGAAACCATGGCAACAGGGCTGTTTAAGCCCTGTTGCCCTGGTTCCTCCCGCCAAAACAATGCGGGCGGGGCTCCGGAAGCGACGTGACGCGGAGAAGGTAGGTGACGGGGGGGTTGGGGGTGGTGGCGATGGCGGCGGGAGGCGCAGCGGCAGCGAGCGGGCGGGCGGGGGGAGGCGTGGCGGCGGCGGGCGGGCGGGTGGGGAGGCGGAGGCCTGGCGGGGGTGGCGCAGCGGAGGCGGAGGCCTGGCGGGGGCGGCGCAGCGGCAGCGAAGAGGAGCGCAGCGTTTCCGCGCCCTCTTCAGCCGCGCGCCCTAGGCAACCGCCTAGTTTGCCTAGCGGTAGCCCCGGCCCTGAACACAGCTTCAGGCATATACAATGATACCAGCTACCATTTTCTCAAGAACTCATGTTAACCCGGAATAGAAATAGGTGTAATTAGCAGCAACCCATTAACTCCTTTAGTATTCTTCTTTCTAGATTAAATTTGGAGACCACTATGATGAATAAAACTTAAGGCCAATCTAGCCATTGTGCAGCAGCTGTTGAAAATGGCAGCCATGCACCTAGCTCCTTCCTCCAGCTCTGTAACATGTAGGAGGATTTTGAGCCATGTCCTGAGGTCATGCTGTTGTACGTTTCCACAAGCATTGCTCACTGTTCCTGGTGGAGAAACACAGAATGTTGTGATCCCAGGAGATGGGTATGGTCTACTAAATTCTCAGCACAGAGCTTTCTCTGTGGTGGTGGTGGTGAAGTGTACTTACTTCTCCATCCCCATTAAGTACACACTTACTTAACTGGTTATTTAATATGTCAACTGGTTATTTAATATGTGTCCTGGTTTTCTATTGGGTTTTGACTCATAAGGCCCTAACCAGCTTGGGCTCTAGGTACCTTATACACACTTACACTGCCTTCTCTACTATGTCTTATTGTGATGTTTAGTAGCAGATGAGTGCATTTTATTGACTATAACCTTTGTACAGAAGTTTGTCCTATAAGGGTATGAAAAAGAGACATCCTTGATGACTTGCCAAAGCCCATATCCAGAAACAGTGTAAAACCCTTTCATTTTGGTTGCAGAAGTTCAAAACCTCACCTCAGCTATGAATTCATGGGGTACTGCTGAGATTGATAATACTGACCTACCTTGCAGAATTGTTGGAAGGTTTATACTGATACAGTCATGCCTTGGATTGAGAGCATAATTCGTTCCGGAAACGTGCTTGTAATCCAAAAGACTCTTATATCAAAACGAAATCCCCCCAAAAAAATTTGTACAGAGATTTTTAATTTAAGCTGTACTACAGTACTTAGTATTGCAAGACGTCGCTTGTATATCAAGTTAAAAAAAATATTAAATAAATATTTAAAAATTTGCTTGTCTTGCAAAATGCTCTCAAACCAATCCAAGGTATTACTGTACCTTGCAATCCAAGGTATTACTGTATACTGTATGTGAAGCACTTTAACACTGTATGCAAACACTAAGCTTTATTAATTTAATTTACCCCAATATGTTCTCAAAGTGATTTTTGCATATTAATTTTTTGAGGAGGATTATGTAAGCCGCCTTGGGTTCCTTGCAGGAAAAAAGGCGGGGTATATAATAAAATAAATAAATAAATTTTGGTTTCCCTGCTACCCTTTAAAATTAATATGCTCTTTTTTTCTAGTACAGTAATACCTTGGATTGCAAGTAACTTGATTTGAGAGCGTTTTGCAAGACAAGCAAATTTTTAAATATTTATTTATTTATTTTTTACTTGATATACAAGCGACGTCTTGCAATACAAGTACTGTAGTACGGCTCAAATTAAAAATCTCTGTACAATTTTTTTGGGGGGATTTCATTTTGATATAAGAGTGTTTTGGATTACAAGCACGTTTCTGGAACGAATTATGCTCTCAATCCAAGGCATGACTGTAATGCAATTTAGGGAGGTTGAGTATGTTTACCTGTATTCTGAGCCCTTCCCTTAGGGCCCAAGAGAGCTTTGCTATTACACTGTCTTGTGCGGTGGTATAGTGGAGCCAGGGTTTGGAGGGATGCAGCACCAGCACTTTTTGATTTTCAGGGACACTGAAAACTACTAGAACTGGTTTGTTGACATGGATCAATGCAGCTGCCTGCATTTTTGGATTCTCCTTGGGGCCATGGCTCTGGGGACTGTCATGATGAGCACCTGCACTGCAAAATGTACCACTACACCACTGGTGTTGAGATTTCCAGGTTTAGTGCCCTCCTTTGCTTTTGATATTTTGAACATTACAGGAATGTTCTCACCATTCCTCAACCACAAAATCTGTAGGTAGCCTTCATATGTCTTTATTAGCACTGTGAATACATGGAGAAACCAAGTTGGTGAGCCAATACATTCATTATTTAGAGGGAAAGCACCCCCAGATGGAGAGCATCACATATATTCCTGATTTTGTTGTTTCCACTCATCTAGACCAACCTCTTTCAAACTGTCTTGGGATGTTGACATTCCTCATTCACTGGAACACTAGCAGACAAAACTCTCAGTGTAAAAATGTACAAATGTGTACACACAGACAGATGGCATTTCCCTTTCTTTTCCGATCCTGAAGAGTGAGCCGGGATTCTTCAGTTTAGAAGCCAAATGCTACCATAAAATTAGTATTTCTGGCTGTTTCTTCAATCCTAATGAAAAGGCATCAGGCATATTTTGTTTTAAATGCTATTGCCACTGCTCTTTTCTAGCCCATCATCTTGGGATGTGCCTTTTTTAATGTACTAATTTATTCTTTTTGATCTTAAATGTTTAATCCACATGTAATCTAAAGTATAATTAAATTGCCTATACAACATTCATTGCTATACACTTCCATTGCTGCTTGATTCCTCAACTCTGTACAGTAAGAGCCAGTCTCAAAAATGTCTCCTAGAAGCTGATCAGGCAGAAATCACCCAGTGTCATATATATTGCACTGATGGTGGTGCATTCTCAACACAAAGAATATGTGCATCACTTTGGGCAGATGATAGAGCTAGAGATGGTTGGGGGGAGAGAGAGAAAAAAATGGTTAGTGAACTGAACTTTGGAAACAAGACAAGGTAATCCAGAACTCAAGGAGAGTTCTGGATGGGGAGAATTTTGGAAGCACCCCTGTGTTGTGAACATTCTTTCTATGGTTTTTGGCTCATGATCCCAATCTGGTCCTGGCATCTAAGTCTTTTCAACACTGCAGGTTCATCATACCCATAAAGCAGAAAATGCTTTTGGGTGGCCATCTCATATCTGTATTCACAATAAAGGTGTTATCTCCATGCATGTTGAAAAAAAGATGAACATCAAGAGGTTCCTTATAGAAAACTGTTTAGGCTCTTTCTTATTTTAGTATTTTCAATCACCACTAATTGTTCAAGAAAAACATCAAAAGCCAGAGAAGCCAATTTCCTTGTGTTGCTGTGGCAATATTTTAACATGGATGACGTTAGGAGTGCTTGCCTTCTCTTCTCACAAGAGCCTTCATTTCTAGTACACCTGTTGTTGCCATAGTAACCTGAAAACACTCGTCAGATACGATGGTTGCTCCTGACTTAGATAGTTGTACCTTGCTACCATTATCTTCCCTTGAATTTTTGGAATACAACCCTGGTCTATAAATTCAACTAACACTTGGAGAACTGAAAACACACACACACACACACACACACAGATACAACATGGGAAAAATACTGACCTTGAGAACTCTTGAGAAGGAACGAGTGGTTATAATGCAGGGGTAGGTAACTTGTGGCTTTCCAGATGTTTCACCCTACAACTCCCATCATCCCTAGTCAAGACACCTAACGGTGAGGAATCATGGGAATTGTAGGCCAAAACATCAGGTGTGGGGACACAAGTTGCCCACCCGTTAGACTAGATCACTAAATATTAGTTATTATTTATTATACTTATATGTTTCTCTTATTTATTTATTTTATTCATTATATTTATACCCACCTTTTTTCCTGCAAGGAACCCAAGGCAGCTTACATCCTCCTCCTCCTCTCCATTTTATCCTCACAACAACCCTGTGAGGTAGGTTAGGCTGAGTCAGTGACTGGCCCAAACTTATGTGGGTGGCCTTCTGTGCACTGGCTTTCCTATGCAGACACTGATGCGTTTACAGCAGCTTATCTATAACAAAACCACAGGACCAGTGCAAGGCAGTTTGGTGCCCTAGGCAAGATCAGATATTTAGCGCCCCCCTCCCACTTGAGAGCACTGTATTTTTTTCAAGGCGTTTCTGGCGCCCTCTTTAGCCCTGCGCCCATGGCAGCTGCCTAGTTGGCCTAATGGTAGCACCGGCCCTGCAAAACCGTGACTGCTAAGTTTGCTCAGGGTTCTTTGATGAGTGGCTTTATGAAAACCCTTTGGAAGTCCAAGTAAACAAGATCAACTGGATCATCTGTGTCCACATGTTTACTGATAGCCTCAAAGAACTCTAAAAGGTTAGTGAGACAAGAAATAACTTTGCAGAAGCCATGTTGTTGATTCTTTTTTTAGAAGGTACGGCCAGAGGACGGATGCAGCCATCCATCCCAGCACTCAGGGCTAGAAGACTCGTATTTGTCAGTTAGCATCACTCCCCCATTGCTGAGCTCCATTTCTGTAAACTGATAAAGTTGTGGACCTCATTTACCCAACACCGGACGTCAGGAATGGGTCACAATAAAACCTGTAAGCAAATGCTGAAGATACTGATCGGGAAGAGGGGGAGGGAGGAGGAAAATGAGATGAAAATTGTTGTACTGTTACTGTACATATGTATAAAGTTCAATTAAAAAAACTGGAATAATTAGACTGACTTTGCAGACAATAAAACTGAGAGAACGGTTGTCCTTAAAAATGTAAATGAGCAAAAGGATCAGCTTGCTACGAAAGCAAGTTCTGCCCATCAGGAAATGTTTCTTAAATGCAAAAATGCAAGGACTAATATAGTGCAAATACCTGTGAGAGTACGTGGTTCAGAGATGGAGCTGTGAACTAGGAGTCCCTGGCTGAAATCGGAGAACTCAGTTGGTGGCCTTAGGCAGGCCACTGCCTCAGGCTGTGCCCCCCACTCCTCCCCATTTGTAAAATCCATCTGATGGGGCTGTTGAAAGGATGACTGTGATGGTGTATGGGGAGCTCCAAACATTTGGAATACGCTTTGTATTGTTAGTTATTAGTGGAATACACTGATGATGATGATGATGATGATGAAGATGATGGTGATGATGATGATGACTGAGCGATAGAAACCCCCCCCCCCCACAAGCTAAGCTATAAAACACCGGTGGCCAGCCTTTTTGGCAAGTGTGTCACAAGCCCAGTCCGAAGTACAAGAAAGTGCCACTCTAATATGTGCTTCGGTACCTACGCAGCCTCCTGTGACGGCTTTGCCTCTACTGTACTGAACCAGAGATTAGGCAGCAGTGCAGCACTGGAAAGGCAGGGTGCATGCCTGACTCTATGCCACAGACAGGGCTATTGGCCCTCTTGCTCAGCCTGAGGTGGAGCACATAGTCCTGCTGCCTTTACCACCACCCTTGCGATACATTATTTCTTGGGAAATTTTCATGAGACTCAACACTGATCAGGCCTCAGTGTTTTGACCTGAAGTTTCAGGGTTTTTGCCTTGTTCTCCAAGTCTCCAGGAGAAAGAGTAAAAACTGAGGGTGAGGAGCTACAATCACGGGGCTTTCCTGCTTGGCTTCATGAAGGCTTCTGCAATTCATTGCACATACCTACATCATGTCCAACCGGTGCCATTGTCTGCACACAACACTTATCACAAGGCTCCATCCCTTTCCTACCAAGGTTTGCCTCCTGGTCTGATAGGCATCACCCCTTAGTTCTCTGACTGTACCCCCTTGCATTTCAGGGTCTGAGTCTCGGGGGATCTGGCAATCCTATTTTGCTGTTATATGACAGACAAGCAAATAGTGTTATTATATTGGATTAAATTGCTGTTTATTTATTTATTGTTTCATTTTGTCAGCGAGACTGCCCAGGCCTTGAGATCAGCCATGGAGGCCCTGCTTGCAGACCTCCCAGTGGGGATAATTAGGTTGGTGAGGAAGTGAGACAGGACCTTTTCGGTGGTGCCCCACTTATGGAGCTCCCTAAAGAGATCATAGAATCATAGAATCATAGAAAAGTAGAGTTGGAAGGGCCTACAAGGCCATCGAGTCCAACCCCCTGCTCAATGCAGGAATCCAGGTCAAAGCATCTCTGACAGATGTCTGTCCAGCCGCACCTTGAATGCCTCCAGACTGGGAGAGCCCACCACCTCCCTAGGTAGTTGATTCCATTGTCTTATTGCTCTGACAGTCAGGAAATTTTTCCTGATGTTTAGGTGGAATCTAGGTTCCTGTAACTTGAGCCCATTATTCCGTGTCCTGCAAACTGGGATGAACGAGAAGAGATCTTTGCCCTCCTCTGTGTGACATCCCTTCAAATACTGGAAGAGTGCGATCATATCTCCCCTCAGTCTCCTCTTCTGAAGGCTAAACATGCCCAGTTCTTTCAGTCTCTCCTCATAGGGCCTTGTTTCCAGTCCCTTTATCATCCTTGTTGCCCTCCTCTGAACCCTCTCCAGTTTGTCTATGTCCTTCTTAAAGTGAGGTGCCCAGAACTGGACGCAGTACTCAAGATGAGGCCTAACCAGTGCCGAGTAAAGGGGAATTATCACTTCCCGCGATTTGGAAGCTATACTTCTATTAATACAGCCCAAAATTGCATTTGCCTTCTTTGCAGCCACATCACATTGCTGGCTCATATTCAGTTTGTGATCTACCACAATTCCAAGATCCTTCTCACTTGTAGTATTGTTGAGCCAAGTGTCCCCCATTCTGTAACTCTGCATTTGGTTTCCTCTCCCTAGGTGCAGCACTTGGCATTTATCCCTGTTAAATTTCATTCTGTTGTTTTCGGCCCAGCGCTCCAGCCTATCGAGGTCACTTTGAATTTTGTTTCTGTCTTCCAGAGTATTAGCTGTTCCACCCAACTTTGTGTCATCTGCAAATTTGATAAGCATTCCCTGTACCTCCTGATCCAAGTCATTAATAAAAATGTTGAAGAGCACCGGGCCCAGGACCGAGCCCTGTGGTACCCCGCTCGTTACCTCTCCCCAGTTTGAGAAGGAACCATTGATAAGCACTCTTTGAGTCCGATTCTGTAGCCAATTGTGGATCCACCTGATAGTTGTTCCATCTAGCCCACTCTTAGCTAGCTTACTAATCAGGATATCATGAGGCACTTTGTCGAAAGCTTTGCTGAAGTCCAGGTATATAATGTCCACAGCATTCCCACAGTCCACAAGGGAGGTTACCCGATCAAAAAATGAGATCAGATTAGTCTGACAGGATTTGTTCTTGACAAATCCATGCTGGCTTCTAGTAATCACTGCATTGTTTTCAAGGTGCTTGCAGACTGACTTCTTTATAATCTGCTCAAAAATCTTCCCGGGGATTGATGTCAGACTGACTGGCCTATAGTTCCCAGGTTCCTCCTTCTTGCCCTTTTTGAAGATGGGAACAACATTTGCCCTCCTCCAGTCGTCTGGCACTTCACCTGTCCTCCATGATTTCTCAAAGATAATAGACAGTGGTTCTGAGAGTTCTTCTGCCAGTTCCTTTATTACTCTAGGATGCAGCTCATCAGGCCCTGGAGATTTAAACTCGTTCAGAGTAATCAGGTGCTCCTTGACCATTTGCCTATCAATCTCAAGCTGCAATTCTGCCCCTTCAGTCTGCACTTCAGGTTTGCCAGGGGGGTCATAGACCCTCTTTTGGGAGAAGACCGAGCCGAAGTAGGAATTGAACACTTCTGCCTTTTCTTTGTCTTCTGTTATCAATTTGCCATCCTCACTGCGTAGTTGAACCACCAGTTCTTTCTTCTGTCTTTTACTGTGCATGTATCTGAAGAAAGCTTTTTTGTTGCTTTTAGCATTCCTCGCTAACCTTAGCTCATTCTCAGCTTTAGCCTTCCTGACACTATTCCTGCAGTTCTGTGCTACCTGCCTGTACTCTTCCCCTGTAGCCTGTCCTTCCTTCCACTTCCTATACGTGTCCTTTTTTGTTTTCAGGTCATCTTTGAGTTTATTGTGAAGCCACATTGGCTTCTTCTGTTGCCCCTCTGCCTTTTTTCCTTGTGGGAATTGTTTGCAATTGTGCCTTTAAAATTTCCTTTTTTAAAAACTCCCACCCCTCCTGGGCTCCCTTTCTCGTGAGAGTCACTTGCCATGGGATCTTACTAATCATTGTTCTGAGTTTGTTAAAATTGGCTTTCCTAAAATCCAGGGTACGTGTTTGGCTACACTCATCTTTTGCTTCTGTTAGAATCAAGAACTCAAGTATAACATGGTCACTTTCCCCCAGAGTTCCCGAAACTGCCACTTTATCCACTAACTCGTCTCTGTTGGTTAGAATCAGGTCAAGGATAGCCGATCCTCTAGTTCCTTCCTCCACTTTCTGTAGGAGGAAGTTATCAGCAGCACAGCTCAGGAATTTCTTGGAGGGGCCATGTTTGGCTGAATAAGTCTCCCAACAGATATCAGGGAAATTGAAGTCTCCCATTACTACCACATCGTGCCTCCTTGAAACACTGGCAATTTGCTTTTCAAAAGTTCCATCCTCGTCTTCTCCTTGATTGGGTGGTCGGTAGTAGACTCCAACCGCCATGTTCGCTTTATTCTTTGCCCCCTTTATTTTAACCCAGATGCTCTCAATGGGGCTGCCAAGCTCCTCTTCCTGTATCTCTGTGCAGAGATACGTATTTTTAACATACAGTGCAACTCCACCCCCCTTTCTGTTGCTTCTGTTCCTTTTGAACAAGTTATACCCTTCAATTGCTGTATTCCAGTCATGGGAGTCATCCCACCAGGTTTCAGTTATCCCTATCAAGTCGTACTTGCCCTCATGTATCAAGAGTTCAAGTTCGTCTTGTTTATTGCCCATACTCTGGGCATTAGTATAGAGACATTGAAGACTATGTGCTTTATAGTCCGACTTTCCCCCTACATTTTGTGGTAGACTATCAATGGGCACCGCTGGAGCTGTTCTCTCCATTGTGGCATAGAGGCCTTCTTCCATTGGTACCCCCGAGTTTATGTCTCCCTCCCCTGTTGGATTCAGTTTAAAGCCCTCCTGATTAAGTTCCTCATGCTGTGTCCAAACACATTCTTCCCAGTCCTTGTGAGGTGCAACCCATCCTTTGCCAGCAGTCCATCTTCCAGGAAGTGTAGCCCGTGGTCCCAGAATCCAAATCCCTCACGTCGGCTCCACCTTCGTAGCCAGTCATTCACTCGGAGTATTTTTCTTTCCCTTTCTATGCCTCTTCCAAGTACTGGAAGGATGGATGAGAAAACTATCTGGGCCCCGAAGTTCTTGAGTTCCCTTCCCAGCTCTTCAAAGTCTGCCGTGATTTCTTTGTAACTCCGCTTGGCAGTATCATTTGTACCCACGTGGAAGAGAAGAAAGGGGTATGTGTCGGTGGGCTGCATGAGCCTCGGCAGCTGCTCTGTCACATCCTTAATCCGTGCCCCAGGGAGACAGCACACCTGGCGAGTCCATGGGTCTTCGCGACATACTTTGGCTTCGATCCCCCGCAGGAGGGAGTCTCCCACTACGAGTACTCTTCTCTTCCTCTTGCTGTAGGCCTTGGTTTGATTGCCTCCAATTGACTGACCCTCAGCCTCTTGCTCGCTGTCACGTTGGGTGCCCGGTAATCCGTCCTCTGCATGGCTGTCCTCTGCTCTCGTCCTCAAGTACATGGAAGCGGTTTCATAGCTCCACTGCTTCCACAGGCGCAGAGTGTCTTGTAGTTCTTCTGCTCCTAACAGTCACCCTTTTCCAGGGAGTTCCCCCTGCGTTATTTTCCCTTGCCTCTGCAGTCTCCGACTCCGCCTCATCCTGCAGTTGCCCTTCTGGCTCCTGTACTATGCTTTGGTGCTGTAGATCCACCGTTCTGTCTAAGAACTCCTCGCTTTCTCTTATGCTCCTGAGGGTTGACACTTGCTGCTCCAGTCCTCTGATCTTTTCTTCCAACAGCGTGACCAGCTTGCACTTGTTGCACGTGTAGGCCATGTTGATCTCCGGCAGGAAAACAAACATTGCACACCCCTTGCAGGTCACCACCACTGCTGAGTCCTTTCCTTCCATGGTGCTCTGTTTCTGTCTTCCTAGAATATATATATATATATATATATATATATATATATGTTGTTTTTTTTTGTTTTTTTTAGGGACCTCCCCCTTGACCTCACCTGCCGAACTCCGCTGCCAAACTCCTGTTTGCTCTCCCTGTGCGCTCACTCTGTTCGCTCGCTCTCTGGGAGCCTGCTTGCCTTATCACAGCCCCAAAAACAGCTGGAGCCTCTCTCCTGTTGTGCTCCTGCTCAGCTGGGAGTCAGGAACAGAATGAGCTCCCAGGCCACGCCCTGCAATCAGCCCCACTTCCTGCAATCAATCAGCTGCAATCAGCCCCAGGTAGTTGCAGTCAGCAGGAGCTTCTGCTCAACAGAATGAGCTCTCAGGCCATGCCTTTCCCTTGCAGCACTTGTTGTTGTACTACTCCGCTGCCAAACTCCTGTTTGCTCTCCCTGTTCGCTCGCTCTGTTCGCTCGCTCTCTGGGAGCCTGCTTGCCTTTTCACAGTCCCAAAAACAGCTGGAGCCTCTCTCCTGTTGTGCTCCTGCTCAGCTGGGAGTCAGGAACAGAATGAGCTCCCAGGCCACGCCCTGCAATCAGCCCCACTTCCTATGTTTGGCCCCCTCTTTGTTTTCTTTTAGGCAGGTCCCAAAGACATTTTTATTTCAATCCACCTTTGATGTGGGGTCGGTTTAGCTGCCGTTTTTGTTTTGGAGTAATTTGGATTGGTTGCTAGGCTGATGTTTGATGTATTTTATGCTGCTGTTTCAGCTGTCAGGGTTATAGTTTCTTTTCTTTTTTAAAAATCTTTTTTCTTTTAATTGTTGGACATTTTAGTGTATTATTATTTATAATGTCCTGACTGTAAGCCACTTAAAGATAACCTTTTAGTTCTGAAAAGCAACATAAAAATACCTTGCTTTTTACAAAATTATGACTTTCACTACCACAGAAGTGAAACCCCATTTAACAGAAACTCCAGGACTTCAAAAAATGTATCACTCATTACTCATCTAATTAAATATCATGCTCTGTAGCTTGTATTACATTAACAACCCATCTCAATTTGCACATGGCCAAATACATTTAAACCTCTGTTTGATATGCCATTTTGTGCTGTTTTCTTTCATGATTTACAATTTGCCCCCAGCCCCTTTCATTTCTGCAGGAAACATAATATAAGCCTACATTCTACTCATCACCAGTTTTTAGGACTCTGCTGGTATACTGTGTCAAGTCAAGCCACTTTCGTATCTCAAATATTAATAAAGTCACCAACAACGGCCCTGTGCAGGAGGCAATTGGGAGTACATATGAACATGGGGAGTGCCTTGGATGTGCGGAGATCAGGAGAGGGGGTAGACAAGGAGGACGCATGATCCCTAACTAACTGCCTTCCACATGTTCATTTGTGCACTCGGTAGCCAGCTGCACAGAACAGATGTGGAGAAGACTCAGAGGGGAGCATCCATAATGCTAAAAAGATTGGAAGACATGTCATATCATATAACAGAACTGGATTTGTCTAATGTAAAGCTATTGGGGGACATGATAGCCATTTCCAAGTATGTAGCTGAAGTACAAAAGAGTGAGAAAGGCTGTTCATCAGCAGGAGCATCTCCAGTCTTTTGTGGGGGTCCAATTAAGAAACCCCACAGTGGACAAGACAGCTATCCCTTTCTCAGTGACAGTGAGATTCTTGCATTAATCCACCATACCTGCAGCTCTCCCAGTGAGCTCTTCACTCATCCATGAGCCCTGGATCATATGCTAATGTTTATCAGTCGTGGCGGCCACTGATTCATTCATTGCCAAAAAAGACACACACACACACACACACACACACAGGCTGGCGGGCTGGCTGGTTCGGCCTGGAAGGCCAAATTTGGCCCGTGGGTGAGAGGTTCCCCATCCCTGGTGTATAGGAACATATCGGATACAAAATCGGAGTGATAGATGTACTATTGTTGCATCCAGAGGAAAGAAATAACCTTGTAGAATTTCTTTTCTTACTGTTTTCAAGCATCTCTCTCCCACCCTTCCTTATGACTGAAACTGTGAATAAACTTTTAAGAAAGGTATTATTATTATTATTATTATTATTATTATTATTATTATTATTATTATTTAAAAAATCATGAATGCCTTGTTACCAGGCAGCACGAGATTTCTTCCATCTAGTCCCCACGATCATCTTGACTCATAACTTCCATCTTCTTGACTGCAATGTGAGCTAGCAAGCACTGGCAATCCAGGACAGGATGGGTTTGCAGGACCAGTCACTACCCTCTATTGATAAAGACAAGGGAAGATACTGACCTTGTTTGCGTTGGGCAAAAGAGCTCTTGGACATACAAATATCCCAAAGGTCCCCTCCGTCCTAATGCAGTCAAGACAGCACTTTGACATATGAATTGGCTAGTCCTGAGCTCTTATGTGACCTTCCAGTAAGTAATGATCATACATACCTTTCCAGAGTCAAGCACCCTCTATTCAGAAAAGCACAATCACCCTCCCCTTTTGTTCGCCTGCAAATCTCACTTCAGTTTCCACCCTGGTTGTTTTCCCCCGTTGGCAATAATTGGCTTTGTGCCCTGCTATAGTTGAAACAGACTCAGTGTTAGGGCAAATTTCAGGGTAATCCAAATGGCAAGACAAGAAAGCAGGCACATGGTCAAGCACAAAGGTTTCAGTCCAGGATGGGATCAGGCTAAGGCAGGAGCTGGTCAAGATACAGGCAAAGGGCAAAACACAGTCAAGCAGTCAGATACAATAAACTCTCCAGAAGCAGAGTGAAGCAGGAGTCCAAGGGTGAGTAGCACATAGGTTCAGTCAAAAGGCAAAGTCAGGCAAACAAGATAAACAGCGCTGGAGCTGGTAGAATGATGTTGCTCCAGCACTGGCTAGGCTGAAACTGAAGGCTTATAGAGCCAGAGCTTCCTGAGCCCCATCCAGGGCTCAGCTGCAGTGTGGTACAGGCCCTCTGGAAAAAGTCCTACTTGGGAGAAGGGCCTTGCTCCTAAGGAGTCCTTTCTTGTAGTCGAACACTTCTCAGAGGAGCCCTATTTGGCCTTTCTTTTGAGGCGATGATGCTCTCAGGGGCTAGGCAGTAGCTTATCCTCCGCCTCACAGGCGGAACTCCCCCCCTGCAGGGATAGACTAGTGGTAATCTCCCCTAGGGTGCACACTCCCCAGATCTCCTGGCATGGTTGGCTTCTTGGCATTGTCTGTCTCTGGAAGCTCTAGCTCCTCCTCAGAGGAGGATTCCTCCAGCGGGGGCATGACACCTTGGATGCCTGAACTCAGTGGGATTTCAAGAACAGTCCTGCTGACAGAGACTCCGTCTGACGGGCTTCTGGAACTCCTGCATCTCTGTGCCCCTGCCTGAACTCAGCCTCCTTTAGTGTTCCTTGTGTGTGGGAGTCTCTCTTGGCCTCCTAATTCACCATGGCTCCCCCCTCCCCCCCAAATATTCCAGCCAAGGTGCTTGTTGCACCCCTTTTTCTGGACTTTTGCCCACTTTCCGAGAGTGGTCTGCCAAGCAGTTGCTCTGCCTGACCCACTCTTGGAAGCATTGGTGTGGATACCTGCTTCTACCTTTACCTACTGAAATCTGCCCTGGTAAAGGCTTGCCATGTCCCTGAACACCAACATCTATTCCCACTTTGGATTTACCTTGGCACCCAGGATCCTCTCTCCCTTTGACATATTTTCGAACAGATCGCAAGGAACGATAGGTATACAGTTGCAATATCTTGCTCTTCCTCCATTCCTCTGATTCTTTCTCTTTCACTCTTTCTCCCACTCTTTCTTCAGCTTTCCAGCATTCACTGCTTCCTCCTCCCTTCACCCCCTTATGCTAAGCATCACCACACAGCTTTTGCCATTGCCGCATTTCTCTCTCTCTAGCAATATATCTCTTCCTCCCCATCCCTTCTGGAAGAAACCTTCAGTAAATTTTAGGGATGTATGAGAAATGTACAAGAAAATGAATGTATGAGAAATGCATTTGCTTGTTTTTGACTAGAATTTGACCTTGTGGAATCCAATGTGGACCCGAGTACAATGCCATTTGCGGAAGAAAAAAAAATATGTTTGAAAAATGCATACATGAAAAGTGTGCACAAAAAAAAAAGTGTACTTTTGAAAAATGTGCCCAAGCACTTTTTTTCTGTCTAAACATGCATAGGATCACACTCTTAATGATTCTTCTAGAAATCTGGCCAGACTCATTTCCCTTGGAAGGGGGATCCACAGGCAGGATACAGATACAGTGATGGGGGACCTACAAAGGCTTCTCCTTCCAGGTTTCAGCTCCACAGCTCTTCCCTTGTTCCTCTGAAGCAGGCCGTCTCCACCTCATCAATCTTTCCTTCATTTCTTCACCACTCTACCCAGTTCTGCTGCCAGATGATCCTCAGGATCTCACCCCCTTTCTCCAGCAAACGTATGCTTAATCTGCCAGCTGACCTTCCAGCAAAGATAGAGTTGATTTGCTTACATCAAAATCACATAAGCTCAATGCTGAACACCACATGCAATGGGTTAACTTACTCACCAGCCTAACTCAGAGCATGCAGAACTTAGTCACCAGCCTAACTTCCTCAGTGGGGGAGATGCCAGCTCATCCTTCAACAAAGCAATATACTGTTGCTAAGCACTTATTTGGTCTTCGCTGAAGCACATCAAACAGTTTGAACCTGCTCCATGAACACTGTTGGAGGTGGGGGCTGGATCTGAGATCCAAAGTAGCTGGATTTGGGTTTTATCTGCAATGGCAAGTACAGCACTCCCAGACAGATATCCAGAGGCCCCTCATTAACAATAAGGTTCATATGGGTGATCTTTGAAGAGCCGGCAATGATGTCTATGGCTTCAGGAAAGGGAAAGAGGGATGTATGTTAATGCTACCTTCCCAATGTTCAGTGGGGGGATGGGGGGAACCACAAATTTCCTGGCACTGTTATTTATTTACTTAATTCTTTGTATGCTGCATCAGGGATGTTGAAGAGTCCTTGGTCTCGAGTCACGAGTCGAGTCACGAGTCTTTGGACCCGAGTCTCGAGTCCGAGTCCGAGTCCTTGGTCCAAAATGGTGACTCACGAGTCACGAGTCACTCCCAAAGCTGACTCCACGAGTCCCTATTAAAATCAATGGGGGGGTTTCCCAACAAAATAAGGCTACTTCACACTCAGAGCAGCCACACAGAGTAATCTCAGGTCCTTCCTCTGCCTCTCCCAAGTACGCAACACATCAATCAAAATAAATCTTGACACACTGTTTTGGGGCTGCACTCCTGGTAGCCATCCATAGTGGCCGAGCAGCGGCACACCTCGCTTCCATGCGCTCTTTGCCAGCAATCATGCTCCTCTCCACTCCTTCTGGCACAGCCCAGGGATGTCGAAGAGTCCTTGGTCTCGAGTCCCGAGTCGAGTCTCGAGTCCCATTAAAAATATTGGGACTCGAGTCCGAGTCGAGTCAGAGGGGGGACTCAGTCCGACTCACGAGTCGAGTCCTCGAGTCCGAGTCCCCATCCCTGTGCTGCATTATCACAAATGTTCTCTGGCTGGCTTAAAACATACAAATAAACACATTACTATAAAAATACAATACTGGCAGAAAAATAAAACACAACACTAAAATCAAATGGTCAATTCAAAACAAAGAACACATTATGTCTAGTTAGGATGATTTGAAGGCATTTCCTATTTCAAGCGCTATCCAGTCCAAGACGGGTTTAAAGCTCAAGATCCCTAAGAAGGAAGAGCCAGCAGAGGCCTTGAAGTTTCCTATCAACATTCATTACCTGGACAGCAGACTGAGCAGGCACATATATCGCCTAGTCACAATCTTCTCCACTATGATGTGATGTGCTGCATTTCTATGATGGAGAATAAAGCTATCAATGGCTCCTAGTCATGATAGCTAGCTATATATTACCTCCAATATCAAAGGCAGTATGTTATTTGATACCAGTTGCTGGGGAACCTGAGCAGGAGGGTGCTGGGTGCTACTTGTGGGCTTCCCATAGTCATCTGGTTGGCAACTATATGGGAAGAGAAGGCTGGATTAGATGGGCTGATCTAGCATGGGTCTTCTTACATTCTTCTTTAAATTATAGCATGTATTCCTAAATTACCAGTTATATATATGTAAAAGCACATGGAAATTATATGCAGATCTGTTTCCTCTTTTGTCCTCTGTTTTGATGATGCATTTCCTCTTTTTTTGGTGATGCCTAAGTGACCAACCTATGCCTAATCTAATTTTTTATTAGTACCCATTTATTGGTTTAGTGATAACAAGCTCACTATAATACAGAATTATTGAGATTTTTGTCTGTTATCAATTCTATCATAGTTGTATGGGCAGGGCTCGTAGCTCAGTAGCAGAGCAAAATGTATGCTTCTTCTTAACTTCAATCCCCAGCATCTCTAGTTTAAGGATGATGCCATGCAGCACAAATGGGAAAGGGCTTGGAGGACTGCAACAAGTCAGAGGAGACAACATTGCGCTAGAAGGGCCAATATACAGTAAGACTCAGTTTAAGGCAGCTTCATATATACACAAATACCAACAGCGTAAGAGGGATTTCCTTTGTACATCCCATCTATGTCCCCCACTATTCCCTGTTCCATCTTTGACTGGGACTCTTCTGTAGTTGCGGGCCAAACAACTAATTAGGAAAAAAGAAAGATGGGGTGGAGAATGAAGAAGAAGAGAGAAGAAAACAGGAATAACAAGGAGACGTAAGAGGCCCCATTGTTTCAGCCTTTCTCCTTTCCAACTACCTATTTGAAAAGGGGAAATCAGATGCTAACTCAAACTGCTCAAACTATCACTTCAATTATAGGTATTAAAGCAATGTCAAGAAAAAGTGGAGTACACTGATTTAGAATATCTTTTTCTTCTTACTAATGTTATTTCGGTGAGCAAACTCTTTTGCCATTAGTAATTAAATTTGTGAAAAGCATCTGTGTTTCATGAAGTCAACATGCTCTCTTCTATAAGGTCAATATAATTGACATTCTCTGTACATTCAGTGTGTGTGTGTGTGTGTGTGTGTGTAAGAGTATTTCACTTTTGTTCCTGCTTCTCTTGCCTCTTAGCATTAATAGAGAAATGACTAGTACAGAGTCGCCATTTGGAAGGCAGAAACTAAGAGGCCAATTTTTCAGCTACAGCTTTTTGTGGTTAATTTTAGGGTGCATGCAGATGCTTGACTGATTCCTTCAATTGTACATTTATAGTTGTCTTCAGGTATACGCTAGAATACAAGTGGGCTAAAAATGTGCAGGGGTGTGCATGGAAGCCTTGTCCCCATGTGCACAGGCTCCTCTTGAGACCTTTGCACATTGAGCATGACAGACTGACAAGGGTTCCTAAGCATGTTCAGCTGAACACACGTAGAAGCCTTTATCAGGAGTCTCAATTGAATGGGAGGCTTTTAAGCATGTTCAGCTAACAGGGCCTGGCGCTACTGCTAGGCAGACCCAGGCGGCTGCCTAGGGCGCGTGGCGGAAGAGGGCGCAGAGTTTCTGCGCCCCTTCCTCGCCTCCGGTGCGCTCCTGCCCTGCCTGCCGCCTCCGCCGCGCCTCCCCGCCCGCTTGCCGGCCGCTGCCGCTGCCGCCGCACCTCCCCGCCGCGCGCGCGCGCCCGCGCACCCACCCTCCAACCACCTACCTACCTTCCTGTCGCAAAGCTGCGGGGGTCCCATCACGTCGGAGGAGGAGGCGGCGGCAGCAGCAGCAGCCAGCAGCGGGGGCGGGGGGAAGGAAGGTGGTGGTGGCGGCGGCGGCGGCGGCGCGGGGGGGGTTGCAGAGCAGGGCTGCTTTGCTCCGGAGCCCCCCCCACGGCACGAGGGGGGGCGCTAAATATAATTTGGCCTAGGGCACCAAACAGCCCTGCACCGTTCCTGTCAGCTAAACATTCTTAGAAAAACCATTTCAGACCTTTGTGCTCAATGAGCAAAGGCCTCAAGAGGAGCTTGCATATGCAGGACATTGGGTGCAGTGCTTGTGTGCCTGTCTCCGATGCCCAGTTTTAGCTCAACAGGTGAATGTCTGGACAGGGCTTATGATTCTTTAAAAACAAAGACTCTAGCAGCTATTTTATGGGCTATCTGATATGTTCCCTATCTAAAGTGGTACAGCTGTTTTGCAGGACCATACAGATATATTTTAATATGGGGGGTTGCTTGTTTAAAAGCATCCTTGTCATAAGGTCAGCCCCCACACCTGTCCACAATTTTTAACATTTGTTCTATTTTATTTTTTTAAAAAAATAATAATTCAGAGGCCAGCATGCTGCAAACGGAAGGGTTGCTCTCCAGCACCATCTTTATTTGGGCTCAAAAAGAGTGGTTTTGTGTTTTGGAGCTCAAACTCCATGTCCGTCTTGTACTTAGGTTCTTTGGCAAGTTACTTTTCTTTTAGTCTCACCAGTTTATCTTCTGGAAAATTGGTGTTTTTGATCCACCCCAGTGGTGCCATTTGATGAATGGGCAGTACCCTCAGACAGCCATTTTGTGAGAGCACCCATGGCACTCTTTCAAAAGTGTCCAAATATGCCCACTAACTCAAAAAGTGTGAGGACCCCTACTCTACTCAGTTTTTGCCTCCATTTGCCAACAAGAGGTGAGAATTTATAGGCCAGAAGTTGTCTATTCATTATCCCATATCAGCTCTCCTGCCCCCTGAACTGTGTCCACAAAGCAACATGGAGCCAGTACAGACCCAGGTGCCATCACTCTGCAGTTGTACAGAGCACAGAGCAAACTGAATCCATCCTTCAGCCAAATACTATTTATTTACTCAAAAGTAAACTCCCATTGATTTGGTTTGTCTTCCTACAAGTAACACAGACAGGATCACAGCCATTGAAATTAAAAGTGGAATTAACATTTAAAAATAAGAATCAAATAAAATCTGGCTTTCTTAAAATACAGCCCAATTCTGTGTATGCTTACTCAGAAGTAAATCCCACTGTGTTCAATCGCAGTTATTCCCAAAATAAATGTGGATAGGAGGACAGCAGCCTTAGACAGCAGCCAGCAGGGTCAATTAAGAAGATGGAAAACATCACAGCTTTGTCTAGTAATTGCAGTACTTTCAACCTTCTCCTGATGTATTTCATCAGAGGCTGCTTGCTTGCTTTATTTCATGGCAGGCATACCATGAAACCTGGAATAACTGGATTCTGATACTGAAAATCCTTGGCCCAGTAAATATTCATCACGCTGTAGGCCTGTTTGATTTTCAATAATCTTACCCAACAGGGCCTGTAAAAAGGATGCAAACCAGAAGTGATATAGGCAGTCAGGTGGAGTCTGCTCTCCTTTACACAACTTTGACATGAATGCAATCCCATTCCCTTCCAGACATATGCAGGTGTCAGTGAGCAGAATGAAGCCCATTCTGTTTAATAGTACAGAGTATTTCCCCTGCTCTTTGACAAGCCAGTGCTGCATTCATATGCAAGTAAAGTTTTTATGGAGTGCAACACATAACATTTCGCTTATGACAGAATTGCACATTAAAAATATGGGCTGACATCTCATCCTCCCGGCTTCTTCCAAATATTTACGGGAGATGGTGGTAGAAATTTAGAATAAGAGCAGTAAAAGGTACTTGTGTTCATCCATTTGAGATATCACCTTCTTGGCACATGCCACTTAGCATCTGTTTCCTGTTAACAACACGGGAATAATGATGACTGGATGGATTTGGGGAGGGAGTGGGACACATGTATTGCAAAAAAATAGGTGCCCCCATCCACCAAGGGAGGTCCATCAGTGGATGCAGGCTTCCATGTGTGCAACTGATGTGTGCATACAAATTTGCATCCTGATTCACATTGTGATGTTCATCCCAGGATATACTGATGCATCTTTTCATGTAAATCAAATTACTTTCACCATCAGGGGCTAAGCCTAATGCTTACATGACAACAAGGTTGCATCTTCTATGAATAGCTGCTTAACAATGTATGATGGATATACGAAATACTTGATCAGATTTGTATTTACTGAGTTTGCTACCCCACCCACAGACACACATTGTTGCGATGGGGACATTTTATGCCCTCAAATGTAGCAAATTTCAATTTGGGATGTGTTTGCCCCCTCCAGACTCTCAACTCCCAGATTGCAGCCCATGTACTCTGTTCCACGGTACTCAATGAGAGCCACTGAAAGCTGAGCCATTCCCTATCTACATAGCCTCCCTCCTATGCTTACACCATTCTAACCCCCCTCCCCATACATACACATTACACATGCCATGAATGAAAGAGAAAATAGTTGTAGAGTGTCATGCCCCCACTGGAGGAATCCTCTTCAGACAATGATCTGTAGCCTCCTGAGCCAGATGTGGTTGAGGAACAAGCTGCTTCAGGGTATCGTGGGGATGACCTAGAAGGTCCTGGACCTCAGGAGAGAGGACTTCAGATCTTCCCCCTCAAAAGGTGGAAAGCTCTGCTTCTGAGTCAGAGGGGGATGCTGAGCCACCACCCGCTCTCTGAGAACACCGGTGCCTGAAGGTGCAGGCTAAGTCCGTGGCCAGGTGAAGGACTACCTCCTTGCAGAAAAGGTCTCCTTGGGAGCAAGGCCCTTCTCATGAGTAGGACTTTTGCCAGAGCCAGGGATGCTGAAGAGTCCTTGGTCTCGAGTCACAAGTCGAGTCACGAGTCTTTGGACCCGAGTCTCGAGTCCTTGGTCCAAAATGGTGACTCACGAGTCCCAAGTCCCGAGTCACTCCCAAAGCTGACTCCATGAGTCCCTATTAAAATCAATGGGGTTTTCCCCCAACAAAATAAGGCTACTTCAGATGTGTGGCTTAAATAAATTCTAGGCACAAGTGTGCCTTTTTATTTCAAAACTCTGCAACTGATTTTGACAAGAACAGACCAGGCAGCCAAACCCAAAATAACCAGGCAGGCAGAGGAGGCTGGGAACCCCGAAGCAGGCAGGCAGAGGCAGCCAAACCCAAAATGTCTGAAAGGTTGCATTTTAGGAAAATGATTTTAAAAAATAAAATCTTAGCTGGCGATCGCACTTCTCTCCACTCCTTCTGGCACAGCCCAGGGATGTTGAAGAGTCCTTGGTCTTGAGTCCCGAGTCGCGTCTCGAGTCCCATTAAAAATATTGGGACTCGAGTCAGACTCGAGTCAGAGGGGGGACTCAGTCCGACTCACGAGTCGAGTCCTCTAGTCCGAGTCCCCATCCCTGGCCAGAGCCCCTGTAACAAACTGCAGCTGAATCCTGGGTGGGGCTCAGGAAGTTCTGGCAATTTAAGCCTGCAGTATCCACCTTGCCATTGCTGGAAACAACGTGTACCAGTGTCTCTGACCGTGCTTTGTGATTGAACCTTCATGCTACTGACCTTGGACTCTTGCTTGATTCTGCTTCTTGGACTGTATTTTATCTGATTGCTTAACTGTGTTTTGAGCTTGGCTGCTTTTCAGGCCTCTCTCGTCCTCCTTTTGCCTGGTAAAACTGTGCCTTTGACCATTGCCTGTTTATTGACTTGCTTTTGGATTTTCCCTTAGTTTAACCTAACACTGAGCCTGATCCAGCTATAGCAGGACACAGAGTGGTAAGAAGCATGGAGCATCTTCCTTCTGTGCTCCTGGTAATTTGTACTATAATACAATGCATGGTGTGAAGTTGTCATGCTGTGCATTGCAATGGAGGGAAAACACAGGGTGCAATGCTGCTGCATTAGAAGTTGTATTATGCTACATGTTATTGGGTAGGAGGAAAGCAAAAATGGAGTGGTGGCAGCCACTCTGTGCTGCTTGTAACATCTAGTTCTACCCTCAGACAAATGGGGCAATAGGGTGGCCTAATAAGATAGCTCATTAACCACCTGCCAGCCAAAATATAAGAAAGCAGTCTGATTTATTGAGGAAATAAAAGAGCACACATTTTTAGAAAGGAATTATGTCTGCTGGTAGAAGGAACAAACAATCATAGCTATGCTAGAGACATACATATGTACAAACTCTGTTAAGAAACCCAAAGCTGGTTTTGGACTCTTTCTCCTCCAGTCATGTTCCACTGATTTTTAATGAAACTGGTTAAGTTTATTGAGTTATAAAGGCTTAACAGATGGTTAATGGCCCAATCAAGGAATTAATTGCTACTTCCGGTTGAACAATGTTTTGTCAATCAGCCATGATGGCAGGTTTAGTGAAAACAGTTGATTATTTAAATGCTCTAATCATGCATACTTAAACATTTTTTGGGGAAAAATTGTTTAAACCAGTCTGAAGAGTTCTGTTCTCTTTGGAATAGCAGAGGCATAATTAAAACAGATGTAGCTGGCATCCTTCTCATGGGGAAAACTAGAGCAATTACTGATTACTGTGGCACTTTTGAAGACCAAGTTTCTTTTTATGTTGCTTCTTTGTAGGTGTACACCTATGTTTTATTAAGCATACATCTTAAAGTGTAAAGCATGGGTGAGTCTACATACTTTTAGCAGTGAGCCTGCTGCAGCTGCAGAAGCACTCTTCCCATGTTTTAGGTACACATTGTTTTCCTCCCCACCCTTGCATTGAGCTTAGGGAAAGATCCTTCTTTTTCTGTTCTTAGCAGACGTTGCTGAGCACAACACTGACTTGCAGGAAACTTATGAAGTCACTAACCCACTTCCCCTCTGCTTCCTGAAGCAGTTCAAAGAAAAATTGAATCTACTTTAAAAAAGGCAAAACAAAAACTAGTTAATAGACCTGGCTTTGTAAAGACTGGAATAGTTTGCCTTTAGTATGATACAGTGACACCTTCAGACAAAGTTACATAGATGTCAGAGTTGGACGCATTGTGGCTGCCCCATCTGAGTGAAGCCATGTCCACTAGCAGCTCTGGGCCTCATACATGGAGGGGGCTCATCTGATAAATTGGTTTTCCCTGCCCCAAATCCCACTAATGTGGGCTCCATAAACCTAATGGGGGGGGGGAATCACAAAACAAATTCCCTGATGAAGTGGTAATGTCCTTTTGCCATGAATTAACTTAAGCTCACCTTAGGCTGCAATCCTATAGTCACTTACCTGGAAGTAAGTACCATTGGATACAATGGGACTTACTTCTGAGTAGATGCATATAGGATTGCACTGTTAGAAACACAAATGGTAGTTGGTGGCTAGTACCTCACCAGTTAGATTCAGGCTGCAATCCTATACCCACTGAACTAACTGGGTCTTACTTCTGAGTAGACATGCATAGGATTGCATGGTTCATGTTTTAGAAACAGAATTGGCTACTTTCACAGCTTATCAACAAAAGTAGTATGGTCCTCTCTGTCTGTCTGTCTGTCTGTCTGTCTCCTTTCTGCCTTTGCTGGGAGGTATCAATTGGCCAGGCCAGATGAGAGATTTCCTTCCAAAGTATCCTTTATTAAAAATAAGTTACAGTCAATAATACTGCAGTTAAGACTGTCATCATGATCTGATCTCTATATAGAATGTGGTCTTTTGAGAGAAATTACTTTTGATAATCTCATATCTGAATTTGCTGCCAAGAAAAGTAGAAAAAAAGATGACATGATAACTTTTACAATAACCTGAATATAATTTGTCATTATGTGCAAACATTTTTAAAAAACTTTATTGATGTTCATAGTAGCTGCTGAAACATGAGAAGAGGATCCCATATGCAGAAGGACCGAAGGAATGCTATACATTGCAAGTGAATCTACAGCGTTATTAATTTTTGTCCTTCAATTTCAGAGATATAAAATCTTAACATACTACTTCCGCTGTCAAATATATACGATTTCATAGATTTCATAGATCATAGAGTTGGAAGGAGCCTACAAGGCTATCGAGTCCAACCCCCTGCTCAATGAAGGAAACTAGAGGAGGGGTCTCCCATCCAAGTAATAACCAGGCCTGACCTGATGTTTGAAAGGATTCTATTAATATTCAGGGTTGGTTTTTTCCCCAGCTGAAGGGGAGGGGGGGAAATGACATCAACAGAGAGTGCAGTGAGAAGGAAGCGGGGGGCTCCACTGAACATTCAGCCCTGAGGCCTCTCAGAGTCTTAAAAGGGGCCACCATACCAGCTCTTGGTCTGTATATATGTCTCTGTGTTTGAAAACATGCACTTCAACAGGTGTTTGAAAAGTAAACATGTGCATCATTCAGGACAGGTACACTCACAGAGCCAGGCGTGGCTGCAGCTCCATGTTGTGTGTCCAGTGGTAGCACAAGCTCTCCTGCTGCCTGAGGTGTGAGGACACCCATGACAAGCCAGAGGGCAGACTGGCCCTGCTGGAAAGCCACAGCGGCCAGAGAAAGTGGCCAGTGAGGCTCTTCAGAGAGTTGACCAAGACCCAAACATTATGGGAGGGGTGTCCCATGAGATTGCCTGTACCATGGGTGGTGTTCTCCAGGGCACCTCTCCTACAAAGCCTAGCTCTGAGGAAGGACCCCCTCAGAGCCAGTCATTTGGGCCTGGCTGGCTCTCTGAAAAGCCATGCCAGCCACTTCTTCCAGCCAATGTGGCTCCCCAGCAAGGCCTGCCTGCCCTCTGAGGGGATCCTTAGAGCAAGCCAGTGGTTCATGCTCTAGAGAAACCCACTGACCATTCTCCTGCTGCAGTATTTCTCACAGCAGGAGTGTGGGGCTGGCGGGGATCTTCAGAACACCTGCTGTACTGCTGCTGGGCAGGTGGGTTGTAGTGCATTTAATGCAGTGGGAGAGCTGAGTTGGTGGGGTTCTCTGGAGCACCTGCTATAGTGCCACGGCCCTTCTGGTGTGGGGAGCAGGTGCAATTTGCTGCTCCCTTGCTCTGCTGCCTGAGTCTGGGGTTTCACCCCACTTCATGGGAAGGCTGGCCCTGTGCATGACTGACAGTTGTCAGGAACAATCTGTTCCTTATGCACAGGAGATAATCATTCTGTGCATTAACCTTGGAAGAAATGTTGAGCAAGTGGTGCTCATATTGCCCCAATGCTACTGCCCCCAATGAGCTTGCAAGGGATGAGTCAGATGAAGAAAGGCAGAACCAGCTGGACTGGATCACTCCAGGAGGGTGACAGACAGCAAAACAAGCAGTCTACTGAGCCCTTGATAGGCTGGAAGACTGTGGAGAGTTACTGCTCTGTTTTTCTTTATTGGTATAAAACACCAATGGTTATCTGCAGCAATGTTTTGGATAAAATGTCTGATTAGTAACTATAGTTTCAGTTGGAATCCTATACCCACTTACCTGGGGATAGTCCTATTGAACTGAACGCAGTAGAGCTTAATTCTGAGTAGACATGTGTAGGATTGCACTGTTAGTGTCTTCTTCTTTTTAAGGGCAAACTGAATTTAATACATTTCCCCCTACAATTAACTTGGCTTACACCTTGTTGCTCATTTTCTTCCATGCGTCACATAACTTCTTACTAAAATTTCTAGTACTGCAAACAAACTTAAGTCCAAAGCAATTCTATTCCAACCCTTTTCCTCGGGGAACTTCACTACATCCCAATCCAGCTGTACAGAGAAACTCCCCCCCCTCCACCTCCATCCATTTCCTCCTAGTTATACTAGTATCATGTATAATATGACTATATTGAATAAATCCCCTTTCTCCTTGTTAAAATATCTATAGGCTTTTATGATCTCCCTCAGTGAGCTCTAAAGCAAGCTATAATACCTGGGGCTCTTAATCCTTCCTCATAAATTCAGTCCTTAGCTTCATTAAGCATGTTTATTCTTCCAGTATTCTCACATCTTTTTCCAGCCTCACCATGAATACCTGGGAACTATTCACATTTACAAGATATTTTGTATTAACTGGGCGAATGCTTTTCCATATCCTTTTAACGTTTAGAGCAGTTACACACAAACAATCCCCCTTAGGGAAGCACCTTTAAATCACACCAAAAGGCTGGCTTTTTAGCATGTGTAATATCTTATTGTTTTTCCTTAGCAAAAGAAGTTTGTGGCAGCATGGTAAAAGCAAGTGTCTGAGCTGGGCCATGCGCAGCTGTCAGGAGCCAGGCACTGGGAGTCAGAACCAAATAGCAATCAGGGCAAACCAGAAGGCAGGGCCAGAGAGTAAGCCAGGAGTCAGGATGGAAGAGCAATGAGGATCTGAGGGCAAACCAGAAGGCAGAACAAGACACGAGTCATGCCCAGATAGCAAGAACAGAAACACACCGAAGCTCAGGTACACCTTATTGCTCAAGCAGAGTTCCACTGAGACAGGATGCCCCCTTATACTCCTTCCTGCCCAGGGGGAGCCAATGGTCAGCCTGGGCAAAGTCAGTCTGGAAGGTTCCTTCCTGAGAAAGGGTAAAGGGTGGCATGGCTCACCATGTGGGGCAGTGGTCAGCACAGTTCCTGACAGCAAACTTCTCTGCATAGCAGGTTGCTCCAGAAGAATGCCTTGCTATGCAGAGGCACTCACCATATGGAGTGATTTACATTGACTACTGTTACAGATGCCTTTGAAATTTGAAAAAATAAATAAAAATCCCCACCATAACCAGATTCTGGCAGCCTCTTCTGGGTCTGGTAGCAGTTGCGAGGGTTCCATTCTTGTGGATCCATTTCAAATCAGACTTGGAATGGAATGGTGATGGAACCACTATGAAATGCATCCAAAATGGATCATGGGTAGCACTGAGGTTGGATCCAGAATAAATTAGCTGCACTTAGTCCTCACTGAAATCAACGGGACTTATGTCAAATCATGACTAACTTGTTCCATTGATGTCAACGAGACCTAAATTCAACTAACTTAGTCTGGATCCAAATCAATGTCATCGTTGTGCAGCCAGGGCCCCTGAGCCAGTTACAGTTGTTGTCCCACAAATTAGGCCTTTCCAGCCACTCCCTCCAGATGGCCAGTTAGATTTACTGGAGGCAGTGGGGATGGCAGAATTGATCTAAGCAAAGGAGCTGGACGGATGGAAAGCACACATAAGAGTTCCAAAACAAGGCTGCAGATCTTGAGGGGTAAACCAAATCCCTTGTTGCTCAGGCAAAGGGTAATAGGTGGCTCTAGACGCCAATATACTCAGCAGGGTTCAGCTGGGTCTGATGGGTATTCATGGGGACGGGACCATGCAAAGTGACAGCCCTGTTCTATCAGAAACCCTTCAGAACCTTGGCAACATGAAGAAATAGTACCCACACCATTCTGTCAAAGGCAAAGTCCCCAGTTCAAACTCGAGTAACAGGTTTAAAAACTCCAGTAACAGGTTTAATAATCAAGCCAAGGATGTTTCTCCTGCCTTCATAATGTCCTGGAGTAGCTGAGAGGGGGGATGTTTTGCCTGTTCACCATTGGATCTGGGTTCTACTCTCAGAGGTTCCAGAGAAACATCTCATTATATACTCTGGCAACAAGAGTATCCATGGGGCAAGAGAGAAAGAAGAACATGTGTAAACAAGGCGTTAACAAGGCATCCTTCCCTATCCAGCTACACACATGATGGCAGAACAGATCTGTACCACTATTTGAAATGGCATGCCAAGCTTTGTTAGGTTCAGGCCACACAATCCAATTAACATGAATTCACCCTACAGGAAACTGAAGTCAAGCATCAGCAACTTTCATTGGCTGAACTGTCAGACTCTGCAGATTTCAAAGAAGAAGATGAGGCAAACGATGAAGAAGAGTTTGTGCAATTTTTTTGAAAACCAATTCCTGCCTATGTTGTTGTCTCCTGCCTCATTGACATGGATGTTCTATTGTTCAATTTTATTTTTTGAAAACCACCTTGAGGGATTTTGTTTTAACAGAAATAATAAATTTTATACAAGAAAGAAAAGTAGAGCATGTTTTCTTGGACCTCCTGAACACCAGCCTGGGAGGGGATCATGCATTTACTTAAGTTATGAAATAGCATCAGAATTCTCATTGAAATTAGATTACTGATGTTTTCCTACCTATGCAACCTTTAGACATCCTACTTATGAGGAGTTCTTTGACTTGAGCTCCTAGCAGAATTGGAGAGGGGTTGACCATGGGGAGAAAAGAGGGAAAGAGCTGGAGCACAGAAACTTTCTGGGGATAATATCATTGTGAGACACTACTTAGAAATTTAACTTAGCAGTTTAAAAGATGTCTTATTTGTTTTAGCTAAACTTTTAGAAAGCTGTAGCAGGTTTAGCAGCTCTTCTATTAGCAGTGGTTTGTAGTCCTTACAGAGTTGTCAACATCCAGACCACAACTAATGTATTTCATAAATGCCAAAACAGAAGGAAAGAAATACAATATACTAGTCTCTAGGCATAATTCTACTTGGCACAATCTCAATATTCAAATTCTATGTACCATTTAGTTATTAGCTTGCTCCATTTTACATTTATTTTCTAGAGCTGAGTATCTTTTTGTCTTGTACTGTCATGCAGCAGTGTAAAAGGATTTGCTGACTTTCAGAGGGGGGAGAATAATTCAGCTAGTTAGACTGTCCCTCTGACCATCTGTTTTTCATGCTTGTTTTCCTGATTTAATATGCTGCTTCATAATTTGAGTTTGTGTCTGAGCCTTTTCAAATGACAGATCAAGTGATGGCATGGAATTAGCATTCACCTGGATTCATTGCTTGCAGTGCAGTGTCCTGTCAGTGTACAACAGTTGTGGCAAAAGGATAGTGTTGATGCAGGATGGGTTACTGTGCTGCATGGGAAATCTCCAGATGCCATGCTAGAGAAGGGAGAGCACATTGCTTAGAACTAACTCCTAAAAGAGTGGAAAAGAAAAGAAAAAGTGTGGAAATGATTCCCCTTAATAGTGAATCTGGGTTCCTGAGTGCCCATCAGACTGGAAGCAAAACAGGGCCATCAGAAAACAGGAAAGTAGTTTCTACATACTCAGGGGATACCCTAAGTATGCTGAAGTCTATAAATGAAAAAAATAAGAATTCTCCCCCACCCCACCCCAACCTGAAAAGTACCTAAAAAGCATCTAGAACTTACAGAATTTTGAGATGTCAATTGGGGAAGTTGGGGGGGGGGGGAGAGACAGAACAAAATTCAAGTGAAGAAAAAGTGGGAATGGGCCTGTTCAAGTCTCTAACGGATGAAAGTAAGCATCCTGGAAGTGGGTGGTTGGGACTTAGGGTTGGGGGTGGGAAACTTGCAATATACAGGGATGTATCCTAGAGATGATGGGTATACAAAGCAATATTTAGTTGTATGTGCCACTTGAAGGTTCTATTCCTGGTGTTTGCTATTTCCCCCTCTCAAATTTTAAAGGGCTATGGGGATACTTCTGCTGCCATGTTTTTTAAACTAAGGGTTTAGATGGTCCCTGAGATCACCATGAAGGCAATAAAAGGAAATGCTGAAGTGAGTTGATTTTGTTGATGATCTCCCCTCACAAGAGCCAACATGAAGTAGATTGGAATCAACTGATGGAACTCTAGATGCTTTGCAAGAATTTTTAACTCCTATCATTTAACAGCAGCCAGCAACAAAAGTAAAGGTGTCTCCCCCCCCCCCCCGCTTTCTAAATTAGGTTGCTGAAATGATGAAGAAAATAGGGTAGGAGAGAGAACTGGGAGTAGATTTTTGTGTGAGGGAACTGTGAGCTGAGTAAGTTCTGGTACTGAAAACAAATTCCCGAGCTGAGGATGTGCTAGGAGCTGTCCTGAGTATGTGTCTAAGCCAGGGCACAGTCCAATGAGGTTGCCTGTAGCCCTCCAAACATGGAGGATTATGGGCATTCATTCTAAGCAGGGCAGAAAGAGCACAGCGGTGAAGGTCACTTCTGTGCTCCTCCCACCCTGCAAAGCAGGTAGGCGGCCAATTTCGAACGCTATCTAGGGGCCATAGGATCGATCTCTAAGTGTTTGTCTGCTCTGTTGAGTGATTGTTTTGCACCTGGCTCAAAAGAATGGACTTTGGGTTTCTAGTAAAAACAACAACGAAGTAGACCACAGGCCTCAAGTCTGTCCACCTGGCCTACAACATGGCTGAATGAAAGAAAGAGAGACAGAGAGAGAGAGAGAGAGAGATGGATGCAGGAGGGACAGGAAGTTGTTTCTTATATATACTCACATATTATCACAATACCTATTCCTTCCCAACTATACTTGAACAACTATAGGCCAAGCTAGATATGACACAGGAGACATGTTTAGTATCTTCTGACTTTTTGTTCTTAAATTACTGCAGCTTCTTGGGCTCAGAATTTTATCTGCACAAAAGCACCATGGGAGAGGTGATTAACCCTTCCCCCACAGACTGTTTGTCTGATAAAACTTGCCCTCTTGAAGATTATGTTTTCTTCACAGGAGGGAAAAAATGTGGACATAGCATTCCATGTTCTGCAGTGGGAAATCAAACAGTGTGTGTGTGTGTGTGTGTGTGTAAGCATGTCAATTCTGACTGGAAAAATGGCCCATGTGAAAATCAGGCCTGTAGCCAGCCTAAAAGTTCGGGGGGCAGGCAGTTCATCTGGTTTGCAGGCCTTTTAAAGACAAAATTGTAAAGTGTTCTTTAATTATTTGTTTGTAAAAAAATTTAGGGGGGGGCAGAGAAAATTTAGGGAGGACTGGCCCCCCAGTCCAACCCCGGCTATAGGCCTGGTGAAAAGGAATAAGCACCCCACCACCACTGCCATTCTGATTAAACATGGAGCCCTTCCAGTGAAGTTAAAAAACAAAACCCTTAAAAACAAACGAACCCCCTAAAACTATCAGGAGACACTTCATGTATCTCTTGCATTATGTCTAATATGGTGTGTCCCTCTATTACCTAGATTTGGGTGGTAGCATAAAGGCTGACTCTGCTACCCCCCCCTAAGTTCCGAACCCAGTTTCTGTGGTGGACTCACGTACTGACTGGGTTCAGATGACCTGCTGGGGCTTGTCGTGGGAGTTGCATATTCAAAATGGTGGCTGCACATGCCTGGATTGCACCACAGCCTCACTGTGGGTTAAATAACCCATGGTGGGCTAGTCATGTTGTGTGAACAGCCCTGTTGACTAGGGATGCCTGAGGCATTAGTCTTTGTGGATAATGTGTGGTCTGGCGTCACAAATGTTGTGATACCATTTTTGGTAGTTTAAACCTATCACAGTACGCATTGAAATATGTATTTTGAAAGAAAATACGTATTGAAATGCATTTTTGAGGAGAAATGTGCATTTAAATACAGGTTAATAAAATAGTCGTTAAATATATTTTGGGTGGATTTTTAAAATTGAAGACTAAGGCAGAAATGGAACAGAACACAGCAGTATGGGTAAACATATGTGATAATGACACGGACCCGAAATAGACAGATTCATTCATCCATAGTCCTGATGAGGCCACAATTTGTTCTTTGAAGTGGCACACAAGACGCTTTTCTGTACTCATCATAGTTTGCAGAATGTCCTCCCTGCGTGTTTTATTTAGAAATCAACTCCCCATCACCCCTGCATATCGGCTTTGAAATCTCGTGGCACTGCCCTGTTTTGAAAGAGAACTAAACTCATCTTTCAATCAGTTCTCTGATAATTGGCAAAATGAAAACCTGCTCCATTCTCCATATTCTGCAAAGAATTACTGGAAGGCAGCCATTTCCCTGATAATCTGTCTCAGTAACATTTCTCCAAAAAAACCCAGTCTGGCTTCTTCTCTGTTGCTTGTACTACACCACCCTGCAGTGCTCTGGCTTGATTAATACTGTCAAATAAAAATGATGATTTGATGCTCCCCCTCCCCCTTAGGTTTGGATATTTATCCTCTTTTGTTGCAGTCTGCAACTCTTTAAACAGTTTTAAAACAAATATCAGGAACAATATCATCTGCACCATGAACAATAGCTGAGCATTCTTCTGCTTAAACGTCTATTTTAACAATGCCGACAATCTGCACAGATGAGTCCTACGAACTGAAATGAAGAGTCAATATGACATTAACATTTCAAATATTTTATTGATACATGTTTGAATACAAAGGGTGCTGTTCACTGAAGTAGTTCTAATATTAGTACCGTATATACTCGAGTATAAGCCGAGCTTTTCAGCACATTTTTTGTGCTGAAAAATGCCCCCCTCGGCTTATACTCGGGTCAGCACCCCCCCAGGACCCCCGCCACCCCCAGACCCCCCCGGGCCACCGTACCTGCACCCACCGAAGCCCCGCCGCCAGCCGAAGCCCCGCCGCCACCGAAGCCCCCCCATGACCCCCGCCGCCACCCCCAGACCCTCCCCGCCAGCCCCCGCCACCGTACCTGCACCCGCTGCCGCTGAAAAAGCCCTGCTGCCACCGAAGGCCCGCCGCCGCCGAAGGCCCGCCGCCGCCAAAGCCCCCCCAGGACCCCCGCCACCCCCCCAGACCCCCGCCACCGTACCTGCACCCGCCGCCGCCGAAAAAGCCCTGCCGCTGCCGAAAAAGCCCCGCTGCTGCCGCTGAAGGCCCACCGCCGCCAAAGGCCCACCGCCGCCGAAGGCCCGCCGCCGCCAAAGGCCCGCCGCCAAACCCCCCCACCCCCCGCCCCCCCCGCCACCCCCCGCCAACCGTACCTCCACTCGCCACCGCCGAAAAGCCCCGCCGCCACCGACAAAGCCTCGTCAGTATCTATCTTTATTTTTTAAATTTACCAGTAGCTGCTGCATTTCCCACCCTAGGCTTATACTCGAGTCAATAAGTTTCTCCAGGTTTTTGTGGTGAAATTAGGCGCCTCGGCTTATATTCGGGTCGGCTTATACTCGAGTATATAGATTTCATAGATTTCATAGATTTCATAGATCATAGAGTTGGAAGGAGCCTACAAGGCTATCGAGTCCAACCCCCTGCTCAATGCAGGAAACTAGAGGAGGGGTCTCCCATCCAAGTAATAACCAGGCCTGACCCTGCTTAGCTTTCCACACTCAGACAAGCTGAGCCAGCGTGAGCCACATACGGGTAGTTTATTTATTATAGGTATTTATATACCACCCTTCAATTATATTTCAAGGGTGGATCACGAGAAGGAATAAAACAACCAACATAATAAACTAAAAGGCCACAAAATCACCAAAGCAGCATAAAACAGACAGTGAGGTTAAAACTGTAACTAAAAAGCTTGAGAAAATGCAAAGGAGTTTGCTTGGGACCAGAATCACAATAAGGTAGTTGTCCACTGAACTCTCTGGGGAGAGTATTCCACAACTATTATGGCACCTCTGCCCTCTCTCTAGTAGCCATGTCCCCTCATGTGATGAGGGCATCCATAAGAGGACATTAATGTACAAGTAGGTATATATGGAGATGAGCAGTCCCTCAAGTATGCACCTATTAATTATGGTATATCTGAAATTATGTGTCTTTGGAACCTTTTGAAATCCACCAGCATCTATAATTTAGTCTCCCTGAAGTGGTAAAGCTGTCTGGGCTGTACCACTCAACATTCTATGTGGGGGCTCATATTACTACATTTTCTTTCCTCTACAAGAATCATTCCTATATAGAAAAAAGTAGCATATTATACAGTATGGAAACTATTATACATATGTATATGTCCCTGTGGAAAAAAACCTGCTTAACCCATGTCAAAGACCCCATTTTTAAAGGAAGACTGAGCTTTGACAGCTCCTGTGAAAACTGACAGCTCCCATAAATGGGGTAGCTCACACTTTTCCACTTTCCCAAACACCTAGAGGCTCAGGAAAGGATTGAAAAGGTGCAGGACACTGAGAACTGTCAGGTACACATATAAAATCTAGAGGATCTCACTGCAAAGGGGGTGATCTACTGGCCACCCGCTTTTGCAAGCAAAGATCCATTCACAGCTTTGCTTTCACTTGACAGCTTGCCTTTTGACAGTTGTCAGGGAAAGCAAAGCAGCAGTTTAACCTATTTGTAGCCTTATTTTCTCAATGTTCCTGGATGGTGCCTTCTGCACTTTGACAGGAGACACTTCCAGGGATATTGCTGAGGTGAAGCTTTTCATTATGGACCCCTGTAAGTGCACAGGTGTGCACTTGTGAAAGACCATTAAAAAAAGTGATTTGCACAAATTACAATTAGTGCAAATTTCAAGACCAAAAAAAATATTGCACCAATTCCCACCATCAAAAACAGCAGAAATCCATGTGCCGGTTCAATTCAGTCCAACTTGAATTGACACCAGTGAGTGGGAAACAGAACGAAATCCAGGGGACTGAACTAGAAATATCCATTGGATTTTCACTTCCCCAATGGAATTCTCACACATCCCTAGGTACAGGAGGAAGGGGTTGACTCTTCAATTCACCATGGTCTCAGTTCTGATGTGGAGAACAACAAAAATATAAAATACATAAACTAATCAAAATACAACACATACTATTAAAACATCTTAAAACAACTTAAAAACATTATAAAACATCTTAAAACATCTTTAAAACATCTTTAAAACATCTTAAAAGCATCCTAAACATGTGGGAAGCCAAATCAGATAGAGGGGAGGGACCAAATATAAAGAACACCTTTACCTGAAGCAGCATAGGTAGCTGCTTGGAGAGTTAGAGAGGCATGAGAAGGAAGGAATAGAATTAGGAAAGAGGAAAAGGCTAGGATGCAGATATTACTTTTTCCAAGATGAAAAAAGAGGCTCTTCCTCAAGCGGGTCTACTGTGAACTAGGAGATCATCCTTGTATCAGGATTCCAGGGTCATACATGTTATTCCTTATGATTTACCAATGACATGGCAATACATGCAACTGAAACATTTGCTAGGTTTGGCCCTGCCACTTTTGCAGCTTCCGAGTCATCTTCCTTATTAGAATTACTTATTAAGGTTGACCAGATATATCGACCCACAATCCAAATTTATAAATACTTATTATCGGTGACTAAACATGATACACAGGGTCTTAAGCAAGAATGGAACAGCAAATTGGATTGTCCCCTCTTACCCAATCAATGGATCGCTACATTGGCATCTGTGGAGAAAGCCTGACACGAGTCTACACACACACACACACACACACACACACACAGCCTCTGCCCAAGGGAAGGGGGCAAGGAGGGGGGATGGAGTCACAGGGGAAGCAGCCAGACAGACCGGCATCCCCAACAATGGAGAGTCTCGGTGGAATTCCACAAAACCCAAGGAAGGACCATCAAGAACCATCAAACTATCAGGGCAGTCTCAAAGAGCTGTAAAGTACCCAGTACGTCACCTTCTTCCCGGGCAGGAATAAGCCCACCTGATACGAAGGGGCAGGCATAAGCCCCCACCTGACCTGGAGGGTGGGGAGAGCGGGAACTCAGGGGGTAGAAAACCCCTCTCCCTTCCGGTAAAGGGTTGTTGGGAACCCAGGGTGCTTCGGAACCAGATTCATCCTCCAAGCGGCGGCTGGAGTAAGCTATTCCCATCCCCGGATCGGCCGACCCGGAGCCAGGCTGACATTGACTAGCGTAACGTCTTTGGTCTAAGGTAACTGACTAATCCCAATGCGCTAGCCTAGGAGCCTGTTTCATTGATAAACGCAGAGGTCAACTGAGGTTGTGTTGACATTATAGTATTCCTAGAAAGCTGTTAGTTCCGCTCCGTATCTTGTGTAAACAAATAAAGCCTTATTTGGTCATTTAAAGGGCTCTAGTTTCCTCTTGTGTGTGCGAACCTCCTAGGCGGTTTCCTGTGCTTGTACGGGCTGTAACTCAGTGCCGGTTAACCCGTTAAGCGCTGAACTCACGCAAAGGTGTTGATCCTTCACAGCATCCATCTCAGAAGGGTAACTGTTGGAGGTTAATACAGCAAATGCTTCTGTTATCCATATGTTTTGGCAATGCCCAATGGCTGCCTCTTTTTGGGAGGAGGTAATAAAATGGATAAACTTTGTGCTGGAAAGCTCTTTAATATTTACTGATGTACATGTTCTCCTTAAATATCTACCTGCTTCTTGGAACTTAACACAAGGTCAACGTAAATGGATTTCCCATGCCCTTTTGACAGCTAAAAGACTGATATTACAATATTGGAAGGAGAATTGGCAGCCTCCAATAATAACACAATGGATTGAGGACTTAACGATGCTTTCAATTTTTGAATGGGTGGTCTTTAGGCATAACCTATGAATAGATAAATACATGGATATTTGATCTGCCTTTGTTGAAGCCTATGCATAACTATGCTTATGGATAGTGGCATATCTTGCTTTATATGAAATATATGGGGGGGGTGTACATTTCATATGTATCAATTGTAATTGATCTATTAAAATTTCATGTAAGAAAACTGTAATATCTTGTTTTATTTTATTCAATTAATGAAAAAAAATGATTTACCAGTGACTAGGCACCCTGTTTATTAATAAGTTGCAGCTTATAATAAACAGGATGGGACAGCACAGGCACTAACAAGCTTTTGAGCTCTCTCTGAACCGGGTATGATATGGAGTCAACAAAACAAATGGCTCTGATGGGGGAACATAAGCGCTGACAAGCCACAGGTTCTCCTAGAGCTCTCACAATTCTAGTGTAAAAATAGAAGAGAAGATGGGGAAGGAAAAGCAACAACAAAGAAAACTAGACCAAGTCTAAACCAAAAACCTAAAACTCAACTAAGCTCTTTATTTCAAGCAGATTCCTTTCTTAAAGTATTTGGATGAGGGTAAGTACTAATACAAAAGGAAGCATAGGTACTGACCATGGGAATTTTTTCCTCTGTGAATATTGGGTTCAAAAATATGTGTGGGGTGCAAAAGGGTGTCATGGCCTGGGTATCTTTCAGGTGTAGGGTCCCAACACTGATGGGTGGTAATATACAGTAAGGCATTCAGCGAGTGCTTCCAGACAAGGCTTTTATCATACACACACACACACACACACACACTTGCCTGATTCACGGAATTTTACAGGGGGTCTAGACAATGACATCTTCTACAATAACCCTCCTGTGTTTTCCTACTGCTTCTTCCTTCTTTTTTTCTTACTACTGAAAATCTTTAATGGAGAAAAAGACAGTTGCAGCACAATGTGTCCTAATTAGCAGTGCTAGGAGCCCTTCATCTGGAAGTACCTAGTGTATTATTATTACAGTGGGCTTCACAGTGCTTCCTTTACGGCACTTTTTTTTTAACCTCTGAGGGCTCTCAAAGCCAATTCAATAGGCACGCTGTGAGACATGATTACATTGGAACCTGGTGAGAAGGTTTACATTATTCCAGAGGTTCCATGTCAGCTAACAGAGGGCAGGAATCCCCCCTACTCTCCTTGCCAATAGAGAAGGGCTAGTATACACTTGAAACCCCATTTGTCTTATAAGGGCAGTTCTTTACCAGCTCACATTTTCAGGCAAATTTGGGACTTGATGGAATCAAAGTGCTAGGGGAAACACTCTAAAATGGCCTGGAACATAGTCCCTTGGCTGCATTAGCATCTCATGCAGTTTGGTGTTCAGCTTTACAAGAAACATGGAGCTGGCACCAAAAATGGCAGAATTGTATCCCTTCTCCCTCTTTATATTGTCAGTACAAGCTAAATCCATGTCCTCATGTTGTGATGCTGTGCATTTCCCTGTCAATGGTAGTTCATGCCGCAGGAGTGGGGAAATGTGGAACCTAATGATGTTTGGCTATGGGATAAGTTGTAACAGACATTATGAAAGGGAACTCTGCACAGAGCTGCCATTATTGGTGGCAGCACTGTGTTTCTTATAACAATTATTTCTGCCTCTGAAATTGAGGCTGTGATAAACTTAAAGCAGAAGGAAGTTCCAAAACTATGGAGACCCACTGGAAAAGCGTAGCATTTAACCTTTTGTTCAAACATAGTACATGATGGTTGATGCTGGCCTGCCAGTGGATTTAGAGCTCAGACCTAGATTACAAATTCAAGAACTTTATATTCCAGCCAATCAATCTTTTTTAAAAAAAATATTGTTCAGATTGATAGCTTTTTAGCCTGCTTTGTTGAATGTTTTCTTTTAGTTGGTGGAACAGCAGCTGCAAAATCTTCTAACATTGATGAAGTCCTATCAGCGGCATTGAAGGCCTTCTATATGATTTATACTCCAGAGGTGGTTGTAGGTAAAACCTATTTGCTGGAATGCTGGGACAAAATGTTTTCAACTGTGACAATACCAGGAGCTACAGTTTGTCAGGCTGGGATCTCTTTCTTTTCATTTTATCCCAAAGCAGTCAACAGTTGTCCACATATTGACTGATGTAGAGGATACTTCAGATTCGTTTGCAGCACTTCAGAAAGGATAACAGTGGTGCAGAAAACTTGTTTACTAGAGTGGAAGCAATTCTGAAGAATACATATTTTACCCCTAGGTCCATGAAATTATTCATTTCTTGCCCTTAATTTAGAAAATAATTATCTAGATGAAATTTCTACTTTTTAAAATAATAATAATTTTTGTGTGTGAAGAATACTCAGAACCTTAAAGCAATTAAAGAACTTGTGACATTTTTATCCAAATAGATTTTGACAGTTGTGCACTGCTCTTGTGGCCCCAACTCTGCAAACTAAACTATCAGTTGGATTAGGGGTAGGTTTCTTCTTAAAATAACTGTCAACAATGAACTAGCAATTACAGCTGTTTGACTCTTTCATTTCCTGTTGGAAAAAAACTTGTTCAACCATACAATTTACACAGAAGTACCGGTAAGTGTGCCGCTGAGTACAATGGGGCTTACTCCCAGGTAAGTACATATAGGACTGCAGCTTATAAATAATTGTTAAAAGGTTGGTAATAAGGGGCCAAATAATAAGCTTTATTTGTTATTACTGAAGAAGCCTGTAGAACTGAGTGGATAAAGTAGAATAAATGATCGGGGGTGGGCAACTTGTGTCCCTCCAGATGTTTTGGCTTACAGCTCCCACCAGCCCTAGCCATAGTAAATGGTGAGGGATGTTGGGAGTTGTAGGCCAAAACATCGAGAAGGTGACAAGTTTAAGGTATACTGATGTTGCACCAGAATGTGCAAATATATATAAAAAAGAGTGCCTGACTCTGCACCTGTTCAGTCAGGTCAGGGAGCTTTGCTTTTACTTTGGCTATCCTTAGGGCCCAAATTTTATAGGAAACTATTATTTTGAAATCTACAATATCCCTCAGAATTTGCACATATATGTTCCCCAAAGTTGGGGGGGTATATACATTTATTAAATAAATAATCCCAAAGATTGAGCCCCTTGGTTTCCCAGAACATAACAACAAAAATCTAAAAACAGACCATAAAAACACAATAATAAAACACAAGCAACAAGAACAACAAAATCTCAACAGCAGCCAAAGACTCCATCCCACCCACCGCTTGAATAGTAAAAGTCCAAAGATGATAAAACCACTAAATATACTAAAATGCTGGGAGAACAAAAAAATATTTGCTGTTTGCCTAACTACATCCATGTGGTTGCCAGGTGAGTTTCCCTGGGAATGGCATTCCAGAGGTAGAGGGGCCACCCCTGAGAAGACTTTCTCTCTGTTAGCCACACACTGTACCCTCAGAAGAATGCTGAAACCACAAAGAGATATTGTTCCCTTTTATGAAGCAAAATTCATGGTGTTTACAGAGTGACACAGGCTGAGGTGGGAACTCCTTTCCCTATTTATAACCGTTTGAGGCCAGCTATGACCAATTGCATAGGAAGGTTAAAAATATTGAAACAAATAGCATACAACAGCAACCAACACTTAACACTTTACTTTGCAGAAATTCTAACCAGGTCACTGTGAAACACAAAATATTGTGCTTATGAGGGCCAAACCAACTATGAAGCTAAATGTGTGGCTGTCACCAAAAAACATCAGCAACAGGTCCAGCTCCACCCTCACACTGTATAACAGCCTCCCCCAATATGGTGACCTCTAGATGTTTTGGACTACAGCTCCCAGCATTCCTGAGAATTGGCCGTGCTGGCTGGAGCTAATGGGAGTTGAAGGCCAAAACATCTGGACTCTGGAGGGCACCAGGTTAGGGATTGCTGATAGTACACAGGAAACATAAGAACATCTAGTACATAGGCGCATAGGACATACCAAGTGAGACCAGTGGTCAGTCTAGTTCAGTATTGTCTACACTGACTGACAGTGGCTCCCCAAGATATCAGAGAGGAGTATGTTCCCTACCCTACCAAAAGTTGCATGCAATTGAATCTGGGATCTTTTGCATGAAAAGTACGTGCTTTAACACTGAGCGAGGGCCACTCCCTTACCTATATTCTGACACTAAAGTAGGAATGGGTTAATGCGCAATGTTTGGGATAGCTAGGATTCTCTGAATATCATCTCGCTGCCCATCTCATGCCTGATTCCTGTTCGTGTTTGCAATCGCTGCTTGCTCTGCGTGAACGGGAAACGTGTGCAAACTGAGCAGTGATCTAAGATGAAATTTGTGTAAATTTCCCCAAATTTGTGCAAATTTCCTAACTTGCGTAACTTTCCTCCATAAGTCTGGATCAGTGCACAGGGGAGATTTGCAAAAATGATAAAACTTGTGCAAAAATTGAACTGGGAAAGTTGCACAAATTGAATGTGAGCAGACGTCCATCAGTTTGCGAGCATTTTTGGTGGACACATGCTCGCAATTGTGTCCAGAGCTTCGAACAGGGCATGCTCACATGTTTTGTGAGCAAAAATGAAATTCTCATACATTCTTACAAATGTCCTGTATTTCTCCACCATTGCTTCACATCATTGATTGCTGCTGGCATGGGAGGGCATGCATGGCAACATGAAATTCCATGAAGCCAGGGTACTGGTAAGTTCTGCAGAACATTAGATGGAAAGTGGAGCTAGACAAGCAGTGGATGAACTGACCTCATCAGTTTGCAATTTGCTAGCCGAGTTACAAAAGAAACATTATAGACTCACATGAAAGTTCTCTGTTAATATGAGAGTTTGAAGTGTCCTTGAATTTTCTTGCATGGGACTCACCAAAGTGCATCTTGGGAACATGGCAAGTATAATACAATGTTTTGGGGTTTTTTGCCCTGTGCGGCATTACATTATGCATCATGACACATTTCTTCTCTGATTGGCTGTTATCACATGTGCTTTGTTTGTAACAGTAGATCAACATGGAGCCACAGGCGGAGGCAGCAACTGTGGAAGGAGAACAAGCAGAAGCAGCAACAAAAAAGCCTATTTGTTGCAGGACCTGGCATGTTGCTGACATTGTTAAGTAATAGATGGCAGACTGTGGCTGTTTAGTCATGCCAACCATGCAGACCACACAGGTGCAGAAAACATAAAGTCACTCATAATCAATCTCTGTTTGCACTATGAAAATATTACTGTTTCTTGATTCGAAGTCCCAGCTCATTATACATTCAGGAATTATGACTTACAAACTGACTAATTTTCAGCAACATCACTTAGCTAGACACATGGTTCTTTTTTCAGTAGCAGCTGCACATTTACTGTAACATCTAGCTGGTCCTGTGTACAACATTCTGAAGATCATCCCCCCTGCCCCATGCCTGTGACTAAGAGAGTCAGAGATGGGGAGAAAAGTAATTGTGCTCATTGGGGCAGGCACAAGTCATTTTGCTGCCTGAGGCAAAGGACATAATGGAATCCCCTATTCCACAGAGAGAAACTGACCTGAGTGGCCGTTGAATCTCACTTCATTGCTGATGATGGGATAGGACCCATAGAAGCAGGTGAGCTTAGGAGGAGGTGCACTGCAGACCATGGGACACACAGAACACTGTCCTCCAACATCTCACTGCTACTTGCCATCCCCTGGCACCTGCAACTGCCTCACTCTATCTAATTGGTAGGGCTGGCCCTGGTTCCCATGATGGAACAACCGTTTTTTAAAGAAGAAAGCCATGTTATCACATTTTGGCTGTAACTATAATAAGAACAACATCTATACATCTACATATTTTAACTGGAAAGATCACTCTACTTACAATGTGGGCAAATCCCACCTCTGTCATTGTCCAGAGCAATATATCGCCCTTGCATCTAAAAATACAGGCTGGTAATGACACTCGTGGTGTTTTCAGAGCGATTTGCATGCATTAACCCCTCCTGCTGCACAACTATTGTTTTTGAAAGACTCTCTTATCAGCTGCACCTCAAATCCTAGATTTTCGAGCTTAAATTCTCAAGATATGAAATCCCTATTGTGTATTTTGGACAAAAGAAAAAACCACTCAGGTCAACCCTTCCTGATGTCTCCAAGCAGGGAGCAGGTGTGCTGCAGATGGGTATCTCTAAAGCAAACATGTTCAGATAAATCTACCCTTTGAGCAGATTCAAGGTTTTTAAAAAAGGGTATGTGGAAACATAGTCTGGAATAGTTTGACTTTATTAATAATTATATGTCTTATAGATCTGCTGGGGATTTCATCAGATTTTGCCAAAAGTAGGTGAGTGTGCAGGTGTGCATACATGGGGGAAGGGAGACCAGGTGCACAATTGACTTTGCTTCCTATTGTCCATGCTTCTTATTGGTGCAGAGATGGGAGATGGGTATGACTGATTTCTGCTAAGATAGAGAAGGAACAGGAAGTACAAGCCAACTGTGCTTCTTGTTTTCCTCTTTTATCACATTCAAAATGGCTCTGAGTCACAGGTAAGGCCTATCATTACCTTAAATTCTCATTCAACATCAAAGAATCTACCTTTTTCCCCAGTGAAGGAAACTTTTTCTTTCATTTATGCACAGGACACAGTTTGCATTCTTCAGCAGGGTTGCCAGTTGCAACCTACAGCTCCATCCGGCTTGGCAAGCAGAATTCTAATTTTGCCTCACAACAGGGAGGGAAAGGTGGGCTATAGGGCAAAGAGAAGGAGCAGGCGGGAAATACAGGGTAAAATCCCCCTTCATGGCTACAGGCTGGTCTTCACCTGTTGATCTGTCTCATGCGCCTTGACAAAAATGTATCTTGTGCATCCTTTTTCTCCTATGATAGACCATAATTGAAAAAAGTGAACAACCCTTCCCATCACAGATTAACTGATGTCATGGCATGACTTAGGAAAGGAAATATGTCACACAGCTTTTGTCAAGAGAGAGCAAGGTTGAAGACAAAGCTTCATTTGAACTGGTACATTTTTTGCATATGTCAGTGCTCAGTTGCAACTGCTAGGTAAAGGCTGCTTATGAGCTGCCTGAAACTGTTGATGAAATGAGGCCCAGGGAATGTATGAGTGGGCAGTGAAAACTACTGGGACCCACCTGTACTGGCATGCAGAGATCACTGGTTTACTCAGCTGTGGCATAGTTACATTGCTAATATGTTTACTCACACAAAATTGGATGACCAGCTGGGGCCTATTTATGTTCCTTTGGAGAGCTAGACAAATGAAGCCTATTCAGCCATGTCACTATTATACCTTTGTCTCATAATCAGTACATATATATGATGCATATGCCTGCTGAGAGAGAGGTCTTATTTCGTACAGCCTGTTTGCATGTGGCTTCCCCTTGTGCAGCACATTCACCACCTAATCCGAGGGTAAAGAGCAAATAAAGTTGCTTTGGGGGTAATCCAGCCAATTAAATGCAAATTGAACCAAGCTACCTGCATTTTTAAAATTCTACCTCTTTCCTCCACTTCAGTCCTCCAGGATCATAGAGCTGGAGCAAGGAGGGCTGGGGATCTTTTATATGTCCACCTTGCTGTGCATTGCCTACATTTTTAGTGATGACCTATGCTGCTTCTGACTAAAGAAAATAACTGTTGAGTGCACAGGGCTGTACTAATCTTGCTGGTACTTTGGTGTCCAAAATGACTTTGGGAAGTATTATTTATTTATTTCATCAACAAAATTTATACTCTGCCTTTCTATAAAATATTAGAGTGGTATTACAATAAAGAAAAATAAAAGCAATACACAATAAGAAATAAAACAAGAATTCCAATCAAAGCAGAAAAAAACAAGCTTAAAAGGGAGCGGCACACCATCATCTTCAAGGCAATATTTTGAGAAGGTGCGCTGAAATAAAACTGCAGCCTAGCTAAAAGCAAGCAGTGATTAGACCAGGAGGATCTCCCTTGGGAGGCTGTTCCAAACCATGGGCACTACAACTGAAAAGCCTGTATCTTGGATATCCACCTGCTTTATTTCTCCAGGCAGGGGGGCTTAAAGCAGGGCCTCAGCAGAAGACTGAAGTTATTGGGCAGGCTGGTATGGAGGGAGACAACTCTTGAAATACTTTGGTCCCTGACTGCTTAGGGTTTTAAAGATCAAGACCAGCACCTTGAACTGAGCCCAGAAACATATTTGCAACTAGTGTACATGTAACATGGCACAAGATTAGTATATTATGATCAGATTAAATGGCTCTAGTCAAAAGGGTTGAACTTGATGGCCTAGTAGTAGGCCCCTTCCAACTCTATAATCTATGAATCTATGAAAACACTGGCTGGGATGCTGTGTAGGTGCTTATAGGAAAAATATTGTTCAGATCCAAGTCCCAGCAACAAGGAATCCAATAGATCCCCTTCAGTGATTAGTATAGGATGTAGCTGTAGGAGACAGAGCTCCAATACAAGCTCACTTGTGGAGCAACTGAGGGTCAAACTACACATTATGCTAACTGGGTAGCATGTAGCTGAGGACAAGCTTCTATTTTAACACCAGGGTAAGTGTATGTGGCCCTGATTCAGATCAGGACCACCACACACCAGGAAGGGAGGACTAAATCTTTCCTCCTTCCCCCCCTCCAAATCCTCCCATGTGAGGGCTCAAAAAGTCTCCGTTGGAGTCAATGGAAGCTTCCCTCCCCCCCTTTTTTACTCCCCCCCCAAATAGTGGAAGGGATTTCAAGTAAAAACCTGAGTGAAAGGTAATCCCCCCCCTGCTGTGCAGTGATCCCTCTCCAAATTGGGGCCACTAAGTAAAAAAAGAGATTCATAGATTTGGAAGGGGCCGACAAGGCCATAGAGTCCAACCCCCTACTCAATGCAGGAAACTAGAGGAGGGGTCTCCCATCCAAGTAATAACCAGGCCTGACCCTGCTTAGCTTTCCACGCTCAGACAAGCTGAGCCAGCATGAGCCACAGGCCTTCTCAGCTACACACTACGCAATCAACATAATGTGTAGTTTGACCCTAAGTGGCCTGGAGCACCATCATTTCCTTTCTAATTCAGTCTTCTATGTTTATAAGGGAATTAGCTTTATCAGAGGTAAAGACCAAAAAAATACATATGTCCAAAAAATTCGGTATATGAATACAATATATTTTTCCAGCTCCTCTCTCCCTCCTCCTTTTCATGCTGTTTTCCAAATACTTCAGACATATTGCCTTGATATTTTATTGGATGTTGCCTTGGGAAGGCTTGCCCTGAAAGTCAGCTTCTAAATAATTTAATAACAAACCCATGTTGCAGATGACTGTGGGGAGGGTGTTGCTGAGAGGATATATCAGTCTGTGTAAAGCCATCTAATGACTTTCACGATAGAGGCAAGAGTTGAACCAAGGGTCTTCCTGGGTCTCTCAGTTTAATTTCTAAACCACACATAGAGAACTGAATTAGGGATGGATGAATCTGTCCATTTCATTTTCTCCTGTAGTCAGATTTCTTTAAGTCTCAAGTTCTTTCCCTCCTGAATATGAAGAACTTTGTGAATTTTGGTAAATTCTTATCAAAAATGGACTGAAATAAAAATCTCACCCATCTGCATAAGCCAAATTCAGTAGGTACAGCTATTTCCCACATTGAGAAGATCATGATGTATCTGCCTTTACAGCTAGTAAAGATGGGGAAGCACGTCAGGAAAAAAAAAGTTGGCACCCTAGGTCTGTCAGTTTCACTTTTGCCCACATTCAATTTTATTTTTTTTTAAAATCTCAAGTTCTTTTTGGTCTGAAAACAGAGAACTTGCAAATGATTGTAAATTCCTATCAAAACTGAACTGAAACAAAATTGTCACCGATCCCTGAACTGAATGAGAAAGGAAATTATGCTTCAGGCCACTTAAGGCGCAATCCTATGCAAGTTTAGATAGACTAGAGAAAAGACCTACATGCTGGCTGGGGCACGCTGGGAGCTACAGGCCTTTTTCCTGTCTAAACTTGCATAGGATTGCACCTTTTGTAGTTCCACAAGTGAACTTGGATTTGAACTTTGTCTCCTACAGCTACATCATATCTAATCACTGTGGGGGATTTCTCCACTATGTTTTACAATGGTTCTTACTATTGTAACAGTCCATCCATTTCTGTCCATCCATCACACACCTGGCAATGCACTGCTTCAAACTAATGCCCCTTCTAAATCTCTCTCTTCTAGACTCCCCTTAATGTTTTAATTTCTGTGACTTATTTAGATCAATACTGATAGGTATGAACTGGCTTGGTAACAATTTTATGAGGAACACACAGAGAGAAACCTACCTGAAGGCCCACTAGGGGTAACCCTGGAATCTTTATGTGAAAGCTAGCCATGAACATGTGGCAGCTGGGTATTGCTTGGCTCATATTGTGATAACCATTAAAGATGGTTTGGCTGATGAGGGTGGATAACATCTGGCACACAGAGGCACAACAACTTTCAGAGAGAATGTGTTGTGCATGTTTCCTTAGCGTTCAAATGAAACCACATTTTTATTGTAGTTCTGAATGAAAAGACCTGCCTCCCTCCTAAAATTAAATATAGTCAAAAGACCCCATGTTTCTTTCTCTCTCCCCCGCTTTCTGGTAACTAAATGGTGAAGTGGTTTGCCCTCTCCTAAGGAAAATGAAGGGAAGCCATTTTGCAGAAATGAAGATAGACACTGGCTCTGAAGGCTGGTCCCGTGTGTGTTCCTTGGGTCTCTTCTCATAGAAATGCCAAGCATACAACAGCAATGCATATGCAGCGCGGCAGAGGGATGTAATATATAGCAGGCATCCATGGTGGCCTGAAATCACTTGTGGGATAGAGAGCACAGTCACTCTGCTCCTTTTTCTAGGCTGGTTATCACTTTTTAAAACTTTCCCCACAACTGAAAAAAGATAAGTCACTGCTAGAGTTGCCAATCAGCCAGTGTTAGTCTAGCCAATTAACTGAGTTTGGTCAGGTAACCAGTATGGGGGTCTGAAAGGCAAGAAAACAAACTCTGCCAGGTATGACCCATGAAATTTTGCCAGCCTCCACCAATGATCTATCAGATTTCATCAAGGTTCCACCTCTGCCTGACTGGTTCTCTGCCTGTCCTGATCTTGCTCATGGAGATCAGTAGATCAGTATCAAATCTGGCATCAGAACTAAGCACTCTTAGGCAGCTGCTGGAGGAGCCGAAGCACTCTGACAGGACCTGCTGGTACCTGCCCTGGGCTCTCCATGTTTGGTGACTACAAACTGCCATTTTAAGTTTCCCACAGTGCTCTGGAGCACCCAGTGTAGCATCACTCCAGGGCATGGTGGGAAATTTAAAGTGGCAGTTTCACAGCTGCCTGCCAGTGTTGTCAGATAAGCTAGAGCCTGGGGGAGGCAATCTGGGAGGGGCCCCACTAGATAGCACTTTGTGAAGGGCCCCTTTTACCCTGGAGCCAGCCCTGATCACTATTTCTGAAATCAAGTTACCATCTCTAGTTGCGACACACCCTACTGGATGATAAGGGGACCTTAACTGAAGAGGAGTAGCTTTAGCTAATGCGGTGTTCCTGACACTACAGCAAGGCTTTTCTTTGGCCAGGGACCTCCCATATGGGATGTTGTATAACATCTGTAACATCAAGGCTATTTCAACGCTTGTTTACTAAAAGGTATATGACTTGGCCACCTATATTAGCCATTAAAAGACAAGAACTCTGGGTTTGAGAGATGAGCTGCTTCAGTTAATGACAGTCCAGTGTCACTGATATGAATATAAACAAAGGGAACTGGACATACAGCATAAACTAATAACACCTCGAAAAATAAACAATGAAATAGCACCAGGAAAGAGAAGGAATATTAATGCAAACAAGATCTAAGTGACAGAAACCGTCTCAGCAGCAACATAATATCAGAGCAGCAAGGCAGGAGAAAATAACCCTCCCTCAAACTAGAGGCATGATAAAGTAAGCTGGGTTTAACTGATCATTAAATTGTTGATAAAGTGTGTGTGTGTGTGTGTGTTGTGGGAGAGATGGGTGTCCTGGGGGGAGAGTTCCAAGGTGGCTCACGCTGGCTCAGCTTATCTGAGTGTGGAAAGCTAAGCAGGGTCAGGCTTAGATGGGAGACCCCTCCTCTAGTTTCCTGCATTGAGCAGGGGGTTGGACTCGAGGGCCTTGTAGGCCCCTTCCAACTCTATGATCCAATGGAGTACTGCAAGGTCCTATCCCATGTTGTGTTCCACCATTTTTAGAATGTATGATGGGGCGGCTGGTCGGAAATCTTTTGTACTACTCTTCTTGTTTTAATATTTGAAATGCTGGTATCGATGTTCTATTAAAATGGTTTCATCCTTTTGTACACTACCGGGGGGGGGGGGAGTTATTTCAAAAAGTAGCCTAGAAATCTTTGAAATAAAATAAGCCACACCTCTGACAGTGGCTGAACATGGAGCAAGGCCTACATCCGTGGTCCCATTGGGCGGGCAAGCTCATATGGCAGAATGTGGTGGCAAGCTCATATGGCAGAATGTGGTCCTTTAAAAATGCTATGCTTTTTCTGTAACCATACACCTGAGGTTCTGGGTTTAATTTATTTATTTATTTATTTATTTACAGCATTTTATTTATTTATTTACAGCATTTTATTTATTTATTTATTTATTTACAGCATTTATACCCCGCTCTTCAGCCAGAAAAGGCTCCCAGAGTGGCTTACAAAGGTTAATAATAAGATAGTCCCTGCCCTCAGGCTTACAATCTAAAAGACATGACACAAAAGGAAAAGGGATTGGGAGGGAGGAGGAAGAAAGCAAAACTCAGGCACTCTTAGTTAAATCCTGAAAGCCCTGATGAACTGGGGCCTGCAACTTTAATAATTCATTGTGGATGAGCCTATCACCAGCTATTAGCTATTGTAGTTAAGTAGAACCTTCATATACAGAAACAGTATACCTTTATCACAGTGTGTGCGTGTGTGTGTGCATGTGCGCGCGCGCACGTGAATGCACACACATGCAAGCAGGGGGACATTTTTCCTGTTGAGGTCTGCATTATCTCAATCAAAATCTATAAGGGAAGAGTCCACATTCTAGCAGTGAACATGGCCAAAACCAAATGTAGGTGGGGTTTGCAAAGCTGGGCTAAGGTTCTCAAGAAACTCAGCTGAGGTCCACATGCGGCCCTTGGGCCGTAGGTTCCCCACTCACGCTCTATCAAATGCTAGGGACCAGCAACAGATGAAGGCCATTCTCTTCATCCTCTGCTTCTGAGCTTCCAGAGGTATCTTGGGGGTTGCTCCTTTGAAACAGAATGTTTGATCAGAGCCAGTCATACTGGATTAATCAGATTATGGAAAAATTAATCAGATTACAGAAAAGATGTATCTATCCAACCTTAGGTTATTACAATTTGTCTTCCAACAGAAAATCAAATTGCGTCCATTTCAGTTCGAGATCTGCAGGAACTGTTGATCCATTTCTTCTGTGTGTCTGTTAGTTTGCCCATTCTAGTAATATCCTGAATTTTAATCAAACTTTCCATGCTAGAGTTGATGTACAGTTATGAAACCAGGATAACACGATATTAGCTCTACCAGAAGATTTAGCAAAAGTAATGTAAGTACCTTTTGAAAGACTTTAATTCAAAGAGTTCAAGAGTCAGCAAATCAAACTGTAATCTCATGCTGGTAATTTGAAAAGTAACCTCAGTCACTTGAGACCAACAGGACTGAATTTGATGACAGCTCCACCAATGATGATCAGAATCTGCAGGGTCAGCCACACACTTCCAGTATTTAAATGTATTAATATGAAAAATCTTGTTTGGCCTTACCAGAGTCTGATTGCAGCAATGCATCACTTTGTAGAACATAGTAAAAACATGTGGAACCTGCAACAAAACATTGCAGTGAGGAGTGAGCCAGCCATGCCCTCCTCCATGGCACACCATTCCATTTCCCCTCCGCCCAGTTTTCCATTCCTTCCAAACAGTCAATCTCCGTTCCATGGTGACTGAGCACACTCAGTCTTCATGGGGCAATTTTGGGTGGTTTCCCTCCCTTAGCGTGTCTTTTTCCTACATATTTATTTCTACTTCTGCAAACACTGGGGTTCCCATGAGCTTGCTGATACTCCCCTCTTGTGTGTGGGTGGTGCCATTTTAGCTACATGAGCAACAGTACTCACCGCCTGAATGTTGGTAATAGAGGGAACAAGCCGGACCTGCAACAAAATGTTGCAGTGTGGCAATGGTGTGTTCTTATTCATGGTTGGCTACAATCCTGCCCTCTTGCATACTTCATTCTATTCCCCCTACCCCCAGTTTTCCACACACACCCTGCCTGGCCACTGGGCATCTGGCTGTTTTTGGGGAGGGGTTTGGCTTCCATCTGAGAGTTATTTGCTAAAGCAGGGGTTCTCAACTAGTGAGGAATTTCCCCCGGGGGGGGGATTTTAGGGTTTCAGGGTGGACCACAGACTCAAACTGTTGGAATACTGGTCTTTCTACAAATTACAATTCTACAGACTGTACATAATCTACAGGACACCGCACCTTATTGTATGGCAAGGATTATTAAGTCAGACAATCTTGGAAAGGGGGGAATGACATTCTGACATATGGTGAAGAGGGTGCATGGGGCAAGGTTGAGAACCACTGTGCTAAAGGTTTTGTTTTACTTCTGCAAACCTTGGGGTTCCCCTAAGCTTGCTGATGTCTCCGTCTTGTGCATGCAAGGTGCTGTTTTGGCCACATAAAGAATGGCATTTGGAGAATTGAGATCGCTATTAGTATATATGATAATTGGCCAAGATAGCAAAACATTTTACTCCAGATCTCATCTGAAGTACTAATTCCCATATTGCTGGCCCATAGATAGTTACATGAATTGCTTGGGCCATAATCAGCTTTGTTCTTCACCAAAGTGACTTAACAAAGGGATGAGGCCCCCTGGTGCCACCACCCCCATCCCTGGTGGTGCCTGCTCTTATTTAAAGATGCAACCCCAGCATAATGCCTGCCAGTCTGTCCTCTCTCTAAATGGGGTGGGAAGAAATGGCACACCCATTTCCCCCAGTCCCGAGATGTAGAACCTATTATTCTTCTCCAGTGGATGGAGAAAGATCTAGCATTTTGTGGGAGGAAGGGAATCAACAGCAAGGACTCTCTCTCTCTCATACCCCCTGCTAGCTTTGTCTCACACCATGTTCTTAAGTTTCTATGTTTGCTGCTGTTGCTGCTTCTTTTTTTTCTCCCCCCCCTTTTTTTAAAAAGAATAAAGATTTTACAGATTTAAAGATTCTTTAGATACCTTTTCTTTAAAGCCCAAAGCTCAAATCCATGGAATCATATCTCACTGCAGGGACTTCTTAATCATCAAAAATAAATGCAGCAGGTAGCAGAATGCAACTGCGAAAAATTGTTAATTGATTTCATATGAACCACCCTTAAGCCGTATACTAAATGGTGCTTGAAAGAAACACTAACTGCAAAATCTTTGTTGTTCTGAAATTTGCAATATCGCTAACAAATGACATATATTTCTATAATCTCTCCTTCCACCTAGGTATCTTTACCTGGGAGGTATCTAAGAAAAAGATAGGGACTGCTTGCCAGGATGATATGCTCTAATTATAATCTCCTTTATGAAGATAAATCTTCTCAGAGCTGCCAGCAGTACATGGCTCTGAGTTGTAACTAATACCTGCTGAAACCTGTTGGAAGGATGAAGAGCAGTTGCAATGTGGAAAAGAGCATCCAGAGACAGCAATATGACTTCAAATGCCGCTAGTATAAATAAATACCTGTGCAACCGTGTGTAGGGCAGCCCCTCTGGCAGGACCGGTGCAGGGCAGTTTGGCGCCCTAGGCGATATTATATTTAGTGCCCCCCCTCTCGTGCCGTGGGGGGGCTCCGGAGCAAAGCAGCCCTGCTCTGCAAACCACCACCCCCGCAGTCGCCGGACCCCAGCCGCAGCTGCCCCCCACCTACCTTCCCCCGCCCAGGCCACCTCCTCCTCCTCCGAGGAAGTGATGCGACAGGACCCCCACGCTCTGTTTTTGGTTCCTCCCGCCAAAACAGCGCGGGCGGGGCTCCAGAAGTGGCGCGGAGAAGGTAGGTGGCGGGGGTCCGGCGGCGGCAGCTGCGGGGTGGTGGTGGTGGCGGCGGCAGCGGGGGGGGGCGGCAGTGGGGGGGCAGCGGCGGCCAGGCTCGGCCCCACCACTACCTCCGGGCGCAATCCCCCGCACTGACCTGGCTTTGTCGGCGAGGCGGCCGGGTGGGGCAGGAGCGTGCCGGCAGCGAAGAGGAGCGCAGCGTTTCTGCGCCCCTCTTCAGCTACGCGCCCTAGGCAACCACCTAGTTTGCCTAGCGGTAGCGCCAGCCCTGCCCTCTGGTGGGATACAGGGAGTTCAACCCTTTTGAACCCTGAGGGGCTGTGGGAGAAGAGTATGCTCTAGGGAGCCTGTGAGGAGATAAAAGGGGAGAGAGATCATGAAGAAAAGTTCGGAGGAAGCAGGGAAGAGGCAGAGACAGAAACCGGAAAGAGGGGTCCTGAGGAGATTGTATAAAGGCCAGGAAAGGGAGCTGCAGCCAGCAGTTAACCCAGTTAACAGTAGATGCTTGACAACCAACTGTCAGTAACTGAGGTCTGTTATTTCTGAGTCATGAACTGCACAGCTAGAGACAGGCCTTAAGAAATAACCTACCCTTATGGACTGTAAAATTATTGGACTCCATCCCCCCCATGTTACTGTTTGTAGACTTACTTTAAATGATCCATTCATTTGAATGATTGTTTTGCTGCCTCTCCTGGTTTTCCCTTCCCTGTTAAATAAATCCTAGCTCTTGTTGTATAAATTGCTCACTGGTTTTACCGCCACCCCTTTTCAGGGAACTGTTGGAGGATATGGGAAGGAGTCGGCCCTATACTGGTTAGGCCGAAGCAGAGTTTTCCCCCTTATCCACAGCCTGGTTATTGAAACTGGTTATCACCACATCGGTTGTTAAACCCTGCTAAAAAAAAAGGCTTTTAAAAGGAAACGGATTGTCCAAACAAGGTTTAAAACTAATAAAGACATTTATTAGTTTTACTTACAGTCCGGTTATTCATATGCGTGTGTCCATCCTGTTGGAGAGGAAGAGAGAGAGCTGATCACAGAGAGGCAGGAAGTAGGGAGGAGGGGTCACAAAACATACACCCTGGGGATTGTTCAATTAACCCTTTCCTCCCACCCTAACTAGTGGTTACATTACCTCGTTGATTAAAGCAGAGGCAACATTACAATTTTCATCAGGAACAGCATGCTAATTTGGGATCAGCATTTTCCTCCCTCACTCATCACGCTGTTATATGGATCCAGGTCCCATGGGTTGCAGGTAGGGAAAGTGGGGTTACACCTCCAACCGTTGAGGCCTGAAAGATGACTGTAAAACTTAGTCTACTATCATGGAGGTGCTTATGCATGTGTTGGAAAGGACCCAGTTTGGCAAGGCCAGCACTAGCAGTCAGGACGCCTGGGAGGCTGGGGAAGAGAACAACACCATTGTAAATTGCCAGCACTTCCTCTTTGCCACTACCAGTGCCCTTGGAGAGATACAAGGTAACCAGGTGTGAACTATCTAACATGATGTAAAGACACCCCCCCCCAGCTTTCTGTATTTTTAAACCAGGCTTCTGTGGCAGCAAGAATAGCCAGTCTCTCACTTTAGGCAGGCAACATGAGGTCACAATGGACAGGCCCTTCCCTTCAGTCAAACAGCATCAGCATGAGGGCACAAAGGCAGTCTCTCTCTCTCTTTCTCTTTTCAAAGTAGGGGGAAGCAGGAGGATGTGAACACAATGTCCAGTGTCTCTGGTCATGGTCAGCAGTGTGTGGGCAAAGAAACAGTGGAGATGGAGAAAAAGAGGGAGAGCACCAACACAAAAGCAATAAAGCAGGAAAACACCAAGTTGCGCTGAAAACATGTGTTTTATTAGGCCCAATGCATTTTGAATGGAGATGCCTTGTGAGAAGTAAAGTAACACAGTGCCCTGACGAACAAAGAGTTTCCATTCAAAACATGTTGGGCCTAATGAACTACATATTTTCAGTGTACCTTGGAGGAACCATCTTTTGTTGTTCTGGAGAAGGAGCAAGCAAAGAAAGGAGGAAACTTGGCAGGCAGAGAATCCAGCTATTTACAAAGCTTTTACTTACAGTAAGTACCCCAGGATGGCTGGACACCAAAAGAGGTAGAGATGATGGCGGTGGGCACAGGAATATTGGCAGCACCCTGGTATAACAGGGTGACAACTTGCAGAGTCTGCCAGAGCTGGGCACAGTTTGAGAGACAAACTGGCTGGCTGCAAGTATGGAGAAGAAATGGAGGCATAGGCATGATAACCCAGATGCAGAGGGATGTCAACTTTCAGCATGTGCCCCAAAGGGGGCAGATTAGGAGAGAGAGAGAAGGTGGCAACACTGGCAGTAGACAGAGGCAGACATTATCTGTTAGCACCCAGTATACAGTGGGGCTGCCTTCAACTTAATAGCACATGGGGTGGTGGTTATGTCATCTTTTTATCCAGTCTATTTTTACATCTATCTTAGCTATTTAAATACTTTTAAAAGTGTTTTTGAAATGTTTCTGTAATTTTTTTGATGTTTTTATTGTTTGTATTTTTTTTATATACTGTATTTTATTGTAAAATTGTATTTTTATTGTATAATTGTATTTTTATTGTATAATTGTATTTTATTATGTAATTTTTATAATTGCTGTAAACCGCCCAGAGAGCTTTGGCTATTGGGCAATATAGAATAAATAATAATAACAACGACAACAACAACAACAACAACAACAGGTAGCATGTACCCCAGCCAGGAAGTGGGTTAGGAGAGATGGTGGCTAATGGGAATAGGAGCAGTAGAAGAATATATGACTAGAGGAGAAAGGAAACTGCCAAGGTCATTGCCAGTATTTGGGAGGAGGTAATGGGAGCAGAGAGAGAGAGGTACATGGGTAAGCATAGCAATGCTCACACCCTGGACTTGGCAGTGTTCCACTCACCCTGGGTCACATGGCAGGGATGGGGTGGGATGATTTGTGCTGGGGAAGCAATCAAGGGAGTTGGACTAAATCCCCCCCCCATTGGTTTTTCCCCACTTGATACTGCAGACATGTGCCTAGGAACCTTGGCTGGGTGAAAGGAGGTGGGGGGTGGCTTGCAAGGGGAGACTTGTGGGCAGGGGAAGAGTTAAGCACCTGCAAATCACCGCCCACCCAATATACACACACGTACGTATGTACGTCCTGTGCTGTGGAAAAACAGGAGCTTGTGTTCCCAGGCCTGCGTTTGCTGCTCCCAGTGTAGTTAAGATCTCTTTCTGGGGGAGTGACTACAAATATAATATTCTCCAGGTTACACAAAAAGTAAAAGTAGCTGACTTAGGGATGTATGGATTTTGTTAAATAATTTGTTCCGTCTGTGTTTCGTGGATTGTCAGGCATCTTTCATTCTGTCGTCCGCTCATTGACAGAATTGGACTTTTAAAATCAGAATTCCATTCTATTTGCGCTAATTCATATCAGTGCACTGGCGCAAGTCAGCATGAGCACTAATGTGCACTTATGCACTTGCAGAACTGTGCTAATGCATATTAGCACTAATGCAAATTAGCACGAATGCAAATTCGCGCAACTCACCCCCCTATTTTTTTTTTTAAAACGGTGGAATCTGCGTGACTCAGAAAAAGCTGATCCACTGTGGAAACTGCAGGTCAGATTCATAGAAATCCAGACCAACTTGAAACCATTACGGATTTCTCCAGCATCCCTAGTAGTTGTGTTGGCCAAAAGAAAAATGTCAGAATCCATATTGGGGCAATGCCTTTACTATGTCAACTCAAAGGTCAGAAAATATTGTGCAAGCTTTTGAGATCTACATAACTCTTCAATAGGCAAGATGGAAAACAAAGCAGTGTGTGTGTGTGTGTGTGTGTGTGTGTTGCGTGGGGACGGAATGGCTGCTGTCGAAGCCGTGAACTTTACTGTCCTAAGATGGAATGTGGGAGAAGGCTGCAGACATTGAAATAAGGCTCTACTAGGTTGCACACGGGACTCTCCCAAAGGTTACTAGGAAGAAGAAACAATCAGCCAAAACAACAACTCACCAAAATCCAGCTGTTACTCAGATTCATCTCCATCCTTTGGCAAAACATCCTTCCTTGATGATGGAAAACAGGAGAGAGAAACTAGACGGTTCTTATGTTAACAATGCTGGACACAATTTTAGATGGTGTACAAGGGAAAAGAAGCCAATAGAACCTAGTATACCATCTAAACCTTGGATGTATTTTTCTGAACTACAGATGTGCAGATAATCAAAGAAAACATTTTCCAAGGATGCTATTCCGTTGTGAAACGTACATCAAATCTTACCCTTATTTATTTAAACCTCTTTGCTGCGTTAGAATGTAATAGCTTTTGAGTGACAGAGACCATTACTGCCTACCACTAGTGAAATCTATCTGATCAAGATCCTAGAGCAGACAGTTTTATCAGTCATTTTTAAGCTTTGAACATTCCGGTATGCTTCAGATGTATTCTTGTGGTTCATGGAAGTAGTACATAATTCAGCTGGGGCCGCGGTCAAAATAGTGTGATGGAAAGCGGTGTAGATTCCCTTCCCTCCACCATGCAGTTGTTCTCCAGTATGAATTTGGCCTTTTTGCATGAATGCTCAGTCATGTGGAGGCCCAATTCATGTGATGACCCCCCCCCCATACTTTTAGAGAAAGAGGCAACATAGACTTACCTTCTATTCCTGATGTGTTGAACTACAACTTCATTAAGCCCCAGACAGCATGGCCACTATGCAATTGGGCATTCATGCGGAAGGCATAGTTTACTGTGTGGGCTATTCATAGATTCATAGATCATAGAGTTGGAAGGAGCCTACAAGGCTATCGAGTCCAACCCCCTGCTCAATGCAGGAAACTAGAGGAGGGGTCTCCCATCCAAGTAATAACCAGGCTTGACCCTGCTTAGCTTCCCACACTCAGACAAGCTGAGCCAGCGTGAGCCACAGGCCTGTATCTGATCCTCCAACTCACTATTTCAGCTGAGTATGATGAGCCAGGCAGATTCTTCAGAAAAATGAGGCCATTGCAAGGCTCAACCAAATGGATGCTTCCGATGACACTCAGTAAAGGCTAATGAGATCTGTGAGATGAGCCAATTGTTCATCATTAACCTGAGCCAATGAGTCATTTTTATTAGGCCTGCACACTTTAATTTGTTAATCAGTAGATCAATCAACCAAAGTTTTAGTTAATTAATTGGTGGGGCTGAGACTTAAGGGCAACACTGCCTCTATTTTTTTTGTAAAGGTTTTGTGGGTTCTGTTGCATTATTGAATAAGGACTGAAAAGAAAATTGAAAAGAGGGCCTTTCCTTCAATAGCTCAAAAGGTTACTTATAGAAATTGTAACATGCACATTTATTCAATTTCATTGGCTAAAAGGCAAATGATTCATTAATGGAATTCTTTCATCAGTTGACAGCCTCAATTATTTATTTCAGCTTTTCTGAGGATATGACCACTTGAAACACAGGCGTCCTCTCATCTACTTACAATGCGTCCTGACATAATCACAGTTGGATGGTTTTGTGGCACATGGACACCTGGGCCATAATGCACCATACTCATGTTGGAAAGAGAATGTGCCAATAAAATTGAGTGAAGAAAGGCCTGTCATTAAAAGTAATGAAACACATGCTGTGTTATTTAAAATTTAGATCTGAAAAGCAACAGCAGGATATAGACTTTAGGAAGACTTGATGGGAGATAGCAGCAGAATGGAAATTGAGGCAGGTGTACAACTCCATCTGAATACACCTGTTGCTTCTCTCTCAGGGTACACTCCTGATATCATCTTAGTAGTATGGGAGCCACTGCAGTGTGTGCCCCTCCCACACCATTCTGCTAACATTGAATGGTCTAGGCCAGAAATAGACAACTTCCATGGCCAATCCCCCCCCACCCCACAGAAACCTCCAGGGACCTCTGTTACAACAGATTAGATTCTCTCCAGGAAGAGAGGCTAACCCCACCCTATTGCAAAAGGTTTGGGATCTTTGGCTGGAGTAAAGACGCGTGCAGTCTTTAGCACTAACAGACTTGACAAACTAACACTAAACTGAGACACAATGCGTTCAGAAGGAAAAAAAGAGCTGTTTATTTAAGAAGAAATATAGAGCAGGTACAATGTCTTAGTTCCTGGTCTTGCATGTTTTACACAATAATTCAGGCAGCAAAATATACCTACTGCATCTCCAATCATGCTCTATAATCTAGATAGAAAAGAAAGATCCCTGTGCCCTTGGTAGCCTATAGACAGCCGGGGGTGGGGGTGGAAGAAGGCCCCCACCCCACACTGGCAAGGAAAGGAAAGAAGGAGGAAAGAATCCATAGCTACCTGACTTTTTGTTGGTCCCACACTGGAAGGGGTCCTGCATGGCAGAGGGGAGCAGGAGGTGCGTGCATTCCTGCTTGCTGACTTCTATGGGCTAAGTTTGAGTTCTTATACTTTAATCACCATTAATTACTCTATCCTTTGTGTGCCTATGGTGGCCTTGATGGGTGTCATAGGAAAAACCTTCTGTGTGTTCTCCTTGCTTGATGAGCTTAAGTTTCTGGTTGAATCCTTTTATTGGGGAAGGCCACCCTCTTGCAGGGCTTATTCTAAGGTTCTTTGCAGGAAAGTCTCTCCTGTGCCTTTAGGCCCTGTGTGTGTTAATCTGATCATTGCAAGACTTTCATTCACTGCCTATTCATTCATCAGGCTCTCAATCACCCTCCATTCATGCCTTCATTTGCAATCCTGTGTGCCAGTCTGGTGGAGGCTGTTCATTTCCCAGGAACCCAAGCTTACCCAACCTCTTGCTGGGGCCTACTGGGGCCTCCCTTGTGCTTGACATAACTACACCTAAATTGTTATTAATTATATCTACCCATAATACCACATCCCTGCCCCTGCTGTTATCATGTTGCCAAAATTTAGCTGTGGCAAATTATGTTGCAAGGGGACAGTGGATGCCACACTAAAAGCCAAGGGGCTGTATGTGGCCTGCAGGCCATGTTTTACCCACCCCTGCCCTGATCTAGGTCATGTGGTAGGAGGGACAACAGTGCAGGAATATAAAGTCAGAAGGTGTCCTAAGACTGCTTATGAAATTAGGAACTGAAATCAAGGAGGTTTAGACTCCATATAACTAGATTTTGGAAAGGGGTGCAATTTATGAATGTGGTCAGGTGAGCTCAGCAATAACTGTTTAGGGGTCTTTGAGACACCAACCAGCTTCATACCAGGGCAACAAGGATTACTGAATTATTGTACAGAGAAAGCAAGCTGTTTAGCAGCTAAACAAACAGGAATGCAAGATTTCTTGCTTCCAGACAGGGGATATGTGTAGGAATGAACTCATCAGTAGCCATAACTCTTAATGTATGATGTCTTTTTCTTTCCCCTTTTCTTCAAAGAGCTCAGGCAGGGTGGTGTGCATAGTCCTCCTCACATGTTATCCTCACACTAATCCTGTGAAGTAGGTTAAGGGTGAGAGACAATGACTGGCTCAAGGTCACCCAGTGAATATCATAGCTGAGCAGGGATTTGAACCAAGTTTTCCCTCCTCCAGGTCTGGCACTCATTAAATGTAGTATACTGGACAGAGTTATACACAAGTAAGCCAGGTGATACGGTGATGGACTACTGAGATGTAATGAGGGATGAATCTATCAGTTTGGTTTTCTCCCACATTTGATTTTTTAAAAATCTTAAGTTCTTTCCATCCCAAAATTATGAATAAGTGTGCGAACTTGCATAAATTCTGATTAAAAAATGAACTGAAATGAAATTCTCATCTGTCTGTGCTAGTTAAATTCAATAGGTACAGCTATTCCCAGCACGGAGAGGACCATGCTGCCTGCCATATACCGTAGCTGCTAAAGATGAGGAGCCTGTCAGAAAATCATAGAAATCATAGAAAAGTAGAGTTGGAAGGGGCCTACAAGGCCATCAAGTCCAACCCCCTGCTCAATGCAGGAATCCAGGTCAAAGCATCCCTGACAGATGGCTATCCAGCTGCACCTTGAATGCCTCCAGAGTGGGAGAGCCCACCACCTCCCTAGGTAGTTGGTTCCATTGTCTTATTGCTCTAACAGTCAGGAAATTTTTCCTGATGTTTAGGTGGAATCTGGGTTCCTGTAACTTGAGCCCATTATTCCATGTCCTGCAAACTGGGATGATGGAGAAGAGATCCTGGCCCTCCTCTTTGTGACAACCCTTTAAGTACTGGAAGAGTGCTATCATATCTCCCCTCAGTCTCCTCTTCTGAAAGCTAAGCATGCCCAGTTTTTTCAGTCTCTCCTCATAGGGCCTTGTTTCCAGTCCCTTTATCATCCTTGTTGCCCTCCTCTGAACCCTCTCCAGTTTGTCTACATCCTTCTTAAAGTGTGGTACCATCTTAAGTACTCAAGATGAGGCCTAACCAGTGCTGAGTAAAGGGGAATGATCACTTCCCGCGATTTAGAAGCTATACTTCTATTAATGCATCCCAAAATAGCATTTGCCTTCTTTGCAGCCACATCACATTGCTGGCTCATATTCAGTTTGTGATCTACAACAATTCCAAGATCCTTCTCACTTGTAATATTGTTGAGCCAAGTGTCCCCCATTCTGTAACTCTGCATTTGGTTTCCTTTCCCTAGGTGCAGCACTTGGCATTTATCCCTATTAAATTTCATTCTGTTGTTTTTGGCCCAGCGCTCCAGCCTATCGAGATCTCTTTGAATTTTGTTTCTGTCTTCCAGAGTATTAGCTGTTCCACCCAACTCTGTGTCATCTGCAAATTTGATAAGCATTCCCTGCACCTCCTCATCTAAGTCATTAATAAAGCACTAACATGGTTGAATACATAGAGATACAAATAATAATAATAATTGCGGACGTATAGGTGGGAAATGAAGAACCGAGACAACCAGTTGGTGTTTAACTGGGCCACGTTTATTTACATATTTACATACAAAGAACTGCAAAGGGATCGAGTGCGGGTTATTCTATTCTGGCCTGGTAGGCCGCTCTGTTATGCATTTGGGCGGAGCATCCAAAACCGGGAGGTGGCGAGGAATTCCGCCGCCTCCCCCTTTTGCACTTTCCAGTGTTGGGAGCCTTTGTTGCGTCGCACCCTCTCGGAGTCTCACGACAACAAGCTTGGCGAGAACAAAGGCCTCACAGGCGTTCTTGACCCCCAGCTGTCTGAGCCTACTGACCCATCCATCTGAGGCATCCTAAGACCGCCTGTCACCTGAATGGTGCCAGGGATGCTCACCTCACCCTATCCATACCCTAACCCGCACTTACCTGCCAACTAACTATCTGTGACCGTTTTTCTTGCTATGTGCTCTAACTAAAAAATTCTCCCAACCCTGCAGTAGTATGGAGTAGGCGAAACGCGCCTACCCCTCTAAAAGGGATAAGCCAAAATTCCTACTCGGCCCCTTAACGGCGACCGGAGGAGCCCATACTGAATACAGGGCGGGAGGGAGGGAGCTGCGAAGAACAAAGAGGGTGTGGTGCGGTGCTGCAGGTCCTAATATTGGCTCCTGTAGCCCCGCCCCCCCTACCTGAAGCGTACCTGCGAGAACTGGTAAGTCTCGCTTCTCCTCCCCCCACGTCCGCAAAATTTCTCCCCGCCCACAGCTGCACGTGATGCGGGGGAATGTCATAATAATAATAATAATAATAATAATAATAATAATTATTATTATTATTATTATTATTATTATTATTATTATTTAGTAGTAGTAGTAGTAGTAGTAGTAGTAATATTTGGCCACCTTTGGGGCAGGAGCCCTCCCAGACTGTAAGAATAAAGCACTAAAAGCTTTATTTTGTCCATGGATAAAATATTTGTCCATGAATGGACAAATTTTTCAGTTCTGGTTTCTCCCACATTTGAATTTTTGTAATCTAAAGTTTTTTCTATCTTGAATATGAAGACATTTGCAAATTTTGGTAAAAATTATTAAAAAATGAACTGAAACAAAATTCTCACCTGTTTCTGCTCAGATGCAGAGGATCCGTTTTTTCCCTTTCTATTTCAGCACATGGGAGTTCAATTTTCCCAAATGATATTTAATAGAAACTATTCTTAAGCAAAAGGAACTCAATGACAAGCAAAGAATTTGCAATGTAAGATTTAATATTCAGAGGCATAATTGGGGAATATATTACATTGTCAACATTTAGCTACGATAATCAACTTTAATCATCCAAGTGTCAAAAAATCTTGAGCTTTTTACATTAATTTGAAAATAATTTATGCTAATATGTTTTGTATGCATGCAGATAAGCTGATACAATGCAAAAGTTAATTTTTTAAAGAAATGGTAACCTGAGAGAGAAGTAGATCCAAACCCAGTGAGAAACATGGCAAATTGAGATGTAACAGTGAGTCGTGGAAGACTTGTGGGTGCCGTGGTCACCACTGAACAAGAAGGTACCAAACATTCTAAATATATGTGTTGTACTAACAATGGTGAATTTTATCTCCTTGTCCTAAATATAATAAACAACTCTGATCTTGATGGGCATTTCTTGGCTAAAAGATTTCTTAACTAATAGAAGGGGTCAGACTCCATATGCTCAAGAGAAGGGTTTGAGGATACTGGGTGCAGGAATTACTCCTGGAATGAACCCCGGAGGACAGAAACCTCCATGCAAGGACAATGCCAAGGGCCAGTTCTGCCATCATGTACCAAGACTCCACTTTTGAACTCTCATCAGAGCCATTGGGTCTCCACCCTACCAGAGCCAGCACCTGAGCACATGGCCTCTTAAACTTTGATGGTTCCTTCACTGAGGATGGAGCTAGCAAGAAACCCTGACCTGCCTGCAGCTTATTTAAACCTTCAAAGCAACATAAGAAGAGCCCTGTTGGAGCAGACCAAAGGCCTTTCTAGACCAGTATTCTGTTCTCACAGACAGTGGCCAACCAGATGCCCATGGGAAATCCACAAGCAAGACTGAGTGCAAAACCCTCTGAGGCATACTGCCTCTGATATTGAAGGTAATATATAGCCATCATGACTAGTAGCCATTCACAGCCTTATCCTCCATAGATTTATCTATTAGTTTGTTTAGCTTAAAAAATTCCACTTTGCTTAGCAAACTAGCATTTCTAAACAGTACACTAATAACACAATCCTGTACGTGTCTACTCAAAACAAGGTCCCATTGAGTTCAATGGGGCTTACTCTAAGGTAAGTGGGTATAGGATTGCAGCATTAGCCACACAAATCTTTCCATAGCCTTATCAGGTGGCTCCAGACCTTATGGGAGCAACATCCCAGACTACTGCCCTTGGATGCCAGTATCCAGCCTGAATTCTAGATTGCTCCACTTGGAGCTGTCTGGGTCCCACTTCCCTGCTTGAACTTTTGCTTTGCCTTTCTGGTCTTCCCTGCAGACTCCACGAGGAGCAGGGCACTGTGATAAGCAGTACCCAAGACTGCTGAGTCTGTGTGGGTGGGGCATCCCTGTCACAGGAATGCACATGCAGCATAACTCACTGGTAGCTCACTTTGCATGCACAATGTTCCAGGTTCAGTCCTGGGCATCTCTTCTTGAAAAAGGATCTAAGCCAGCAGCAGGATTGGACAAAACCTTTGCTGAAAAGCATTGAATATGGAACCCAACTTCCTTGGCTAGTGCAACATCTTAGCATCAGCCTGCAACCCTGACATAACCCAACCGATTGTGGTATAATGTTGATATAACTGTTGTTTTGCCCCCATCGAAGCACTTACCTGCTGATGTAACTGATCATAGGGCATATTCATATGTGCATGTAAATAATTTGATTTCTTTACATATGGTTATAGTAAACTTGATGACTGGCAGTTAAATGTGAGAAAAATTGATGCCATTGAAAAGCATTGTAATGCAGAGTTCTGTCTGGGTTGTTAGATCTGGGATGGGCCATTCACACATGTAGGGTGCCATAGGATGTTGCAGCTATCCAGTGATGAACTTGCATGTATATGAATCAGCCGTTGGGATTGGGCTGTAAGAGGCTTTCATTTCCAAGAGACATATTCTAACAGGCAAATCATAAACAGGATGTGGTGCTGGTGGTGGGCTCTTTTAATAAAACAGATGAAAAACACTTAATTAGTTTAATCAGGAGTTTGGCTTCTTTTGTTCTTTGTCATGGTTACTAAACCAGGCAGTTTGAAAAAATTATCTTTTTGTAATGTGTATTTTAATGTTCTCTGATTGAGCTTTTGCTACTCTGTCATAGTAGAAACACAATAACGATCAAGGCACATGGCAATATTAGCAGAATTAATTACCACCTGGGGTTAATGACCCCAGGCAAAAGCCGCTGAGCCATCAACTGCCTCAGCTGGCCATTAATCCCTGGGAAACGGTCTGTGCATTCATCAGTATTGCTCAATTGAAAGGTGATCCCCCCCCCCCCCCGTTTGAATTGCCTTTTCACAAAATGAAACCACTCCTGTTTTGTCATGTAATCATTTCTACATTGATTACCTGGGAAAAAGTAAGGCCATCAAAATTAAATTTGCCAATTTAATCACTGAATCCAGATTAAATATTTGTTATAAATATTGCATTCCAATGCCTGGTGCATTGTAATAAGTACACAGAAGAATGTGTGGTCATTTGATTAGAACTTCTAAGCTGCACTCTTATAAGCTGCCTCTTCTCTCTCTCTCTCACCTAAATCTTGCTTGCTTGGTCTTAGACTTTACAGAATGTATTTAGAACTCCAATCCATCTTTATTGTATTTGTATTTACTGTATTTTGGGGGCAGTTAAAATTAAGGAAGAGAAATATACATAAATGAAGTATGAATCTGCTGGAAAAGGTGTACTTCTTTCACTGTGTATGTAATGCTGTATAAAATGCCTATTTCAACACCTTTGTATGTATGTAGTAGACCTCATTGTGCATATGACAGGCTCCCCTTTCTACCACTCTCTGTGAATTCACTAATGGAATCGAAACCTTCAGCAATATTAAATCTGAAAGGCTTATGTTGTTACGGTACAGTGTGTTGGTGCTTTAAATGGGATGTGTCTACCATCTCTTGTATTGTTTGATGGAGAAATATCAGTTATTGTATCTGTGCAGACAGTGGATCTCCCCCTCCCCACGACACACACATACTTTGCAGCTACCAGATGGTGTTGAGCAGATTTTGCTGCTTCAGAGAGCAGCTGAATTTTAACCAGGTAATTCTGACATTAGCAATTGTATATCTTCAGAAGGCCTCTGGACTGTATTTGGCGTTCCCAGCCTACAGTGAAAAAAATGCTTGAGTAGCAAGTTACCTTGACTTATAACTATAAGTACGTCTTCTGAATACTCGTGTAAACATTGTTTCCTATATTGAATATGGAGATACTTATTTTCCATTAAAAAATAGAAATTTCCTCCTCCCCCCCCCCCCCCCGTTTTCCTGTTTCCTTGCCTGCCTGTCTTCTTCTGAACTTCATTGCCGGCATGGATGGGAGAGTTGCCTCTGGAAAGCTGAAATGGAGGTGGTGAAGGTTACTTTTTGCTTTGAGAATCCGAAAGGTTTCAAGTGCCTTCTTCCCTTTGCAACTGCATAGGGAAATATCGTCACTTTCCCCAGCTTCAGGGCACTCGCAAATGCCTTTGCGACATCAGCAATCATTACACCAATCCCCATTTTCATCTCAGTTCTATTTGCAGACCTAGCAGCTAACACATCTCGTGCTAAAGGAAGGGGAACGCTTCCTTGACCCTAAAAACGAAGGGTCAAGAAAAAATGTGGCCATACAGAAGTGAACAACAATAAGCACATATATAGCAAGCCCACCTATGGTTGCATTTCACTAGTATTTATTAGAAGTGATATTGGAAGGTGTTTTTTTTTAATGCTTCTATTATTTTTAGGGCAGACATTGCCAACTTCCATTGTTGTGAGGATTACTGTTGTGAGGATAAAATGGAGAGGAGGAGGAGGAGGATTATGTAAGCTGCCTTGGGTTCCTTGCAGGAATAAAGGCAGGATATAAATATAATAAATAATATAAATTCTGGCCAGAGGACTGGGCTTTCCACATCCAAGCCTAGCAGTGTAGTCAGTGCATCACACAGGTCCTCATAGTGCTGTATAGGTAATTTTCATGTAATCTGGTGGGATTTGATAGAGTCCTGACGTGAATGGATGTAATAAATGGAATTATTCTGTTAGGATTCTGGGCTGTGATGGTAAATGGTGAGATTCAAGGATGGGTGAATCATTTGTCTAAATAACTGTAGTTATTCTTGTGTTTCTTTGTGGAAGGGTACTTGTCAAGCCTGCCAAGAGCACTTACTGCTGTGGTTACTGCGGTTCCCTGACAGTTCTCAGTGTGTGTGTGGTCATTTATTTTGAAGACAATGGTTTGGGAACTGAAGGTGTATTTTAATTTTGCCCTATAAACTGACCCTTTCACAAGTGCTCATGCACCTTAATGAAGTTGGAGCTGTATGACATAGGGGCTTCACAATTATGGGGCATGTGTGCATGCACAGTATTACATACAAATGTATTCCAAGGGGTGGACTGAAACAACCACCTCCGATTTTCCACCCTATTTGCAGGTGAGGAATTAGGGGTAGCCTTTGGTACTGTTTGGAGGGCCATGATTCAACTCCTGAAGCAGTTTCCAAGGAGGGGACTTACCATGGCAGTGGAAAGAGACTCCTTCCCTTTCTACGCCCTGCCTTTAACCTTTAAAATGGCAGGAGGAATTGCACTCTAGCCACCATCTTTCCTTCCTTCTGTCCTAGTGGTGCAGCTAAGGCTGGACCTCAGGGCTGAAGTTCAGGGCTCCGTAGCCTGGGGTGGGGGCAAATGACCACCCAGAGAGTGGCAGGTGATGGGGCAGTGGCAAACAGAGCTGGTTTCAGCAGCTTGACTGGTGTGGGCCTGCTGGGGCCTACTGGCACTGCTTGCTGCAGTGTTTGTTCTTTCCTTTTCTTTAGTCAGGAGCTGGCTAGTTACAGGATGTGCATGGTTACAGATGCTCATTTTATTTACTTTTAAAATATATATTCCTTTTCTACAACAAAACAGCGCTTATTCCCAAGTGAATGTATTTAACATCAGGCAGCAGAAGCAAACTCCATCTTATTCCTGCAGTCAGGATGACACTATGGATTAAGTGAGTTTAAAATGCAAAACGGCACATGCTCCGAGCATTATTTCTTCTTCTTCTTCCTCTTCCTCTTCCTCTTCCTCCTCCTCCTAATCATGGTTGGCAAACAGTTTTTTGTAAGTCACAGCACGATCCCATGGCCTCTAGGCAGCATCATTGAACCACATTTGCCATTTTTATGCCCATTCTCCCAGATTGGAGAGATCCTTTTGGAGCTCTTCACAATCACTTTTTGTTTTAACCACCCTAAATAATTTGTTATCTGCAAACTTGGCCACTGTTCACACCTAATTCCAGATCATTTATGAAATATGGCCACTGTTAACATCCCTCCATTGGGAGAATTTACCATTTATTCCTACTCTCTGCTTTCTGTTCTTTAGCCAGTTACTGATCCATAAGCGGATCTTTCCTCTTATTCCATGACTGCTAATTTTGCTCAGGAGACTTTGGTGAGGGACCTTTGGAAGTCCAAGTAAACAATGGCTATCGGATCACTCCTGTCCACATATTTATTGACACTCCTAAAGAACTCTAAAAGGTTAGTGAGACAGAATTTACCTTTGCGGAAGCCATGTTGATTTTTTTTACAGCAGGGCTTGTCCTTCTATATGCTTACTAATTTTATCTTTAATAATTCTTTCAATCAATTTACCTGAAACAGACGTTAAGCTTACTGGTCTGTAATTTCCCAGATCCCCCCAGATCCCTTTTAAAAATTGGTGTTACACATTGGCCATTCTCCAGTCCTCTGGTACAGAGGCTGATCTTTGGGACATGTTACATATTTTTGTTAGAAGATCAGCAATTTCATATTTGAGTTCTTTAAGAACTCTACTCTTTATTCTTTGTGGAAGCAAACATGTGGTTTGGCATTTGGGGCTGAGACCCAACGTCTGACTTTTACTCAGTTTCTTGGGGAAATGGCTTGTTTCTGAGCCACATCAGTTTGTCTTCTCACTTTTCCTTCTATGTAATGGATATTTTGTTGTGCTATGTGGGGTCAAATATGTGGTTTGGTATTTGGCATTTAAACACAACTCTACTTTGTGCACACTTTCTTGGGGAAGTTCTTTTTTCTTTGTGACTGGCCAAGCTCCCACAGTAACCATTTTGTGGTGATGCCCACAACAGATTTCCAAATGTGCCTACTAGCCCAAAAAGGATAAGGATTCCTGCCTCAGGGAAACAAAGGCACTTTATAAATGGGACCAATCACTTAGCATTGTATTCTAGCCATGTCATGACTGCCAAAAGAAGGCAGTTGTGGTGTGGTGTGACAAAACACTTTTCCTTCTATGCTGTTGCTGTTTTTGCTGGCGGGGGGCGTGGTTCAGAAGGCTGTGAAGCTGAGGATTTCTTCCCTAACTGAAGCTACAGGGAACATTTGTTTTTTTAATGTGCTGCAAGTGGAAAGGAATTAGCCAGGGGCCGGGCCTGAGGATTGAAAGACAAACCTGAATCTTGCCAAGAAATCTTTTATAACCACATATTGTTTCACCTTAAAGGGTTCTTTTGGCTGTTCATTTTCTTGCCCAGTTACTACGGGAGAGTTCATTCTGTATTGACTCAAGGGGGAAAATGTCACCTTGTGAGTCATCAATGTCACATAAAGAAACATCTGGATTTTCCTGTGGGGCTTATCCTTACTACTTGACCTCAACCTACTTATATAAGAAGACATACTGATAGAGGTGTAACATACTTGTTTAAATAGAGTCTTCTTTTTCTTTTCTTTTTAAATACTTGCTAGGTCCTTGGTTTATGGCTAGGGATGGGCGAATTTGTTAAGCTCCATCTTGTTGGGGTTCTCATTTTTCCACTGTCAAACTCATTCCGCTCTGATTCCATGAGAGCTTCTTTCTTTCTGCTCAAACAATTGTCTCTGTTTTTGTGCACATTTCTTGTAGGCATTTTTCAGATCTTTGCATTTTTGTATGCATGCACCCATTGAATTGTGTTCACTCATATTTAGAGATGTACCTATTTTTCTTTGTGCATTTTCCAAATGTGCGCGCGTTTCAAACACATTTTTTGTTCGTTTTGTGGAACACATCGCAAGTTGCCTGCAAATTGTGTTCAGGTATACATTCAGTTCCAGGGGGTGTGGATTGGGTAATCTCACATTAAAAAGTGTGATTAGCCATCAAGCTTCTCACCCATCCCTATAAAATCATGCAATGAAGAATATAGGCAGCCAGGTCTTCCAAATGCACTCCAGTGGGCCCTCAGCACAGTGTTGCTGACGGACCCACCACCACCACTGAAATTCCCCACCTGCTCCCTGTCCAAGTCCCCTGCCTGCCCACTGCCATCACAGCTACTCCCCAGCAAGAGCCTCCCTCAGCTTTTTAACCTGGTGGGGGTGGAGCAGTGGCTCCTCCTCCTGCTCACCTGGCCTCCTCTGTTGCCACTAGCAAAGTACTGTGGCAGTTGGTAGGACCCACGGCCTGTGATTTAATTAAATTTTGAGCAGCAACAATCTGCACCAATCAGATACTACCTTTGAGGCAGACATGGACAATGAGGATAGAGGAGTGATGTATAGACTGCCCTGTGCCCTCATTGGCCATGTCCCCCCACCCCCAAGGCAGTTTCTGATTGGTTCAGATCACTACTACTCCAAATGTTGTTGTTGTTGTTGTTGTTGTGCCACTATGGGGCCTGCAGGCTCAGCCATGGCACTTCCTTCTGCTAGTGGGGCCGGCTGGGTGGATGAAGAGGAGGAGGAGGAGGGGGAGGAGGATGGCAGCTCTAGCAGCTCAGGGGTAGGGATGGGCCCTTCTGAGCCTCTGGGCCCTTGCCAGCTGTCTGCCCATGCCAGCCCCTGACACCAAGCCTGCAATCATTCATGCAATCACATGGAGACTGCTTTTTCCACAGTTTTTTTTTTTAATGCATATGCATATGTGCAAATAAACTGAAGCAACTGAAAGCTATGGAAAACTGCATGAGCTTCAGTTTTGTAATTACTTTTTTAACATTTCCTAGCTAAACTGGAATTTAAGAAGAGTGAAACAGAGGGCAGAGGGAATGCATGGAACAATTATGGAACAAAATGGGAAAATCTACTAATCCCTAATTGTAGGATAAATTCTCCTTGACGTATGAGATTTCTGTGTGCAGGGATTTTATGGTAGCATATTTGCAATCTTTTTTCTCTCCACCACGTTCTGAATTGGTACAGTTCTGCCACAGAGACATCATGCAAGACTGCTGGTCACGTAGCTTAGGTAGGTACGTTGGTACTAAACACACATGAAATTGTTTACTTCTAACTTGTCACCTTTCCTAGGCATGCCCACTGTCTGGATTACTAACTTGCACATAATATTAGCTTTATTAAGGCAGTCAAGATCAGACAAACTTCTGTGGTTGTAATTTAATTAAGTGTGTGTGTGTTTTCTTTGTTAGCATATTATTTAAGTAGATCAGGCCTTGGGGCAAGTTTAAAATGAAGTGTACACATAATAAACAACTGATTTTTTTCATTTCTTCAAGGAATAAATTGATTGCTAATGATTGAAGACCGACTAAAATCATTCCTTGCTTTAACCTTTTCACTTTGGATAAGATTGGCCAAGCTGGTGCCAATCAAGGAGGAAATTCTGTGTAACTTGCAGCTATTTTGTAACGTGTACAACACGCTTATGAAAGGTCTACAAAACCCTAGAAAGATGGCCAGTTCTCTTTGCATAGCAGAACAGCATGGCTGTGACAGTATTTAAAAACGGAAAAATAGTCCCCAATATATTATTTCTAAAGGCTTGAGATTGCACGCTGAATGATAATACAACAAGGTAATAGGCTTTCTTCCAGTAGTTACTATAATCAGTTTTGACCTGAGAAAAGAATTTGTGCATGGTTCAGAGTTCCTTTTCAGTTGTGTTCTGTGTCACATGACCTTTTGCATTAATATGCTGTAGCGTGGTATTTGTGCTGATTGCAGGAGAAAATATATGTGGCTTTAAGCAGAACGGAACTTTCTGGAATAGCTTGTTTCCCAGACTTCTCACAGACAAGCAGACTCCCCCAGTCGCTGGACTAAAGTTGGAATAATATATCATGCTTAAATCTGAAAAACAGACACCACACTTGCTGGTGCTTATAACTAATAAGCAAATTAGTTATATCCCAAGTATATATATTAAAAAAATCAGACATGCCCTTGAAGACCATTCACACTGTTCTCAAAATGATTGTGTCTATGTTGAATACAGGCCTGTGGGTCATGCTGGCTCAGCTTGTCTGAGCGTGGAAAGCTAAGCAGGGTCAGGCCTGGTTATTACTTAGATGGGAGACCCCTCCTCTAGTTTCCTGCATTGAGCAGGGGGTTGGACTCGATGGCCTTGTAGTAGGCCTCTTCCAACTCTATGATCCTATGATAACACCCTTCTCTTGGTTCCGCCATCACAGGCATACCTGGGGGGAACACGGGAGAGGGCCTTCTCAGTGGCTGCCCCAGCGCTCTGGAATTCCCTCCCCAGGGAGGCTAGAGTGGCGCCCCCCCCCCCCTGGTAAGCTTCAGGAGGCAGGCAAAGACCTTCCTGTTTCGGAAGGCATTTGGGACTAGCCTGTGATGTGATGGAATACTGTTTTTCCTCTTATGTATATTGTACTGTTTTTAATGCTGTGTGTGTGTGTGTATATATATATAATTTTTAAAAATATTATTGATGATTTAATTCTATTTTTAACTTTTGTATTTTTCTTTTTTTGTTTTATGAGTTTTAAAGGCTGTAAGCCACCTTGGGTCCCAGTGTTGGGAGAAAGGCGGGATACAAATAAATATAATACTCATCATCATCATCATCATCATCATCATCATCATCATCATCATCCTATGATCCTATGAATGTGCATGGGTGAGGTGGTAAGTGGGATTGCAGCGGCAAGGCCTTCCTTTCACCTGATGTGCATGCATATGATGCATTCAACGGATGTATAGTCCCTACACACATACCTGCAAAACCTTAACAGGATGTGTGTGGCAGCATCATTGCTCAAGCTATTTATTATTTCTTTAGTTTATATATTCACATGAGCCCAAGTCAAACCAGTATTTGTTCATACAGAGACAAGACTTAGAAGGATGCATCTCTTTCACTGGATTACAGCCACTGCATTTGAACGAAACAGAAGTGACTTGGTTGAAACCAAGCCACAAAGCAGATGGGGAGCAGCATTTTTCACCGAAGCCTAAACAAGCGTTCTCATCTGCTGAGAGGGTGTTCTTTTATGCGGGGTGATTTTTTTTTTTTTAATGGGGATGTCAAACTTTCACTGGATTGCAGCCACCGTCTCCAGTGTGCATTCCAATCTTTTTGTAGCTCATCCTCTGTGTTGTACAGCCCAGTGAAGAAGCCCCCTCCATTTTGCAGATGGGCAAGTGAGGCTGAGTGATGGTGGTGACTTGCTGAATGTCACCCAGTAGATCCCAGAATTCACAGGTTGACATCATATAATTCAAAAATATATCCCCCCCCAAAAAAAATTGACAACTGTGGCATTATGGTTACAAACAAAAACACAACCATTGCCGCAGAAAACTCCTTGCAAACCATGATTTGTGCTGTAATCTTTCAGAATATATATGTATTGATGATCCCAGTCATAGCCAACAAAAGGCTTGTCTCATATCAGTAAACATAATATCAATATTCAACTTTTCCCTCCACCTGCTGTTATATTATTTTGGTGGGCTACAAAGATTATAAAGACAAGCACAGAAAAACACACACAACAGAATGAATCTCAATTCCTTATAAAAAATTCTCAGAATAGCCACTTCACTAATATTCATTCCAAAGGGAGATGATGGCAATGAATAGACTCAACCAGGTCTTGTTTTATTACATAGACAAAGGTTTATTGGATGCTTTTATCAAAACTCTAAATGCACTCTGATTTATTTTGAACGGTAATGCTCCTTGCATTGGAGATTTTTCTGAATGAGAAACACTTTGTACTATATAGCTAAGATTAAACGCCCACACAGTAGAACTGCCAAATACAAATCAATATGTATAAATCAATATTGAGAGCCAGTGTGGCGTAGCGGTGAAAGTGTTGGACTGGGACTCGGGAGTTCCGGGCTCGGGTCCCCACTCAGCCGTGAAGCTCACTGGGTGACTTTGGGTCAGTCACCGACTCTCAACCTCACAGGGTTGTTGTGAGGATAAAATGGAGAGGAGGAGGAGGATGATTATGTAACCCACCTTGGGTTGCTTGCAGGAAAAAAGGCGGGATATAAATGTAATAATAAATAAATAGATAGATAGATAGATAGATAGATAGATAAAATAAAGATAATGAAGTCAAAGTTTGGGGTAGATGGGTTTTTTACACAGATGGCTGAGGTCTGAAAGGAAAGCATACTGCATGTGCTTTGACCAAAAAATAGTGGTGCTAGAAAAAAAAGAGAGCTATCTAGACAAACAGGGCATACACTGATATATTGACCTACTCCCCATATGTTCCATCATGCTATAGTGCAGTGTTCTCCAACCTTGGGTCCCCAGATGTTTTTGGCCTACAACTCCCAGCATGCCCCAGCCAGCTACGCTGCTATAGTGTGACCAAGAAAGGAGCAGGCTATGCGGTAGTGCCAAGGGTGTCAAACAATGTTTATTTATTAATTTCTTATATTTATTAATCGCCCATCTGGCCGACCACCCTGGGCGATGTACAATTAAAAAAATACAATAAAATATGATAATTAAAACAGTATAAAAAATTCTTTTAAAATCCTAACCCACCCCATATTCCCGCCTAAACAGCCATGTTTTTAATGCACGGCGGAAGCTCATCACGGAGGGGGCATGGCGAAGGTCACTAGGGAGGGAGTTCCATAATGTGGGGGCCACCACAGAGAAGGCCCTCTTCCTAGTCCCCACCAGCCTGGCTGCTCTGGCTGATAGGACAAGGAGAAGGCTGTCCGTGGCAGATCTTGTTGAGCGCCCTACTTGATGTTGCTGGAGGCGCTCCTTGAGATAAACTGGGCCAGAGCCGTGTAGGGTTTTAAAGGTCAAAACCAACACCTTTAATTCGGCTCGGCAAGCAACTGGTAGCCAGTGCAACTCCTTAAGCACTGGCGTGATGTGATCACGCCGGTGGCTGCCCTTACAGCGAGCCGCTGCGTTCTGTACCAGCTGAAGCTTCCGAACCGTCTTCTAGGGTAACCCCACGTAGAGTGCATTACAGTAGTCTAGGAGAGAGTAGTTCATCCTGAGGGCCAAATTCCTTTTTGGAGATGCTCTCGGGAGCTGCATTCCAGTGGTGGGTGGGGCCAAAATACCCAACCCGGTAACTAGGGGCACAATCCTACTGCGGTGCCTGTAATAGCCCCTGAACCTGGAGGCTGACTGCGGGCATCCAGTGCAGAGCAGGAGGAGCGGCAGAGGCAATATTCCCCCCCCCCTCTGCATTTTCACTAGACAGGATCTTTCGCTGATCTAGCTGGAGTGTCTCTCTGGTCTCCTCCCCTCCCCACCCACTGGAACGCCCCCCTTTACCACTCTCTGAGGTCGCTTTCGTGACCTCGTAGAGCAGCTGGTGAAGTTCTTTCCATGCTGGCTGCGAGGGGGCAGGGGAGGGTGTGTGTGTCAGAGCTCCGATTCCCATTTCCCAGGTCGGAGCGCACTCTCCGACCTTGGAGCTGGGAATCCGAAAAATCCTATGGCCCCTCAGACAACGTCTAGGGGCCATAGGATTGCCCCCTCCGCCTTAGGGGAGGCATTTCAACATTTTAGAATGGGGGGAAAACTGCACAGAAGCTGGGAAACGACCCAATGGTTGGTGGTTGTGGGAAAGAGGGCGGGGCTGGGGAAGGGGGCGTGGCCTTCTGGGGAGCTCCAGAGGGCCGGATTGGGACCTCGGGTGGGTCAGATTTGGCCCCCTGGCCTGAGGTTCTGCACCCCTCCTCTATGCAGACAGGGCTGTATCAATTCTGAGTAGTGCTGGGCCCAGCGGCCCACCAGAGTCCAGAGGCACTGAGGAAAAGGGAGATGCTAGTGGAAGCAGCAGCGTCTGGGGCTGTACTGCTCTCAGTGCTGCTGCCTGCCGCTGCTCATCGCCACCCCCACCTGTCCCCGGTAAGCTTTCGGAGGGATTTATCTATCAGAGGGCAGTGTCGGGGATGTGTGTGGGGGACACTGGAGGGTGACTTGTCCGGGGCCCCATGAAACCTGGAACAACCCTGCTGAGTTACCCAGTCAGCATTGGCAAGGAGTCCATGCAGTGGAAGCCACAACCTCCTCTCCCTCCTGAAGTGAGGTCCAGGACTGTGTGTGTCCGTGTGTCCTTTGCTTCCCCCACTCTTAAAACACACACACACACACACACACACACACACACACACACAGTTTCCAGAGGCAGCAGAGTTTGCAGGGGTGTGTGTGTGCATTCCTTTAGCTCCTTGGGGCCTAAGGCCTGTGGGCCATGTTCACTTTGAGGAAACAGATGCGGGTTTGGAAAGCAGGCCAGACCCCACCTCCGGCTGTCCCTGAGGAAATGGCCTCAGTGATGGATGGGAGGACAGGGAACTCTCCATCCCATCAGTTAAACTTGACAAGCTTTTTGCTGCTGCTGCTGCTGCTGCAACTACTACCACCTGCACCACCACCACCGGTAAGTATTTCTGTACTGCTTTGGTTAAGCATTCAAAATGTGTTGAGTATCTCAGTAAAATGGAATTATGTTAACAATAAGCATCCAACAGCACCTGCTCCCTTTGGCACTAAGGCGAGACGCACCACCACTAGTAGGGCTCTAATGTAATGTGTCAGGAAGTCTCTCCTGCTTCCTCAACTCCCACCCACCAATTATAATGGCTAATGGGTGGTATCAGTCAGAGTATTTTCCGACAGGAGTGGATTGATTGTGTAGGGGTGAATGTATATATATTTGCATGCATAGGAGGAAGAGAAATGGGGTGTGGGGCTATGTGTGTGAAGGGGAAGGGACCTGTGACTGTATATGTGAAAAAAAGTGTGGAAGATAAATTAGAGCAGATTTCCACTTGTGCAGATGATTATGCTCCTAGAGGAACTGGGACTTGCTCCTTCTTGACTGGCTCCTCGTAGTGGAACTAGGAATGAAAAAGCAAAAGGGATTAATATCTAATGGAAAATATGATGACTCAAGACCCAAACGTATAATGCCAGAGCTGGTTACAAATATTCATGTTGGAACATTTACGCACCTCTTCTACTTGCCCCATCAAAGTGACAGCACACGCCACAAAAATGATGCAGACACCATTAGAAACAGCCTCCTTCTAGGGGCTCGTAGCTGGAACATGTGGCCATCACATCATGTTGATGTCTGTCACAGAGAATTAATGTGTCAGCATCATCAGCCCCCCCCCCCCCCAGAAGTGGCATTTATTTATTTATTGCCTACAATATTTCTATGCCACTGCCACCTTTCCACTAGTAAGTTCTCAAAGCAGTTTGCAGAATAAAATGTAACAATTAAAAAGACATCCTAAACACGTGAAAGCATAAATCAGATGACAGCAGCAGCTAAGTGCTAGAGATATGCGAATCAGCAAAACATGATCTTGTCAAGCTTCTCTGATTTCCACCTCGAAGCTTGTTCCGACGGGTACGTATCAGATTGTGAGCTTTTTTCTTCTTCTCACATGGAAATTCAAATGTATTTCCATGAGCATTTTTCTAAATATATGCATTTTTTGTGTGCATTTCCGAAAAGTATGCATTTTCCTCCCATGTTTGGGCACATTTTCAAAAGTATGCATTTTTCACTGCATTTTCTCCCCCAAATGTGTATATTTTTCAAACGCAATTTTTTTGGGGGTGCGTGAATCAGATTGCAAGCTCATAAATATGTGGATTTCCAATCGTGAAATGCATTTGGGTCCGTGTTTGGTTCTCGGAGGTTCAAATAGGGTAAGCTTGTATACATTTGTGAACCCAAAAAAATTATTTTACATTCCTACTAAGTACCCCTGCTAAAGAGGAACACCCCCCAAAAAACACCTCACAAAGTCTTGTCAGAATAAAAAGGGTTTCACCCGATTCTTAAAGAAGGCTAGGTAGAAAGTGTTGGCATGGAAAAGCTCCATACCAGGTGGCAGATAGATGTCTGCATAGTGAAGCCTATCCGTATAGACTTCTACACCCGTAGGTTTCTCCAGGAAGTGGAACCCTGATTATTGAGGTTTTCTATTTCTGGGAAAGCCTACATATGTAGAGTGGTATGCGCATAGGCTTCTTCTTAGGCAGACATCCATGCCTAAGATGTGGACATCTAAGATGTGGGCTGGGGGAAGTGCATGTTATGGCTAGGCTAGGCCAGTTGTGTGACCCTGCTGCCTCTTGATCGCATTACTACATGCAAGTAACGTGCGGAAGGGGACTCTTTGGCTGATCATTCTAATGCCCAATAACTGTTACATCATCTGTCAATGATATTACATTCTTGGGAGTATGGAATACCCACCGTTGATTATTCATTGCCAAAACATTAATCTGAATCCTCACACAGGTTATCTCCACCTAAATTCCTTTAATGGTTTAATAAATACAATCTTTCTTAAGAAAAATGAACCCTATTAATCTCCATTTACCTTTTAGCCTGGTGATTGTTCAAATTCTCCACTGTTAAAAATGCAACTGAGCAAGTTGTAGTCTCAGTTCATTTCCTGGCGGCATGTACATAAACAACATTTATCACAATAAATACCAGTGTGTTCATATACTTGGCTGGTTGCATGAGCTCCTCTTTTCGTGCTTGGGGATCTAGGCAAATGGCTTGATCTGTCTAGAAGGTCTGTCTAGTGCTACCTATGAATTATAAATTAGAGTCCATTGTGCTATGGTATATAACCTGGTTTGTGCGAGTTGCTTGCTGGAGATTTAGACATATGGACCCTTGTGCCTTCAAATCAGGGGTTGAACACGGGCCCAGTGAATGGTCAGGAAGCACCTGATGTTGTTGCATGATTAAAGCTGAGCAAGTGTGGGACTGTTGGGTATTTAGATGGGATACACTGGGAGCCCATGTCAGTGGCTCTGAGCTTTCTAAAGGAAGAGTGGGATACAGTAGCCTTTTATTTTATTTTATTTATTTATTTATTATATTTATACCCCGCCTTTTTTCCTGCAAGGAACCCAAGGCGGCTTACATAATCCTCATCCTCCTCTCCATTTTATCCTCACAACAACCCTGTGAGGTAGGTTAGGCTGAGAGTCAGTGACTGGCCCAAAGTCACCCAGTGAGTTTCATGGCTGAGCGGGGACTAGAACCCAGATCTCCCGAGTCCCAGTCCAACACTCTAACCACTACGCCACACTGGCTCTCTTGTTCCTCTTGAACCATGTTTTTTATTCTACTACAAGGTACTGTATCCCTGGAGACTTACCTGCATCTTTGTGACATAACCATCATGTTTGGAAATAAGCACAGCAGATCCAGAAGGATGGGGACCAAATCCAGTGTTTCCTTGGTATGAATGTTGTTGCTAAAAGTAAAGGCAGTCAAGGTGTAAGTGAGATGGAAATGCTGGCATCAAAATGTGCCAGCCTTGATGCTTCTAGGAGTGCTTCCTCCCATCTGACCCTCTCTGGTCTAAGAACCTCTGGGAAGGCATTGCTCTAGGTACCATCTCAAGATATGATGCCCAGAGCATTCTCTGTAGTGGTGCTATTGTTGTGTCCCTACAGAGGCCTGCCAGGCCTTCTCATTTTAGAAATGCTGTGAAAACCTTCTCATTTTCTTAGACATCAGTGATGAGCCTGTGACACTTCTGGCTGCCTGATGCAGTGCCTATTTTCCAATTCTCACAACAGATGTGGTTTTGTACATATGTTACAAAGCAACATGGTAAGTTTAGGCTGCAGGGCACCTGAAAAGACACCCAAAGTACCATTTGTTTACATCATTTTGTATTATAGTTTGAATCCTGTGCCATTGTGTGTAGAAATGTATCCTGACTAGTATTGGGCAAATCTGTCCATTTCATTTTCTCCCACATTCAACTTTTTAAAATCTCTCTCTCCTGAATATGAAGAATTTTGGCAAGTTCTCAGAAATGAAATTCTCATCCATCTGCACCAGCCAAATTCAGTAAGTACAGCTTTTTTCCAGCACAGAGAGAACCATGATGTACCTGCCTGCCATGTAGCTGCGAGAAAAATGAGGTGGTAGCCCCAATTCAACGCTAACACGGTTGAAAACACAGGGATTGAAGCCCAGACTTCGAAGAACAAAGCACTCAAAGTCCTGGGCCTGGAAGGACCAATCTGTCAGTTTTGGTTTCTCCCCCCATTTGAATTTTTTTAAATCTCAAGTTCTTCTGTTTCGAACATGAAGGTATTTGCAAATTTTGGCAAATCCTTATCAAAACTGAACTGAACTGAAATTCTCACACATCTGACACATAAAACATGAAGTCTGTCACAATTTTGGTGAGGCTTCCTTCAATCAGATGACCTCAAATACAAACACTGCCCTCACGTTTTTGATCTTACACAGGGCTGTCCCTGCCATGCGGTAGGGTGAAGCATTCTGCTTCCGGCAGCACCGCGGGGCAGGGGGGTACACGAAGGCAAGAACTGGTGTCTGAATGACACAGCAAGACTTTTTTTAGAGTACTGGCCCTTCTTTCATAGATTTCATAGATAGAGTTGGAAGGAGCCTACAAGGCCATTGAGTCCAACCCCCTGCTCAATGCAGGAAACTAGAGGAGGGGTCACTCATCCAAGTAATAACCAGGCCTGACCCTGCTTAGTTTTCCACACTCAGACAAGCTGAGCCAGCGTAAGGTTGTGGCATGCTGTGCAGTGCTTGTGTGTGGTGTTACCATAATGCAGGCCACATCTGGTGGTGGGGAATGGAGCATTTTGCTTCAGACAGTCAAATGTCTTGGGCCAGCACTGGATTTACATTACAATACATGACCAGAGGGTTGCTTTCAGTTTGGTGGTCAAACGTTTTACATGCTTGATATAGGAGGAAGGAAGGCACATAGAATAGATAGAATCATAGAATAGTAGAGTCGGAAGGGGCCTATAAGGCCGTCGAGTCCAACCCCCTGCTCAGTACAGGAGAACAGATGTGGGCAGCCCAGGCAGTCACCCATCCAAGCACTAACCTGGCTCATACCTGCTTAGCTTCAGCATGTGGCCTGCATTATGGTAACACCACAGACAAGCGCTGCACAGCCGTGCAATAATATTGCCTTCACCCGTTATTAAGTAATTTCCAGGCTCTCATGGCAATTATGCAGCTACTGAGTGTCAGCACTATAGGGTCCATTAATTGTATTCATAATATTTATCATTTCAATTGCTGTCAGCCAATAACTTCAAGATCATACATATTTAGTAACAGTTAAAGGAACACGCACACACAGTAAAAGACATTTTCCTAGCCCTTTCAAAGCTCCGTTTGCTTCTTTCAGAATGACGTAGAACGCTTTGCCCAAGAAGAAACTTCCAAACCAATAAAAACAATGTAAAACTCACGAGAGAGGGATTAGGTGATGCTCATTGGATACTTATCAGGGATTTTAAAAAAATTGTTTATCACGCTCAATGTATACATTAATAAATTGTACATGGTAACAAACAGTGAGCATTGGCAAGACACAACATTTTTTCACAAAGCAGAGGCCAGTGTGCTCTATTGCTTAGCATGAGAGCCAGCGTGGCGTAGCGGTAAGAGTGTTGGACTGGGACTCGGGAGATCCGGGTTCTAGTCCCCGCTTGGCCATGAAGCTCACTGGATGACTTTGGGCCAGTCACTGGCTCTCAGCCTAACCTAACAGGGCTGTTATGAGGATAAAAATGGAGAGGAGGAGGAGGATTATGTAAGCTGCCTTGAGTTCCTTGCAAGGGGAAAAAGGAGAGATATAAATGTAATGTTGTAGTAATAGTACTACTACTAGTAGTAATGTATTGTTTTTTAGATTTTTTTAGGCTGCTTTTTTATTTGTATTACTGTGCTGATTATGGTTTATATTGATTTTGTTTTTTTTATTTTATATTAATTATGGATTTCTGTATCTGTGTGAGTATGTTGCTTCGAGACTGCTTTTTGTGGTGGGAAGCAATGCATAAATTTTAACAACAACATAGGTAAGCTCACATACTGGAACCTTAACGACTCCAGGGCTGGGGAACCTGTGGAGATTGTAGGCTACAACTCCCGTCAGCCCTGACCATTGGTCATGCTGGCTGGGACTGGTGGGAATTGGGGTCCAACAACATTTGGAAGGCCACACTCCTGCTATAATCCAAATGCCGATATTAATCTGTGTTGATCTGGAGGAGGGAAGAAGGGCTCGCAGAGTTGCCCTGCCTCAGCCACTGGGGAGCTGAACCTGCCAGGCAAGATCAGCCTGGCCCAACTGAATCTGGTGCATGCTCCAGGAGAAGCATGGTCCGGTTTTCACCATCTACATGGGCTCCCGGCCAGTCGTGGTGCTGTGTGGTTATGAAGCCATGAAGGAAGCATTTATCGATAATGCCGAAGCATTTAGGGGGAGGGGCCCAATGCAGAATCTGGATGATTCAATCACCAAGTACGGAGTGGTTCCCACCAACGGGGAATGGTGGAGGCAGCTCCGTCGCTTTTCCCTCTCCACGCTGAGGAACTTTGAGATGGGGAAGAAATCCATCAAGGAGCGTATCCAGGAGAAGGCCCAGTTCCTGGTGGAAGTGCTGCGGAAAACGCAAGGTGCTGCTCGTTCATGCTTTATCTCAGAGGATGCTGCTGTTCAATGTTGCCAGTGAAGACAAAAGGGAGACAGCTCTTTGTTTTAAAAGGACCAAATGAAATTTTGCCAGTTTTTCATTCGTTAATCTCTCCAATTGTGCTGGCACAGAGCACCCAAGTGGACAGGCTAATACCAACCCCTCCCTCACATCTGTTCCCTCCAAGTTCAAATCATGGGGTGTGGAACCATTCCACGTGTGAACGTCTCTCTCTCTCCGCATATCTGATGTTCTTGCTCCTATTTTCTTAATGTACTGCGGAAGCAAGTGGGAAAGAACTGCAGCTACACACTAAAAATCAGAGATGCTAGTCCTCATGAAACACAGAATAGAAGGGGTAGCTCTTGGGAAGGTTCTAGAGGAGGACATTATGTGAGACCGACTATCATCACTGAATATTGAGAGCCAGTGTGGTGTAGTGGTGAGAGTGTTGGACTGGGACTCGGAAGATCCGGGTTCTAGTCCCCGCTCGGCCATGAAACTCACTGGGTGACTTTGGGCCAGTCACTGACTCTCAGTCTAACCTACCTTACAGGGGTTGTTGTGAGGATAAAATAAAGAGGAGGATTATGTAGCCACGTTGGGTTCCTTGCAGGAAAAAAGGCGGGGTATAAATATGATAAATATGATAAATAAATAAATAAATAAATTGATTTGGACACATAAAAAACGACTATGTGGAGACTTTCACACATGCAATTCTCCTCCTCAAAGGTGACCTTGTCCAGATAGTTCATATAAAGGTGGATTACATTATAAAGGTGGATTAGGCTGCCGTCCTATAAACACTTACCTGGGAGTATGTCCCGTTGAAACTCAATAGGACTTACTTTTGCAGAGAAATGCATAGGATTATGCTGTTAATGGCGCTCACAACAAGATAAAGCGTGGGGACAGGGAGAAACACCTGAAACCACATATAAGCCAATTTAGATATTTTTGCTGCTGTCCTATGTAGCAGTTACAATAGCTCCCAGACTGTCAGAAGCTGCTGACAAAACAAGTGTGATCAAGACGGAAGAGCCACCACAACCGATAACCCTGAAGAGGTTATTGATCACATTTGTCAGTACGGTGTACCATATTGGAGCAAAATTAGAAATTGGCAGCTTTGAGATCCCAAACACATTGCTTAACTAATTAAAAAACCCACCACAGAACAAGTTAGAGGCTGACCTATAACTATGTAAGGACTGGGATTCTGGATGTTCTAATGTTATGACTACTGCTGAAGACTAATGTGGCAATACCATCCGTAGCTATCAGGGCCGGTGCTACCATTAGGCCAACTAGGCGGCTGCCTAGGGCGCCGGGCTAAAGGGGGCGCCAGGAGCATAGGGCTGGAGGGAGGGAGGGCTCAAGTGGGAAGGGGGGGCGCTAAATATCTGATCTTGCCTAGGGCACCAAACTGCCTTGCACCGGCCCTGGTAGCTATAATACAAGTTGTCCATTTTTGGCAAAGGGGATCGAGGCTACTAACACCAGTGAGGTTGGATGTTAGCATCTCTAGGGAAATGTTAAGTTCTTCTATTCTTTGGCCAATCTTTCTGGTGTAGCAGCATGAAGATATTGATAAGTGTACTGGATGTGAATCCATCCCCTAAGTCCTCACAGCTCACATGCACCAGGACATCTATGTTCCACTCCTTTGGGTCCCTGTTTCATGTGTACTGTAAATGGATGCAGTTGTGGTGCTAGTGTGAGTATTGTAATCAGCATGACGTCAGTAATCTATATGATGTATGATGTCAATGCAGGTTTCTCCCATGCCACAACATTATTGCTTTGCAGTAAGAATACTTTGCAGAATTTCAATTCAGCATTATTGCTAGAGCTGTAGGGTTGGGCAAATATGCAAGTTTCTCTTTCTCCCACATTCAGATTTTGAAAATCTCAAGTTATTTCCATCCTTATGAAGAAATTTGCAAAATTTTGTAAGTTTTCCCGAAAAAAATGAACTGATCGCTCATTTGCATCAGCCAAATTCAATATGTACAGTTATTCTCAGCATGGAGAAGACCATATTGTACCTACCTGCCATGTGGCTGTTAAAAATAAAGAGCCTGTCAGGAAAAAAAGGAGGTGCCCCCTCCATAGATATGGTTAGCTTAACGTCTGATCTGGGTCAATTGGTGGAAAGTATGATTAAAGATAACATTATCAAGCATATAGAAGGACAAGTCCTGCTGAAAAAGAATCAGCATGGCTTCCACAAATATATATATTATATCTCACTAACCTTTTAGAGTTCTTTGAAAGTGTCAATGAACATGTGGATAGGGGTGATCTAGTACACTTTTTTACTTTGACTTCTAAAAAGTTTTTGACGAACTCCCTCCCTCACTAAAGTCTGCTGAGCAAAATTAGCAGTCATGGAATAAGAAGAGAGGTCCTGTTATGGATCAGTAATTGGTTAAAGAACAGAAAGCAGAGAGTAGGAATAAATTGTCAATTCTTGCACTGGAAGGATATAAACAGTGGGGCCCCACAAGGATATGTACTGGGAGTAGTGCTTTTTAACTTGTTCATAAATGATCTGGAATTAAGAATGAGCTAAGGAAAATGTTTTTTCTCCCTCTCTTATAATACTAGAACCTGAGCTCCTCCCATGAAGCTGAATGGTAGGAGATTCAGGACAAAAAAAAGAAATGCTTCTTCCCACAGCACAGTTAAACTATGGAATTAGCTACCACAAGGTGTAGCGATGGCCTCCAATTTGGATGGCTTTAAAAGTTCATTTGACAAATTCATGGACGATAAAGCTATCAATGGCTACTAGTCATTATGATGATATGCTACCTCCAGATTCAGACAGTATGCTTCTGTATACCAGTTGTTGGGGGAATCTGAGTGGGAGGGTGCTATTGCACTGGTTGGCCACACTAGGAACAGAATCTTGGACTAGATAGGCCTTTGGCCTGATCTAGCATGGCTTTTCATATGTTAATATGGTTGAATACACAGGGATTCAAACACAGACTTTTATGAGCTAAGCACTCAAATCCCTCTGCCTGAATAGATGAATCAGTCTATTTTGTTTTCTCCCACATGAGTTTTTTTAAAAATCTTCTTTCTGTCCCATTTATTAAGAAATTTGCAAATTCTGGTACATTTTTTATCAAAAAAACAAACCAACAAAATTCTCACCCATCCTTAATTTGGGCTATCTGTTTGGGTGAGCTGTACATGCCATGGTGAATAAGATCCAACCACTTTGGGTCTTAACAGGTCCAAAGGTGTTCATGAAGCAAGTTCCCCTCTGAGAAACTTTGTCTTATCAAACCCTCGTTGACTCCTTACAAAATTCTGCAGACATTTCTTCCTGAGGCGCGCGCAACTGCCAAATCCACTTTGAATTTTGATGAAACATTGGTGAAAACTCCAGTTTAGGAAGGAGAAACCAGCCTCTAGTTTGTGTGCACTTTCTCTTGCAAGCTGTGAAGCAATTTATGGTAATATGGGATGGGGATGGGCAGAATGTGCTGCACTGAGGGTGATGCTCAGACTTTTAACATCTGTGTGAGCATGGAAAATCATACATGATTAATTTATTTTGTTTATGTCTCCATACCCTCCTCAAAAAGTCTGGCTCCCCTGCTCCATTATACTAAGAGGCAGAAATGCTACACTTCTTTACAATCAAAGCAGGTGTAACGAGACCAATAGGGGACATTTTTCAGTGTCCGCTCTACAGCTGCCGAGGCAACCAGTCGACTAGTGAGGCATGTTCAGATTTTACAACTCCCACACCAAACAGCAGCTACGCCCACTGCATTAGATGTAATGTCAAGCACTGTGTTCGGGCTGTGTGCAGGTGCACACTGAAGCATGCTGCAGCATGGAGACATTTTTGGCTGGAGCAGAGTTTTTTCAGACAGGCAACCTGGCACACGCTGAATGTTTTTAACCATAGGAAGTTGGGAATGGGGAAACAAAGGAACCGAAAAAGGCAGAAAGATGCATTACTTCGAAGCAATGTGTGAAACCTGTTCCTTCCCGCAGAGGTTTCTGCTTTCCCATATCATGGTATCTGTCAAGGCCAGGCCAGGAGCCACAGCTGGCCTCATCCAAATCCAGACTTAGCGAGATTCAGTGTGAACCAAATGACCTATCCAGACAAAAAGATGCTTCACTCTACCTTCTTATATCTCTGTAAGGATCCCTCTGTTCTCCTTCACTCTAGCAGTCCCGTGGCCACACTCCGATGAGAAGCCTCCCAAAGGAGGCTCATTCTGAGGAGTAGGAAGAGGTGCCAAGTGGGACCCTCATTCCCTTTGAGGGCTTTCCTGGGAGGACTCTAGGGCTATTTTACACTCCCTCTACTGTCAAGCACCCCCTTTGAGTGTAGAAGGGGAGCCTCACATCCTCTGAGGGAAAGAGACAGAGCCACTCCCCAGCAGCCTGCTCTCCTGCACTCCTTATCGACTTTGATTCTCTTCCATCGGGCCTCTCCAGCATTTTGAATCCTCCCAGGCTGCCACAGCAACACCCACTCTTTTCCAGCCAAGTCCTCTTGAGTTCCCTGCCAGCACTCAGCTTCACAGCAGCTGCAGGTGGTGTCATGGTGGGCAAAAGTGCATGGGGGGGGGGGAAGGGGCTTCCCTGCCCCTGAGCCCAAAGAGCTAGCCCTCACAGGCTAGCTGTGGAAGGACTACTGTCAGGCCAGGGGTGGCAGTCAGGCAGCAGGGGACCTGCTTGAGGGTGTGAACTGTCCAGGGGTGCCAAGATGGTGTCCCTGCTGCTGCCTTCCCCCCCCTCACCAAGGGACAAGGGGCTGTCTGTCTGTGCTCTGTGGTGTGCACTATAGTGGCCTTTCCAGTTCCTTATACTTTGGGTTGGGCTTGTGGTCAATAACCTTTGCCAAAAAGGTTGGCCACCGTGGAGACTTATCTGATCCACTGCTGCTTCCTCTAGATGAGACTAGCAGTTGCATGTTTGTTTATTTACTGCAGTTTTATCCCACTTTTCAGACTATCATTGTCTCCAAAAGTGGCTCAAAGCAAGAGAGAGAGAGAGAGAGAGAAGCCATCTGCCTTCAGGCTTACAAACAAAAGGACAAGACATGCAAGGGAAGGGGAGTGGATGGAAAAGGAAGAGGAGGAGATCAGTTTTTCAAGGCCAGAACAAGGTGATGAGCTATAAGTGGGCATTTATATGCACTCTAATGTCCCTCATTACTTATCATCTAGGCTTTCCTGGTATGTTCCTGGTAGGAATTTAAGATCAGTGGGCCAGGGATTATTAGCAGTCCCACCGACACGCTCTGCCTTGTCAAGGCTGCGAACCTTTCAGGACCTGGTTCCACTTTTGTGGAACAGGCTTCCCATGGGCCTCCGATTGGAGGAGGATCTTTCCCGCTTTCGAACGGGATTAAAGACTTATCTTTTTAGTCAGCCAGAATGAGTGGTTGGGCTAATGTGGTGGTTGCTGGGATTTGATACTGCATAGTAAGTGGTTGGTGTTGGTTATTTTATTGTATTGTTATGTTTACTGTATATGTTATTTGTCCCGCCCTTTGGTATAAGGGGCGTTATAAATAAACTATTATTATTATTATTATTATTATTATTATTATTATTATTATTATTACGTTTATTACTTCATGCCAGGATGATTTTCCCTTGCTGTTGTTCCTGCCTGAATACCAATTGATGGCTCTTGGTCCTTTGGCCAATGGATGGGGCAGGGTGTTCTTTCCCCTTTCTTCTGCAGTTCCAGGGCAACAGGCAGTTGGAGCCAAGTGCTCTTTCTGGCAGCATGTTGAAGTGAGCTCCCTGCAACTGCCCCTTCTCGGGCTGATAGATGGGCTAGGTTGGTCTCCCTCTTGGCTTGATGTCACTCCTGGGAAGCCAGAGGTGCAGCCTCACAGTGGCTCTCCATCCCCTGCCTAGGGAGGGGCACTGAGTCCAGCGCTGTTTTTAATGTAAAAAACATAGCACTGGAACCTGGAAGTTCCTTTCCCCAGCTCAGCTTGTGAGGATGCGAGCCGAGCCGGGGAAAGGTAAGTCAAGCAGAGCTCGGGGTGTGTGTGTGTCAAGCCCGGCAAGTTTGTCGAGCTTCCACCCCCCTATCAAGCTCCACGCACAACCCTACCCCTGGCTGATGGCAGAAGCCAGAGTGTGCTTCCCTTCTCTTCTCCTCTCCAGTCCCAGGCCACATGTGTTTCCACTCATCCCACCAACTGGCCAGCAATGAAAGCAACTACTGTGTAATCACTTTGGGGGCAATGCCCAGGACAAAAAGAATCATCTTCCTAATTAGATAGGCAAGACATTTTTATAAAGAGACAAGGTGGAACTTTTCCAAACTAGAATTCACACTGCTTCAGGGAGATGGCAATGCTGCATCACTCCAGGACTACCTGAAGAAGAGATCTGGAGGGCTTTTGGGGGTGTTGTTCCATCTGCTAGCGCCACGTAGAGCATACTTGCTGAAGCAGTGACATTTGGGTTTCCTCCTGGGTTCCATGCAATTGAATTTGGTGCAAGATCACTCACTGAGGACAATTGGCTTCCAAGTCTATCAGAAGCCGCTCAAAAGACACATTCAAAATAGCAGAGGACATGTTTCATTATATAGTCGCGTTGGCACAGATTGTGATGACAAAGCTAGCCGCATAAAGGAACGAGCCAGGTGGGCAGATGAATATAGAGGGAGAGAGATCAATAAAGCAAAGTCTGGTCGGGTAAGCAAAAATGCAAGCCAAGCCAGCAGACATTTACAGACAGAACTAATGGGCACATAGATCCAGTCAGCCCCAAATTCACATTAAGCCATTAGTGTGTGTGACTTAATATGAAGCATTTTGTTTGATTTTATTCCCCATTACTCTACTTCAAATATGTCTGGGTTCTCTGACATAGTGTCCATGGGCACTGCTGTGTGTGCAGATATACCTCCCTTCATGCTCCCCAGGCTCCCCATCACTCCTGATTTTTATTTTTAAAAAGTTAATTAAAAAGAATTAACTAGGAGGCTGACATGCTGCAAAGCCAAGTGCCTGTCGTCTTCAGCACCCATCTTTATTTCCAAGAATGCCTCTGGGGCCCATGTGGAATTCCTGGCCAAGTTACTTGTCCCTGAGCCTCATCAGTTTGTGCAGAAAACTCTGGGTGCACAAGAGACTGGCTTTGTGTTTTGGAGCTCAGACCCCATCTCTGCCTTATACCTGTTCTTGGGTAAAGGCACAATCCTATGCATGTTCAGACAGAAAAAGGCCTGCAACTCCCAGCATGCCCCAGCCAGCTATGTTGGCTGGGGCATTCTGGGAATTTTAGGCCTTTTTTCTGTCCAAATATGCATAAGACTGCGCCCTAAATCACTTTTCTTTTAGGCTCACCAGTTTGCCTTCTAGTTCTGTGACTGGCCATGCCCACCAAGGCAGCCATTTTGTGACAACACCCATGACACATTCTCAGAATTCCAAATGTGCCCGCTAACTAAAAAAATGTTGTGGATCCCTATGTGCGAATCAGGAAAACTCAAGCTCACTGAAGTTCTCCAAATTCCATCTCAAAGCTTGTTCCGACTCAAGTCCATATCATATTGTGAGCTTTGTTTTTCCCCCTTTTGCATGAAAATCCATGTGTATTTTCATGCATATTTTCCAAATGTATGCATCAATTGTGCACATCTTTGAAATGTATACATGCTTCTCCTATTGATTAAAGCATATTTGTGTGCATTTTTCACAAGTATGCATTTTTTCAAATGTACACATGCTGTCAAACACACATTTTGGGTGTGTGTGTCCATGAATTACATTGCAAGCTCAGAAATGGATGGACTTTGACTGCAGATTGCATCCAAGTCCATGTTCGGTCCAGAAGGTTCAAACTGGGTAAAATTTGAACAAAAATGAACTGAAATGAATTTCTCATATATCCCTGCCTGAAATACACCATAAGTACTGATATTTTTTTTAAAAAAAATCTGAGTTCTCTGTTAACATAATTTGAAGAGTATGACTCCTATTTTTTTTATGTCTGTATGGATTTGGCAGAGGACAAAAGCCACGGCCCTGCTCCTCTGTGTAGAGATTAAGGGTGTGGAGGACCTCCTTATAGGATTCTGGCATGTGGTATAAATTGGGTAAATCAGTGAAAAAAAATCACAATGGAGCCAAATACTTACACATCTCTAGTTAGCGCTCACAGGACTGCTGCTTCCAGGGTTTTCTGGGGAGACAAAATGACTATTGGACCAGTTTAACTCTGTCATGGAGGTTGCCACCAAGAGCATCAACTAATCTCATCATTAGTTACTTACACAGCATGATGTTTGCTCTGAGCATCCAAAGATGATGAATTTTGGCAAATGAATGTGGACAGACAGGAGAATAAATATGAAGCAGACTGAGAAAATTCAAAGTGGATCTATATTAGCATCCAGGCCTAACGCAAGAAATGACAGTAATAAGGAATATGTGGCATTTCTTATCCCTTCTGGGTAAAGATTTTCTGTGGTGTCATTCTGATTCTGATTATTATTATTATTATTATTATTATTATTATTATTATTGAGAAATAACAAAATTATAGGCTCACAGCTGGAATAAAGAGTATTTCCCCACATAGTGATTTTGAGTAAAGCAGATGTCCACATTATGAAGGGTCACTGAACAAAGCCCAGTCCATCAGAGCCAGAGAGCATGTCAAGATGAATTCCTTAAGCAATTTATCCACATACTGTATTTGCTCAGCACCGATGCTGAAGATTGTGAGTTGCAGATGGTAGGAAATTAGAGATCAGGGATAGATTTTAAAAGGACTTTGGGAAATGGACCGAACCACACTCTGGATCCCACTAGACACATTCACCTGGTTCACATGACACAACAACTAGCCATGGTGGCTTGTCGTGTTGTCCAATCCTGGCACAGTTTCTGCAGGGTGGCTTATTTTTCCTGAACAAGCCACCCCGAGAACCCGTGGCTTATTTTAGGGTTGTTCTTGCCCACAATGGCTTGTTATATTGTCCAAACCAGGCAGGACAATTTTATCATGGGTTGTTGGGAATGGCTACAGAGCCACTTGGCAAGAATGGCAACCCCCACCCCCCGCCGCTCGCTTTCGCGATCACGCCACTAACTGCCCTTCTACTCATCCCGAAACAGCACTTTGGAGGGACCATCACTCATTCCTTGGCTTTATTTTTTTCCCCCAGGATCTCAAAAAGTGTAATTGGGGGTGACAATTTTTTTGTGTCTGTCTTTTGCAGGTGTGCAAATGCACACTTATGCCTCTTTGATATGTGTAGTCCATTTCCTGGTCTGTTCAAAGGGAGGAGAAGGTGAGCCTGCATATAGGCTAATTTGCACACGGTTGCCAGGGACCAAGTGTTGAGCTGACAACTGAAAAGCACCGGTAAATGGTGGTGGTGGAAGGAGGTACACCAAAAGGGGGTGGGGACAATATCTCCCCCTTAGCAGTGTCACCCTCTCGATTTCTAGTGTTGAACTGACAGTTCTCAGTAACATGCACCTTTTCAACACTTCCCCAACTCTCCAGCTACTCCAGAAAGGGGAGATATTAACTCCCCCCATCTTTTCACAGCTCCTTTTTGGAGCTCCTTACTGCTGTGGTTACTGTTACTGTGGTTCCCCGAGTTGTTGTTGTTGTTGTTTTTAAACCCATAGAAGGCGGCTGAATGGGATGGAGTGAATGAGGCCCCATTGTGGGGTGGCAGATGTAAGTACTGCTGGTGCTGGCATTCCATTTGTTCCATCCTGTTCTGCCACCCTGTAAGGGTTCTTTCTTTTTTTCTTTTTTTAAGCTGTCAGGAATATTTGCACATTTTTTGGACTGGGAAATATATGCAAATGTAATGACTGGGAATTAAGTGTGCACACCTGCAGTAACAGAGCAGAAACTGCAGGTGCACAGACTTCTCCTCCATGGTACTTCCTAGGCATTAAATTTCTGCGTACATTTCTGCAGGGTGTTTTTTTTTTTTTAGAACTGTCAGGGAACAGCAGTAACTGCTCCGAAAAGTGTGCGGGGGAGTTAATATCTCCCCTTTCTGGAGTGGCTGGAGAGCCGGGGAAGTGTTGGCACACATAATTTTCCTCCCATTGACTGCAACGGGAGGGAAATGGTTCACATTAAAAGAAACTCAGAACAGGAAGGAAGAGAGGGAAATGCTGCTCCTCACTCTTCTGTCCTGCTGGTACGAGCCTGGCGGGGCTTTGGATGAGGAGGCTCATCTGCCCTCAGATCATCCCACTGTGGCCGGTCGGGTTGCCCTGTTAGAGGAATATAAAACTGAAACAGACACACCACCGTGAAGCCGATGTTCAGTTTAATTCCTCAAACAAGTGAGAATGCCAGTGCTTTTAAATCTACTTTTAATAATCAGCATGCATTAGTTACATGCATAATCTTGTATATGCTCCTGTCAAAAGGATGAGAGAGAATTGCTAAGTTGTGTTTCTAGGCATAGATAGTTTTTAAAAAGCCGTAACCAGATACAGCATCTACCTTTGAGTTGCTAAGACAAAACACCTCTAGGAATTTCAAAAGGAAGTGAAAGGGATTTTGATAAGAGCAACACAAATTTTTGGTGGGTAAAGTGGTCTTCTGCACATATCCCCAGTTACCACCTTTTCATCCCAAGTAGAATGCAAGGTGAAATTGTGAATCTTGAAGACCAACATGCATGAAACAGCTGAAGGAATTTCAAGGGAAGCGAAAAACTTGCCAGAAATTTCTGAAGTAGAATTTTAAACTCTCCAAAGGTTACACGTACAATTCATTATATATATCTAGTAATTATTATTATTATTATTATTATTATTATTATTATTATTTATTACATTTATCCTGCCTTTTTCCTCCAAGGAACCCAAGGCGGCGTCCATGGTCCTCCTCCATTTTACCCTCACAACCCTGTGAGGTAGGTTAGGCTGAGAGTCAGTGACTGGACCAAAGTCACCCCCTAAGTTTCATGCCAAGTGGGGACTAAAACCCAGATCTCCTGAGTCCCAGTCCAACACTCTAAGCAACTATTGTGAACCGCCCAGAGAGCTTCGGTTGTGGGGCGGTATAGAAATGAAATAAATGAAATGAAATGAAATTCTAACCACCACGCCACACCAGCATAAACGAAAAAGTTAAAGAGAAAAAAAAAACCTAACACACACACACACACCCCGATGTCAACAACAGAAAATGTAGATTTAGGCCAGGTCCATTTTAACTAGCCATGGGCTGGATCCAGAATTAAGCATGTGCAACCGAGGCGGCAGAAGCAGACTTCCCCAGCCCCTCCTCCCTATAGCAGTCCCTCCAGCCCCCTGAAAATGCTGCACAGAGGGTCAAGGGAGAAGGGACCCTGCTGAATGGGGTGAGCTGTGGTTCTGGGGGAAGTGGAGGTCAGACGGGGGAGCCTTCTGTGAGCTGGGCTCTTCCATCAGTGGGAGGCAGATACTGGATCCAACCCCACGATTCTTATTCTAGCCACATTTGTAGCTAATGATGGGCCATCCCGCCACCCCCATTCACTTTATAATTGGCTCCAGTGTTCTGAGCTTCTTCAGAGAACTCTTTAGGGCAGGAAAAAAAAAGGGGGGGGAAGCACACACACAAAGAGCCCAGCTATGGGGGAATCTTGCTCCCAGTTTTCCCAGCCAGTACACTCTCAATTCCCAAGCAAAATTATTTCCCTTTGTGAGATCTCTCCTCTCAACAGTCCATGAACTCCCAACCACTTGTAAGTATCCAAAATCCTTACTGTGGGCCAAACTAAACATACTTGTAATCACTCAAGCTATGTATGATTGGTTTATTTACTCCAGAGTAAGTGTGCATGATGGCCCTAATTTGGCTCAGGACCATGATGCTCCAGGAGGGATTAAGCTTCCACCTACTCATTTTTGTCCCAAAACCCTCCTCCCCCCATGGGAAGGTTAAAAAATGACCCCCCTGCTTTCATTGACTCCAAAGGAATTGGAGTGAAATTGTGGGACAAAAATAGGGGGAGGGGGAAGCTTAACCCTCCCTCCCAGAATGCTATGGTCCCGATCTGAATCAGGGCCAAACACGCTTACCCTGGAGTAAATAAACCAATCACGCATAGCTCAGCTACATTTAGTCTGGCCCTGTGTTACTTCACTTGTTTTTGTTGCTACTGCCTTTACTACCACTTCAGCGATGGTGAGCAGGAGGGAGATCTCTCTCCCTTCTTCCTCCTTCTCTGGTACTTGGAACTCTGCAGCCAGGGACCGTGGGAAATGTAATTTCCCCAGGGTGACTAAGTGTTCCACTATTTATGTGGTTTCAGGTTAAGTTGGCAAAGAGTAGAGAAATTCCACTGAATGTTAAATTCTCCTTCGTTTTATTTGTTAATATATTTAATTTCTATCCTGCCCTTTATCCCACCTCCTCTAAGGAGTTCAGCATGCCGTACATGGTTTCCCCTCCCAACTTTTATCCTCATAGCAGCAACCCTGTGAGGTAGGTTAGGCTGAGAGACAATGACTGCCAGAAGATCACCCAGTGAGCTGCAAGGCTAAGCAGGGAGTTGAACCCAGATCTCCCCAGTTGAACTCCAACACTGAATCCACTAAATTCAGTGGCTCTTTTGTTAACCACCTGAGCCTTTATGATAAATAAATCCAAATAAATAAATAAATAAATAAATACCAGCTTTGTGATTATTCTACACTCGCTAAGATAAGACACTTGAGAGTGAATATCAATTTGCATGTAAACCAGCTTTCAAGAGTCTTCACACTGCTATAATGATGTACAAAGGCCTTTTTGCATGAGAGGAAACATGAATTCTCACATTTGGAATTCAGTGTAATAGTTTCATAAAGAGCAGTATTCAAGTTAATAATAAATAGAAACGCCATACTGTCAAAAACCTAATATCATTGTTTCAGCCTAGGTTATGGATTTTTCTTTTTCCCCCTTCCCTCTCAATCACAATAATTAATATTTTTAGCCTCCATAATAGCACAATTATAAAGAAGTCAGTAAGAAGAGTCTCCATCATTTTGTTTGTTTATTAATGGGGATAATATATACACAAGGGGTTATAATTGATAGAATTTACTGGTACAAATTAAGCAGACACTTTTCATTGGAAAGGCTGAAATTTTCTTATGAAGTCAATAGCGGTAATAAGTATGCTGAATTTGAAAGTGTTGTGGGTTGCTGTTATTATCTGAGCAAGTTAAGGGCACAATCTTCTGCAGGTTCAGACAGAAAAGAGGTCTACAACTCCCAGCATGCCCTAGCCAGCATAGCTGTCTGGGGCATGCTGGGAGTTGTAGGGCTCTTTTCTGTCTAAACTTGCATAGGATTGTGCCTTAAAATGTATTATACACCTACACCTACAGTGTATTTACTTCATAATGTTTTAAAGACATATGACCACGGTCTTGAATATTTGCACAAATCCCAAAGATCCCATACTATCTGAAATAATGTATGTGCGTCTTGTGAAATAGCCCTATTCAGGGGATAATGCAAGAGAGAATCAGCAGGGGTGGGCTATCCCATCTCAGACTTGCCATTGGCACTCTAGTCTATTTGTATTTAGGCAGCCCGAGCAACATGTGACCTGATATGTTGAATATGCAGCCCACCAGCCATGTATTATAGCCAGTAACATGCTTGACCAACATCTCTGTAGTCCCAGCCCTGGTGATGAAAAGCTGAAGGTTTATTAAGTCCCTAGTGGGCTAGCGACTAGCGTACATAGGTGCCAGGGACTCAGCCCAGCTGTGTGCATTCAGCCCTCAAAGCCTTCTTCAGGTGGAGAAGGAAATACATACCCTGGCCTGTGACTCAGCTTGTCTGAGTGTGGAAAGCTAAGCAGGGTCAGGCCTGGTTGTTACTTGGATGGGAGACCCCTCCTCTAGTTTCCTGCATTGAGCAGGGGGTTGGACTCGATGGCCTTGTAGGCCCCTTCCAACTCTATGATCTATGAATCTATATACCCTCCAACATTTCACAGATGAAAATAGGGATATGTGAATTTGTAAGAAGTATGGTTAAGCAACATGAAGGTGTGATGAAGAGGGTGTGGCCAGGCAATAGGAGGGTGTGGCCAAGAGTATGGCCAGGCAACCAAAGGGCATGGTCAGGTACAAAAGTTATTAGAGGAAACACACAAAAATTACATTATTATATTATATATTATTTTATAATATTTTAGAAGTGGCTTTTGTGATACTGTTTTTACCTTACTTAAACCCTTAATTGTTGATATCTGGTGTTTTTCGGTGTGTGTGTGTCAGTGCTTGCAGGGCAATCTCTTTCTTTTTCTTTTAAAATTGTCAGGATTGGCACAAATTCAACAGGTGAAGCTTACCCACCCAACACACACACCCAAACATGGAGCTTCAGAGAGAAGGGGAAGTTTCTTGCATTTCCTTCTGAGAGGCACAGAGTCAGCTCTGTTAGGAAATAAAATCTTTGGCAATATAAAGATAGAAATCATGTGATGAATTCCCTCATTCAATTCTCCATTGGTCTAGGTCAGTGGGTGCAGTGCAGTACACGCGTGCATGCGTGTACTCCCCCCACCCCCACCCCGTGTCTGTTCCCTCTGTGTTTACTGTCTCTTAAAGGGGCCATGGGCAAAATTGCAGCTAAGCTAAAAGTTGTAGCTTAGCTACAATTTTGCCCATGGCCCCTCTAAGTACCTTGCAGTTGCGGAAGGCAGGGGAATTTGGGACTCTGCATGACAAAGTGAAAAGCCATGATGGCTTATGGGTTTTCGGGACTGTCCCGGCATTTTCGGGGCAGTTGGAGACTATGGAAATATGGGTCTACACTACCAGTCCCTGCAATTGGTAGATGGCATGAAGCCTCTGGATTGGCCAGTCCTGGCCCAAAGACTAGGGGCCTGGTTTTCTGCCTGTCCCCTAGCTTCTGCTTGCTGGACAGCACATTCCAGCATGTTGACTGCAGCTCAAGGCCTCCAGGTGTAGATTTGGGTATGGGTTACCCACAGCCACGAGCTGCATTTGGCTTGTTCAGTTAAATGGGCCTGCTCATAATGATGGTATTAATTATGATGTCTATATCTGACTAGGGGTGGGTGAAAATTTCATTTGGTGCTGTTAGCACAGTCAGTGCCAGCTCCAGATTTTGGGGGACACCCTCTATAGTCCCCCTCCCTCAGTGAGTTTACCTACTTTCTCACCAGCTGCTATTTATTGCTCCTCATCCTCTTTCTCATCATTACTACCACTTGCTTGCTTGATTGCCAGGCAGAGAGCAAGCCGGCAGTAGCATCTACTGCTCCTCCTTCTCACCAGCACCCTTGCCCGGGCCGGGCCAGAGTGTCCTGAACTAACTGGGTCAGACTCTATGCTAGGGAAGTACAGGGGTGAATCAAATAGGCAAATTGATTAAGCAGGCAAACAGTCAAGCACAGAGGTTTCAATCCAGTGTGAGATTAGTTTAAGGCAGGAGTGGTCCAGATACAGGCAATGGGTAAAGCACAGCACTACCAGGCAAGTAGATGGTTTCCAAAAGAGAGGTCTGAGGCACAGCAAGGTCAAAACATGGGAGTGTGGTCAGGAAGAAATGCACTCCAAAATGTAGTGTCAAGTAGGAGTCCAGAGGTTAGTAACATGGAGGTTCAATCATAAGACAAGGTCATGGATACAGGAACACTGGAGCAAAAGTTAAAACTTTGTTCCAACAATGGCTAGCCAGAGCTTCCAGAGCCCTACCCTGTGCTCAGCTGCAGTTCATTGCAGGCCCTCTGGCAAACATCCTACCCATGAGGAGGATCTTACTCCTGAGGAGTCTGGCTACTACGATTCTTGAGGTGCGCACTTCACCTCCACATAGTAACTTGTGTCTCCACTTTCTGGAACCAGCACGTGAGGGCTGAGTGGGCACTCGGTTTCCTCTTCTGTTGCCACGGGCGAGTCACAGTCCTCGGGGATCCCAGCTGAGGGTTCCCGAGAGTCCGCTACTGTAGAGAGGGCCCAAGAATCTTCTCCACTGATGCCAGAGGAGTCTGGGTTCTTGCTAGTGTAAGGGAGCATGCGTTCTGCTAGGTCAAGTTCTTCATCTGATGAGTCATCCCGGCTGATGTCAGAGGCAGACATGACACCGAGCAAGAGGCATATGGACAATCAGGTTGCAATGGCGAAGAGGAGGAGCAACTCCAGGGGCTCTAGTCAGTGGCTCCCTGCTGGAGTGTGGGCCTTTGGCAGGTGCCCAACCATGCCTACCCTTGATGCTGGGTCTGAGCCCAGTAAGACTGTTTTACTTCATATTTAAGGAGCCGATGAATGGAGTGTGCCGGTTTAGCTTATCCTGAGGATCAGATGGAGTTAGCTCCAAGAAGAAGACAACCATGGTTGAGGCAGAGGGACCTGTTTCAAAAGAGGTTCAGCTGAAATAGGATTGCTACCTCATCCAGAGAAGGAGTGAAAGAAACAGAAATACCTTTACATTTATTTGCATATGCTAATGAGTGCATGTGTGAACGCTTTAAAATGGCTCATTGATCCATATCAGTATACAGTGTGGGTCAACCCCTAGATTTGGGGGAAGATGGCTTTTTGATTAGACTCAAGGGTGGAGGGCCAAGACCCAGATTTCCTCAGCCTCCCAAAGAGGCCTGAAGGGAAGTTCTGTTGCCACAGATGCTTCTTGTTACACATACACACAGCCCTCTGGTTTGGCAACTGGGGTGTCCAGATAGTACCCATCATAGGCCCAGGGCCTCCAATTCCTGATCGATTGTATACAGCAGGGGTGTTGAAATGGCTGTAAGCCAAAATTAATTTCAGAGAAGCTATCAGGAACTGCATTCCAGTTGTGTTCAGGGCCTAAGGCAAAAGTGGGAAGGGCCCCAAATGCCAGAAATACTGACATATTTCAGCTTATATCTCGTACTGCCAGTAACTAAGCTTTAGGAAATGCTTTTTACAATAAGGAAAAAACTGTGCCAAAGCCAAGTTGGGGGAAAGAGGAAGTAGGTGTGGCCATTAGGGATCTATGGGCTTTGTTAAATCTGTTCTGCCTGCATTTTGCGGATTGTCAGGCGCCTTTCGTCCTGTCATCTGCGCATGGACGGAATCAGATTTTGCGCAAATGTGTTCGTATGCATTTGTGCAAATTCACACTTCTGGAAATGCACAAATTCCTCCAAAATACGCACATTTTCAGTTGGTGGGGTGTTTTTTTTCTTTCCATTTTTCGTATTTTTCTACAACTAAATTTGTGTAAAATTACAGAAAGAAAGCAAAACAAAACTGATGGTCTGCAAGTCTGTGGAATCCGTGCGACTTGGGAAAAGCTAGTCCACTGTGGAATCCATGGGTGGGACTCATAGAAATCTGAACTCATTTGAATCTGTTGTGGATTTTTCTGACATCCCTTCTGGCAGTGGAGTCTGGTGGCTCCATTGTCAGTGGGGCAGTGTATCCACTCTGAGCTTTAGTGTGAACTTTAAAGGAGCTGACCATGGTGCTGAACCCTACCCCACCCACCCTCCCACCCCAAAATAGGCACAGCACCATGGATAGCTCCTTAAAAGTTCAGTCTACAACCCAGAGTGGATACACCGCCCCACTGACATTGGAGCCACCAGCCTCCACTGCCTAGTGGGCATCTGCGGAATCCTGGATTGGGACTCCAGGAAGGCCAGATTTGGCCCAGAGGCCTGAGGTTCAACACCCCTGGTATACTCCATGCATTTATCATATTCACGTACCTAACTGGATGTTAAGATACAGGCCTGTGGCTTTCGCTGGCTCAGCTTGTCTGAGTGTGGAAAGCTAAGCAGGGTCAAGCCTGGTTATTACTTGGATGGGAGACCCCTCCTCTAGTTTCCTGCATTGAGCAGGGGGTTGGACTCGATAGCCTTGTAGGCTCCTTCCAACTGTATGATCTATGAAATCTATGAAAAGCTCATCATAAAGCAACAGCAACCTCACTTGACACTTTACTTTGACCCAGGGCAAGGGTTCAGCCTCAGAATCTTGAAAATGGGACTACGGTACTCCTGAACAGATGGGGAATGCCTTTCCCTCACCACTGAATAATTATAAAGAGTCCCTGACACAAAGGCTTGGGATAGGGGCTTGCAGTTCAGAGAGTGATATTTCTCGACTGGTGTGAGCTCCAGCATATCTTTTTCTAGAAATTCAGTATGGGCTGAAGGCGCCTGAGGCAGCCACCATGCTGAAGCTAAGCAGGTCTGATTCCGGTCACTGCTTGGAGGGGAGACCACCTGGGAACCGCATGAGGCCACCTTGAGTTCCACGATGGAAGAAAGGAGGGATACAAATAAATAAATAATAAATAAATAAATAAATCGACAGTAATATTGGTGTATTCTCTAGATAAATCTATGAGTGAAGTGCTCAGGTTCTATAGCAAGCGTGCATGTTATGTACGTGTGTGCATGTGAGCGCGCACAAAGTCATCTCATATACACAAAGGATTCCCTTTCTTCCCTGTAGCCACTTCATTTAATGAGTATTTTGATTTTTTTTGACACTGTAGCAAACTTCAAATGAAAATATCCTGCAACTGGTACCAGCTCTCCACACATACTTCTGTCAGCTTATCCCAGTGTGCATCCGGCATCTGAGACATTTAGAATGGCTATGATTATTAAGATTACAGCTGCCATCCTACGTAAATACCGCTTTTCTGCCCAAGCACCACAAACACCCTTGACAATGCCTCTGCAATAATGTATTTAAAATGATTAAATGCAGCAAAGTTTGATTGATGAAAGGAAGGAAGCATCCAAGCTGGGACTACAGACATGACAGCCAGTACAATTTGGCGATGAGAGTGCTGTATGGGAGGCAGGGGAAGAAGAAGGGGAAAAGGTTGGGTTCAAATCGCTGTTCAATCACAAGGTTGCCTCAGTTCCCCTTTCTTAAACAGTATACAAATGTGTGCTTCAAGCTTTCAGAAGTGGAGAGGATGTGGGGGAGGTTAAAGGTGCAATCCTATGCAAGTTTAGACAGACAAAAGTCCTACAACTCCCAGCATTCCCCAGCCAGCATGGGTGGCTGGGGAATTCTGGGAGTTCGAGGTCTTTTTTTTCTGTCATGCATAGGATTTTGCCCTAAAACTTTCCTTTTTACATGGAAGTTAATGGATATTTATGTGCTGCATTTTAATTGTAAGCTGCTCTGGGGCCAATTTTGCCAGTAAAGGAGGTAAATATGAAATAAAAATAATTGCAATTGTTAAATGAAGTAGAGACAATCAAGAGAGCGTTGAAATCAAAGTCCCCACAGACACATTTACACCGCTGCACTGATAACTTCAGTCTTTTGTAATCATCCCTGTGATCCACAAATGTCAAGATTCTGCTCACTTAATCCCGCTTAATTTTGCTTTTGATATGCAAGAAAATAAGCTCTGCACTGTCTGCAGCCTTTCTCTTATCAGTCTTGTTTGTTTGCTGACTTGAATCAAAACACAGTTTCCTCCAAGAAGGCCCCATTACTGCATTTTAAAAAAAATATGAGAGAGTAATACCTGTAGCTGCCGCCCCTTCACAGCTTCTGTATGGCAGTGGTTTGCAGATCTCAAGAACATTTGCTGGAGAAGGATCAGCCATGGCAACCACAGGGATGTTCAGTTTTGGGGGTGTGCCTTGGCTACAATGCACTTTGCCTTTGGTGGGGGGCAGGGGGTGTCGTTTGCTGGTCCACCTCAGGCAGCACAATGTCTTGGGCTGACCCTGGGGTTTTGTACCTTCATTCTGGAGGTGTGAGGAATTATGGCCTTTGCTTCTGTTGGTTTGATGGACCTGCTGCCTGTTTTTGGGACACTTATCCGCAACAGCAATGTACTGGTTGTGGTTGTTGTGAATGGAAAGTCACAGATATTTGCAAAATCCTTACATAACTCACTTGCTCTAGGTGAGGACTAAATTTCAAGGCCAATAGCAACATTTTTCATTAAAACATTAGCGATTGTGCTTGCCAGTGTTGCAAAAAAGGAATTTTCCACAAATGGAAACGAGAAGGTGGTGAACCTATTTTTTACTATGGATATTATGCACAGCTTGAAGTTGGTGATTTCAGACCATTTTACAAATCATACTGTACATCAGAACTGTCACCCAACCAGCGAGAAGCAAGAGGCTTCCTTAAAATATACTGAATTCAAAAAGTGTGACAGCCCTCTCTAGGGTATTTACGTCTGCTCTTAACTCAATCATACCCTCGCTGAAAGTCAGTTGCAACAATTCAGAGGGGATGGGGAAGGAACTTTAAAAGCAAGTGCTGATGGGCATTACTTAGCATTTTCAATTGCCTCTGTCCTAGCTTATGAATGTACAGCACTTGATGTGTTCCCATCCACATTTTTTTTAAAAAAGGTTGCTTGCACTGGCTGAGAGGTTTTCCATAGTTTTTTTTTTCCTAGCAGTGTGGTTAGTCACAAGAGTTACCCTGCCACTGGAAAGCATAATTTCTGACATGATTTTCCATTGCAATTGGGGAGATTCTAATAATTCTTCTTTTATTGGCTTAGGGCAGGCCTGCGACAACTAGGGATGCTCAACGATTTCACTGGGTCTGCATTTTTAAGCGAACCAACCTGAGCAGCCCTCCCTGGACTAATATGCAAATCAAAAGCAAGTTATCTTTCCATTCTTGTGTGTGTGTGTGCATTTTTCCTAACGTAGACACTTGGTGTGCATTTTTAAACTTACACATTTTTTCCTAGCTACTTTATATTGCTGAAATGCTGCTCTGTGTGCACTTTCCTCAAATATATACAATATATGCACACTTTCCCATAATATGCACATTTTTTAGTCCATTTTTCTTGAGAGAAGCCACATCACAAAGCTTGAAAAAATGTGGATTTTGGAATGCAATTCTATCTCAGCTTGCTGAAGGCTTGGGATATGTGAATTGGGCTGGGCCAACCCAAGAAATTTTGCTGCCTGAGGCAAAGGACAAGATGTTACCCCCTCTATGCTACATGCAGAAGCTTAGTTTGAAACTGGTGACAGGACAGCATTCTCTGCTACACCTGAAGGCAGCAGACAAGCTTATGGGGCACAGAGTAGGCTACATGGCACACACAACTCTGCCTTCCCAACACCTTGCCACTGCACTGCCCCCCACCCCTTCCCCAAGATCTGCTACCTGAGATGGCTGCCTCACTATCACTAATGGTAGGGCTGGCCCTGGAACTGAGTAAATCCATTTTAAAAACCTTGACAGTGCAAATGTCTCACCCATCCTAGCTACAAGTACACAGAAGTGTCTCTGCTTTCCATTTGTGCTATGTTAGAGGGTGTGTACTTGCCGTAGGGATGTTGGAGAAATCCACAATGGACTCAGATGAGTCCAGATTTCTCAGAGTCTGCCCCACAGATTCTGCAGTGGATGGGCTTTCCCAGGTCATGTGGAGTCTGCAGGGCTTGCAGACCGATTGTGTGTGTGTGTGTGTGTGTGTGTGTATTTTTTGTGCAAATTTAGCTGCAGAAAAATACACAAAATAAAAAACACCGATCAAAAATGCGCAACTCCCCCCTCCCTGAGTAAAGCGTGAAAATACATGTTATAGGGAGATTTGCAAATTTGGGGCCGATTTGCACATTTTCGGAAGTGCGAATTTGTGCAAATACATGCTAACGCATTTGCACAAATTCCGAGTCCACAAATCAGCGGATGGCGGAGCAGGAAGTCACCCAAAAATCTGAAAATCGCCATTGGAGCGGCTTTCTCTCCACACATCCCTAGGTGGGTCTAAAGTAGCCTCCCACAACCCAACCTGGTGTCCTCCAGATGTTTTGGACTACAACTCCCAGGATTCTTGAGCATTGGTCATGATCCCTTTAAATTAGAAGAATGGAAAGCAAATTCTATTTCCCCCTCCTGTTGTTTTTCCCCCTCTGCATGGTTGCATTTTACTTCTTGTGTATAGTTAAGTGGAAGTCTGAGAGCCATCAAAGACAGTCTTCCTTTCATTCTTGGATAATCCAAGGTGATAGCGGGCTTGATACAGACCTCACAACCAGTGTAATTTCATTCCTGTCAATGAGTTTCTTATATACTGCGAGATCAGAATCAAGCCACCTGAAGGAGGCTTTCATTGCCAAATTGCTGCAATTACCTTGGCATATAACACCTCTGGGCCTCATCGCTGTGGCTGTGCTTGTTGATCTTAATTTTTGTGAGGGGTGCTCAGAACCTCTGCCGATCAGATCCTGTGCAGTCTTTGCTTCTGCTGTTTAAGGATAAAGTAACATTTCTAATACACTGGAGTTTCCCCCCACACCATTCCTCTTCTGATGGGAATTCTCTGTAGTCTTTTTGAGCTTTTAATCAATATTCAATAAGGCTGCCAACTTTATTATATATATTTTTTCCTGGCAGGTCTTCTGTGCCTTTAACAGAAAGCAGAAATTCAGTAGACTCTTTCCCTATCCCTGCACTGATGTGGTAGGGGAAAGCTTTACCTGCTGATTTTCTGAGATTGCAGGGCTGAAGGGCAGCACAATCTGGTGTGTGCCATCAGCCATGGGAGATGGGACCAACAGCCACTGGGAGGCTGCAGCACCTTCTTCCCAGGAAGAATATCATGGCAAAGGGAAGATCCAATCAGACATTTCTATATTGGCCAGAGAAGGAGCAACTGTATGGAGCTTGCTTCCCTCTTTGGAAACACTCAAGTCCAACTGCAGTTGCCCTAGGACTGCAGAGCCAAAGAACGGCACACGTCCATTGGCCAGGGGACCAAGGGACACTGGAATGCTGCTCCTCCTGCCTCCCAGGAAGAACATCAAGGCAAAGAGGAGATCAACCTGGCTACATCCATCAGCCAGATAAGAAGCAGCTCAAGGGAGCTCGCTTCATCCATCTCTGAACTGCATGTGGGGATACTTGACATATGGAAGTCAAGGGTAGGAGTGATCTTGCTCCCCCAAAGTATTAATTTTCCACTCATTTAGTTATCTTCTCTAGGTCAAGGTAGAACTGGCAGGTCATGCATGCTTATGCATCACTTCAATTCCCATCACTTGATGACTTGCAGCTGAATATGTGAATGATGCCGTTACGCTTGGAGCAATGTGATGAGGTATGAAAGCTCTGTCTGCTTGCAGTGTTTGATCTCTGATGGCTCATTCAAGCGTACATGTCACATCATGAACATAGTACATGAATGAACTGACCCTTACAGACACCAAAATGGGTGGAAGCAAAAGTTCCTGTCAAGTGGCTCTTAAGAGGTCCTAAACTAGGGATGGTTCATAAATTCGTTTGGTTTCTTTTTTTATAAGAACTTACCCAAATTTGTAAATAGGATGGAAAGAACTTGAGATTTGTTTTATTTTTTTATTTTTTGAATAAAATGATTGTGGAAGAAACTGAAATGGATAGATCCATCGATCTGGGCCTAGGGTTTAGAGGTCAGGGATTTAATCGCTGTGCATTCAGCCATGTTTGTAGTGCTGAATTAGGGTTGCCACCTCTTTTTTTCTGATAGGCTCCTCATCTTTAACAGCTACATGGCAGACAAGTACAACATGGTCCTCTCCATGCTGGGAATAGCTGGACCTATTGACTTTGGCCAGTGCAAAGGGATGATAATTTTATTTCAGTTCATTTGTGATAAGAATTTACCAAAATTTGCACATTTTTTTCATATATGGGATGGAAAGAACTTGAGATTTGAACAAAGAAAATGAATATGGGGGAAAGCAAAATGAATAGATTCATCCATCCCTATCCTAAATGGATGTAATATATAATGGATTTAAAAAATAAACAGTTATCTCTTAGCACCGTCATCATCACAAAACAAAAGCTAAGATATGCAAAATCAAATGAAGAGATATTATCAGATGGAACTTGTTAGGTAGCAAAAAGGGAAAATATCAGCCTGGCATATGGGGAATGACACTGGTGTGTGAAAAAAGCATATGCTGAAAAGGGGGAGGGGGAAACAGGTTGGCTAGATTCTGACATATGTTCTGGTTATGCAAATAAAACAATGTGCTCATCCACGCACTCTGTGTTACTTGCTAGCAGGTCACAATGGACACTTAATTAAATCAATATTTATGCAAGCTAAGCGTAGTTTTTGGGGAGCATCCACCATGTTTAAATACAGGCTAAAGTCCTGTGTAGATATTCATCAAGTATAAACATGAGCATGTGGGGGTGGGACTGGGATTGTGTATACTGCCCCCCCCCCGACCTCCATGCGATCAGGCTTCCAGTTGCACAGGGGCCCCACCCAACATGATCTTTACCATCACTTTTTGCAGGGTACAGATTACACTTTCTTTGGGCTTTTAGGTGTTTTTCTTGTGTAAATGGGACTTTGAATACTTAGAGGAGCAGGAGCAGGGCCAGTAGGCATGGTACCAATGCACTCTCCATGCATTCATTTGACACTTAATGAGCTTCCGTACAGGATTTATGTCTTTTGGACCACTGGAATGGGCAGATGGCAGATACATGGCAACCAAACAGTCGTCTCGTTCACTTTAAATGGGCATTGACTCAGAGGAATAAGGAAGTATTAAAACATAGCATTCCCCAATTGTTTATCACCATCTACTTTAATGGGTTAGTACTTTCCCTAATTATTTCCAGGTCTACTAAAGACCATTCAGCTCAATAGAGAGATATACACTGTGGGGCCTTATGCTTATACAGCAACTGCAGTGGCTCAGGCCATAAGAACAAAACATTCTAAAACAAGCAAGGCAACCACCCCCAAACCACACACACAGAGCGAGCGAGAGAGAGAGAGAGAGAGAGAGAGAGAGAGAGAGAGAAGATTTAGAATATTAGTACAGTTTTAATCTTCTAGTGGGAATGAATCAAAATATCTTAGCACTTTCTAAATTTAGATTATGAGTGAGAATGCTTGATACTGATAACTCTCTCCACGACACTCTAAGTTATTTCTTTATATTATTTTTTCCAGGCTCCAGTGTGACTTGGGAAACAGCCTCTCTTTGAGAAGGTATTAGGACTCGATTATAATACCGGAGTTCATTAAAGTGATTGTATAATTGCACGTGGACATTTGGCAGTTACTTGGAACTATAGGTGAACCATTTTATGGTTCAGGGTTTGGAGCTTTATATTTGAGCAATGAAATATATCACAGATGTATTACAACCTGTCCTTGAATTTAAAACAACAGCAGCAGCAGCAATAAAAAGGCAAGGGAAGTGGTTGAGTTCCATATGGTCATTGTCAGCTCTCTCTCTAGTGTGGGCACTTGAGCAGGGCCAGCCAAAGATATTTGGCTGCCTGAGGTGAAGAACAAGGTGATAGCCACCATTTTCATAACCTCCCACATAAATTCACAGATCATAGAGTTGGAAGGGGCCTACAAGGCCATCGAGTCCAACCCCCTTGCTCAATGCAGGAAACTAGAGGAGGGGTCTCCCATCCAAGTAATAACCAGGCCTGACCCTGCTTAGCTTTCCACACTCAGACAAGCTGAGCCAGCGTGAGCCACAGGCCTGTATATATAGAAGCTGACTGGAATGGCGGTTGAATCTTACTTCAACACTAGGCAACGGAACAGCATCCTAGGCTGTGACACCTGAGGCTAGCTTACGGGGCACAGCAGGGCAGGTACACACACACACACACACACACCTGTTCTCCAACATCTTGCTGCCATTGCCTGCTCCCCAGCATCTGCTGCCTGAGGCGGCTGCCTCGCCCTCCCTAATAGTAGGGCCAGCTCTGCACTGGAGCTCCACTAGATTTCAAGTGGAGATGAATACACTAGTAGGAGTTTCCTTTTGGCCACCACAGTTATGAGCCCTTTCACACAACCCCTCAGTGGCCTCCCCCAGCTTCTCTAAGGGTTTGTTCATTCATGTTACTGTTACCATAAAATGCATGCTGAGGGGGTTGTGTGAATGCTGGTGACATGTGCTGACCTTTGTGCAGAGTGGCTTTAGCACTCTACAGTGAACCCCAGTTACGTCTGACTGCACTGTTGTGCTAAAATGAAAAGTCAATGTGATACTGACATCTGCGATCAATATTGTCACTGAGCTAATACTGTAGCTCTTCTGTGAGAAATGCAATTTGCCCACTCACTGGCACAACTGGGTCAAAGATTTTCAAGTGGACCTTCACCCCACATCACCTCTCCTTTCATATTTATTGTATCAGATGTTGATCTGGCTCCCAATAATTAGAACCATTTATCCAGGCTGCTGCACATTAGATCAGAAATAATTCCATTATAATCTGCTCTGTAATTTACAGAATGCAAACAACCAAGAATTGCATACAATGATAAGGTAATTACCATGTATCATAATTAAACTAACTATAGTTGCCATATAGGAAAAGCCCTTACATGGTGTTATGTGTGCCCGGTGACTTAAAGTGTTAAAACGAATTCAATAACATTTGTTTCACATGATCTCCTATTTAGGGAATTCATGTTCTACTCTTAATTAAATGGTAGGTAGGTCTCTTGACAATTATCTGTTCTTTGCTGGTTGCTGTTCTTGCTGTATCCAGTGATGCTGAAGTCTGATTTGCTCCATCTTGTTTCTTTCCTTTCCTTTCCTTTTTTTTTTTTTAAAAAAAAAAAACACAACACATGCCATATTTTCCCCAGTCAAATAACAGGTGGATGCAGAACAGCAGCAAAAGTGCTCTCTGGCACAAATTTCCTGAGCTTTTTTTTAAAAAACAAAAAACTCACACATAATATTGGTGGGAAGAACAAGGGGGTTGGGAGGGAAGAGACTAAAAAAACCAAGATCCCATTTGCACAAATCATGGGAGCTGAAAAATAATAACGGAAAATAATAATTGAGAAATGTGTCTATTTAATGTGCGCAAATCACAGAACCCTTGCGGAAAACTGTAGTGCCGATACTGAACCAGAGGAAATTTACAATGACAAGTTATTTGCACAAATTTCAGGCTCCACAATTTCCTGAGCTTTAAAAAAGAAAGGAAGGAAGGAAGAAGATTTGTGCAAATTGTGGCCTGTTTTAAAAGCGGATACCTGTGTGCTGGCTCGACTCACGTCAGATTGCTCCACCGCTCCTCCCGCGCTGCACTGGATGTGGATGAGCCTCTGAGTTCAGAGGCTCCCTCTCATCTTGATTGGATTGCACCCGAAATGCATCTTTGCATTTGACATGCATGCATGTGTTATTTTTAAAAAAAATGAATTGCAAAGAGGAACTGTCAATGGGAGCTTTCCTCTAATGCAAATGGAAGCTTCACAAAAGAAGCTTTTTTTAAAAAAAGTGCAAATTCTCATTGATTAAACACATATCAAATGCAAAGATGCATTTAACATCATGTCTAGTTCAGTCCTGCAATGATCTTGTGATGAGGGTTATTATGATTTTAAGGTAAGTCAGAGGAGATTCATATGCTACCCCAGCCACGTTTGAATGTTGCCATTTTTGTCATATTGGTGTCCATTCATTCTCTTCGAAGAGACTCGCCTTTTTGAGCTGCCGGAGAGAAATTGAGCCAACATCTTGTAGCATGTTGATTTCATTATGGCCCATCACCACCTTTCTCGGTAGAGGCACACACTCTTCTCTGGTCAGGCATGCCAATTCTCTCTGTGATCTATTAGTTCAGCCTTGGGCATTTTGCCAGCCTACAGATATTTCAATTTCTCCAGAATCTGTTGTACCACGCGCTTGATTTCCTTCTGAATGTCTTCTTTCACTCCTGGGAAATTTGTTTCTGAGTTGAGTTTCCTCTTCTCCCCTGGGAAGGCTCAAGAAAATAATTCCTCTAGTTTTTAACAAGGCATCCCTTTTTGTTAATAAATGACCTGTTCTTATTCTTGGGGCTTCCCAGTCGATGCCATCATTAAGCTCTTACTCCAAACATGTCATACTCTTTGGGCTTTGCTTGTCCTTTTTCTTGTTATTTTTCTTGATACTCCTTTCCTTTCTTTCTGCTCCTTTCCTTTCTTTCTATAGCAGTTCTCATGTACCTTTCCCAACCCACCTTCTGCACAGCACATGCCATTTTCTTTTTCCTATTCATTATCCCTTATGACAGTGTCATTGGTGAGCTTCTTACAGCTGTTAAAAATCGGCAACTGCCTTTACTGCCAGTTTCCTTCAGATCCCATCCTGTGCATTCACTTTGCAAACAGCCACTTGTGATTCTTTGGGAAGAAATTCACCTCCCACATTAACATTTCAGAAATCATTCACACAATCTTGTGAGAAACACTAGTATGGCTGCTAGGGCATGGCTTGAAGGTACAGGATGCAGCAACCTTGCTGAAGCTAAGTGGGTTTCGCATTGGTCAGTGCTTGGATGGGAGATTGTTTAGGAATCCTCTGTATGCCACCTTGAGTTTCATGAAAGAAGGGAGTAATATGAATGTAATGATGGTTATTTCTATTATTTTTTATAGTATTGTGTTGGTAATTTTGAATTGTTCATGTCTTCTACATAGTCCTGGTAACCATGTGGATAAAGGATGGTTTAAACATTTTAAAAAAAAAAAACAGGCAGAAAAATGTATAGGTGGCCAAAACCAAGGATATTTGCTGTAATTCTTTTTTTTTTTTTTCTGACCCAGACCTAATTATACTAGGTGACTGACAAGAGGCCTCAATCATGGAAACTAGATAACATTATTGGGTGGAATGGAATACAGTAATACCTTGGATTGCAAGTAACTTGGTTTGAGAGCGTTTTGCAAGACAAGCAAATTTTTAAATATTTATTTATTTATTTATTTTACTTGATATACAAGCGACGTCTTGCAATACAAGTACTGTAGTACGGCTTAAATTAAAAATCTCTGTACAATTTTTTTGGGCAGGATTTCATTTTGATATAACAGTGTTTTGGATTACAAGCACGTTTCCAGAACGAATTATGCTCTCAATCCAAGGCATGACTGTAAATTGAAGGTGAGCATGGGCAACAAGGGAAGAAGTTGAAACAGGCAGATAGTGAATTAGATCTAGAAAGGGCATCCCAGATAGCAGACTCTCTGGGGAACTCTGATTTCTGTATCTCAATGGGCCAGTTTGCACAATCAAAACAAGACACCATGGCTTGTTGTGAGCTATGGTGCATGATGCCTGGCACAATTTGCATAATCATCACCCAGCCATGGCTTCCAAACCTGGGTGGTATGGTTTGTTGGAGAGTTAAACAACCTTCAAATAGCCCTACAATGGTCCATGGGTTATTTGAGGGATGTTTAACCCTCCAGCCAGCCAGGCCAGGCCGCCCAGGTTTGGATGACACAATAAACTGCTGCTGGGCAGTGATTATGCAAAGTGTGCCCAGCTTGTGTTGGCATGCACCGCAGCTCACAACAAGCCACTATGGCTTGTTTTGATTGTGCAAACTTGGTCAATATATAATTGGCCATTGAAATGGGTGGATGGGTCATGAAAAGAAGGTGTGGAGGTGCTATCAGATTTACTATCAGCAGTTGGGATTACATGGGAATGGCCAACCTGTGACACAATGCAATATGAAATAGACAGTAAAGAAATGTAGCCTTCCTGGACAGGAGGAGAAAGGCCTGTGGCTCTGATCATTGCACAGACTCAGGGGTGCATTCCCGCCTGGTTTTCCCATGTTGAACTACTGCCTGCACCCTGGCTCAGGAGATGAGAGATTAAACCGCACCAAGGCATATGTAATAGTGCACACTAGAGTGACACTCTCCAGTATTTTATACTTGACTCCCAGCAGATTACCCCAAAAGATCAGCTGTTACTACATTAGTGCATCGGCAAGGCAACAAGCACATGAAATCCTAGGATATTGTTCCATTTGGAAGTCATCACATCCAGGCCTAACCAACTAGGGGTGCTTATTAAATTCTTCCCATTTGAATTTCTCCCTGATTTTTACCTGATGCTGTCCCCCAAGTGAAACACATACATCAAGGGTTATTATCCACTGTTCCATGTTTTTAGCTCCAAAATGTGTAGATAGCAGTGTGCATGCAGCTTTCAGCAACTTAAGTCCGCCCATCTCTTCTTCCCTCAACTTTAATCAATGTGCCTGTGTCTATTGATGCAACTGAATCAAGATTCTTTTGTGTGTGGTGGTGTTTTATGCACACAAACACCTGTGCACACAGTAAGACACAGCAAAAAAATAATCTTGATGCAGCCATACAGTTAATTGGAACTTGCAGCGCTTTATCAATGCATCAGTAATGTAGAGTGGGAAAGAGGATGCAAATGAACCAGCAATGAAAGCTGCCAGAAATTCCAGAAATTAGAATTCTCCCCATTAAACCAAAATGCAGGAGGAATGGAACACAGGGCAGAGCAAACCAAAGGCAGAAGAAAGGAATAGAACAGGGGAAGTCCATTCTTCTCTGTTATTGGTGAGTGAATAGTATCATTATACAGTTTAGTCCAGCAGCCTTCCCCAACCTGGTTCCCTCCAGATTTGTTGGACTACAACTCCCAGCATCCCCCAGCCAGCAGGGGAAGGCTGGTTTCGGCACTAGGTGGCACTGAGCTTAGTTGTATCTGGACAGGGTCAGGAATTTCCAGTTGCTGTTCATTTTCCAAAGAGACAATAACAGTTCTTCTTGTCTAGCTTTCTGACCGGTGTGTGCCCTAGAAGCCTTCCATGACAATTGGCATGATGAGCTTATTTGTCTCTGGAGCAACGGTATTGGCTAATGGCATTCGACTGCACAGGTAGCAGCTGCTACCATAGGCCAATAGGCCACTTTAAGTCCAACACAAAACTGTGAAGAGATGGTTAAAATGGGAAGTGGTTGAAATTGAAAAAGAGTAGGAGGGCTGCTGAGGAAAATGCCTGTATACATTCCAGCACCCTATACGTAGGGCTGTATATAGGCTGCCTTGACATTCCTCCTCCCCAAGTTCTGTGCCAAGGTAACACAATCGCTACTGCAATAATTCTGCAACCTGTATAAGTAGGGCTGGCCCGAGACTTTCTAATGCCCGAGACAAAGGACAAGATGTTGCCCGCACCCACCATTCCCTGTACAGAAGCTGAATGGCCTGACCACTGAATCTTACTTCAACACTGGCAATGGGATAGCTTCTTCCACTGCACCTCAAGGCAGCAGGCAAGTTTAGGGGGTGCAGGACAGGCCATGTGACGCACACAACTCTGTTGTCCAACAGAGGGGAATGACTTGGGGGACTCAGAATGAATGGCAGGGAGCTGCTGCCCCTCCTCCCAGCATCTGCCACCTGAGGCAGTTTCCTCACACTGCCTAATGGTAGGGCCGGCCCTGTGTATAAGTTATATAAATTTATATAACTAATGGTGGGCCTGATTTCTCTTCCTTGGCATAATTTATTCTGAAATGTGTACTATTTTACATACATTTATTCTGCTTCTGTTACTCTTGAGGAGGGTGAGATAGATGGAGCTACTGAAGCCCTGCCCTCCAACTGCTGGAAACCTTATTCAACCATTTATCTGGATTCTCAAGGTATTACCCACCCTCTTCCAAGTGAGCACAGGAAGCTACCTTCTAGTGCAGTGTTCTCCAACCTTGGGTCCCCAGATGTTTTTGGCCTACAACTCCCAGCATGGCCCAGTCAGCTATGCTGGCTGGGACATGCTGGGATTTGTAGCTTGTAAGCCAAAAACATCTGGGGACCCAAGGTTGAAGAACACTGTTCTAGTGAGTCAGGACACTGGTCCATCTAGCTCAGTATTGTTGACACTGACTGGCAGAGGCTCTCCGGGGTTTCAGGCAGGATTCCTTCCTAGCTCCACCTGGAGATGCCGGGAAGCAAACCTAGGAACCTCTGCTTGCCAAGCAGGTGCTCTACCACTGAGCTAGGGCCCCTCTCCAAGCAAGTGTATCTCTCTGCAACCATAAGGACTAGAAAGTTGCTTTAAATAGAGAACGTCAAGGTTCCTAGGAAACTGGATTCTGCAGCCAGTACTACATTCTTTCCTGCAGTGGTAGATACTCTCAAGATAAACTCAGCCCATTCTATATGCCTAATACGTTAGAGTAAAATAATAATCTTAATCATTTTAATCTTGTAGTTTTTAACTCTGTTATTGTAATTTGAACTGCTGCTGCTAGCTTTGCTGTTTGTTTTTAATCTGTGGTTTTGAATTTTATATTTATATTGTATTGTATTTTATGGTTTTAACTGTTGTAAACCACCCAGAGAGCTTCGGCTATTGCGGGATAAAAATGTATTAAATAAATAAATAAATAGCATTACTTGCCCCAATTGTCTCACATGGGATGACACTTGTTGTTGTTGTTGTTGTTGTTGTTGTTGTTGTTATTATTATTATTATTATTATTATTATTATTATTATTTCAGACTGAAGACACGGCCCATGTCCTCAGGCTGACTACACATATACATAAGGGGGAGTGGAAGGAAATGGTATAGGAGTGAAGTCAGTTTGAGGATGCTGGAATTAACAGATGAGTTTTTACTGTGCTGGTCTTCTTGGTAGAGAGGGAGCAGAACCTCCAGGCAGTCCTTGGTACTCTGGCCAGTGGCTGTAGGAAGAATATCTGAGTGAGGCACAAGTCATCCTTCCCCAATCCTGGTGCCCTCCAGATGTGTTGGACTACAACTCCCATAATCTGAGTAGCCACCTAGCAGAGCTATTCCGAGTGGTTTGGAGTTTGCTAACCCCAGAGGCCACTCCTTTAGAGCCCTTAGAGGCCTGCTGTGATGCTTTTTCATCACACTTTGAGGATAAAGTCATCCGGCTCCAAAAAAATGTCGATGCTACTGTCATGGCAGATCCAAGTGAGGTGTCCAATGCCCCATCTAGCCATGTTTTGTGGGATCAATTTCAGTTAATGCAGCCTGATGACATGGACAAAGTGCTTGCAGACATGTGGCCAGCTACTTGCTCCCTTCATCCCTGTCCCTTGTGACTAATTATGGCTGGTCAGCATGGCTTGGCTGGGTGGGTCCAGGGTGTGGCTCACACCTCATTGTGTGAAGGAGTGGTGCCTGATGCTTTGAAGGAGGCACTAGTGTGACCATTCCTGAAGTGGTCAACCCTGGACCCAAGGATTTGTGACAACTATCGCCCAGTCGTGAACACACCATTTTGGGGTGAGGTGATTGAGAGAGTTGTGGTGCGATGACTGGAGGCATTCTTGGATGAAACCAATTATCTAGACCCTTTCCAGTCTGGGTTCAGGGCTGGTTTGGGAAAGCAATCAGCCTTGGTCACCCTATTGGATTACCTTTATCAAGAGTGGGATAGAGGGAGTGCAACCTTGCTCCTCTTACTTGGTCTCCCTGTGGCTTTTGATACCATTGACCATGGTTTTCTTTTTGGATCAGCTTTGTGGGATGGGTATCAGAGGCACTGTACTTCAGTGCTTCCATTCCTACCTACAGGACCAATCTGAGAGAGTGGTGTCAGGGAAGTGCACCTTGGCCCTGGCACTTGTGCTATGGGATGCCACAGGCCACTATTTTAGCCCCAGTGCTATTCAACATCTATATGAAGTTGCTGGGAGCAGTTGTCCAGGAATTTGGAGCGAGGTGTCCTCAGTATACAGATGACACCCAGCTCTATTTTTCAATAACATCTGAATCAGGTGTGGCCATGCCAGCTGTGGACCAGGGCTTGGATTCCGTGGTGGGCTGGATGAGGGCCAATAAACTAAGCTTGAATCCTGGCAAGACAGAAACACTGTGGGTGGGCAGGTCACAGGTCCAAGAAATAGGTCAATTGCCTGGTTGGGGTTATACTCTCACTTAAGGAACAGTTGCGTCATTTTGGGGGGGGGGTGCTCCTGGCTTCATCTTTGTCACTTGAGGCTCAGGTGGCTTCAGTGGATCTATACGACCGTGCCTTTTACCAGCTTTGTCTGGTATGCCAACAGAAGCCATTCCTGGACTGTGATAGCTTAGCCACAGTGGTACAGGCATTGTGAACCTCAAGATTGAATTATTGTAATGCACTCTTTGTGGGGCCACCTTTGGGCTTGGTCTGGAAGCTGCGGCTCGTGCAGAGTGTAGGGGCGAGGCTGCTAACCAGGGCCTCATTCCAACAGCAAGCTACACCCTTGCTAAAAGAACCGCACTGGCTGCCAGTAAGTTCAAGGTGTTGCTGTTAACATATGAAGCCCTAAACAACTTGGGACCAGGTTGCCTTAGGGACCGCCTCACCCCTTATGTCCCTGCCTGATCTCTGCAATCATCAGAGGGAGCACTTCTGAGGGTGCCACTTACAGCAGAGCATTTACTGTTGCAGCATCCACCCTCTGGAACACTTTACTGATTGATATTGGACAGGCTCCCACAGTTCTGACATTCAGGCGTCTCCGTAGAACTCATCTCTTGGCACAGGTTTTCTCTGACTTGCGACCCAGCCAGCTATGGTTTGTAGCACACAGTAGAGTGCACACTTTTATTGCTGATTAATTGCTTTGTGTTGTTTTAATTGTTATATTTATCGTTGTTTATATATCATTGTATTTTATGTTCACCACTTTGATACTTTTGTGGAAAGTGGTATATAAATTTAAATAATCATCATTGGACTGGGACTCGGGTGATCCGGGTTCTAGTCCCTGCTCAGCCATGAAACTCACTGGGTGACTTTGGGCCAGTCGCTGACTCTCAGCCTAACCTACCTCACAGGGTTGTTGTGAGGATAACATGGAGAGGAGGAGGAGGACTATGTAAGCCGCCTTGGGTTCCTTGAAGGAAAAAAGGGTGGGGTATAAATATATATTTAAAAAATCATCATCATCATCATCATCATCATCATCATCATCATCATCATCATCATCATCCCCAGAACTGGTTGTTCTGGCTGGGGGTGATGGGAATTGTAGTCCAACATATCTGTGGGGGGAGGCACCAGGTTGGGAAAGGCTGGCATTCATTCCATGAATGATCAAAGCAATCTGTTTTCTTAGGTATGGGATATGTAGCAAAGAGAGGGACAATTCTGGACGTTAAATGTGTAACCATACCAAGCAGCACTTACCGTATCTTTTCATCGTACCCAAGTTATCTGGAATTTTCATGTGCTAATCACAGGGTAAACATAAACATACATCCTACAATTTTTCTCAAGGTTACAATGCAAAGGAAGCAAATAAAGAATCTGGAAGAAAATTTAACTAATCCTTTTATTATTATCACATACCAAAAAATACAATAACCAGATGCAGAATGAAATCCATATACATAATGCATGTTTGCACCAGAATAGAACAAGGGGAGAAAATCCAAACAGGATAAATTAAATTTACATTGTGTTGCTTCATTATGCACGAACAAATAAAATTTAAAAAGCCATAAAAACCCAGCCATAGATTATGCTGCACACGATGAACATGAACATTTAACTTTTATTATTATTATTATTTAAGGCTCCTGTTGCCTTGTATTATAGTACACTAAAAACAGTAGGGAAGAGACATTAATAAATCTACTTCTAAGATGGAAAATTGTAGGAATTTGAAAATAGCTTAATAAAACTCCTTCTAAATCATCTCAAGCACTTTAAATAAGACTGGTGAAAAACTCATAGATCACATCATGTCACGCTTGTGAATAGCACTTCTCTACTTTTGCCCCCCACTCTCGACACCCCCATCCATATTAAAATGAAACCAACTGAGTCTCAAGAGAACACCAAGTGAGGTCATGAGTGGGCACATATGCATCAGAATGTGTTTAATGTAATATTTCAAGATTTTCCAATTAAAAAGAAAGCAGGAAAGGGTATAGTTTCTCATAATCCAAGCAAATTGCAGCTATGGACCTGCTGATAATTCAGTACTTCTATATATTTCTGAAGCATTTATCTAAGCATTTAAAACCAGTTACACGTTTCACCAGTTGAATTGCAGTGATCTCTCTCTATTCACATATCCAAAACTACTTCAGTGCTTATTACAGGGATAAAAATAGACTGTAATTAAAGCTATATTTTTTTTCTTACACGAGGAGAAGTAAAGGAGAAATCCATATTTTGGACACAAGTTGCAGATGGTGTATTTTGCTTTTGGGCTCCCTGTACATTACAATGCAGTGGACTGGTTTTAGAGTAAAAATTCTAAGTGAAACATCAGACTTCCAAATTTTGTATCCCGGATTATCTTTCTTTTCTTTCCTTGACAAAAATTATGATAAGTCAGAAGATGAATCATATGTAAATCTCTCTCTACCTCAGACACACAAACACATGCACAGACAGAGCTGGGCATCTCTCGGAAGATTCATACGATACAGATTTAGAAAACGTGGGGAAATACTTTTATTTAAAAGTTTATAGCTTTACCCACAAGATATATTTTGACTCAAAGAACAGATGTTTTAAATGTATAGTTACAAAGCAGCTTCTACATTACTGCCACTGAAACTGTGTCAGTGAGATGGGAAGATCATGCAGCTAGCCCAGAAGGGCTAATTTGGAGATAACAAAACAAGTCTGGTGTATTATCAGAATAAAACTCCCTGCCCGATTTCCCTACAAGTAGCAAAACCTGGCACTGCAGATGTACTAAGTTTTCCCTCCTTGCCCATATTTATAATCCTTGCCCAGAACACCTGTATCTCGCCTCAGCTCTTCCTTTCTTGTACGGGTGCAATAAATAACTCTTGGATTATACAGAATCTCTCTAGCCCAGAGATTCTGTATAATCCAAGAGTTATTTATTGCACCAGTACAAGGAAGGAAGAGGCGAGATACAGGTGTTGCATAATTAGGTCCTATTATTAGGCAGAGGGAGGTGGACACCTCAGGTGGAGGATGCTGGGAGCAATGGCAAGGGCCGTAGAGATGGTGAGAATTTTGCTTGGTTCGTTTTTGATAAGAACTTGCCAAAATTTGCAACTTTCTTCATAAAACAGGATAGAAAGAACTTCAGGGTTTGTTTGTTTTTTGTTTGTTTTTTTTTTAAAACTGAATGCAGGAGAAAGTAACACTGAGGCAGAGGGCTTTGAGTGAACTCTTAAAAGGCTGGGTGAATCCCTATGTGTTCAGCCATGTTTGAGGTGCTGAAAAAAGAGGGTTGCCACCTCTTTTTTTCTGATAGGCTCCTCATCTTTAACAGCTACATGGCAGGCAGGTACATCATGGTCAAAACAAGTAGCCATACCTATTGAATTTCGCTGGTGCAGATGGGTGAGAATTTCATTTGTTCTTGGTACTTGGGGGGGGGATTTTTTGGGTTTTTTGTAAGAACTTACCAAAATTCACAAATTGGCATGGAAAAACTTGAGATTTAAAAAATGAAGATGGGAGAAAATGAAAATGACAGATTCATCCACTCCTAGCAAGGGGTTTAGAGGACAGAGCTCTGTGTGCCATCTTGCTGCCCTTGTGTATGGTGGAAGATTCTGATCCATCATCAGTGTTGAAGAAAGATTCAGCTGCCCGTGCAGCTGGCTTCTGTATGTGGGAGGGGTGGTGAGTGGGGACATGCCATCCTGTCCTTCGCTTCAGGCAGCAAAATGTCTTGCAGAAGCCCTGCGGCCACATATTTATTAATCTTTTGCTAAGGTCTGATATTTGAAGAATACGCTCAATTTGAAAGTGAGTAATTCATCTTCAAGACTGATGTTTCACATCAAACCCAGTGTGGTGTAGTGGTTAGAATGTTGGACTGGGACTCGGGAGACCCGGGTTCTAGGCCCCACTCAGTCATGAAGCTCACTGGGTGACTTTGGGCCAGTCACTGACTCTCAGCCTAAGCTACCACACAGGGTTTTTGTGAGGATAAAATGCAGAGGATGATGATCATGTAAGCCACCTTGGGTTCCAAGAATAACCCCCCCCCCCGACTCATCATATCACTGGACAAATTATAGTTGTTTGTCTCATCCATGTCATTTTACAGATTCAGAGTCTATCAGACGTCCCTTGTGTCTGGGACCCAGATGGAACTGTGGGAAGGTATATCTCAATTGAGGTCTGGAGAAAATGGAAATCCTCCTTGAACCAGAAGGGGCTGAAAGAAAAGTGCATCAGACAGCGGTCCTGCTGACCAGGCATGGGACGAAGTCCAGCCTCCTAATATTTATACCAGGCCTGACCAATCAAGAGGCTTCATACTGCCTGTCAACCAGAGGGAGTCATGTTGCATAAGATTGTACTCTTCCAGAGTTACAGACAGCCCCAACTAGCGCAAGAACTGGACAGGATTACTGGGCTGGCTCAAGGGGCTCTGAGACTCGGCATCTTAATTGAGCCTATCCCTCACAGCCCAGAGACTGCACAACCATGTGTGAGAGCAATGTTGTTCATTAAAAAAAGTTCCCCCTCCTAATTTTGATCAACAAAAGGGTATGTTTGGTGAGGGTGGGGTGTTACCTGTGCAAAAATGAAACCTGAATTGAATAGTTTCAACATGTGTCTGTAGGAAAAGCCCAGGACACAAGGAAAACAAAGACTACTCTTCAAAATTAGGATGAAAGGATTGGAATTTACTTGTTACTTTTGGTTACATCCATCTCCATCTTCCCGTTTGAAAAGTATAAAGTTGTAACATTGCACATTCCTGAATACCACAACAAATGGAGATCTAAGAAGTGATTCCCCCCCCCCCCAGTTCATCACCAATTCAGATTAAAATCAACAGCAACACACAACTCATGCTCCATCCCTTCACATGGTAAAAAAAAGGAGCGGGGAATATTTGGTCAGGCAACAACAGTGCTGTGCTCCATTGGGCCCCTGTGTTGCTGCAGATCAAAGAGAAGCACTGGCTCTCTAAACTTCCTTGCTCAGGGCACACAACAACAAATGAATCGAAATGTTGTACATTTCCAAGACTTGACGCTGCTTCAGAGAAAATGGTGGAAAGGAAGCAACAAAAATAAGGCATCATGACTGTTGATTAAGCCCTCGCTCAAGCTGTAGTAGCATTTGTGCCAGATTATCACGTGTGCACGTGACTTGGTCCCAATCACCACTACATCACTACTGTGCACTTGGTTACTTGCAGCTACGGATGGGCAAATCTGTCCTCTGTCCCACTTGAATTTTTCAAAATTCAAGTTCTTTCTCTCTCAAATATGAAGAACTTTGTAAATTTTGGTTATTGCTTATAAATAAAAATGAACTGAACTTCAATTCTTGACCATCTGCACCAGCCAAGTTCTTTAGGTACCGCTATTTTGAGCACGGAGAAGACCATGATGTACCATTTTTTTCTTTCAGACGTCTTCCTTCCTTTGACCCCCTCCCCTTACACTGGCCATTGAAAAGCAGCACTTCAGATTTGTTTGACTGTTTCCGCAAAAGTGAAACTTGGAAAAGTTATTTAGAATGACTTGTTTTATTGCAGTTCTGTGCTTTGCATGTGTAAGAAATACTCTTGGCAATAAAGGTTGGGAGCACAGCTCAGTGGCAGAATCCTTGCTTTGCATGTATATGCAGGGTGAGACTTGGTGAAAGCCAAAGATAGTCAGGGTTGAAAGTACTGGCCCAAATGGATTAAGGCACAATCCTATGCATGTTTAGACAGTAAAAAAAAGACCTACAATGCCCAGCATGCCCCAGCCAGCATGGGTGGCTGGGGCATCCTGGGACTTGTAGGCCTTTTTTCCCTGTCTAAATGTACATAGGATTGCGCCCTTAATGGTATAAAGTTCCTTAAAGGTCTTCAGGGATCTTGGGCCACGAAAAGGTCATGTCATGATCATCAACAGAACCCATAGAAATTCCTTCAATAAGTACAAGTCTTGTACACATAGAGATGTGTTTCATTTTCACTTGATCCTGTGCTTTGAACGGAGGCTTGAAAAGGTACCACCAAGCAAGGTCTCTCCCCCCCCCCCCATCCCCAGGCTCACAGCTAAAGGACAAAGGCAAAAGATAAAGAACATGTTAAATTCCATTGGCTTCAAGCAAACAAATGAGATCTGTGTGTTTCTGCCAAGTGGATTATATCTTGTTGTTGTTATTTAAGAAGGATTAATTGTGAACAAAAATCTGAGCACCCTGTTTATTTTGGGTAACTCTGATAAGCCCACGTCAAATAATAAAAAGTAGCCGCTTAGGGCATATAATAAATATCCCTTAATTCTTCTCATTTCATTGGCATTATCTTAATGCTGTCTATTATTTCATTATCCTGGATTTTAGATGCATGCATTTTTTTAAAAAAAAAATAAAATCCCTTTGTTTGGAAAGCGAATAATTCATTTAGAGAGAATCTCTTTTCCAAATGGCACTACATGACATAACACTAAGAAGATTGGAATCTCCATAACTTCATCTGTTAATTGTACAAGAAATGCATATAATGCAGCACACTTATCCATTGGGATTGATAGCTGGAACCTTATGCAGGTGGTGAAAAATGTGGGGAGAACCATAGGTTTTGTGCAGAAAACTCATACAGTAAGTGGAGGTCAGGAGGCAATTCCCTCCACGCCGTCGCACCTCCATGAGTTGATTATCTCCACTTTTTGGTCATCTATACACAGCTTTATGCGGGTGGCAGGAAGCCCTGGTCTGGCACTTGGATTTCAGTCATGTGTAGCAAGGTATTTAATTGATGTTACATTTTAAAAAAGCAGCAACATATTGTAGGAGCTTCTCTGGGTGTGATCATCTTCCTTTCTTAAGCAAAGTGGTTTTTAAATTTAAATACACCTGTGCAGACATGTACCCTTTGGTGTACATACACTGCTGGCTTCGAGTTTTTGAGGACCCTTGGGCAAGACACCTTCAAGACACCACAGAGCCAGTGTGGTGTAGTGGTGAGAGTGTTGGACTGGGACTCGGGAGATCTGGGTTCTAGTCCCCACTCAGCCATGAAACTCACTGGGTGACTTTGGGCCAGTCACTGACTCTCAGCCTAACCTACCTCACAGGGTTGTTGTGAGGATAAAATGGAGAGGAGAATTATGTAAGTCGCCTTGGGTTCCTTGCAGGAAAAAAAGGCGGGGTATAAATACAGTAATACCTTGGATTACAAGTAACTTGGTTTGAGAGCGTTTTGCAAGACAAGCAAAATTTTTAATATTTATATATATTTTTTTTACTTGATGTACAAGCGTCGTCTTGCAATACAAGTACTGTAGTACGGCTTAAATTAAAAATCTCTGTACAATTTTTTTGGGGGGGATTTTGTTTTGATATAAGAGTGTCTTGGATTATAAGCACCTTTCCGGAACGAATTATGCTCTCAATCCAAGGCATGACTGTATAATAAATAAATAAATAAATAAAAATGGGGCCCCTTCCTCAGTGAGTCTATCTTCTCAGCGCCATTGTCACCAGCTGCTACTGCTCCTCATCCTCTTTCTCATTATTGACACCACCTGTTTGCTTGGCAGGCAGAGAGCCAGGGTGCAAGTAGGCACTGGCATCAGGGCCGGCTGTTGACTCCTGTGTCAGTGGGGCTCCTCCTCATCCATTGCAGCTTTTGTTCTGAGCATTATAGGATCTATCCATGGTGAACCCAAAATAGGTTCACCACCATGAAGCACCATGGATAGCTCCTATAAAGCTCAGGATATAACGCTGCAATGGATAAGGAGCCCCGTTGGCATAGGAGTCACCGGCCTCCCCTAAGCAACTGCTGCTCCTGCTTCTCACCAGCACCGTTAGGGAGTCATTGTCTGGGTCAGAGCAAGAGGCAGGTGAACAAGCAGACTGAAACTGTAAAGAGGAAGGACGACTACAAGGGGCTCTTGTTGTTGGGCTGTGCTGGGGTGTGGGCCCTCAGCAGGTGCCCACCCATGCCTACACTTGACCCTGTGCACATACCTGGGAAGTAGGACCAGGTAGGCTGCAATCTAATCCACATTTACTTGGGAGTAAGTCTCATTGAATTCAGTCGGACTTACTTCTGAGGAGGTGTCCATCAGATCAATGGCCAATTGGATACAACTCTTGAAGCAGTTATCTGGCCCATGGCAGTGTGTGTGTGTGTGTGTGTATGTATGTATGTTCACACAATGATAAAATGATTGTGTTCTTTGATTCTCAAGAGATGAATTGTATTCTGAGTCTGTCTCCTTAATACACAATTCATTCTCTCAAAAATGGTGTGTGTGTGTGTGTGTGTGAATTGCAGTCCACGCATCCGCATGATTGGACTCCTGTGTGCAGTGTCTCCATTACAGATGTCGTTACCTGAGAGGTGGAGAGGAGACACACACACCCCGCAACTCTGCCAAGGATTGGGGATGGCCCTCTCCCTTCCACCACACTGGCAACTTGATGTGGGATGTGGGAGCACTCCACAAGGGCACTGATTACAGGGGAACCCCATTTGTACAATGCACCCCACCTTTTGTGGGATGGAAAGATTCTGGTCAGTCTGATAAATGTCAGAACTGGACCTGCATCATATGAAGCTACTCCCTCTCTTAAATAATAAATAAGTGGAAAGGGGAAAATTTCCTATAATGTAGAATCCCAAAGAGAAATCATTTGGGTGGGAGCTGGATAGGGCCTAGAATAGATGAGAAGACCTGGGGTACAGTTGTAGTTCCATGGGTGGCAAATGAGAAAAGAATGAAAAGAATGGTACTAATTAGACTGTTGGAGTCCAATTATTGTTTCCATTACCAGCAAAGTGTTACACACACTAATTACATTACAAACGCAGAAAGACAAACTGTGTGTGAGGGAGCCGAGTGCTTAATTTCCTTTTACCAGCACAACGTTCAATGACTATAAAGTTGAAGCACTTGTACAGATATTTTTGTTTTATATCTCAAGTTATCTCAGAATGCTTGCTTGGCTTTTCAGACAAAAGCTGGCCCTGCCCCATCATCCCAAATGTTGTACATTTATAGTCCATGGTCAGACCATGCCTTTATTAGGACCAAACAAATATGTATAAAATTGTGGGCAAGCTTTTAGGATCTCCAGATCTCTTCATCAGACTAGATGTTACAAAAAGCAGGGGGAAGGGAAAAAGGCTGACTTGAGGTTGGAGTCATGAAGCCTGCATGTTTAGAGTAATAAGATGGAGTGGAGAAGGAGGCACAGGCTTAAAGAGATAAGTCCAGGGGTCCCCAGGACCAGTGAGCACATTTGGAAATTTGAGGGAGTGTACAAAATGGCTTCAATGGAGGGTGTTGCCCACTCTTAAATAGTAGTTGCCATGGTGGACATGGCCATTCAAAAATGGCAATTTCCCATAAGGCGAACTGGTGAGACTACAAGAAAAGTAACTTGCCCAAGAACCTACCGGTAAGTACAAGGCAGAGGTGGGGTCTAAGCTCCAAAGCACAAAACCACTCTGTTGAACCCAAATAGAAATGGTGCTGGAGGGCAGCACTTCACTTTGCAGCAGGCCAGACTCCCATTTTATTTGTTTGTTTGTTTTTTAATTTAAAAAGTCTTAAGAAAAAATAAAACCCAGGAGGGACAGGGAGCCTGGCAGACACCAAGAGAGGTGTCAGTGGGCACATTGGCACCCATGGGCACCACGTTGGAGACCCTAGGCTTAGGCTGTATTAGGTGTCATGCAGGTTTCAGGTTACACCTAGGACTGTTGGGACAATCACATAAGAACATAGAAGAGGGCTTTCTTTTGCCCCCAAATACCTGTAAGCCAATGCAGGTTAGAGATAATGGCTATTTCCTCATACTGGAAAGGCCTCTAGTCTTTCAAATGTTTCTATACCTGGAACAAAGTCACTTTCTCCCCTTGCTGTGTGATAAGCAGACATAAGAGCCATCCTGCTGGATCAGACTAATGGACCATCCAGGGCCGGTGCTACCATTAGGCCAACTAGGCAGCTGCCTAGGGCACAGGGCTAAAGTGGGCGCCAGAAATAGGGAGGGAGGGCTCAAGTGGGAAGGGGGGGGCGCTAAATATCTGATCTTGCCTAGGGCACCAAACTGCACCAAACTGCCTTGCACCGGCCCTGGGACCATCTAGTTTCCAGCATTGGCCAGACAGATGCTTCCAGGAAGCACACAAGTAAGGTATGAAGGGAATAGCTCTCCCCTGTTAGTCTGGAGCTACTTTTCAGAAGTATGCCGCCTCTGAACATGGCTGATAGTCACTGATACGCTCCAGTGCAAAATGATAGGGTGTTTTTGCCTTGATACTGTACTCTGTAATCCTCTAATGAGAAAACACACACATGTACATGCAGTAAGAGTGAAATCTAATTAAAAAATGGAACCAACAAGTGCCTTCTCCTAAGCCGTAGTAAACAACCATAGAAGTTAAATTGCACACACTGATGGTATATACTCATTTTTATAGTGAATTTTGAAAAATAAAACATCCTGATGGTTAATTTCTACTGCTCTAGTTTCTAGTTCTCAAGAAACTAGAGACGTTCTTGTTGGGCCCTCATCAGAAGGATCATGGCCGACTGCACGGACAGCAGTCCTTCAATGTGATTCACATTATCTGACTCTCCATGTATATACCTATCCCAAAAGTTAAACCTTCCCCACATCCATTTTTCTTGGAATCCCCCGTCCCCCCCCCATGTGGGGGGGGGGGAGAAAGAGAAAAAGTCTCCATTAGAGTCAATGGAGGCTTTTCTTTTTTTCTATCCCCCAGTATAAGGGCAGGGTGGAATGGAATTTCAGGGGGAAATGGATGGGGGGAAGGTTTATTCCCCCACCCTTCCTGGAGCACTGTGGTCCCAATTCAGATTGGGGCCACACACACTTACATAGGAGTGAGTAAAACAATAGCACAGCTACACTGAGCCAGGTGAAATTGCTGTCTCAGATGACACAAGATCACGACCTTTCGCATATGAACTAGAAAACCACCAATTGCAATTTTCCAGTTCATGTAGGAGAAGGGTGATCTTGTATGAGTTAGTTGCTCAGAAATTGTACGCCTGCCCATACCAACGGCACTCATGTGAACAGTTTTTCTTGCAGAAGTTAGCCCTTGGCATATTGTTGGAGCAGCCAGAATAGTCACAGAAAAATGAAGCTGTTAGAAAATATATCTTGAATGCTATGTGGGGAAGAAGAAATGTCTGTTCTTATATTTGAAATGTGAAGCCACTAAAATACATCACCATTCATTCATAGCAAAAAATATTTTCCCCACCAATGAGAATGAAAATTAGATCCAATAGAAAAGCAATCTGAAGTGAATTTCCCACTCTGCAAGTTTATATGCCATGCAGAAGATATAACTTCTGTCTGCAGGTATGACAATTAAATCCAAAGAACAAAACAGAATTATTGAAGTGATGGCAATGGGGTTTTGGTTAATCTTTCTTCTTTACCAAGCTATGTCATGGGACATTTTGCCCAATGCTCTGAGAAGAAAGGGCATCCCCCTCTTCCTTATTGGCCTTTCTTTAACACAGTTTCTAATTTATGTGCAATGATAGAAAATATGACATTGAATGGGAGCAGTGTGGCCCATCTAAATTTAAAATTCAGTATCTGAAAGTGGTCACCTTGGGAGTTATTGTGCCTTTAAAAAAAAGAAAAAAGCATTTGGTGGGCTACAAACAGGCTAAAAGTGTACCATGGAGGGGAGTGTTGAAGACTGTGTGTGTGTGAGAGAGAGAAAGAGGGGGAGAGAGAGAGAGAGAGAGAATGTAAAGAACATTTTTGTCCACTTTTTACCCCCACCTGAAAAATCCATGAAACTGGGTACATTTTGAGGTGGATGGGAGGGGAGGAAAATGTTCCCCTTCGTTCCAGCTCAATTCTGCTTCCCTAAACAAAGACGGAGGAAGTAGTGACAAAACACTTCAGCAATGCATGAAGGGATAGATCTTCACTCCAGAGCAACAGAACAAATCAGTAACTAAGGGTTGAGCAATACCAAGCAAGAATAAGATGGAGCCAGCTTGTACTGCTGCATTTCACCACACTTTAGTACACTTTTCAGAATTGGGCAAACTAGGGATGTGAATATCTGTAAAACCTGAGCTTGAGGTTCTCTGCTTTCCACCTCGAAGCTCGCCCCAACTCATGTCAGTATCAAATTGTAAGCTTTTTTTCTTCTTTTCATTCACACAATGAATGGGCATTTTTCCAAAGGTATACTTTTTTGGTGTGCATTTTCAAAACGTACGCACTTTTCTCCCACTTAATGAAGCATATTAATGTGTGTGTTTTTCCTTCAAAATTAAGCACTTTTTCAGGTGTAGTTTTGAAATGTATTCTGTGAAGGACCAGCACCCAGGTCCTATGCGTGAGTTCGGCGCTTAACAGGTTAACCGGCACTGAGTTACAGCCCGTACAAGCAAGTGGAACCGACTAGGAGGTTTGCACACACAAGAGGAAACTAGAGCCCTTTGAATGACTAAATAAGGCTTTATTTATTTACACAATATATGGAGCGGAACTAACAGCTTTCTAGGAATATTACAACGTCAATATGACCTGACGTGACCCCCAAGTTTATCAATGAACAGGCTCCCAGGCTAGCGCATTGGGATTAGTCAGTTACCTTAGACTAAAGACTTCACGCTAGTCAATTTCAGCCTGACTCCGGGTCTGTCCGATCCGGGGAGGAGAACAGCTTACTCCAGCCGCTGCTGGAGGATGGATCTTGATCAAAAGCACCCCGTGTTCCCAACAACCAACAAAAGGAGGGGAGAGGGGTTTTCTACCCCTGGGTTTCCCGCTCTCCCCGCCCTCAAGGGTCAGGTGGGGCTATGCCTGCCCATTTGTGTCAGGTGGGCTTATTCCTGCCCGGGAAGAAGGTGACGTGTTGGGTACTTTACAGCTCTTTGAGACTGCCCTGTTAGTTTGATGGTCTTGATGGTCCTTTCCTGGGTTTTGTGGATTCCAACCGATACTCTCCATTGTTGGGATGCCGGTCCGTCTGGCTGCTTCCCTGTAACCCAATCTCCCTTCCTCGCCCCCCTCCCCCTTGGAAGGAGACTGGTGTGTGCGTGTGCATGTATACTCGTGTCAGGCTTTCTCCACACCCTTCCCTTTGGAGAAAGATGGCATTGGGGTTCACCACCCCAATCCCTATCTAACTGTCTCCCACTGAGAAAGCCCGGGACAACCCATCTGCCACGATGTTGTCCTTGCCCTTGATGTGCTCCACTGAAAAATCAAAATCCTGCAGGGCTAAGCTCCACCACAGCAACTTCTGGTTGGATCCTTTCACCCTATCCAACCAACACAAGGGGGAATGGTCGGTCTGCAACAAGAACCGGTGTCCCCAAAGATAGGCTTTCTCCACATATTCATTATCAAACACATTTCTCTTTGGTCTGCAAATTACATTGCAAGCTTGGAAATGTGTGGACTTCGACCGCAGATTGTGTTCGAGTCTGGGAAGTGCAAACTGAGTCAATTCTGGTCTGAAATGAAGTGCAACAAATGTCTCATAAATCCCCAGGGCAAACATTTCCACAATAACTGCATGGTAAGTTGTTCAGCTGCATTCATTGAGGATGCCTAGCCATTCTATAAAATGCTGTATCCAGGTCTACATGAGACAGAGTGCCCTAGCCTCATATGATGGACCATCTAGGCCTCAATAAAGTTCCTGCTTTTGTCACCTAACTGGGACAAAAAAAACCAGGAAGAGGTGTAAAGCACCTGGCTTGATACAAACTGTGGCTGAGGGCAGATTTGTTGTGTTCATCTTGGCGGATTGCAAGTAGTACAGCTCTTCCATATATCTGTCCTCTTTGAGGGCTAAAACCCTTGAGCTCTGATGAGGCTTCTTCCCAAGAGATCAATTTCTTTTACATTTCAGTACCTTCCAACATCTCGTTCTGCAATTAGAAGCCTCCTGTGGTTTCTCTGAAGAATTTCCCTTGCACTTATTCATGTGGAGTGATTTATGAAAATGTTTAGATTTGCCTCTTTGTTTTGACAAGGGATTGAGTAAATTTATCAGGCGGGATTCAAAGTCACACTGTTGATAAGCTCAGTAAGGCAACACCTTGGGCAGTAATGATGTCGTATAAGGTACTTGTAAGTCGCAGACAAAAAACACAAAAATCCATGCCTTTGAATGCCTTAAGTGACAGGATGAATATGAACTATTTACTTCAGGTATAATTACTGGGGATATTAAAATGGAAAGAGGCTGTCTGAAGTAGAATTGGAAAAGGAAAAACAGCAACCCACACATGAACCAAATTTCACAGAAGATTGCAGAGAGCTTTCTATTTGGAGATACATTTTTCATCATGAGGAGGCAAATTCTGACTTGACTTCATGTCTGTATTATTAAGAAATAACTACATTGCAATAAGTAGGCTCAGTTTTGAATAGAGCCCAACCAAGTCATAGCCAGTGCTTAAAAGGAAAGTTTTCTGCAAATATTGCAGAATGCTAGGAACTGTGGGTGCAGATCCAATGTGCATCATCTGGAAACACAGCTGGATGCAGATAACATAACAGCCATCTATGACCCATTGCTTTCAAGGCATTCCCATTCACAACTTTTTCTTTTTACTTGAACCCCATCGACCCCCAATGTGTTTTGAATTCACAAAGCAAAAATTAAACAACATTCAATGCATCTACACCTACAATGGACATGCACCTCTAGCAAGAAAAAAAATGTTTACACTGCAAGAACAACAACAGTATAATTAGCATTAAGGGCGAAATCCTATCATGTTTAGACAGGAAAAAAGGACTGGCTGGGGAATACTGGGAGTTGTAGGACTTTGTTTGTTTGTTTTTGCTCTAAACCTGCATAGGATTGTGCCTTTAGTTTAGTTACAAAGGAAAGTAGTGAGTGCATCTAAAAAACATTTGTTGTGTTTACGTTGCCCCATAATAACCAGACATATATAGGTGAACCAGAGGAATATTCCCAAGTGGTAGAGGGACCTTAACCCACAACAGCCCTTGCTTTATTCTTTCAGAGAGCAGGCCACTTTTTGTCTGGCAGAGCTGGCCCAGAAATGAATACATTTGCAGCAATTCACAGGAGCACTGCAAGGGTAATGTAGAGACATAATCTAGGTAGCTGAGTGCCCTTGTAAGGTACTTGGGGGAGCAAGAGTGAAAGTGAATTACATTCTAACATCCCTTCCTATAAGTCAGCCAACCCAAACTCCTTCTTTCCCACCAAAACATGATTTTAAAAAGCCAAACCAAATCCTATCTCACCCGTTCCCACCCAGGACAATTCCCACCTTACCCCGAGTTGTACTTTTCATACTCATGGTAAACCCAAGCCTGTTAATGTCTCTCCCCCAAATAGCCAGCATCATCAAGTGTCACCATCAGATTGCTACCAGCAGTGAAGAACTTGAAGCCTAATACTGAATCCAAGGAATATCAGTCTTTCAATGCACTAGTAATGAGGAGTGTTGCAGCACAGAGGACTTATATGGCTTTCAACTGAAGTGGCCCTTTAGGAAGTTTGTGGCAAAGTCTTGACTAGCAGCAGCTATGCTGAAATCATTAAGGATGCCGTGTTCAAAGAGACCTGAAAGTGATTTGTCATTGTCGTTTTTATCACCAGCCCTGGGCCAGTTTCTATCATTCACCATTGCGGCTACTACAGGTTGTGTATGCCATTCACTCTAATCTTGTGACATACTGCCACACTCTTCTTTTGAACTGCTGGTTCCATGCTTGATGCTATCTCTCTCATTCACGTTTGTGCTTCTTGACAACTTAACCTTCCATATTGTCTAATCTCAGCCAACTTTTTCATGATACTACTGACTCATGCATATTTCTGTTGTTGCACTGGGCTCAGGATTGGCAATTTCCAAGAGAAAAAAAACCAAAATTAGTTTTGGGCAGGACACCGGTAATTACTGGTCCCCTTCCCTGGGTTTTTCATGATATTTACTGTGGAAATTGGAAAAAAACTAAATTATTAATACATTTAGGGAGCAATCCAATGCATATTTAGACAGAATAAAGTCCTACAACTACCACCATTCCTCAGCCAGCATGATTATACATCACAAAGCCACTCCCCCACTATCACTTACACGTTTGGAAAAAAAATCCACTTTCTCCATGCAAGTTTCTCTCCATCATTTATTTTGAATAACTTCCCATATGTTTTTAAGTACAGTCATGCCTTGGATTGAGAGCATAATTCGTTCCGGAAACGTGCTTGTAATCCAAAACACTCTTATATCAAAACGAAATTCCCCCAAAAAAATTTGTACAGAGATTTTTAATTTAAGCCGTACTACAGTACTTGTCTTGCAAGGCGTCGCTTGTATATCAAGTAATAAATAAATAAATAAATATTTAAAAATTTGCTTGTCTTGCAAAACGCTCTCAAACCAAGTTACTTGCAATCCAAGGTATTACTGTACTGTTTATTTAAATGTCATCTGTGGCTTTGCTATCTCTACAGCTGCTTAATGAGCTATTTCCCGTTACTCAAGGGCACCCAAACCAAAAACAAACTTGGTGATTTAGAATGGATTTGCATAGGCAGGTTTGTTTGTTTTATGTGTTTATATCACAAAAGCACCTTGCCTTACCACCAGGTCGCTTATGGCAGGAAAAATGAGGTTATCCCATTTTATGCTCATAACAGGCATATCTGGTGGAGAAATAATGACCTGGTTCACATGACATGATCAGCCACGGTGGGTTGTCACCATGGGTTGTTTCAGGGTAGCTTGTCATAACATCTGAACCCAGAGTGTTTTTTTCATTGTGGGTTGTTTTCCACGAACAAGCCACCTTGAAAACCCATGGCTGGTTGCCGGGTTGTTCAGGATGGCTTGTTTTCAGGGTGGCTTGTCGTAACATCTGAAGCTGACAGGGCAACTTCATCATGGATTTTTGGGAATGGCTAGAGAGCTTCCTGGCAAGAGCAGTGAAAACCCCTGCTGTTCCTTGCAATCTCGCTATTTATTATACATATATATATATATATATATATATATTCACCGCCCATCAGCCAAAAGGCTCCCTGGGCGGTTTCCAAAACACAACACAAAAATAACAACAAAAATAGTATAAAAACACAAACATATTAAAATATAACACAATAAAAAACAAGCAGCCAAAATACATTCAATCCAGAGATACAGTGGCGATAATAAAAGGAATAAAATCAACCATTAAAATATTGGGCAAATAAAAAGGTCTTCACCTGGCGCCTGAAAGAATAGAGGGTAGGCGCCAGGTGCACTTCCTTGGGAAGCTGATTCCATACATGGGGTGCCACAACTGAGAAGGCCCTTCCTCTAGTAGCCACCCTTCTAGCCTCATTTGGAGGGGGCACTCTGAGAAGAAGAAGATCTCAGGGTTCAGGCAGGCTCGTATGGGACGAGGCGCTCCTTCAGATAGCCTGGTAGTGCTGCCGCTATCATCCCTCATCCCTTGTCAGTGCCCCTTGCCCCGAGCTCCTAAATATTGAGAAGAAAGGACACTGGAGAGTGTCCTGAACGTGTTCACAATCTTTTTTTCTTCTTCTCCTGGTCTTGTACAAGTGCACACATTCAAAAGCCTGCTGCTATGGAATTTGCATAATTTCCCCCTCAACTTTACTGGTTTGCCATGAAATTTGCATATATTTACCAATCCCACTCCCTCCTCTGCCTTGAAATTTGTGTATCTTTACCAATCCCTGTCACAGCTCTGTAACCCATATGTATATCTGACAGCTAATAATGGAGTCCAGTGGAGGGAAGTGGGAGGGGGGAAGCCAAAAGCAGCTAGCAGCTGCAGAAGAAGGAGCTTTTCAGGCAGGTGTAATTAATTTAGTAGTACGTGAAGCGGCCTTTTTAAAAACAGGTGTTCTTTATCAAGGCAAGTGCCAAACTGGAGGATGAAATTGACAAGGACAATTACAAGAGGGGGATATCAGTATGCTGGGCTAAATAGCAGACAGGTGGTCTTGCACTTCCGTGCACTTGCGCAAGTCCCTGAATGTATATATATTTTAAAGTTTGTGAATGCATTATCATGTTCATAAATGCTCAGAAAATTATATGCATTTGGCAATCAGATGCAGGAGGGGGGAGTTTCCTTCATGCACTACAACTCCAGTACATCAATTGTGGAAAGGGTGCTGACATAGAGAATGAGTTAATGAGGATTTCTGCCACAAAGCCATCTGGGATACATGCTGGGAGCTGGAGGGAGGACTGAGGAGAAACACATAGCACCCAATCATCTGTCAGGAGTAATGAGCAAACCACCAACCCACCATGGCTTTTTCTCAGGGTGACTTAGCGTGTTGTGCAAACTTGCCCATTGACTTGTCTGAGGGCATCCTCCATGGTTGTGAGGAGCCGACTGTAGGTCTCTGCTGTTGAAGACTCTGTCCAGTGCTTCAGTGGTTTTCTGACCATCTACCTTCAAATAACCCTTTTCCTGTTTATTATGATTTATTATGAACATTTATATATGACTTTATTTGCTAAAAAGCCATCAAGGCAGTGAACAACTATTTAAAATAATAAAATTGTTACACTATAAAAAGAACATTACCGGTAACTACAGTAAAACATTAAAACAACTACGTAATTTAAAAGGCTAAATTAACTCATGTTGAGTTGTCTGCTCATGTAGTTTTAGGAGTTTCTAAGGCAGGGTTCTCCAACCTTGGGTCCCCAGATGTTGCTGGCCTACAGCTTCCAGCATACCCAACCAGCATAGCTAATGTCAAGGGATTCTGGGAGTTGTAGTCCAGCAACATCTGGGGACCCATGGTTGGAGAGCCCTGTTCTAAGGAATATTCTAGCACAGACAGTCCACTTATGTAGGACTTTGGTGACAACCCTTTGTAAACTGAAAATGTGCCCTAGAGTACACCTGATGTTCCTGCAGATCTGCATATTGCTGGGGAAAATTGATTGTGTTGGGAAAGCTGTCTTTCAGGAAAACTGTCCACCATCACAGATTTTACTGAGGAACCCATGACATTGGGAACAGGTCTTGGGACTAGAGGCTGAAAAAGACATTACGTTTATTTATTTATTTATTTATTTATTATACTTATTAATCGCCCATCTGGCCGGTCACCCGGCCACCCTGGGCAATGTACAATTAAAATACAGTAAAAACACAATAAATATAATGATTAAAACAATAAAACATTCTTATTAAAAACCAACCCACCCCATATTCCCGCCTGAACAGCCATGTTTTTAATGCACGGCGGAAGCTCATCACGGAGGGGGCATGGCGAAGGTCACTAGGGAGGGTTCCATATGTGGGGGCCGCCACAGAGAAGGCCCTCTTCCTAGTCCCCACCAGCCTGGCTGCTCTGGCTGATGGGATAAGGAGAAGGCCATCCGTGGCAGACCTTGTTGAGCGGCCCACTTGATGTTGCTGGAGCGCTCCTTGAGATAAGCTGGGCCGGAGCCGTGTAGGGTTTTAAAGGTCAAAACCAACACCTTGAATTCGGCTCGGCAAGCAACTGGTAGCCAGTGCAACTCATTAAGCACTGGCGTGATGTGATCACGCCGGCGGCTGCCCTTAATCAGGCGAGCCGCCGCGTTCTGTACCAGCTGAAGCTTCCGGACCGTCTTCAAGGGTAACCCCACGTAGAGCGCATTACAGTAGTCTAGGCGAGAGGAGACCAAGGCATGAACCACGTTAAATATGTGCCTAGCAACTATGACCTTTTTTCATTTTTAAGCTAGAGTAGGTGCAGGGACCCTGATCTGGATTGGGACCTTAGTATGTATGTGGGGGGCAGGGGCTTTTAAAATCTGGATCAGAGAGTCCTGTGCCTACTTTAGAGTAAAAATAACAAGAAAGCATAGCTGCTAGACATACACTTAAAATAATATCTGTTTTGGCCCTAAAGCCTTGACAGCCCAGTCTTAGATTAAGCTCTGCATCTATAAAGTTCTCTGGGGTTAAGAATCTGGTTTTGTACCATCATCCAGCATGTCAATCATGATATATTCCAGTATGCCAATGGTGGGTTTATGTTCCATTAGTTTGATAATAACTACAGCTTGTTATTCTGTTTTTCAAAAACCCTCAAAATCGTTCATTTCTCATGGAAGTCATACTTTGAGTCCATTTGAACAGCTGTCCATCTGACTTAATGGAGTATGACTTTCCCCAGCTTCATCTTGGGAAGCAGAGCTCTGCTGTTGAAATAATGTTGTTATCAAATGATATCTGTGTCACCGACTTCTTTAGTGGCCTTTGACAAGACAGTTATTTTCAGAGCTTAGCTACCGTATTTCAGTTTGATGAACACATGGTTCAATTTGCAGTCTTTAGTCCAAAAGTCTGCTTATTTTTAGTACACTGCCATATTTTTTTTTGAAAAAGAAAAATTGCTGCTAGTGGATTTGGAGACATAATGTCTTATTTGAATACATTAGCATAACAGATCACAAGGTCATTACTGTATGAAATGGATGAAAGTGATTTAGCATGCTATTATTTTGTGACTACCCCCCTCCCAAAAAAGACCAAACACAACAGGAGGAAAAAGACTGAGGAATTTGCCTATACACACACACACACACACACACACACACACTTTTTCAACATTTCAAAAGATATCAAGGATATGCTCTAAGGAACTTTGTTTTTCTTTGCACCTTACAACCAAATATACATATTAAAGCATTTCCATGGTGAAATAAGTGAGTGTATAAACCACACAAAAGTTACCTAGATGAGAGGTCCTCAAAATATAGCAAAGTGAGAATTCCCTTAAAATCATCCTCATCCTCATCCTCATCCTCATCCTCATCCTCATCCTCATCCTCATCCTCCTTCATTGAGGGATGTTGGCTCGATGCAATAAGGAAACTTCATTCTTTACAACTGATCTTTGACATCACATGACACCACATGAGAACCCTGGTGATGCCATGCTACAGTGTTTTGCATGTATTTGGTAAAACCAGATTCCAATTTCCACTGAGCTACAAAGCTCAATAGATGTGGCCTTGGGCAAGTTACTATCTCTCAGCTAGGGATGAGACAACCACAGATGCTGTAGCTCACTGAGATTCCCTGAACTCCACTTCAAAGTTCCATTCACCTCACTCCCATTTTCATTTCTGGCTTGTTATTGTTAGAACAGGAAAAGTGCACATTTCTATGCCCATTTTCAAAAGTGCGCACTTCTTCCATTGACTAAAGCATGAAAGTGCACATTTCTTTTTTTGGGGGGGGGAAATGCATTTGAAAGTACACATTTAAAAAATGAAATCGCAAGTTTCAAATGCGATTGCAAGTTCAAGAATGTGCTAGATTTTGGGGGGACAGTGTGCTCCTGTTTGCATTCATGTTCGGAGCTGTGAATGGGACAAGTTCTGCTAATTTGCAAACTGAAATGAAATTCTTGTACACCCCCACTCTCAGTGTAACTTATTCCCCAAGGCTTTCTGAGGCTGAATCACCTCTCTGTGCTGTTTAGATAAAGCCTAAGGGCAGGCCCTCATCACTGCGAGGTGGCTGATGGTGCTGTTTTTTCTTTCTTTCTTTTTTTTAAAAATATTTTATTAAATTTTAAAACAATACAAAGAAAATAACATACACACATAACTAATATTGTGCTCCCATCACCATGGGACCAAACAATCCAATAACTCTATAATTGTTCATTATTCCAAAAATACAACATATCTTGACAGGGTAAACTCCCTTTCCCCCTTTTAAACACATATTCCAAAAATAAACCCCAAATATCCTTAAAATTATTTTTCTTTAATTGACCCCTTTTGCATTTAATATTACAAGTCAACATATCATTCAAAGCCATATCCCATACTTCCTTATACCATTCAGTAATAGTGAAAACTTGCTGGATTTTCCATTTCCTTGCTATCATTAGTCTACCCGCCGTTAACAAATTTATGATTAATTCTTTAACATTTTGAGAACCGATCACCTTTTCCGTTATTGTTAGCAAAGCTAGTTTAGGGCATACCTCTAAATCAACTCCAACAATTTCTGATATTTCCTCAAAAATCATTTTCCAAAAATCCATTACATTTTTACAACTCCACCACATATGAGCATATGTACCCAATTCCTGACATCCTCGCCAACACATTGGAGAACATTTATTATCTATTCTATTTAATCTCACTGGGGTCAAATACCATCTCCAAATTAGCTTATAAAAATTCTCTTTAATTCTTATAGACATATTTTTCAATATTCGCCTATCCCAAATCTTATTCCACTCATCCTTTGATATTTCCTCTTCAAACTCTGTATCCCAAACTATTTTAAGATTTTCTGCTTGCTCTTCTGATTTCTGCAACATTTTATATAACATCTTTGTAAGACCCCTAGCTGATGCATTTCCTTCTACAAGTTCTCTAGACATAACCACCTGCTCAAATGCAGTGAAATCCCTTTCATGCTCATGTCTCCTCTTCCATTTCTTACCCCATTGTACTAATTGAATTAAATTTAACCAAGAAATTCTTCCTGCCCCAACCCTATCAATTATTTGCTGTCTTGTCTCCATTTTTTCCAGCCAATCCATTAAAGTTATCACCTTTTTCTCTCTAAAAATTCGTTCTAAATGTCTAACATTCTCGGGAAAATCTTCCATAACCACCACTGGAGTAAGCGGGGATATACCTGGTAAAAATATTTCCTTATTTCTACCCCAAATTTCTAACATATTTTTTAAAAAGGGATTTTCTAATCTTTTTGTCATAATATGTCCTTGTTTTGTAAATAAGAATTTATCCACCCTATTACCCAATTCAAATGCTTCTATTTCCCACCACATAAAATCTTTTCTAACAATAATATCCATGATATATCTAAGTTGATTAGCTATATAATACCATTTTAAATTAGGGAGACCAAGTCCCCCTATTTTTTGAGCTTTATACCATCTATTCTTAGTAATCCTTGATTTTTTCCCCCCATTACAATAGCTATTTAACATTACTTGCCACTCTTTAATTTCTTTCTCCGATATCTTATATGGTATCATTCTAAATAAAAAATTAAACTTCGGTAAAATCTTCATTTTAATCAAAGCTATCCTACCAAACCACGATAATCCCAATTTTTTATAATCCTCTATTTGATTTTTAACTTCATCTTTTAATTTTTTATAATTACATTCCCCTATTTTATCCATATCTTTTAATATATCAATACCTAAATATTTAATTATATTTTTTATCTTTATATCCACTCTCCTTTGTTTAAATCCCCTTTCCTCCAGTTTACTATAATTAAATGTCATTATCTCCGATTTATCCCAATTAACTTTTAACCCTGTTACTTCTCTAAATTCATCTAAATGTTTCTCTATCCAATCCCAATTTTCTATAGGCCATTCTAATGTTAACAAGATATCATCTGCAAAAAGGTTTATCTTACATTTGGTCTCTATTCCTATCCCCAGTAATTTCTTCTCCTGTCTTATCGAATTCGCTAACAATTCCATAACTAACACAGATAATACTGGGGAAAGGGGACAACCCTGTCTAGTTCCCCGGCCTAGGCTAATAGTTTCTGTTATTCCATCGTTTACAATTACCGACGTGACATTATGAGTATATAATTGGTTAGTAATACCTATAAATTTTTCTCCAAACCCCATAGTTTTTATTAACATCTTTAATGCAGGCCATTCCACACAATCAAAGGCTTTAAAAATATCCAATGCAAGAACCCCCGCTTTCAAATTATTTTTCTTTATTAAATAAATTATATTCAGAACCCTTCTTGTTAAATCTGCCATTTGTCTTCCTTGAATGAACCCACATTGATCTATCCCTATATACTTATTTAGAAAACTATTCATTCTTCTAGCTAAAATTGCTGTCAATAGTTTAGCATCTTGATTAATTAATGATATTGGTCTATAAGAACCTGGTTCTGCTAAATCCTTCCTTGGTTTCGGGATTAAAATAGTCAAGGACTGTTTCCATGACGGGGGGATCTCTCCCCCCTGTAAAATATCATTAAACAACCGTTTTAACTTTGGAATTAACATTTTTTTAAAGACTTTATAATATTCCGCCCCCAGACCATCCAGTCCTGGCGTTTTCCCCTGTTTTAATTTATTTATAGCACTTTCTATTTCAATTTCTGTGAATGGTTGCTCCATTTTCTCTCTATCTTCATCCTGGATTTTTATTTTTAAATTTTTCTCGATATATCTTCTACTCTCAGCTTCCGACCATTTTCCTGCCTTATATAACTCCGTATAATATTCATGAAAAATTTTCAATTTATCCTTTACTAGATTATATTCTTTACCCCTCTTATCTTTAATCATCCCCACTAAGCTTTTTTCTTTTTTTTTTTTGTGCTAATCTAGCCAACATTTTAGAATATTTATTACTATTCTCAAAATACTCCCTTTTTGTGTAAATCAAATTCCTTTGTACCCTGTCCAGTTCTTTATTCTCCAATTCTTTCCTTTTACCCTGCAATTCTGCAAAAATCTTTTTATCCCTCTTCTCTAAATACTTCTTTTCCAAATCCCTAATCTCCCCCTCTAGCTTTTGATAAAAAACTTCTTGTTGTTTCCTCAAATTTATTGCCTCTCTCAATCCTATTCCTCTCATTACACTCTTCATTGTATCCCATATTATCGCTTCAGTACATTCTTCTGTTTGATTAAATTCCCAAATTTCCCTCAATTCCTTCTCTATTTTCTCTGTTAAATGTTTATAACGAAAAATATTACAATTCAATCTCCATCTTTTCGCTTCTCTATAATCCTTATGTATCTTCAAATCCATGTTAACCAAAGCATGATCTGTAACTTTTATCACTCCTATCTCTGTGCCCAGGACCCTTGAAAACAGTGTCCTGGACACAAAAATAAAATCTATCCTAGAATAATTCTTATTTGCTGATGAGTAAAATGTATATCTTTCCTCATTCCCCTTGACCCCTCTCCAAACATCTAGCAACCCTTCCTTACTAATTAACTTATTCAAGATCGTTAGATTATTTCTCTGATCTTCTCTCGTCGGATTGGATTTGTCTTTTCTTCTATCCAATACCATGTTAAAGTCCCCAGCCATAATAACCCTTTGATTTTGAAAATTACCCATTTCTTTAAACACATGTTGATAAAATTCTCCTTGATTTTGATTGGGAGCATAAACATTAACAATAACATATTCTTCCCCTCCCAAGGTCCCATACATTATAATATATCTACCTGTATCATCCTTTTTCACCTTTAAAACATTAAAACCACAATTCTTTGAAATTATAATTGCTACTCCTCGTGATTTAGATGATCCACATGCTATCTCATATATTCTAGACCACCTCAATTTCAATTCATTGACTCCTTTCCTTGCCTGGTGCGTTTCTTGCAAGAATATAATATCTGCCTTATCCTTCTTAAGAAGTGCTTCTATTCGCCTCCTCTTAGTAACTGAACCTAGCCCCTTAACATTTAAAGTTGAAATTCTTAACTTATAATCCATCTATTAACATCATTTTTTCTTTTTTGGTCCCCAAAAGTGAAAATAATACACAATAACATACCCCTTAACCCACCCCCACATTCATCTAAACTATCCCCCCTGCTAAGCCAGGGCAACTTGCCCCACCCTAAACCTACCCACCTATCCCAGGGGGGGGGGGAAAGGACCCATCACCAGCCCGAACAGCAGCCCCTCTTTCTTTCTTTTTCTTTCTTTCTGTTGTACATCTGTCCATTGCTCAGCTCCTAGGGAAACAAGGCCACTTTGAAGAATTTTCTTGGAATATTCTCTACCATCCTCTGTGTGTGTGGCAGCCACCATTCCTCCCCCCACCAAATCCCAAAAACAGCACTAGGTCTGGGGCATTGCTGAGGATGCAAAATGGTGGGCCGGCCGCCAACACAGTTCTGCTTCTGACACTTGCAGTAGCAGCAAAACAAGAGCAACCTCAGGATCAAAGAATCCTACTGCTGCTACTACTCTACTACTACTACCTCCTACTGTACTACTACTGCTGCTGCTAATGGTGAGCCCCACACCTAGGATTTGTTCTCCAGCTGGAAAAATGTGGTCCCTGCAACCTTCTCTGACCACAGATAAATTGGAACATTTCGAAAGGCCATTGGCATGCAACTCTAAATACATGGCTGGGAGGGTGCATTCAGTTTGGTGGGTCACAAGTTGTGCAGCCTGATACACACCCATACACAAGCAAGAACAACAAAGAGTCCTGTGTCACCTTAACAACTAACCACTTTATTGCAGCCGTCTTAGCCTTCAAGGTGGCATAGGAGTCTTTGCTGTTCTTGTGGCATGCACTTTTGTCGGCCAGAGCCAATTTCTTCAGATTGATCTGGCAAAGCGGACTCTCAAATGTTTATGCTGTGATGAATGTGTTTGTCTTTGTTAGAACTCTTTGTTGTTCTTTCTGCAGAGGCTCCCCTGAAGCAGCAACCATTTTTTTGTTATATAAGACCCTGTTTTACTGGGAAAAGCAAAGTACTATAATCTATTTTTCTTTTTCGAGAGCCAGGATGCCTCCCTCATCCTAAGACACCTATCCTCATTCACTATTCTTGTTCTGAGAGATCAACATGAACACGGAGACTTTTATCGGATAGTATGCATGATGCTTTATTCAATAAAATGCTCAGATCAAAGATGGTCTCTTATAAATCCTACCTGCCACAAGTGAATTATCTTCTAAGCAAAACAACACTATCTCACTTTATTATCTTACATTTCCAGTCAGATCGTCGTTGCGCTGATTGTATCTAAACCTGCCCAATGGATGATGGTTTTCTAAAGCAATGTTGAAATGCATTCATTTTTTTTCCTTGGGAAAGAAAATAGTTTCAGAACACATTGCCAAAAGATTATTTAGGATAGGCAATAGCTTAATAGGTGAAGGGGAGGAACAGCACTGCATTATTTGGGGAATTGCGAGCTTGGATTTGTTTTGGTTATCTAGGAGAGACAGTGATGCTTTGTTGTTAAATGCAGGACGATTTGTTTCAATTTTGGCAAGACTAGTCCCTATGGATGCTGTGATACGTTTATTGGTAATACATGGAAGACCTTGCAAGCCCTCCAGAAGGCCTTCAGTTGTTGAGCTAGCTACTGAAGGTAAACTTCTAGGGATCTTTGAAACTCTTCTAAAACAATATTGCTGGTCCTTATCAAACAATGTTGCTGGTCCTTATCATTTAGTGTCCATTGAAATTCCTCAGATGTTTTGCCACTGGTTCTAATAAGGAACCTCTACATTTGCCTCAGATTTTCACTCTCCTTGCAGTTTTTCACCTCATGCAACGTTAGCTCTGTGCAACTCATCAGTGTACAAGCCATTTTCAGAGTTGTTTGCAATGTAACCTTCCGGTTATGGCCCGACCTATATCTTAAAAGCCCCCCTAACCTCCACCCTAGGTCCTGATCTGAAACGAGGCCCCTGCAAACTACTCTAGAGTAAAAATTGAAAATAAAGACGTAGCTGCTAGATATGGATTTACTAATATCTGTTTTCATCAGATTACCATTAATGCATTCTAATGGGGCTACCTTTGAAGACTCTCCAGAAACTAGGGATGGATGAACCAGTGAGGCTGGAGCTCATTGAGGTCCTCCTTGAAACTCATTTTGCCTCATTCCTTTCCTGAACATGTGCATCTTTTGTTGTTGAATGGGAGAAGTGTGCTTTAAAAAAAAAAAAAAAAAAAAAAAGCAAGCACTCCCACCACCATTGACTAAAGCATGAAAATGCAATTGCAAGCTTGAGATTGTGCAAGCAATTTTCAAGAAATGAGCTCGCATTCGCGTTCGGGGTTGCACATGGGGCAAGTTCTGGTGATTTGCGAATGGAAATGAAATTCTCATATGTCTCTACTGGAAACTACTTTTAGTTCAGAATACAGCTGCTAGGCTGCTAACTGGGACCAGGCGATGGGATCATATCTCGCCAGTGCTTAAACAGCTGCAGTGGTTCCTGATAAGTTTCCAGGCACATTTCAAGGCATTGGCGCTTACCTTTAAAGCCCTTTATGGCTCGGCACTGGGGCACCTGAAGGATCACCTGTCCATATTCTAAGACCTTCTTCACCCATTCTGCCTCACTCAGATGAGGAGGCTGGTGATGTGAGAGAGGGCCTTCTCAGTGATGGCACCCTGGCTGTGCAATGTTCCCCACAGGAGGGTTCACCTAATGCAGTGGTGCAGAACCTTTTTCAGTCTGAGGGCCAAATTCCATTTCAGAGAAGCTTTCAGGGGCCACATTCCAGTGGTGCTCCAGGCTGAATGCAAAAGGGGCGGGGCCAAAATTACCATGAATTTATTTATTATATTTATATCCTGCCTTTTTTTCCTGCAAGGAACTCAAGGCAGCTTACATGATCCTCCTTCTCCTCTCCATGTTATCCTCACAACAACCCTGTGAGGTAGATTAGGCTGAGAGTCAGTGACTGGCCCAAAGTCGCCCAGTGAGCTTCATGACTGAGTTGGGACTAGAACCTGGATCTCACGAGTCCCAATCCAACACTCTAAGCACAAGCTAGGGATGTACCCGCTCGCCTCGTGGCGGGCGTAGTGGGCCGAAATCAGCCCCGCTCACGCCCGCCAGAGGCTTGCGGGGCCTTACTGGGTCCGGGGCTCCCTCGGCTGTTTTAAGCCCCGTTGCCCTGGTTTCTCCGCAAAATACGCAGCACGGGGGTCCAGTGTGCCAGCGCAGGGTCCCGTCACGTCACTTCCAGCCAGCCAGAAGTGACACGATGGGACCAGCATGGCCAGCGCAGCGGGCTCGAGCGGTGCGGAGAACTGCTCCGCGTCGCTCAGAAGATCGAGGTGGGGGGGCTGCCGCTGCAGAGAGCCGAGGCGGCGGACAGCCGGGATCCCCCCCAGGTTCGTGAACACCTCTATAAAATGTCTGCACAACCCCACACTGGCTCTCACAAATTCCATCATCTTCTAGCTTAAGGCTCTTCCTGCCAGTAACTAAGCCTTAGGAGAGGCATTTCAACCTTCTAGAATGGGGAAACAACTGAAAGGAAAGAATCCTGCCTGAAAAACCCGGAGAGCCACTGCTGCCAGTCAGTGTTGACAATACTGGGCTAGATGGACCAAGGGTCTGACTCAGTATAAGGCAGATTCCTATGTTCCTATGAGAAAATCAGTATCGCATTTGACAGTATTTGATGACACGCAGTAGAATTTAGTATTTACACTATTTGATGGCATGCAGTAGTATTTAATTTTTTACCGTATATGATAGTGGACATTTAATAGGATTTTTAGTCTGACAGCATGTGATACTAAATATGATGGCGTGTTATGTAGTTCATGTTTACTAGGTAGATAATGGTAACAGCTTATGAAATGCCCTATTTGAAGCCAGCCAAAAATCCAAACACCCAAGGCATGTAAAGTCTACAACATTCCTGTTTTGAACTTTTAAGGGTTAAAGTTCACATTCAAAATGGGGCTTTTAATTTGGAAGTTCTCATTTCAAATTTGGATGGTGAAACTGAACAGTTCAGCAAGTTTCTAATATTTGTGAATAATCATTTCAGTTCTACTATTTCCCTGTTATTCTAGCACAGACTATTCCTGACCGTCCCTACCCGTCTTAGGAAGTGCACAATTCCAGCACTCTCTTTTTCCTTACTTTGGGAACTCTGCCACTGAAATGCAGTTGAAATGCATTTTATCCATGACGTTTCAGACATAAACCTTCTTCCTGTACGATTTCACTGTAGCAGACACTTCAAACAATCTGTCCTTTTTACCATTGTCTCTCACAACTGCCCCTTGATTAAATGTTGAACTTCACAGAGAATACATTTTATTTGGGGTTAATATATATCTGCAGCCCCCCCCCTTTTGTTGCTTTCCAGGTTATAAAGACCCTTCTGCCTCCCATCTTGTATATGCTAGTCACAAGCAGCGTAAATTTTTGCAGAGTTACTCAGGGGGGTTTCCAAACTGGACGCCCTGTTCAATTGTACTGTATCCATGAGTACTGAGCGTACGAAGGGGCTTCTGAGAATCAATGTGCCAGCTATCCCCACGTAATAATGATAGTTACTATGCAAATCGGAACTAAATATTTGTAATATCTATTTACAAATATAGGACTGGAGTAGGGGAGAGCAGGGAGAGAGCAGGGAAGCACTCAGTGTGCGAGTGTTTAAAGCAGCACCAGCTTCCCACAAAGTAAGCTGTGTGCAGCCAGTTATGCTGGCTCCTTTGGTGACTGCAAACTTTCTGTTGCTAACCCCACCCAAGCAGGTTCAAAGTGCCACGGGTAGCAGCCAGTTCAAAGCCATTGAACAAAATCATCTAGCATTTGGACAGCCACCTTTTAGACTCCTAAACACACTCGCTAGCGAGTAAGGTTCGTTGAGCATAGTGTGACTTATTTTTGAGTAAACTTGCACACAGTAATGTGCTGTAGTCCATGCCTGACTTTAGCTGGATTGTGGGTTTTGGGTGTGAGGTCAGTTGTATTTTCCCCAACAGTTTAATAACATGGGACTTATTCATAGTTGCAAACTACTTCCCACTTCAGTTATATGCCAATAAATTTGCATGAAACCTCATCTTAGGAAAGGGAACTTGTGACTGCCTGCCATTGAATTAAGTATTCCGACAAAGTACAATAAGTAATTTCCGATTTCACTGAACCCTAAAGGGATTTGGAATATTGGGAGATTTATGTAGTGGCTGTGTTAGATGAAGTATTCTGTTGTGAATGATTCAATTATCTTGAGAAAGGTGTCTAAAATTGAAAGGTTTGAGTAATTACCCTTTTCTTAACCTTTTAAAAATATTATTAAAATGAACTTAAGATGTGATCAAGATGTGCATAAGGCAATATGCAGATACCTGTAAAGGTAAACGTGTTGTGATAAATATTTGCATAGCAGACCAAATTAGAAATAGAGAACATTTCCTCTCCTTGTGGAAGATTCCAGTACATGGACAGTTTGGGCATATTAGCTCAATTAATGTAATCTTCTCACCTCTCCACTTCAATAGATTCATTCAGATGGTTCATAATAATTGCCCAGCCCTGGCAATCTGCTTTATTTGAACTGCTTGGAAATCCTAGGAAACATTAAGAACATTGATGAATTCAGTCCAGAATGTTCCAGAATAGGTGCGCTAAGCAAATATGAGCATAACTTTCATACTCCCGAAAGTGTGCAAGTCCTCCCAAAATAGGCAAGTCCCCCCAAAATGCAGATTTTCACGCTTTAGCCTGTGGGGAAAATGTGCATTTTTGGTCAGTGTTTTTTATTTTATGTATTTTTTGATGACTAAATGTGCATGAAATTGCATACAATTAAAAAAAAAACTAGTCCATTAATCCGCAGAATCTGCATGACTTGGGAAAAGCTGGTCTGCTGCAGAATGCATGGTTCGGATTCTTAGTGATTCGAACTCATTTTAGTCCATTGCAAATCTCTCCGACATCCCTAAGAGGAATTTTGCTAATCTGATTGAAACTTTTGGCGTCCCTCAAAATCCCTAACATTGTTTTATCTAAAGGTGCAGCCCCCACATTTGCCCCAAAATTTGTTTTAGGTGATGTTTCAGCGGCAATCCTATTGTCCCTTCTGAAAAGGCTCTTTAGATCCCAGCCATGGTAAAATTGATACTGTTCATTGGAACATTACTAGAAACTGCACTGTGTGGAGAATGCAGTTTTGTTGCAGCGCAGTAAGGCCTTCTTCATGTGTTACTTGTGTGAAGGGGTTTCCACGCAATCAAGTGGCTACACTGTCCCCCACAGTGCACTGCTGTCCCCCCCTGAGTTGTGTGACTTCTTTCAGCCCTATCCTGGCATCCATGGGCTAAGCATAGATGTCTATTAGCCATAGATGGATGAATATGTCAGTTTTGCCTTCTCTGACATTCTATCTCTTTAAAAAATAAAATAAAAAAATCTCAAGTTCTTTCCATCTTGAATATGAAGACATTTGTGAATTTTGGTAAATTCATCTGAAAACTGAATTGAAATAAAATTCTCACTCATCTGTTTGCACTAGCCACATTCAGTAGATACCACTGTTCCAAGCATGGAGAGGACTGTGATGTTGTTCCTGCTGGCCATATAGCTGTTAAATCTGAGGGGCCTGTCAGAAAAAAAGATGTGGGAACTAACTTACACTAACATCAGCACTATACATATGCAGGGGACTCAACCCCAGATATTTGAGGTAAGCACTCAACGCCCTGGATGGATGGATCTGTCCGTTTTGGTTTCTCCCAAATCCAATTTTCTTAAATATCAAGTTCTTTCTGCCCCAAATATGAAGACATTTGTGAAATTTAGCAAATTCTTATCAAAAATGAACTGAACTGAAATTCTCACCCATTTGTGTGAGTGAGTGAAGCCTATGTGTGTAGAATGCTACCTGTGTAAAAATGTCTCCACTCCAGGAGCTGAATCCATGATCACACGGCGGGGCTCCACCAGTAGCACAGAAAGGGACCAAGGACAACCCTCCATTGGTCAACCCTGCTGTGACTACACATCAGCAACTGTCAAGGGCAGAAGGAACTGGAGGCCCTCAATTTTGTTGGATGTTTTGTTGGATTGTTATATTTCCTCAAAATTGCTCTTTTTAAAAAATCTTATTTTGTATTGACTTAATGCAGGGCTGGGGAGATCCTTTTTTTGTCCGGAGGGCCAAAACTGGCTCTTGGCAAGCATGTTAGGGGCTGCATGCTAGCAGTGGGTGGTGCCCCAGCCACTACTGGCATGCAGCTCAAGCTGCTCACCCTGAGACACACAAAGAGAGTTCACCTCATTCACACACACACACACACACACCACGTGGAAAGGCAGCAAACTACCCAAGGAGGGAGAGATCACTCCCCCCCCCGCCCTATGGGCAGTTCGCAATTGCTGCCTTTCCGTACTACAGAGTGACGAAACACCATGCAGCACGGAAAAGCAGCTCCCACGGAGGGGGCGGGGAGATCAATCTCCCCCTCTATGGACAGTTCACTGCCTTTCTGTCCTGAATCCTGAACCGTGACAAAAGAAGCCCTGTTTTCAATGTACTGGAAAGCTGGTATAAGATCAGAGCCATGCTGCCTTTGTCACTGAGCAGCATGTTCAGGGAGTAGGAAAAGAGGACGGGATCTGGGGAAGGTGCTGGCAAGTCAGATGCAGAGGCTTTGCAGGTCATATCTGGCCTATGGTCTAATGTTACTGCTTTACAGTGTTGGTTTTCATTTTTTAATATATATATATATATATATATATATATATATATTACAGTATATCCCACCTCCCCACTGATAATGATAATTAAACACACACATGCATTGTGTAAGTCAGCCCCCAAAAGCAGGTATTTTAAGGGCATGTCATAAACATCCAAATTTGTCACACCCAAATTTGTACTAATTAATTAATGGGTGTGTGTAAAATCTGGAGACTCAAGAGACAAATAAATGAATAAATATGAATGTGAATATGCTGCAGCAAACTATGATCAGGCATGACATGTTGACTCTTTCATCCTTTTAATTGCATGGCTCAAAAAAGTAAGAAAGAAAACAACACAAAACCCTAATGGATTCTTCTAAATAAATGCAACAGAAAAGATATATATGATTCAAATGGATGTGTTATGAATGTGACCCACAGTGTAGGACATTCACAGTATGGAAGAACAGTGACAATGAGATATTGTAACAATTAAACGACTGAAGTTGTGATAAAAATAGCACATTCACACTGGCAAGCGGTGGCAAAGTTTTTGAGCCATTACATTAAACAACAGCTATAAATAGATGGTATTTTGCAGCTTCAGATAATGAATAGAAATCAAAACCCTTCTCTGAAGCAACAACGGCAGTGGCCATTTTTACAGATGTTGAACATAGAGACTCCAATAATTGTACAGTGTTTTATAGTTTTATCTGGCCATTTAGGGAAAAGAAACAGATGGTCACCTTTGAAACACCAGAATACGAGTGTATTTCAGTGAACCATGTTTTTACATTCCTGATACTGCTGTGGTATGGTATGCTTTTTGAAGGACATATTCTTGTAATTCTGAATGTACTCTAAATCTTTCCATGGTTTCATTGATAATCATTGCTTTATCCTAGGGTTGAGATGAGTTTTCTTCCACCCCCACCCGAAACTCTTTACAATTCAACTTTTTTTAAAATTTTGGTGTTGAACGTTCACACATTCTATGAATATTTGGCGTCTGTATTTGACCTCTAATGACATTTGATTTCAGGTTTGCTAACTGATATATCTTGGATAACATTTGACAGCTAGCATGAAATAGCATTTAGTAGACAGTGTATGTTAGCTGGCACAATGGTATTTAGTAGATGATTATTTCATAGTTGGCATGCAATTGTATCAGTATTGACATAGGGTTAGATCATGGAAGGTGCCTCTTCCTCCACCCACTTTTCAAGGATTCCTCCTCCCCCATTCAGCTCACCTCATTCAGCAGGGTCCCCTGACCCTCTGCACAGCATTTTCAGGGGGCTGGAGGGGCTGCCTTGGGGTGGAGAGAGTGGGGAAGTCCACTTCCGCTGACCCAGTTGCACACACCTAAATCTGGATCTAACCCGATATGTGCTACTTGTTGTGTGATGGTACTTAGTATTTGAAAATATTTGGCAGATGACTATTGGATGCCTGACAACAGAGTCAAAGCAACAGTGTCAAGATATGCCAACAAGAGCTCAAATTTGGAATGTTATGGTAAGGTTTTGCATTCAAATGTTGTATTCTAAATTGCCGATTTGAAATGTCAGGTTCAGAATTTGAATGACGAAATGCCGGTGCCTTTTGAATGTTTGCAAAGATCTGTTGTAGTGGGTGTCATCGACCCCCCGAGCTCCGCTCGCCCCACCTTTTCCCCAGCTCTTGACTCGTGTTCTTGCGAGCCGAGCCAGGGGAACCGACTTCTGGTTTCCGATGCTACATTGTTTACGTAGAAAATGGCATAAGATATGTGGGAAATGGCTACGATTTGCGTAATTTGTGCAAATCATGGCCTAATCTGCGCAAATTGTGGGCGTTTTTAATGTATTTTATGCTATTTTTTTACATAAACAACGTAGAGCCGGGGATCCGGAAGTCCAGTGAGCACCTCAGCTGGCGCTTGCACTCGGCTCGACTTGCATGGCAGGAGCGCTTGGCTCACGCGCCACAAGTCGAGTGCTGGGAAGTTCGCCCACCCCTACAAAAATGCAAAATGCAGCAGAATGACTAACTTCCAGGGGAGGCCACTCATTGCATCTAAGGCTTGCCATCTTCCAGTCAGGAAGCACACCCTGTGCACTCTGCAGGGACTCACAGAGAAGCACAGGAGACATGGGCTCTACTGACAGCAGGTAGTTCTCACTAAGGATGGATTAATCTGTCTGTTTCAGTTTCTCGTTTTTCCAATCCTGTTTCCTCCTGTTTCTGCATCAGTTTGTGATTTTTAAAAAAGTTTGCATGAAAATGCATTCACATTTTTGTACAGATTTTTTCCTAATATACACATTTTTTGCAAGCATTTTCACCTAATATAATTTTGGTAGATTTTCACTAATGATTCATGTGTGCAATTTACCCTAATGTATGTATTTGCGCGTGTAAAGGCGAGATAAAGAAGAGGCAGACACAGGGTATATGGTTTCAAATCAGGGCCACATTTATTGAATTGAAGATCTGTGAAGGGTGAAGTGCGGTTCTAACCTAGCCCGGCCCTTGGCCGGGAAAAAAGACCAATATTTGGCGAATGCATCCTAACTGAACCGGAGGCGGGATGGCCCGCCACCGCCCAGTTGCCCTCCATGTGGAGCTGGAGGGCCTTACCATCGTCACCTTACTTTGGCGCCTCCAGGCTCCCAAAGTAGGTGAGAAAGGTAAAACCCCAAAGCCGTCCCAATCTCCCTTGTGCCAAGCCTCATGGCATTGGCGAGGGCAGCCTTGGGTAAACGTCAGTCACCTTGAAAGGTGCCACTGGATGATCACCATAACCCTAATTGTTCCTGCCTAAACCCGCACTTCCCGCCACAGGGAGAGACAAGCTATCGCTTAGTTGAATCCCCCCCACCTGCACGATAAAATAGCGAGCAGTGCCCTTCGCAGATCTCCAATAAATATCATTGCCAATATCAGATAGGTGGACCCCATCAGGCCAATACAGCTCCCTCCGGACCAAGGTTATATTGGGATGGGGAATACAAAACCCGATCCCACCTATGGCCCTACAAATTTCGCCATTCACCTTCCTAACCGCCCTATTCAAGGCCTTAGGCCAACTGAGGCACGGTATGATGAACGACCACAATATCCGAACCCCCGGCCACCGGTGTCGGATGGATGCTATGTCGCATAGCACCTGGCGAATCAGGGCCTTGCCTTTCAGCAAGCCCAAGTCATTCCCCCCCAAATGCAGTAGCAGGACATCTGGGGGGGACAAAAACTGGTCAGTCCGGAACAAACTGTGGAGGAGGTGGTGCCATCTCATGCCTCGGCGACCCATCCAGTTGATGTCAGCCGAACGCTCGACCGCCAGGTGAGGCCCAAAGTCCGAATTGGTGGCTCGTCTTCCTGCCCAGTACACCATACTGTGCCCGCAAATCAGCACACGGACAGTCCTCCCTCCACTCCGGTGACCTGGAAGAAAAAACACAGCCCACGGCAGTACCTCAAGGCAGCTCTCGCACATAGGCCCGGTAAGACCGGGACCTCCAACGACCCATTGCTTGAACCTTTTCCTGAGAGAACCCCAATTCTGCCGCAGTAGATGCAGCACCGATCCGGAAGGAGTGGGTACCAAAGTGCAAATGGGCCCAACCCGCCGCCGCCAGGGCAGACTTCGTTACTGACCAAAATTGAAACTTGGTTAATGGCGCACCATCTTGATGGCAAAACAAACTGCCATCAGCCATACCCCGTATAGCCACAAATGCATGTAGGGCCTTAACAGGACACAGCTCTGTCATTGTTCCTGCGTGTAGCAAGATGATAGAACCTTTACCCAACTGATCAGTCTTGGATCTTCTCACTTTTATTGTCGCCCACGAGGCGTGCAGGGAAAGGTCTAAAAATTGTAGGGCGCGTGCAGATCTATCAAAGCGGGATTGCACCACCAATTCAGAGATGCGAAGAGCGCCGAAAAACGCCGTCAAGGCTGTTGCATGAAATAAAACCGCCTCATAAGGAGAACGGCAGACTGTAGGCCATTGTTCGTGGAGCTTGAGTAAAACCTCGGGTGACACCAGGGGTCCTTGAGTCAGGTGAACGAGGGCACACCCTGGACCATCCTGCCCGGATTCTTTTTACCCTAAAATCATTTGAGTTATCGTGAATACCCTGTGCCTTGGCCAAAAAGGACAAGGCAGCTAATTTCCCTTGAACAGTCTTAACTGATGACCCACTCTGCAATTTGGAAATGCAAACTGCATCAGGTGTTCGACCGGCACCGGCCACAACATAGGGAGGCAGACAGCCGCTCTAAAGGCAGCGAAATCCCTACCTGAACGCATATAGGCCTCCTGCGTGCTTGGGGCTATTGAACACCAAATTGCTTGTGAGGCAGCTGTTCGCCAATCTGCCCAAGATAATCTGGCATCAAGACAGGGGACTGTTGGGCCCATGGGGTGAGGGCCCGAAATCTCTGCATCTGGTTTCTGGACAAGGCGTCTGCGATGCCATTGTCGAGGCCAGGTGTGTAAGAGACAGAGGGCGGGAACCCAGGAGCTTAAATAAGCTCTTACCTGTGTCCCCGCCCTTTTGAGCCATTGGCTCGTTACCAGTGAGCCACCTGACCAGCTGCCTGCCTCCTCTCTCCTCCCCCACGCGCAAGCCTTCTCCCCGGCCCCAGGTGAGGGGCCATTGGAAGTTCTTTCCATACACAGAGCTGCATTGCAAAATTCAGCAAAGCGCAAATACTGAGGGATAACTGTCAGTTCACATATTGGTTTGGAAAGTGGAAATGAGGTAAGTTTGCATTAAAGTGTGAACCAAATGAATTTCTTCCCCATCCCTGCTTTTTTACACAGCCTTAAAGCAAAACCTTTCAGGTATAAGAGTAAAGTGTGTTTCCAATTTTTCAGGATAAAGCATGCCTCATCTATACATGTGGGAAACTCCAGCTTAACATGCTACATTTGCTTGCCTTCACTCCTTCAGTACTCTTTATTTTCCCTCCTCCCCTTGCGATGTTAGATTGTAAGCTCTTTGGGGCAGGGACCTGCTTTTTGATTCTGTAAGCATTGTGTACATTGATGGCACAATTAATTAACTGCATGGCTATCTGATTTAGATCAAATAATTTGCAGGTACGTTATAGATTCACTGCAATTTGTTTATTCCCCACCCAGGCAGCCCCAACAGATTCTCCTCACTGCATGTCATGGAACGAAATGCTAATGGCTTGTCACAAGGTTTCTGACATGAAACCGTCTGCAGTCTTGTCATGTGCCAGGTGGATGTTTTGGTCAATATTGTGACCCAGCACTGAGGAAAGCAATTCATTAGTGTCAGTTCTAGCAGGGAGCAAAGCTATAATTTTATACATTCTGGGGAGTACTTTTTAATCATATTTAAAGTGCAGAGACCTTAATTAAGAAAGGGATGCTCTGAGGGACTTGCATGAGGGGAAAAAAACAGCTCTCATGAGAAATTTTTTAAGTGATTCCCTGCAGGGCAAAGGAGACAGTCCAGTGTCATTGTGCTTGTTTGTTTGTTTGCTATTAGTTTTGTTCCATCTTACGGAGAGGACATGGCTGGAGTAAATGTACTGATCTGCTTAGGGCTTAGTCCAGATAAGATGAGTGAGTGGCTTGTCTGCCCAGGTAAGTTGTGTTCAAGCTATTCTGGAAGGGGTTGCACTCCCACTAAAGGACCAGGTTCATAATTTGGGGCATGCTCATTTATCCACCATTGTCACTAGATGCACAAATGGCCTCTGTGGCTTAGAGTGCCTTTTACTAGCTTTGGCTGATATGACTCTCCCTGGACAGCCTTGCTTCAGTGATCCATGCCATGGCAAGCTAGGGATGCGCAAATCAGCAAAACATGAGCTCAGTGAAGTTCTCAAAATTCTACCCCGAAGCTCGTTCCTACCCAAGTCTGTATCAGACTGCCAGCTTTGTTTCCCCCCCTTTTTGCATGAAAATCTGTGCATATTTTTATGTGCATTTTCCCAAATGTACGCATCAATCCTTGAAATGTATACATTCTTCTCCCATTGATTAAAGAGTGTTTGTCCACATTAATGATTTTCCAAACGTATGCATGCTATCGAACACATTTTTGAGGGTCCGTGAATCACATTGCAGTCTCAGAAATGTACGGACTTTGACCACAGATTGCATCTGTGGTGAGAGTGTTGGACGGGGACTCGGGAGATCCGGGTTCTTGTCCCCGCTCAGCCATGAAACTCACTGGGTGACTTTGGGCCAGTCACTGACTCTCAGCCTAACTTACCTCACAGGGTTGTTGTGAGGATAAAATGGAGAGAAGGAGGAGGATTATGTAAGCCGCCTTAGGTTCCTTGCAGGAAAAAAAGGCGGGGTATAAATATAATAAATAAATAAAATAAAATAAATGTTTGGTCCGGAAGGGGTGAGCTGGGTGAATCCTGATCAAAAATGGACTGAAATGAATTTCTCCTATATCCCTGCAGGAGGCAACCTCCTGTTTGGATAGCTGCAATGCATGGTTTGTGGGGGTACTTTTCAAAACAGTCCGAAAACTTCTGTTGGTGCAGAATATGGCTGCAAGACTGCGATGTGGGACTGCGCATGGTGAGCATATTATGCGGTACAGGCCTGTGGCTCACGCTGGCTCAGCTTGTCTGAGCGTGGAGAGCTAAGCAGGGCCAGGCCTGGTTATTACTTGGATGGGAGACCCTCCTCTAGTTTCCTGCACTGAGCAGGGGGTTGGACTCGATGGCCTTGTAGGCCCCTTCCAACTCTATGATCTGTGAAATCTATGCCAGTGTTCTGCCACTGAGCTACAGCCCCTCCCTGTCATCCTCCACCCAACTGCAGGATAGCACGGTTGATCATTCCTCCCAGCACCCTCTGCTTCGTCAGTCAGAGCTCCATGCTTCCTAGGCGATGATGATGCTCTTGAGATTCCCCTGCAGCTGCTAGCTGTAATGCAGTCCACACATCAGGTAATCCCGGTGCATCCTTATCCCCAGTCATGGGATGACTGGCAGAGCAAGGGAAGTTTCAACGAGGCATAGGACCTACCAGCTTCGTGGAGCATAGAATAGTGGATGTACGGATGTCGTAAAACCCATTCCGTCTACATTTCGTGGATTGTCAGGCATCTTTTGCTCCATTGTCTGCTCATTGACGGAATCAGATTTTGCACAAATGCGTTTGTATTTGTATGCATTTGTGCAAATTTGCACTCCTGAAAATGCAGAAATCTCCCCCAAAATATGTGAATCCCCCCAAATACATATTTCTGTGCTTTAGCCTATGGCAGAAGTGTGCATTTTTGGTGGGTGTCCCCCCCCCCCATATTTTTCTATGACTACATTTATGTAAAATTACAGAAAATAAAAAAAAAAACTGGTCTGCAAGTCTGCAGAATCCACAAGACTCAGGAAAATACAGTCCACTGCAGAAACTGCAGGTCAGATTCTTAGAAGTTCAAACTCATTTGAGTCCACTGTGGATTTCTCCAACAACCCTAGATAATACCAATGTTGTAGCTTAAATTTTAAATTAAATTACATCTTGTCGAGGGGAAACTTCCCACTGGTGTGGGAATTATATATCGAACAGATGGAAAGCTTTTTAATCTCAGCAGGCTGAAAGCAAAAAGTAGGGTAATTACAACCTCTGTTGTGGAACTTCAGTATGCTGATGATAACGTGGTCTCCGCACATTCAGAGGATGATCTCCAAACTATCCTAAATGCTTTTGCAGAAGCATACGAAAAACTTGGTCTCTCACTTAACATCAAAAAAACCAAAGTGCTTCATCAGCAAGTGCAAGCTAACCCTTTGGTGATGCCATCTATCCAGCTTGGCGGGACAATACTGGAAAATGTCGATCATTTTCTCTATCTTGGCAGCTATCTTTCTGTTACAGCTAACATCGACAGTGAAATCCAGCATCGTTTGAGCTTCGCAAGTGCCGCGTTTTCTCGAATGAAACATAGAGTGTTCGAGGATCGGGATATTTGTAAGAAGACCAAAACACTGGTTTATGAAGCCATTGTATTACCAACTTTATTGTATGCCTGCGAAACATGGACTATCTATAAACGTCACTTCCACCTCCTTGAAAGATTTCATCAACGTTGCCTCCGGAAAATCCTGCAAATTACTTGGGAAGACTAGGCGAACAAATGTCAGTGTACTGGAAGAAGCAAAGACTACTAGCGTTGAAAAAATGATCCTTCAACGCCAACTTCAGTGGACCGGTCATGTTGTTGTTGTTCGAATGCCTGACTGCCGTCTCCCAAAGCAGTTATTTTATTCCCAACTCAAGGATGGAAAGCAGAATATCGGTGGTCAATATAAGAGGTTTAAAGATGTTCATGCTAATCTAAAAAAATATGCGATATAAACATTGAAAACTGGGAAGCTCTGGCACATGAACGATCTAAATGGAGGTTGGCCTTTCACAAAGGTTCCATGGACTTTGAAGAAGCCCGAGTGCAAGGTGAAAGGGAGAAACGTGCTAAGCGAAAAGCACGTCAAACGAATCCTTCACAGGACCATCTTCCATCTGGTAACCTGTGTCCTCACTGTGGGAAGCTGTGTGGATCTAGAATTGGCCTCCACAGTCACTTACGGACCCATCGCTAGAGTCTACACAATCTTCATTAGAATTTCCTTCTTTTATCCTGGAAGACAATCTTACTCTGGTCACGAGTGATCGCCTGATGATGATGATGATGATGATGATGATGATGATGATGATGGTGGATTTCTCCAACAACCCTAGATGATACCAATATTGTAGCTTAAATTTTTCAAGGCACACTTGAGCTCCACTTGTGGTACAATAGTGTGTCCCACCACCCAGCCTGGGGACCATTGTTCTAGACTTGTGGCCCTCCATACATTTTGACCTACAACTTCCTCACTATGCTATGCTGGCTAGGACTGATTGGCGTTGTAGGCCAAAATATCTGGAGGGTCACATGTTGCCCACCCCCGGTATAGACACATAATGACCCAGTTTGCATGATCAGAACAAGCCACCATGGCCTGTTGTTGGTTTTTTGAGGTTGTTTTCCCCTCAGACAAGCCGTGCTGTCTGGGTTTGCATGATGTGCCAAGCTGCACCCGGCCGGGTAATTAGGCTAATGGTGCTTGGCCCATTCTGACATGCGCTGGCACACACCACTGATTTAAACAAGCCACTGTGGCTTATTTGATCATGTGAACTGACCCAAAAAATAATTCCTAAAAGTGGTTCAACATGGGCAACATTTTCTATTGAAAAAGCCAACACATTAACCTGAGCACTGACACATTTGTAATGTGAATCTAAAACCACCATCACAAGAGCTTTCTTTGTTTTTTAGGATGTTAACCTTAATCCAGAACATATTCCAACTGAAACAAAAGTAGGCAGCCATCCAACACACCATTTCCAAAATGACAGAACTCTCCAACTCTCTGGCATTACTCTCCAATGTCGGATGGATCGTTGCCTGACTCTGACCTGTCTTTCTAACTCACATAAAAATAATTAGAAAAAAAAAAAAACATAAAATAGGCTCTACACTAAGGATGGGAAATGGGATCTGGTCTGTGGAGATTCCCTATTTGGTCTGCAGGGATTCCCTCTCAAGTCACGCCCCTCTCCCAGGCCCCATCTCTCCTCCCAGCACCTATTTTATTCATTCATTTCATTTCTATACCGACCAATAGCCAAAGCTCTCTGGGTGGTTCACAAAAATTACAGTACTAATGCACAATATAAACAAACATCCAGTGCTAAAGAAAGGATTATTTTCTCTAGCAGGGATGTTGGCGAAATCTGTAATGGATTCAAATGACTTTGAATCGCTATGAATCGGACCTATGAATCCCACAGCAGACCAGCTTTTTCCGAGTCATGTGGATTCTGCAGTCATGCGGACTCGTTTTTTACTTTCCAGAATGGGAGCTCAGGGGGCCTGTACCCAGAGAGGGTATTGTTCCCTGCCTCTTTGTACATGAAGGGACTCCTTTCTCCATGCAGACAGAGGCACAGGGCCTCTCTGTGCGCAGAGAAAGGGACCCCTGTGAGCTCAGGGGGCCTATACCCTGACAACATCTGGCCCCTGTTGTGTGATCAGGAACCAAATCTGGGCCATGGTTCCCCACCTCTGCTCTAGACCAAGATGAAGTACACCAGCCCAGCCCTGACAAAAGGACCTGTCTCCCTGTCTTGAGTGAGAGGGAGTTTCTTTAGAATTAAAAAAACAAAAATAGATCTGTTGTGAGACATTATGGCTGCAATCTTATACCTCCTTACCTGGGAGTAAGCGCCATTGATATCAGTGGGACTTCTTACTTGACATGCATAGCATTGCACAGACTTGCGGAATCGGTTTTTTAATTTTTTACTTTCCGGAATTTGTATGCAAATTTAGTCATACAGAAATTCAAAAGTTGCTGAAAAGTACGCAAATACATGCACCATTTAAAAACACACACACAATATTTTATATATCTGATCTCTCTTTAGCCTCTGCTGCAAAGCAATCTGTGTGTGTGTGTGTGTGTGTGTGTGCGCGCGCGCGCGCGCACGCGCCCATGTGCTCTGCTGAGCTAAGAAAAATATGCACAATGTTAGGTGCCAGCAAAAATTCCGCAAATTGTGGCAGACTTTTTTGCAGTGTGTGTGTGTGGGGAATCCAATTCCATTAGTGAGTGGATGATGGAGCGAAACATGCCTGGTAATTCGTGAAACACAGATGGAATGGATTTAACAAAATGTGTACATCTCTAGTATGGAATAGTGAAACCCATCTCTTATCTCCAGTCAGTGAGGGGGAAACCCCACTCTTATCTCTGGACACTGAGCAGGGTTTCACCACTCAGCAGTAGAGAAAGGCAGCCTTTCTCTGGTTCTGAGGAGTCCCTTTCTCCATGCACAGAAAGGTATTGTTCCCTGCCTCTTTGTACATGAAGGAACTCTTTTCTCCATGCAGACATAGTCACAGAGCCTCTCTGTGCACAGAGAAAGGGACTCCTGTGGCCTCAGGGGGCCTATACCCTGACAACATCTGGCCCCTGGGGTGTGACCAGGAACCAAATCTGGGCCACGGTTCCCCACTCCTGTTCCCCTTCTAGACCAAGATGAAGTAAATTGGTCCAACCCTGACAAAAAGACCTGTCTCCCTGGTCTTGCGTGAGAGGCAGTTTCCTTAGAATTAAAAATCAAAAATAGATCTCATGTGAGACATTATGGCTACAGTCCTCTACCTACTTACCAGGCCTATTGCCAGCCTAAAAGTTTGGGGGGTACAAAAAAAGTAGGGGGCAGTTCATCTGGTTTACAGGCCTTTTAAAGACAAAAATTGTTTTATAATTTATAATAATTAAACTGTTGGTTAATTATTTGTTTATAAAAAATATGGGGGGGGTCAGAGAAAATTTGGGGGGCAGGCCAACCCTAGCCCACCCCTGGCTACAAGCCTGCTACTTACCTTGGAGTAAGCCCCATTGATATCAACGGGAGTTACTTCTTACTTGACATGCATAGCATTGCACTGTTATTTATTCCTTTTTAAAAAGTGTTTTTTTAAAACCAGGAAGCAAGAGCTTAATTTGAATGGAGCAAGGGATTCTTGGGGTTAGAAGAAAAGCTTCTCTGAGTCAAGAGTTGGGGAGGGCGCTGTGTACTATTCCTCCCACATATCTGCACAGTTCTTATGTCCATATTTATTTTTAGTTTTAGATTGCAAGGCTCCACAGGCAGGTATCTTTGTATTTTAATGTAGTTTCCACAATACCTAGAGAATGTAGGCACTTTTAATAAACAATAATAGCCCTGTTATTATGCCCTCTTAGGTCTGTAATGCATAAATCAAAAACAATTCCTGTGCATGCAAAATCAATATGTGCTCATTTAATGATAATACTGTTACAGATAAAAAACGATGAGTCCTGGATTTCTCAACCATAGAAAATTCTGGATCAGACTTCATCACCTAGTCATCTGCTATAATACAAGCCAGCTATGGATTTATTGAAAACACATGATGAATTTTTTTTTAAAAAAAATCCTCCCAAAGAACAAACCAAGCAGGCCTATTTGGGACTAAATTGGGTCCAGTTCTAAGTTAAATGACATGGCACGCGTTAACCTTTTCAGAGGGAAGAAAAGAAGCAACCAACCAAGTGATTGCTCTTTTTGTTGACTTAGCACCATTCATACCAGACAGAAAAGCATTCATTAGTGGAATTGCCCAACAGCAACAACAAGAAAACATGAGGATTCAGAAAAGGCATGGTTGGTGCGTGGAATATATTAAGCGGCAATTAAATGGGAAGTTGCTGTAAGAGAGTCCTAGAGATAGCACAGCAGGGTGCAGAATGCCATGCTGTTGAAATAGCCCATAAGAAATTTGTGATATTAGTATGCGGACTAAATGGGAAAATATGGAAAGTGCGGTAAGAATTGGTAGAATATATATCCCATGTTCGGGGAACTGTATAGACTCTGAGATTCCTGGCACTGTGCTTTCTTAAGAAGTAATTTGAGAAGAATGCAAGTGCCTCTTGTGAAGTACTATTCAAGATTTCAGTTTCACTGGTGTTTAGAAGTGTTATTGCTTATCAGAAATAGTGCTTTAGGCCTCCATTTCTCCAAATGCTGGGAAGTTCTGGGAAGCTTTTATGGAATCCTTTTCCTCTGCAAGAGAGGGCACTGGTTATTTATAATATGGCTTCATAAGTGATTTCTTTATTTACACATTTCCAGGCTGAACAGGTATTACAGACTTTGGTCTGATCTAGCAAGGCAATGCCCATGTTTTGAAGGATTAGTGAGTTGATGCATGTGTTGTGCTCTGAATAATCAAAAGCACAATATCAGTGGTGGTGGTGGTGGTGATGATGATGATGATGATACATCTGAGAGGGAAGGCAGTTTCATGACTTCTGCATGCAATCTACCCTCCTTTTACACTCTTCTGCCAATGGGGGAAGTGTGGTGTTGGTTCAGCATTTGTCACAAGAGGGAATTCTCAGCATGGATGATGTGAGATAGGACCTCTCACCTTAGGCCAGTGATGGCAAACCTATGGCACACGTGCCACAGCTGGCACGCAGGGACCTCTCTGTGGGCACTCGAGCCATTGGTCGCCAGATCGCGAAAAGACTGTCCCCTTCTGCATTCAGCATCGGGTTTCCATAGTAACTCCTCTCCACTCATTCCTCGCTGGCATCACCAGGCAGTCACACTCCAACATCTCCACCCCCAGAAGCGGACTGCGCAGGCACTCAGCCCTCCTTCTAACTGAACAGACAGCTCAGAAGCACAGCGCGCGTGCGCCCGAATCTTTGCGCGCCCGATGAAGAGCCATGCCCTGAGACAGAGCGGGGTGCGATTAGCTAGTGCCCCCTCCTCCTTCCTGCCAAATTTAAGGCACTTTGAAATAAATAAGTTGGTTTTGTGTTGCAGTTTGGGCACTCGGGCTCAAAAAGGTTCGCCATCACTGCCTTAGGCAATGCCCTAGTTTCCATCACACCTAGGCTTTTCGGGTGCATCTTCAGCAGCATGAAAATGTAATGCTGAAAAGCACGGGGGGCGGGGGGTGTTCAAGGAAACTTGCAACAAGGGCAAACCTCCAGAAATGTGGATTGTAGATTGTATCTTCTCTTGGAATGACAACATTTTTTAAATTTATTTGTCACATTTTTATCCTGTCATTCCTCCAAGAAGTTTGGGGCAAGCATACATGGTCTCTCCACTTTATCTTCACAAGAACTATACCACCAGACTGCAGCAAGGGCAGAGAAAGAAAACCACCATCAGCCCCCACTGACAAGCCAGCTTCATCAGGCTTTGCCTCTCCCTCAGCCACCACCCAGCAGCCATTCCCTCAGGCTGCAGAAGAGGGAGAGGCAGGAAGCAGGAGCCCTCCATCGGCTTAGCCGAGTGACCAGCAATTTTTGGTTCCTCCTCTCTTTGTTTCCATTCCAGCTGGCGATGATAACAAGACTGGCTGCATTTCAGCATTGCAGCTGCATCACTGTTGGTCAGTAAAAGCCCCTTATAGCATTTACAGTTGGCCACCTGAGTTACATTTTTATTTATTTATTTATTTATTTATTTATTGCATTTATACCCCACCCGCTCTTCAGCCAGAAAAGGCTCTCAGAGCGGCTTACACAAATTAATAATAAGACAGTCCCTGCCCTCAGGCTCACAATCTAAAAGACATGAACACAAAACATCAAGGAACACTGAATATAATATTCAAAAAAAATAATAATAATAATCTACAGAATATAAGAACAGCAATACAAGTTTAAAAATATCAAAAAAACACTAAATATTCAAAAAATACAACAGAAATAATTACAGATAACAACAAACAAACAAACAAAAAAAGGCAGGAGCAGCAGCAGCTTTTGTAGCTGGAGTCGGTCAGGCCCCACCCTCTCCGGCCAGGTGTGATGAGCCAGGGAAGCAGGGACCAGGTCTTGCAGGACTCACAGCTAGATGGTCTCCAGGCCATCCAGGCCACATTGTTTTCCTTTTCCATCCCCACCTCTTTTTTCCTTTTCTGTCATATCTTTTTAGATTGTAAAGCCTGAGGGCAAGCACCGTCTTGCTTTTATTGATCTGAAAGCTGCTCTGGGAGTTTTTCTGGCTGAAGAATGGGGCATAAATGCTATGAATGAATGAATGAAGAATGAACAAACGAACTCACGAACTCTGTGAGGTGGGTAAATCTTAGAGGGCCTGACTGGCCCAAGGACAACCAGTGAGCTTCATGGCTGAGTGGGTCTAGGTCTTCCATAGTCCTGGTCAGACACTCTAACCACTCCACCACACTGGCTGCCATATGTCACCCTTCGCATATAAAGAACATACAAATTGCCCTTCTAGATCAGACCAAGGTCAATTGAGACCAACAACTTTTTTTCCAACAGTGGCCAGCCAGATGCCTCTGGATACATCCCAAGGAAGGAAAGGATGAAGGCAACATACTCCCCTGATGGTTGTCTCCTCAGCATCTGGTATGAATGGTATTTTGCCTCTGAACACAGATATCCCATTAAGCTCTCATACCTCATAGCCATTGCTAGACCTTTCTTCCATGAATTGATCTAAACAAGATCTGCCATGGATGGCCTTCTCCTTGTCCCTTCAGCCAGAGCAGCTAGACTGGTGGGGACGATGAAGAGGGCCTTTTTCTGTGGCGGCCCCCATACTGTGGAACTCTCTCCTGAGTGACCTCCACCATGCCCCCTCTCTGCTGAGCTTCTGTCGCTCATTAAAAACCTGGTTGTTCAGGTGGGAATATGGGGTGGGTTAAGATTTTAAAATTTTAATATTGTTTTAAATGTATTTTATTGCTTTTATTCTGTGTACATCGCCCAGGGTGGCCGGTTGCCGGCCAGATGGGCGATAGATAAATATAAATATAAATAAAAACATCCTTAGTGACATGTGTGTTATTGTTCCCGGTTTTGAGTCTGAATAGGCTGAAGCAGAGCATGGTTAATTGGAAGAAAGTTCCATTGAGTTCAAAGGACATATTCCCACGTAAATTTACGTGGGATTTCATTGTTTGTCTCAATTTTTGTGTAATCCCTAATAGAATTTAACACTATGTGAAGGGAACTGATGTGTAGTAAATCTGGTTCTGCGTTTCTCTTCAGCTCAGAATTCCTGAATATTATCAAACAACATTTTAACCTCCCCCCTTGATATTAGACCATTTTATCCACTTTAGCTGCCTCCCCACAAGCCAAATAACTTTAGACTTCAGGATAACAACAGGAGAAAAGGTTGCCATTTTTCCTTTGATATACAAATCTGAAAAGAAAGATGCCTCCATTTCTGAATTTTAAACAGTCATACATCACCAACAAAATGTGTCACAGGGAAACCATGATTACTTCCTAGAAGATTACATTTCCGTTGTATCTTTGGCATGGATTGCACTAATATAGATGCATAAACGTCCCAGCTTTAGCTGTTCCTTCTCCTTCCTCCAGAGTTTCTCTCTTGTCCTGCACATGCATTGTGCCTCTTCCTCAAATGGCAAGCATAACCTTCTTCACTTGTTCTATAGCAGTGTTCTCCAATGCTGGCTGGGGCATGCTGGGAGTTGTAGGCCAAAAACATCTGGGGACCCAAGGTTGGAGAACACTGCTCTATAGCATTTTGGTTTTCCTTTTGTCTTCTAATTTACAAGCAAATATACTTCTGTGTACCTCAGGAGTCCCCTGAATATGCAGAAAACCTACCACCTTATTTTCTCGTATCCCTGTTCCAAATTGACTGGAACTGTACCACCCAGATTTGGTATTAGAAGGCATGGTGATGGTGGTGGTGTATTGATGATGGTGAGGATGATGACAACAATTATGATAAATGAATTTTAGTCCCTTAAAATACTACAGAAACAGGCCTGTGGAACCCACACTCAAAATACATTCTGTCCTGTCCACCCTGACTAGGTATTATGGCCTGGAATTTTATCAAAGCAGGAATTTTATCAAGGCTGAATTGCATTCAGCTGGGTGATTTTCAAGCAATGCAGGCCTATTCTCTAGAGTCAGAGATATTCATTTAATATAGACTTTCATTTGATGCTTAGAATACCAAGTTGAAGTTTTCCCCAACTGAAGCCTCAGCGATGTGGGTGTGTTTAGTTGACTAGACATGTACACATACTACCCAAGCCAGCATTGGCCAGTAGTAGCCAATGTTGAAGTGGCTTGCTAGGCAAGATCCCTGATGGCTAGGGCATGGCAATAGATGGTGAGGGGAATTCCCGCTCTTTAAGCTTTAGGTCAGTGTTCTCCAACCTTGGGTATGCTGGGGCATGCTGGGAGTTGTAGGCCAAAAACATCTGGGGACCCAAGGTTGGAGAACACTGCTTTAGGTGGTGGAGTTATAGGGTGCTGCCCCCAGTCCTTGACAACTCCCCCCTACTTTGCATCCCCATCTTGGTAACAAAAACAGGATGTTCTTCAAAGCCCTTGTGGGCCACCATATATTGTTGGTAGGCTACCTTTGGCATAGTTATGGCAACCATAAAGTTGGAAGAACTTAAGCAGTGTCATTTTTCAGACCAATAGGAAAAGTATTGAGAGCCCTGACTGAAGCATACATCTTTTTTAAAAGTCTCCAGAAAGGGGGGGGGGGGGATAAAATAATTCTATTTTCTTTTGCAAGCAGATATCAAGGTAGAAGAATTTGTGTCGATATGTGGCAAATAGACTGATTCAGCTGTGTAGCATCTGTAGAACCACCTTTAACCCCCAACAATATCATTCTCACCAAGTTATGAAATGAACATTCTTGCAGACTTACACAAAATTGCACCGCAAAGTGAGATGACTAAGCAATATGAAGTGAGACTAGCTCTCGTTGTCCGAATTTTGATATGGGCTCTGTTTATCGCTTTAATCCTTAAGAGTGTGTCTACACAACACCTCTGGGAATTGCAACATCTCATTTCTAAGGAAACACCAAAGCAGAACAGCTACAGTATCACAGGCACTGCAAGCTGTTATATTGCCAATGTACCAGGAATGATTGAAAGCGAGTACAGGCATGCCTTCCAGTAATCCTGCATTTCCAATTAGACTTCTTAGCATCAGCTGATGATACGTTATCAGGAGAGAATCTAAATGCACTTAAGAGCAGTAGGAGGCCCTTTGATGACCTGTGGTGCTTCATCTGGGCTGTTCATGGTACACACAGATACATTTGAGCCCCTTCTGTGTTTTGCTAAATAAACAAGCGTGTACCCCCCCCCCAAAAAAAAACATCCTGTTGAAAAGGGGTCTCTGTGAATGCACCTTTAAACAAATATTTTTAAAAAATAAAGTTGGAAGAGGAGTGACAAAATTGAAGGCTGAGATAGCACCGATCCATCTTCCAGCCGTTAGCATGTGTGCACCCAGTGTTCCTGTTAACAGTTAGCCTGAACCACATATTTTGCAAACCAGCTTCTAACCATGGTTGCAAACGATAGCTTGAGGGTAACCATGGTTAGCAAAAATGTTGGTGCAGTCAGAATGCTAACTGTGGTTTGCTCCAAAACTGAAAGGGAGGGGAAATGCCCACAAGAGAGGTAAAGGAGGGAGAGGCATGGTTAAATAATTGACAATGTCACATCTGCACCAGACCTTTTCCAAACATTTGTCAAAATGAGATTTCCTAGTCTTTATAGACTTAATTTTCATCCAAAAGAGAATTCAAGAAGAAGACAACTAATTGCATGGGGCATGGGAACAGCATGGTATTATGCACATCCTGTGGAACCCACTGTCTCTGTGTATATATAATTACACCTGCTGCACTGCCAATACTGAAACTGGGCAAAAAAATCCCAAATCAAGTAAAAGTATTGCATCTCCCTAACATATGGAGGGCAAACTACCTGTGATTTGATTTATTTCTGCTAAATCAAGAAGAATACTACCTTGAGATTTCCAGAATATTGGACGTCTATACTCACTGGCCTATAATCATGTACAAATTCGTTTAGGAAGAAAAAAAATAACACTATATTCTCATGTTTCCTGGGATGAATTCATAATTAATGAAGGAGTCTGTAAAGATGTGGAATTTTAGTTCACTGAACTGGATCCTAATGAAATAACTCCAAAAGGCTTGTTAAATATTAACAGGCCACTCAAAAAACCTGAGGTCACTTTGAGCCTCAGTTTGGTATACAGCTTTATTAGCAGCAATGAATCCAGATCCTTCAGCAGATATTTTTAGTAACTTGCTGAGAATTTTGTAAGAAACTGAGATACTAGACAGAAAGAGGAAAAGCTGGCTGAATATGGAAGACAATATTATTTATTTTATGTATTTTAGCAGGCTGGTTTAAACCTTTATTCCTACCCTACCTGACTTATTCTTTAGTACTGATAACCAGCTTTGCCCCTCAGGTCTTGGTTCCTGCTGGCCATGCCCAGTACTGACATCATAGGATAAATCCAGGAAGCATTGCCCTCACACTCAGCTGACTTCCTTTGCGCTCAGTGACAGCATTGTGCACCAAAATATGATTGGCCACTTCTTGTTGTGATGGCATCCTGTTGACTATGTTACCCCTGTTTGACTGAGGTTTATTCAGGAAGGAGATAGAAGCAGTAACATGAGTAAAAGGCAGTCTAGCAGCACCATATGGGGGGAAGCATGGCACTGTACGGAACAGGAGGGAAGGATATTCTCATAAACAAAGCATTTTGAGTGGGGGAAGATATTTCTATACTACTACCACCACTGAAATAGCTATTTTCAGTTGGATCATTAAAACAGGAGAATATTTGGCATAGCCCTATCATTAGTCCTCTGATCTAGCTGGACTGCAATGCTGTTGATCACACAGAAGATGGCAGTAGTCATATTTGAAAATATTTGTGGAGACTTTCTGTAGGAGCCCATGGTTCAGATGCCATCCTTAAAGCAACAGTGACGTCTTTCACCTCTTCAAAGTTCAATATTTTCTCTTCACAACCACCCCCATCTTTTTAATTAGTAACATTTCTTAATTGTATTGATCCAAATGCTGCTATGATAAACATTGGACAACTGGTGAAGTAAAGAGGGGAAAGATGGGAGCAACTTCTAATTGTTTTAGCTGCAAACATGGTAGATGAATATGACCAAGAATGTGATTCTGTGGCAGTGGAGAATATGGCACTGGGCACAAACTTCCTGAGGGCCTCAATTTTCATTGAGAGAGCGAGAGAGGCAGAACAAGTTTCTGGACTGTATGACTGAGGAGTTATGCTTGAAAGTATTATGTGCTCAATGTTTGCTGACGTAATGGAAGCCAGACAGTTGGCTGAATAAGATTTCCAGTGGGGCTGCCATGTCCTGAACTGCTTTCTGCCCCATCATGTGATTTTCAAAAAATCAGAATAAATAAAACAAAACATGCAGGATAAATAATGCAAGCTAGGGAATTTACACAACCCGGGGAAATTTGCATTAAAAGATTGACAATGTAATGAGAATACCCTTCCCCCACGGTGGGGGGAGGAGCGGTGGAGGCCTTTATTAGGCAGCTTTGCTCCACCATCTGTCTCTTTCCTCGAAAGCAGCTCCCCCCTCCCTCCCAATTCACAGTGTGGGATTTCCAGTTGCCGGTTGATGGGGCCGAGTAGGAATTTTGGCTCACCATTGCTAATTGGCCTGGTGGTGGTGTGCGTGTTTCGCCTAATCTGCACTGTGTTTTTTGGGTTGGGTGCTTTTTTATTTTGCGTAGTTTCCCTAATTCGGTCACATTGGTGGTAAGTGCGGGTTTAGGCAGTGGGGTGAGGTTCGGTGATCATGCCACGGCACCTTTTCAGGTGACTGGTGATACCTGAGGCTTCCCTGAGCCCGGTTTCATGGCTCAGCCGGGGGAGATAGGGTCTGCCTTTGAGTCCAATTCCTCTCACCTGCATGGCATTTCACGGCCCTGTGAGGAGGTGACATGGAGGCGGCCTTCCGACACCGCATGGTGTAAAATTGGGGAGCGGCGAGTTACAGCGCCACTCCTCAGATTGGGATGCTTTGCCCATTTAAGGGTATACTGGCCGATGGCCGGTTTAGCTAGCACCCGCACTCGTCCCTTCCCAGATCCTCGAATCAATAAATGTGGCCCTAATTTGCACCATCATTCTGTCTCGGCTCTTATTTCCTGCTTTGCGTGCGCAATTTCCACACATTTTGTCATTTGCACAAGTCACACAATCTACAAAATTTGGATGGCCTGAATGCAGACTATATATATATATATATATATATATATATATAATTTATAGTGCAGAGTACACATATCTCTCTGTATGATTCAATACACACAGTTTTTAAGTTACATACATCCCAAATAGGGCTTAGCACCAGCACCTGTTTTCATTGCTGGGGCTCTGATGTGTAAATGCATAATAATAATAATAATAATAATAATAATAATAATAATAATAATAATAATAATAGCAGCAGCAGCAGCAGCAGCAGCAATAACATGTTTCCCTCATCACAGTGTAACTTCCAGCAACCTATATACACTCAGCATTGCTGGGAGAGCCTTCAAAACAGAGGGCATGAAGCTCTGCTCATTTTAGAAATTATATTGTCTTTCATGGTGGCAAATACATCCTGCTTGTGGGTTTCCCCATATGCATCTGGTTGCCCATTGTGGGAAACAGGGCACATAGCCTTTGATGTGATGGGGCAGGGATCTTCTTATGTTCTTAAGTATGGAAAAAATGTGGTGAGAAAAATGCTAAAGAATTAAAAGCACGGAGGTATATCACAAAGACACACACCCCCATTCGTACAATGTTCAGGTTTTTGTGATGTATGAATTAAAGAACGTAATCAAAGGATAATTTCCATTTCCAAGGGTTGGTGGATAATAATGTTCAAATACGGACATTTACGTTCATCATGTTCGCAAGTTGTAATTTGGCATCTACCATTTATGTGACATGATATACTACTATTATTTATGAAGAAGCAAATGAAGCAAATTAATCAGCTTTCCTGCTCGTTATATATTTTCAGTGTGGTTATTTGTGCTGAAAATATATTTGGGAGCATTTGGGTCTCTGTAGTAGAGAGGCAATTACATGATTGTGACTATTGTCATCAAATTCCAAGGGATCCTCCTGCACCAAAACCCTAAGATGGTCCATTTTTGGCCCTTGCAATGGTGGCGTTGCCCTAGCATCATGGTTCTGCTGGGGGGGAAGTTACAGTAGTGCAACAATGGAGCTACACTAGTCATTCTCTAGCACCACCATATCTTTAGGCTCCACTAGTGCAAAACCTCATAACTGGTATCCTATACACATTTAGCTTGCATAAATTGAGGATAAGATTACAAAGGTATGTTTGAGTTGTTGTTTTTATCTTTGGAATTTTAAACCGTAGAGGCCCATTTTAGCAGGTATCAGAAGATGGCTTCAGTACACCAAACCTTTGTTTCTATGGATGAGATCTACCAATTCATTCGTCATTAGTATTCTCAAGAATATGAGTTTTTTTCTTTCTGAAATGGGTACTAGACTAGAACCTGTTGTACATAGCAAGAATTAATTTACAAATGGACACTGAATCTACTTCAGACAGAATGATGAACTAATTTACGGTACTTTGATTTTTCTGTTATTTTGGATTCAGCTTCCTGTGACTCAGTGTTTGTATATATAATTGGAATTTGACTTACTTTGTGTTTCTTGTTCTAAATGCTGTTATTGTTGTAATCAGCTTTCTAAGCACATGGCCACATTGTATTTTCCCCAGAGCTTCAGGCATCCCTGATCTTGAGTATCAGCTGCCCCAAACCTCTATGTTAGCTCTAATGAATGATTCCTGTTTAGTTTGTTTTTCATAGATCCCCCCCCCCCCAAAATTACCTGGCTTTGCTAGGCAAGCAGCAGCAGGAAGACTCTGACATTTCTAGCTCTAAAAAGATTGTGTGGAGTCATTGCTAATTTGCTGCCATTACAACTTGAATATGTTCAGAGTGTGATAAGATCCAGCATTTCCATATGCTGCAAATAACATACCTTTGAGAAATAAGAATTTGTGCGTGTAAAGGGGGAAATAATGAGCCAAGACACAAAATATTGGTATAAAATTAGGGCCACATTTATTGAATAACAAAGATCTGTGAAGGGAAGAAGTGCAGGTACTATCTAAACCGGCCATTGGCCAGTGCAGGTTTTCCTGGGTGATACATCTAGCGATGTATCATCGAGCCTCAAGTGGCATAGCGGACCGAAATCGGCCCACTCACTGCCCGCACAAGGCTTGGTCGAGCCTACCTTGCTCCATCGGCGACTTGCCTCTCCGTGGCGAGCCGCCCGCGCCACCTGCTCTGGTCCCGTCGTGTCACTTCCGGCACCGGAAATGACACGACAGGACCCTGCGCAGGCACGCTGGACCCCCATGCCACATACTGCGCCTGCGCAGGGTCCTGTCGCGTCATTTCTGGTGCCAGAAGTGATGTGACGGGACCGGAGAGGGCAGCTCGAGCTGCGCGGAGAACTGCTCTGCGCTGCTCAGAAGATCGGGGGGGGGGCTCCCACGGTGGATAATCGAGGTGGGGACGAAGCCCCCCCCCAGGTTCGATTACCACTATGTAACTCAGCTTGTCTGAGTGTGGAAAGCTAAGCAGGGTCAAGCCTGGTTGTTACTTGGATGGGAGACCCCTCCTCTAGTTTCCTGCATTGAGCAGGGGGTTGGACTCGATAGCCTTGTAGGCTCCTTCCAACTCTATGATCTATGAAATCCAATCCTGAGGGTCGGCACTGTAACTCGCCACCTGCCAGTTTTACATCACAATGGTGCTGGGAGGCCTTCCCACTGTCACCACCTCACGGGGCCACGAAACTCCAAGCCGGTGAAGTGAGTTGGCCTTAAAGGCGATCCTTATCTCCCGCACTGGGCCGCAAAACCCTGAGCAGGGAGCCTCAGGTCTCTCTCACCTGTCACCAAAAAGGTGCCATCGGATGCTCACCGAACCCTACCCCACAGCCTATTCCCGCACTTACCTGCCAAATGCGGCCGAAACTGAATTGAATTAAAACAAACAAAATAAAAACCCCAACCCTGGATCACAGTGTAGAGTAGGCGAAACACGCACAATGCCCCATAAGCCAATCGAGGCAATGAGCCAAAATTTCTACTTGGCCCCCTAACAGGTGAGCAGCAGAGCCTACACTGCTAACAGGGAGGGAGGGAAGAAGCCGCAAAAGAAAGGCCAAGGGTGGGGCAGCCGGGTCCAATATCGACCCTGGCACCCCGCCTTCCTTGAGCCTCATTGGAGGGTGAGATCACCACATAGTGGTCTCACTCTCCTTCCCCCTAACGTGCAAATTTCTCCCTGCCCACAGCTACGTGTGGCTGGGGAAATGGTAAAGCATTTTGTGCTAAATGAGGAAGGACCACTTCCAGCCATCCAGAGAGCCAGTGTGGCTTAGTGGTGAGAGTGTTGGACTGGGACTCGGGAGATCCGGGTTCTAGTCCCCGCTCAGCCATGAAGCTCACTGAATTACTTTGGGCCAGTCACTGACTCTCAGCCTAACCTACCTCACAGGGTTGTTGTGAGGATAAAAATGGAGAGGAGGATTATGCAAGCTGCCTTGGGTTCCTTGCAGGGAAAAAGGTGGGATATAAATATAATAAAATAAATAAATACATTTAGGTTTCCTGTTGGCACACCTGTTTATTCAAGCACAGCCAGTGGCCAGCAGATCAAGGAACTGCTGTGCCTCATTTGAGAACAACCACGAGCAGTGGGAGACTTCAAGGGCAGAGATTTTACAGGATTAATTTCCTTTGGAGATGTATGGTGTTCATGAAGAATCAGTTTAATAATAATTACATGAGTGGAGGCAGGGCGGGGGGAAGGCAAGCATGCCGATAATTCCAGTACAATGCCCTTGAAGCAACAGCATGTTCTTGGAGCCCACCTGAGGTTCCTTCTGTCCCACCAGCTATAATACTCAGATTTGTTTCTTCTTTGCTCACTAGATTGAAACTGCCAAGCTATTTCCTTCAGGCTTGCCCCTGTGAGTTCAGTAGCTGGATTGTCACTATCCATCAAAGGCCAACAGAAGGCACTTTCAGCTAGTACATTATATGCTTTGAAAAAAGGTCACTTTACTTATTCATAGGGTATATATTAGAGTCAAGCCTAGGATGAAAATCTGTTCATACAACTTTCAAGCAAAAATCTGGCTTGACCAAGGGTTGCCAGTCAACTACAAAAACACTGGTTTGGCCAGCTTTCTTTTTCTTTTGCCAGTGGGCCAGATGCTGGATATTGTGTGTGTGAAAACCAGAAATTTAGCATGGTTGCTAAACTTTTTGAGTAAAAATCATCAGTAACACCCTTTAGGTTTTCATTCTAGATTTCCTGTGTCTGTCTGCCAACATCTCTATTATTGAGGAACATAGGAAACCCATCAAATTGTCCATAAAGATACTTATTTATCTACACAGATGTGTCAATGAGATTTTTCACTTTACTCTTTAAGGGTGGCAATCCTATGCATATTTAATTAACCCAGAAAAAAGTCCTACAACTTCCAGCATTCCCCAGCCAGCCATGGCTGTCTGGGGAATGCTGGGAGTTGTAGGACATTTTTCTGGAAAAGCAAGTGTAGGATTGTTCCTCCAGACTGCAATTCTCTACACAGTAACGTGGGACTAAGCCCCATGAAAATTCCACAGGCAGAACTTTCGTATCATTTTGCATAACCTCAAACAAAATACTTTTCAGTGGAGGCAGTTCAAGGTCAAAATATATGATCAGCAAGACTGTAATACATTCTCTTTCATGTAAACAAAACCAAGCAAAAATAAAAACTGGGACATGTCACTGGGTCCCTGGTGGCTGGGATGCTGCCATTTCAGCATTCTATTTAGCTGCCGTGAGAAAGTTGTACCCTTAAAGGTGTCCTAAACATATTTTAAAATGAATCAATAAATACATTCCAGATCCTAGGGGGAGATGGAAGCTTCACAAAAAGAATTTCCCATTGCCACAGCCACCAGGCATGTTTTGGGAGAAGGGAAGGGGAGCAGCTGCAGAGGTACGGGGGGATGGGCGAGTCATTATGAGCCACGAAACTCACTGGGTGACTTTGGGCCAGTCACTGGCTCTCAGCCTAACCTACCTCACAGGGTTGTTGTGAGGATAAAATGGAGAGGATGATGATTATGTAAGCCGCCTTGGGTTCCTTGCAGGAAAAAAGGCGGGGCATAAATATAATAAATAAATAAAATAAATTTGCTGGACTTCAGTCTTGATTTATAACAAGGTCAGTGATATGTGTCTGACACCACCTCCAATTTCTAACTAGTTGTTCACTTTGGGGGCATAAACCACTTTTGCTCTGGGCTTCACTACTGGGTCTAACAAAAACTGCTGCACAATGTCTGTAGCTCCGACTCAGGTCCCTCCTCCCAGTACCAGAACATTTTATATTGAGAGTTGGCAACCCGAGTTCAGGCTTGGTAGGAATTAGGCCTGACCCCCCTTCCAAATAAAAGGACTGCTTCCTTTCACTGAAAACTCCTATTCGTTTGTAACTGTTGGTTTTCCCACATGGAGGTGAGTAATACATTTAGCCAGGAAGCTTATTCTAGCCCAAAGCTGGAGGAAGTCCTTTGTGTAAGCCTGCTATGTTGGGTTGATTCCACAGTCAGATTACAAATTAATAGAAATTAAAGAGTAAATGCATTGCTGGCATACTGGCAGCAGGATATCTTCCCGGAAGCAGTTTTGCATTCCTCCTTGATCTCTCTCTCTCTCTCTCTCTCTCTCTCTCTCTGTGTGTTTAAATTTCCTTGGAATTTTATCTTTGCAGGCTTCCTTGAGAGATAGCCAAGCCTCATTCTTGCTGCAAGATGAAAGGGAAGTGTAATCCTTGAGTCCTCAGGCTCCTGAAACATCATTTAATGTATGCTTTGTAGTTCACATCAAAGGTGGAGAATTGCTCACAACATGCTAATTGTTTCTAAGAATTTGCCTCTCATTATTTTCTATTTTGACATCATGTTCATTGTTCCTATCCTTGGCCAGGCTTGGGCCAAAATGAATATCAACTCATTTCAACATGCTTTGCAATGTTTTGCAATCTGCATGTATGTAGATGGTCAGCAATCATGTGCGTTGAGCAGAATGCCAGACCTTGGAATGTGGCAATTATAGAGATGTAAGGCTTCTGCTTGAATTTCCTAGGAGAAAAACCATAGCTCTGACATTGCTTACACAGTATTAAAATGCTTATGAATGGGTGCTCACTAAAACCTTTAGACAAGTTATCTGATCCAGCTGCGGCCATGCATGGATATCCCTTGCTGACTGAGGAATCATGTGCTCAAATGGATGCGGTATATGGAATTCTCTAGTCCAGTTCAAAAATCATAATTAGACATTAGACATCATCGAACCAGCCCCTGCTAAAAAGCTGATTCTAGTTCCCTTTTAAGTGCTCTGTATGTGGAGTTCTGGCTGCTGTGTCCATGTACCATTGGATCAGGGCCCTTGTGCATGAAACCCTTCCATTAAAAAAATATTAGTGTTCAATGATCAAATGATAGTGTGTCTTATGAACTGTTATATTTGTTGTTTTTTATGTGTTTCCCTTTGCTTTACATTTGGTTTTTGGACAATAGACCTCTCATACTCAAATGCGACTTTTGTATTTTATAGTTACAAAATTTCAGAAGACCTGGCCACATGGCATCCTGGATAGCACATACATTCTCAAGTTTGATTCCAAGTTCATGATGCATTCTTTCAGATGATTTTTTTTTTTTAAAATTTTTATTTATATTTTTAAAGAACACACATACACACACAAAAAAACATAAACCTACAAATCATACACTACAAGTGCACCCGTCACCCCGGGGCCAAAACCAATTCTATCCACATAATCCATTATTAATCTATATTCCAAAAATACATCATATCATGACATGGCTTACTCCCTTTCCCCTTTACTAAAACATAATCTAAAAAAGATCCCCATATTTCCTTAAAATTATTTTTCTTTAATTGTCCCCTTTTACATTTAATACTACATGTTAGTTTATCATTTAAAGCAATATCCCAAACCTCTTTATACCAGTCTATTATTAAATACTGATGTTGAACTTTCCAATTCCTTGCAATCAATAATCTCCCTGCCGCTAATAAACTTACAATTAGTTCCTTTTTCTCTTGTGAGCACAAAAGTTTCTCCGTTATTGATAACAATGCTAATTTTGGACAGACCTCCACATTAATACCAATAATTAGTGAAATTTCTCCAAAAATTTTATTCCAGAAATCCAATACGCTTTTACAGCTCCACCACATATGAGCATAAGTACCAAGTTCCTGACATCCTCTCCAACACAATGGAGCACAATTACTATCTATTTTATTTAATCTTACTGGAGTCAATTACCATCTCCAAACAGTTTTTAAAAAATTCTCTTTTATCCTTACTGACATATTTCTTAATATACGTCTGCCCCAAATATTTCTCCACCCCGCATTTGATATCTCCTCCTCAAATTCCATTTCCCACATCATCTTAAGGTTGTCTTTTTTCGCTTCAATCCTCTGCATCATTTTATATATCTCCTTAGTTAACCCTCTAGAAGAAACATTCCCTTCTATAAGTTCTCTAGACAACACTTTCTTTTCAAATCCAGTAAACTCCCTCTCATACTCGTTTTTCTTTTTCCCTTTCTTAGTCCACTGATCTAATTGCATTAAATTTAACCATGAAATTCTATGTGGCCCAATCATTTCCGATATTTGTTGTCTAGTCTCAATTTTTCCCATCCAATCCATTAATTTGATAACCTTATTTTCCCTAAATATTGCCTCCCAATGCTGTGCATTTTCTGGAAAGTCCTCCATTGCTACAACTGGAGTTAACGGTGATATCCCTGGTATAAAGATCTGTCTGTTACTATTCCAAATCCCTACCATATTTTTCAGGAAGGGATTTTCTATTCTTTTTACACTAGTAATACTTTTTTTTGAAAATAAATTTTTTTCCATCCCCATTTCTATTTCCTGCGTTTCTATTTCTAACCACAAAATATTCTTCCTAACTAAAATATCCATAATAAACCTTAACTGATTAGCTATATAATACCACTTGATATTAGGAAGGCCAAGCCCCCCTTCTTTTTGGGATTTATACCATTTACTCTTAGTAATCCTTGCCTTTTCCCCCCCCCATTACAAAAATTATTAATTATTGCTTGCCATTCCCTAATTTCCTTCTCTGATAAACTACTTGGTATCATTCTAAATAAAAAAATTATCTTTGGTAATATCTTCATTTTTATCAAAGCTATTCTACCAAACCATGAAAGTCCAATTTTCTTATATTCCTCTATCTTTTTTTTACCTCATTCTTTAACTTTCTAAAATTTTGTTCTACTATTTTTTCTAACTCTTTTAAAATATCTATACCTAAATATTTAATCATACTTTTTACCTTAATATTTGATCTCTTTTTAATCCCTTCTAATTCCTCTATTTTACTATAATTAAACAACATAATCTCAGATTTATCCCAGTTTACTTGCAACCCGGTAACTTCCCTAAACTCCTTTAAATGATTCTCTAACCTATCCATCATTTCCATGGGATTTTCAATTGTTAACAAAGTATCATCTGCAAAAAGATTAATTTTTATCTTATCCTTTATCCCTATCCCTTTTAAATTACTATCCTCTCTAACTACATTTGCCAAAACCTCCATAACTAACACAAATAAGATTGGTGAAAGGGGACAGCCCTGTCTGGTACCTCGGCCTAGATGAATTTGATCAGTTATACCATCATTTACTACAACTGACGTCGTATTTTGAGCATACAATTGATCAATAACTCCTCGAAACTTTTCACCAAACCCCATAGTTTTTATTATCCTCTTTAATGCTGGCCATTCCACACAATCAGAGGCCTTGAAAATATCTAATGCTAAAACCCCTGCCTTCAAATTATTTTTCTTAATTAAATATATTATATTTAACACTCTTCTAGTCAAATCTGCCATTTGTCTACCTTGTACAAAATCACATTGATCTAAACCAATATACTTACTAACAAAACTATTCATTCTTCTAGCTAATATTGCAGACATTAATTTTGCATCTTGATTAATTAATGAAATTGGTCTATAGGATCCTGGGTCTGCCAGATCCTTATTCGGTTTCAAAATTAAAATGGTCAAAGATTGTTTCCAAGAAGGAGGGATCTCTCCCCCCTGTAAAATATCATTAAACAAATTTTTTAACTTGGGAATTAACATTTTCTTGAGAACCTTATAATATTCAGCCCCTAAACCATCTATTCCGGGAGTTTTACCATCTTTTAATTTATTTATAGCAAACTCTATTTCTAACTCTGTAAAAGGTTGTTCCATATAGTCCCTATCCTCTTCTAATATTTTTATTTTCAAATTTTTTTCAATATATTCTATAATCCTTACTTCAGAACATACCCCAGCCTTATACAATTCAGAATAAAATTCATGAATTTTTTTTAGTTTATCCTTCATTAAATTATATTCCTTACCCTTCTTATCTTTAATCACCCCCACTAAATTTTTTTCTCTTTTTTTTTGCGCAGATCTAGCTAACATTTTAGAATTTTTATTACTATTCTCAAAAAACTCTCTTTTCATATATATCAGATTCCTTTGCACTTTATATCTTTATTCTCAAATTCTTTCCTCTTAGCTTGCAGTTCAGCAAATACCTTCTTATCCCTATTCTTTAAAAAAGATTCTTCTAACTCCCTAATCTCTTCTTCTATCTGTTTATTAAAAGCCTCCTGTTGTATTCTTAAATTAACTCCCTCTCTTATTCCCTTTTTCAGATGATTTTTGATTATGGTTTCAAGAGGAGTGGAATGAGATAAAGAGAGTAAAAAAGGCAATATGGCTAACGTTAACAAGGGTAGGGCATAGAATTTGCTGGGATGTAAGTTTGGGAGATACATGATAGGACACATCTTTCTGAACATTGTGCTATAAGAAATGCTTCATTAAAAATTTGTTTGAGGTAGTTTGATTACACTATATGTTGATATATATGTTGAATATGAAGGGAGAGACAGGCGTCCAAACAAAAAGCAGTAGTCTGTAAACCAGCATCAGTTCCCTAAAAACGGGAGCACCATCTACTTACAGCAACCTTCTCCAACCTGATGGCCTCCAGATGTGCTGGACTGTGACTTGCTGGCTGGGCAGGATGAAGGTTGGAATGCAACACATCTGGAAGGCACACTGACTGAGAACCTCACAAGGTTCCTTCTTTCAGCTAGCTGCAAATTTTAAACCTGTTCCTCTCTTGCTGGCTACACTGCTTCTCTCTCCTTCTCCACACCCCCCTTCTCTCATATGCACACACAGACACGATAGTATAGTGTACTAGCCACTATATTAATATTACTTCTGTGCTGCAATTATCTCTCTCATGGGCAGATATATCCTTTACCCCTTTACCCCTAAATTCAAGTAACAACATAATTATATCTGAACTGAAGTTGTGTTCCTAGTGGGGCTGCCAACTTTAAAAATGATTTAGGTTGCAATCCTATATGCACTTTCCTGAGAGTAAGTCTTGTGAATAGACTATGAATAGACTCATAGAAGATTGCAATGTCAGTGGATAGCAAAGTTATTTGCCTTAAATGGATTTCTCAGTTACATTTAAATACATTTGCATATTACCAAAGCCTCAATATAAGTACCCTTTGGAGATATTGAAGGCAGTGTGAGAACTCAAAATCTAATAAGCAAAAGCTGCCTCCTCATTGTTAGAAGGAAAGACCATATTTAATAGTTTCTCATTTTTCATATTCTCTTACAATAACACATCAGAAGCAAAATAAACAAGAGTGCTCTTAACTCTCAGTCCCATCAATTACCATCAGCCCTCATTGATTAATCAACTAATAGCACAATCCTATGGCTGCTAGACAGCATCTAGTCAGCCAGAGGGCTTTTCAGATTCCCAGCTATGAGGTCGGAAAATTGCACCGACCTCGTAGCCGGGTTCCGGGCTTGGATTCCCCTCCTCCCCCTCGCAGCTGGCATGGAAAGAATGACACTGGCCGTTTCTCCAAGGTCATAACAGCATTCCCAGAGAAGGACGTTTGGGGGTGTTCTGGGGGGTGGGGTGGGGTGGGGAGGAGACCAGCGCTGCCAAGATACGACGTATCTTGGTGGTGCCTCAGCCTCCTTCCCTCCTGCTTTGAAGTGGCACATTTAGATGGGCAGAACTGACCATCTAAGTGCTTTGAAGAGTGAGAGAAGCGCATATGGATATACAACTAGAGAAAGACCATGGAATATTACTACAATATATGATAACAGCAGCAAGATTAATCTATGCTCAAAAATGGAAAGAAAGATGCAGAAATACCTAGCATAGAAGATTGGCTGTTGAAAATTTTGGACTGATCAGAGACGGCGAAACTGACTTGCTCAATCAGAGAAAAAAACAACCTATCCTCATTTATGAAAGACTGGAAACCTCTTGTGGACTTCCTGAAGAGGAGGGAAAGTGAATTAATAATTTTGGGTTTTGAATTTTGAGTATTAGTAAAGGTAGTAGAAATATTCTCTGTGAAAATAGAGAAAATTTAGATTGGATATGGATTGGTAACAGTTGTCAGACAAAGAGGCGGAAGTCAAATACGATTTGTTTTTGTTCTGGAAAAAATTAATAAAATTATTGTCCAAAAAAAAGAGTGAGAGAAGCATGGAGGTGACATTCACCTCCATGCTCCTCCTGCCCTCCATGGGATACCTGTAACCCTCTGAGTTTGGAGGGTTATGGGCATCCCCATTGGTTTGTGCCCTAAGGGTGCAATCCCATGCATATTTAGCCAGAAAAATGTCCTACAACTCCCAGCATTCCCCAGCCAGCCATGCTGGCTGGGGAATGGTGGGAGTTGTAGGACTTTTTTTCCTGGCTAAACATGCAAGAGATTGCACCCTAAATCTTTAGTTGATTACTCTGACAAACCAAGCAAACCTTGCAATCCAGGGTTCTGCTCTTGCAAGTAGAAGTCCCGGATGGAGATGTGCATTGCATTCCCATTTGTCATTAAGTGACATGGCCAGCCAGTTCAATGTGGACCAGATAGGGGTGAAAGTCTTCCTTGGTGGATTGGGTCACTAGTTTTTAATCATTCATACGTTGAAACATGACCATACTTTTTGTTTCCAAGTACCTCTGTTTCTATAAATAACAGAGTGGCAAAATGATTCTCTCTTTCAGAAAGTCATAACAATGTCTCCTCATCCCCATTCTTTAAAAAGTCCTTTTAGAGAACATGATGTTTTGACAATGTTTATTTAATCATTGTCAGCGGCGGGAAGATGTTGTTATGCAAGCCGTCCAGAGATGGAACATACTGTCACAGTTAATATAAATGGGTGAATATTTCAACATTTGATGGAACTGTAGAGCTTCTGCAATCTGATGTTGAACTTTGAAACTTTCTCTCCACAACTATTTTCTCTAGTACTGTGGGAGAGAAGGAAAGTTTTAATGGCCTCCTCTAGGAATCATTTGTATAAGAAATCATCATCATACACCATTCCAAATATGCAGTTTAAAAAAAAGAGAGAGTTGTTCTGCATTCAATGGAGAAGTTAGGGCCAGTGATGCTTCCAAAATTCTCCTTGTTCAGGTTTTTCCTAGATCTTAGAGTTCTGGTCTTGTTTCTGAAGTGGATCGGATGCATTCAGAATTATCGGTTGTACTGTTTTTAATTGCCGAATTTAGCACACACTTCCAGATTTGACACACCGTCTTGTTACACCACACTGGCTCTCTTTTAAATGGTGAGATGATTGTGTGATTTCAACAACACTTTAGAGAACTCAACTCACTTAACATGACTCACAGAATTCCCATTTATTTCAGTGGGTCTGCTCTAAGAATGACTAAGTCTGAATCCAACCCAGTATCCCAGTAATTCTTACACTATGAAAAGCAAGTATTATTATCCCTATATTGTGGAGGAGCGGTGGTGGTGGTGGACTATAAATGAGAGCTATGGCTATGATTACCTAGTAAATTTATGATGGAGGTGAAATTTGATCTGGGCTCTTCCTGGTACAAAGCTCAGTCTCTTAGGGTGCAATCCTATGCATGTTTAGACAGAAAAAAGTCCTACAACTCCCAGCATTCCCCATCCACCATGGCTGGCTGGGGGATTCTGGGAATTGTAGGACTTTTTTCTGTCTAAACATGCATAGGATTGAGCCCTTAACCACCATGCTATTGTAGTTCCACATATCTACTGACAACCCTGACCATAGTTACATAGTGGTTTAATCCAGAAGTGTTATTCAGGGAGGCCCCTGGGGGTGGCCTACCTAATTATTTTCAGTGGTACGCCTAGCCTACCTAGTTTTTATTATCTTAGGGTCTCAATCTTTAACCTTTTATTTCTCTTAGGTTAAAATAACCAATAGAAATATATTATTTAGAAATTGCATTTCACTATTGTACTCCATTTGTAAAGTGGGTAATTTTTTTCTAGTCTGTCTCTAGAAAAAAGTTACCAATTTCATAAATTCTTAATTGCTTGATAATATACTACACATATGCATGTTACGTGTTTTGTGACTTGATGTGTTGTGTAGTCTGTGGATCAGATCATGTGTTTGTGTTATTGGCTCTGTGCATATTTCTAGTTCTCCGTTTGTACTTGTGCTGTGCAGGGCCGGTGCTATCATTAGGCCAACTAGGCGGCTGCCTAGGGCGACAGGCTAAAGGGGGCGCCAGAAACGCCTTGGAAAAAAAAATACAGCACGTATTTTACCAAGTTTGTTTTACCAATCATGTCCTGTGGTGGGGAAGGGGAGGAGAAAGAAGTGTGCCCCTCCCTCTCTCTCCTCCACCTCAGGGCTCGGTCTCCAACGTTACCAGGAACAGCAGCAGGCAGGCCCCTCCTCACAACCAGCATCAAAAGAGTCAGAGAAGGTGGCAGGCTGAAGGAGGGACACCTCCTTCGCCTTCCCTCTCAAGGATGCACCTGCAAACACCTCCTTCGCCTTCCCTCCCTCGCGTGAGCCTCAGGTTCCTCAGCTCAACGTCCCCTGAAAGCAGTTATTTCCAGCAACCAGGGAGGGAGGGAAAGGTATTTTAAGCTAGCTGGGGCTCCAATGTTTTAATTATTTACCATGCTGTTTCTGTGTTTTGGTTTTAAATGGTTTTAGGATGCAATCCTATGCGTGTTTGGAGGGGGGGGGAATCCTACAACTCCCAGCATTCCCCAGCCAGCCATGCGCAATCCTATGCATGTTGAGGTAGAAAAAAGCCCCACAGCTCCCAGCGTTCCAACAGCCAGCCATGCTGGCTGGTGAATGCTGGGAGTTGCGGGGCTTTGTTCTGCCTCAACGTGTTTAGGATTGTGCCCTGAGCTGTTGATGTTTTCTTTACTGTACTTTGAATATTGTTGTCTGCCTTGAGCACTAGGCTGGTAAAGGGAAAGACAGGATAATATACATTATTCTGATAAAGAAATATTGCAACAAAGTGATAGAGAGAGGAGGGGAAGCAGCAAGTTTCGTAAAGCCCCTCCTAAATTTGAACCAGATGATCCACGGGCTCTCTCTTTGCTATGTTTCTACTACATGCATTCCCCCCCCAACCCAGAAGGTGTATGAGTCAAACTGGTGTCTCTGCACCTCCACCCTGCGAGGTAGGACAGGCTGCAAGACGCCCTTTTGTCTCTATTCCTCACAGGTAGCGCCACCACACCTCTCTCACATCCTTTTTTCATATCCCTTGTGCTGCCCGCAGGAGGAGACAGGCTTTTACATATATATGGAGTAGGAGAAGGCCCTTGGGAGTTCCTGGCATAGCTGGGCTGATGTTGCCTCTTTGCTTTCCTCGTGAACACAAAGGAAGTCTCAAAGTCCACAAAGTTTTTCTATGGGGCTCTGCAGTTCCCGGGGTGGGGGTGGGATTTATTTCATAATGGGCATAGGGCTGGAGGGAGGGAGGGCTCAATTGGGGGGGGCACTAAATATCTGATCTTGCCTAGGGCACCAAATTGCCTTGCACCGGCCCTGGTGCTGTGGCACATCGTACTAGTCTGGATTATGAGAGATTGATAGCAGTGGCCTCATGTCATCTGTGGGGCCTGCCAGGCCCAGGCATTCTTCTTGAGTTAGAATTCCACCCCGGTTCAAGCCGAAGCACTGCCTGAATGCACTTAAACTCATTCGGGTTACTTTGTACACACCCATGGGCTGGGGTTTTCTAATTTTTCATGTGATTATGTCAAAAACCAAACCAAACCACCCCACCACAGCCTAGCAGTTCCAAAAATGACCATTTATAACTTCAGCTTTTACAATTTCAGCAATCATGTATAGGGTTGAAAAATGACTCCTTCAGTTTGTGTCCCAGTGTGGCATTTGACCATGTAACTGAGAGCAGAAACAGGTTCCAAAGGAAAAGGAATCATGCAAGCAAGAAAAGAGCCAAAGGAAACAATGAGGTATAAATTTATTGAGTTAAGCATGCAATGTCAGCCAAGAGCTCATCTAACAGTTTAATGTGGTTCTACCTGCTCCATCTTTCTTCCTGTCACTGTGACAGACAGACATTATTCGCTTAGAATGGGAATTAGAGATCTACGAAGTTTCTTCCCCCTATCTGCTGGGATTTGGGGGCTCTCCCTCCCAGCCCCACACAATGCCCAGGAGGGCCAGAGAACTACCTGTGGTGATATTTAATGCGGTGTGAGGGGCTGCAGTTGGAAGTAAAAAACAAAACAAAACCCTATTTGTTTGTTTAAAATATTTATACATCATCCTGTGGTTTACAAAACTCCTAGGACAGCTCACAGAAAGATCATAAAAACAATATCAAGTACAATAAAATCAACAGAACAGCAGGTGCACAGCAGAGTGATAAAACCAACCATCAGTAAACACACTCACCAGCTTCAAAGTCCTATTGGAAGGTCGTGGCAAATAAAAAGATATTTGCTCGGCACAGGAAAAACATCAAGGTTGGCTGGCGCCGACTCTCTATGATGCAAGTCAAGTCAGCTTGCAGACTTCCATCTCCAAGACAGGCTGCAGTGTGTGCATTTTAAAAAAAAACCTGTAAGGAAATTTGCGCAAATTGCGTAACTTTACACAAATTGCAGAAATCATGGGGGGTTTGCATGTTTTGCACAAATCAGCACCTGAAAAGCACGTGGATCTCACAAATCACACTAGATCCTTGTGCTTTTTGGGTGCCGATTTGCGCCAAACATGCAAAATACCATGATTTATGCAATTTGTGTAAAGTTACACAAATTGCGTAAAGTTATGCAATGTGTGCAATTTGCATAATGGTCTTTTGTTTTTGTTTTTTTAATGTGCAAACCATGGTCCATCTTGGAGATGGAAGTCTGCAGAAAACCCCCGACTCGGCCCACTTCCGATCATCAGATCGGAAGTGGGCAGGAGTCCACCGAGCTCAAACGAGCCAGGCTTCCCAGCACCAGCACATCCCTAGATCCCACATACACAAAGCCCCACAACTGAGATCATTTTCAAGAAAAGACAAGCTTCAGAAAGTTGAGGGGGGCTGGGACAAGGCCTTGTGAAGATGACTGTAGTGTTTGGGCAGGCTCATGTGGTCCTTCATAAGTAGCCTGACAATATTTTCTTTATGTATCAAAGGGTTTTAGGTTCACTCACATCCTAGCTTTAATTTTTATTTCATGTTTTATTTATTGTCAAATTCATATCCCACTATTCCTACCCCTAAACTTCCCCTTTCTACAATAAAAATCCCAGTGTGGTGCAGTTGTTAAAGCAGGGCTCTCCAACTTGGGTCCCCAGATGTTGCTGGCCTACAGCTCCCAGCATACCAAGCCAGCATGGCTAATGGCAAGGGATTCTGGGAGCTGTAGTCCAGGAACATCTGGGGACCCAAGGTTGGAGAGCCCTGTGTTAAAGTATTAAACAAGAACTGGGGAGATCCAGGTTCAAATCCCCACCAGGCCACAAAGCTCACTGGGTGACCAGGGCCCAATTTCTGTCTCTTAGCCTAACCTATCTCACAGGGTTGTTGTGAGGATAAAAGGAGGAAGGGTCAGTTCCACGTATGCTGCCCTACAGCATAAAATGTTTAAATGATTGAAATAGTGTAAAAATAAACTAAACTAAATAAAACAGAGAAAACCAAGCCAGTACCATCCCAGATGACTTCTGCAATGGAGAGCCAGTGTGGCGTAGTGGTGAGAGTGTTGGACTGGGACTCGGGAGATCTGGGTTCTAGTTCCTGCTCGGCCATGAAACTCACTGGGTGACTTTGGGCCAGTCAGAATAAAATGGAGAGGAGGAGGATTATGTAAGCCGCCTTGGGTTCCTTGCAGGAAAAAAGGCGGGGTATAAATATAATAAATAAAATAAAAATAAAATAAACAGTTTTTGCTTCCCAACCCCAAAAGCCATGAGCATGTGGTGAGTCAGAAATGCCACTCAGTGGGAACCACCCAAGGGAAGATCCTATTCCTCATACTTGTCAGCTTCTCCTCCAGAGGTTGGGGCATTTTAAGTAAAGTCTCCCCTGATGGTCTGACCAACAACATGGGGGAACATACTGGAGAAGCCAATCGCTAAAGTGTCCTAGGCCTTATGGCTTCCCACATAAGAGACTGGAAGATGAGATTGTATACATTACAAATAAGCACATTTGGAAGGAACTACTTGTTATTAGGAATGTGGGGCTGCCACAAAAAAACAACAAAAATGTAGCCCTGTGAATCGTCCCACTCCTGCTCTACAGTTTGTGTCCTTACATCATTATGTTGCATGTTTTTTCATTCCCACCAGTGGCAGGTAGCATTTCTGATCATGTGTAGTTCCAGTGGAGGCTGGTGACTCCTATTTCGGTAGGGCTCCTAATCCATTTCAGGTTTTGTCTGGAGCTTTATAGGAGCTATCCATGGTGCTCCATGTTTGTGAACCTATTTTAGGAATGGAGTTCAGCACCATGGGAAGCTCCTATAAAGCTCCAAATAAAACCTTCAATGGATTAGGAACTGCACTGAAATAGGAGTCACCAGCCTCCCCCTGTGTAGTTCTGCCCATAATGTTGGGACCAAAGGCTACATTTCTAGGTTTATGAGATGCTCTCTTTCCTGGGACAGATTGCGCTCGCCATTCCTCAGACACAGACATGGCCTTCTGACATAATCATCTTCATTTAAGTCTAACCAATGCAGTGATATTCTGGGTTCTACCTTAGACACACATTCTCTGCTTATATGCGCCTCAGCTGCTGACTCACAGGGACATAGGAAGCCACCTAATGCCACGCCAGACTACTCGTCCATCCAGCTCTGTATTGTCTACAGTAGCAGTGACTCTCCAGGGTTTCAGAGAGAAGCCTTTCATGGTCCTACCTGGAGATGCCAGAGATTAGACCTGGGATCTTCAGCTTGCAAAACATGTGCTCTGTCACTCAGCTATGGCCCTTCTTGTACACATAAGCCAAGATACAAGGGAGTGGTGGTGGTGGTGAGCAATTGAAGTGCCTAGTGGAAGGAAACCCTCTATTGCTATTCACAGTAGGGGAGAGGTGACTCAGTGACTGGGTTCAGGCAACACAATAATCCACACCCAAGCATTGAGTATGGGTTGAGTGTGAGTTGTCATTAAACCATGGGTTCTTGATGAAGTGTGGGTTATCGTGTTTTCTGAACCCAGCTGCACTAACAAGCCATGATTTCTTAACCACCAACAACCGATGAAGAGAATCCATATTTTGTTGTTGGGTTATGAACTGTGGGTTGCTCACCATAGTTTGTTATCTCAGGTGGGTTCAGACAACATGATAACCCATGTTTCAATGACAAGCCACACTCAACCCTTGAGTATGGGTTACTGTGTTGTCTGAACCCAGTCACTGACTCAGCAGCTCATGTGGGAGTGAGTCAATGGGCCACGCCAATGTTTCTGACCTTTCAGCCTTTGCTCAGTGCAACCCACTCAACCCCTTTTAAAAAATAGTTGCCGACTAGGGAGATAAACATAGGGAAGCGATCTTCCTACACATATCTAAAATACATTTGCATAAGGCCTGTGATTGATCGGTTTGATTACTTTAACAGCTGATTGATTAAAAAGATTCCCCAGAACTGTGTTTTTATTTGTACATGTATTTTATTAATTAATTGATTGGATAGTTATGACCTGCTGATGAAGATTCCTGTAACTGGGTAGCAGCCCCAGTTTGCATTCAACGCTTTGGTGAAATCAGATTATACCATAACAACCTGCTCAAACTGAAGAAGTTACACTTTACTGTTAGTAAAATATGTTAATTTTTCTGCTCTAATTTGGTCTAATTGGCTGGTATTTTTTCTTTGTTCGATGTTTTTGCAAAGCTTTTCAGTAGCTGGAAATCTCTGATTCTGCAGTATTACTGGTAGCACAAACTGAAGAATTATGATATACAGGAAAGTAAATGGAAGTGGATAATTGCAAGCCAAAGTGGATGTTTTGATCTGCTTGTAGGGAAAACAGGTGGCAGAAATTTCATTGCCAACGTGTCGGCTGCATAAATTCCAGCCTCTTAAAATAATACCTAGAAAAATATGCTATTTAAAGAACATTTGAATGTTGACAAAAGACATCTTTTGAAAAGTCCGGGGGGGAAATGTATATAATTTTCAAAATAATCTGGGGAGGATGTTGGAGACTTACAAAATGGGATAGGTTGGGAATATGCCAGATCTTTCTGCAAGTGTATACCTTATGAGTATGATAAGAATGGAAAATAGTGCAACAGACCCTTCCCAAGCTAGCTAATAAATTGAGCAGTGCATGATGCGGTGTCAGCGCAGTCTGTTACAGTGGATCTCACAGTGCAGCAGCATCTGTTCTTAGTGGGCTAGGCCACCCTCAGAATGGTGGTGTTGGCTATTGTGCACTGCTCTCTCGCTCAGTGGTAGAGGACAGCAAACCCTATGGTATGTACCATCGTATATCAAGGCCAGGTGTTGGAATGTCTAGTTCTACCCTCAGTCAGGAAGTTCCTGGCTCAAATCCCACTTCAGAAAGTCATCTTACAGACATCAGTATAAGCCTTTATTCTTCAGTTATGCAATATAGGGATGATGATGATGATGATAATAATACTGGGATACATTGCTGGAATGTTGTAAGGATTGCTTAGAAGATTTATGTGAAGCACTCTGAACACCTGAAATACGCTATATCTGGCTACTGTCACTCATGCTTTGGTCAAACCCAGATTGGACTACTGCAGTGTGTTCTACATGGGGCTTCCCTTGAAGAGTGTTCAGAAATTCCAGGTGTTGCAAAATGCAGTGGCCAGGGTGGTTTCAGGTGTTCATTTGTCAGAACACATTACACCAGTTCTTTGCCATTTGCACTGGCTTCAGATTAGTTTCTGATCACAAATAAACAGAGCTGGTTATTAGCTATAAAGTCCTAAACACTTTGGGACCAGGTTATCTGAAGGATTTACCCACTCCCAAATGAATGTCTAAGGCTCTGCTCCATGTTCCACTGCCTTTGGTGGTATGCTTGATGATAGGGACATGAGAGCAGGCCTCCCAGAGGAGGTTAGGTTGGCCTCCTCCCTCTTGATTATTAGGTGGGCAGCAAAGATTAGGGAAGACTTTGGATACACCAGAAGCAAAGTCCCCTTGTTCCCTGGACATGCCCCAGAATATATATATATATATATATATAGAGAGAGAGAGAGAGAGAGAGGGAGAGAGAGAGATACACACACTGCACACACACTCACACACACACACTTATTACTGCTCCCCTATATGAACATTTTTATCAATGAGACTGTGGATCCATTTTATTAATGAGGCTGCTGCTTTAAACTATTTGGCCAGTACCCTATGCTTCCCACATGCTAGCAGGACCCACTGCTAGTGCAATGGGGAGCTAGTGGTTCTAAAAGCAACCCGAAATATGCAGAAATACTCAATTTTGGAATGGGGCAGGTCAGCAGAGCTCCCAGATGGGAGCTTTGCTGACCTGTCCTGATCCAGAAATGAGCATTCCTGCTCACTTCCAGGTTTGTTTTTAGAACTGCTAGATTCCTAATGTGCAAGTGGTGGGTCCTGCTGGCACAGTGGAAGGAGCGGGAGCGCAGCAGTCCCACTGGATACTGTACTGTCAGTTTTTATATTATGTCTTATTATTAAGACATTATTATTATTAAGTTTTAAGAATGCTGCAGTGAGGCTGTTGAATGGAATGTCTTGCCAGGTGCACATAACGCTTGTGCCAAAAGAGCTACACTGGCTGCCAGTTTGCTACTGAGCTGTGCTGTCTGTCCAATCTGGCAGTAACATGGCAAGGGGCCTTCTCCGTGGTGGCATCCACCCTCTGGAATCACCCCCCCTGCAATATGTCAGACACCAACAATCATCATGTGCTCCCCCCCAAGAACCTAATTATAGGACAAATGTAGCGGGCAGAACTCTAAAACACAAAACCACTCTTTTGCAACCAAATAAATATGGTGCTGGTGGCCTCCCAGTCTCCCATTTAAAAAAAAAAAAGAAGTAAAAAAATAATAATCAGGAGGGGCAGGAAGCCTGGTGTGCTCCAAGAAAGGTGGGTAGGTACCACATTGGAGACCTCAGCCTTAGAATTATCCTTTTTTGAGTGTACATAAAGCTGCCTCCTTCAACTGAACTGAACTGTCTCAGTGTTCACGTGAAAGAATGTTTAACTAAACAATGTTAACTCTAACTCTGTTTAATCATTTACTTAGGACACAATCCTATGCAGGTTAAATCCCTACAAAATGCTTAGAAGTTTCAAAACCACAATAATAGAAGCTTAGCTAGAATGTATATCACAGGTTAGGAAAGGTAGAACCAAGTCCAGTAGGTCAACAGCATGTCAAGGAAACTATTAGAGAAAAGAAGGCTTCCTTCAGAAAATGGAAGTCTTTCCCAGATAGGGATGTAACTGTTCGCCCCGCGTGGGCGTAGCCGCCTGAAATCGTCCCCGCTCACGTCCGCGCCGGGCTTGTGTGGGCCTACGGGCCTACCTTATCCAGCGGCAGCTCGCCTCTCCGCGGCGAGCCGCCCGCGCTGCCCACCCCGGTCCCATCGCGTCACATACGGCCCCGGAAGTGACGCGACGGGACCCTGCACAGGCGCGCTGTACCCCCGCGCGATGTATTGCACCTGCGCAGGGTAGTGGTCTTACCCGAGTTGTTGGGGGGGGATCGCCTCTCTGCTGGCTCGCCTCTCTGCGGCAGCGCCCCCCCCCGGCTCGATCTTCTGAGCGGCGCGGAGCTTTCTCCGCGCCACTCAAACTGGCCACGACTGGCTCGCTGGTCCCGTCGTGTCACTTCCGGCGCAGCGGAAGTGACGCGACAGAACCCTACTCTGTTGCGCTGGACCAAGAAAGAGATCTTGGGGTTGCGGTGGACAGCTCAATGAAAATGTTAACTGAATGTGTGCAGGTGCTGTGAAAAAGACAAATTCCATGTTAGGTATAATTAGGAAAGGAATTGAAAATAAAACTTGCCTTATACAGATCTATGGTGTGGCCACACTTGGAATACTGTGCAGAGTTCTGGTCACCACATCTAAAAAAGGATATTGGTGAGTTGGATAAAGAGCAGAAACAGGCAACTAAAATGATCAAGGGGCTGGAGAAACTCCCCTATGAGGAAAGGATTGTTTAGTTTTGAAAAAAGGCAAGTAAAGGGAGACAAGATAGAGTTGTACAAAACTATGCATGGTGTTGAGAAAATGGATAGGGAGATATTTTTCTCCCTCTCATAATACTTCATCCCATGAAGCTGATTGGTGGGAGATTGAGGACAGATAAAATGAAGTACTTCTTCACACAACACATAGTTAAACTATGGAATTCACTTCCACAAGATGTAGTGATGGCCATCACTTTGGATGGCTTTAAAAGGGGATTGGACACATTCATGGAGGATAAGGCTATCAATGCCTACTAGTCCTGATGGCCATATGCTACCTCTAGTCAGAGGCAGTATGTCTATGTACTCCAGTTGCTGGGGAACATGGGCAGAAGGGTACTGTTGCACTCATGTCCTGCTTGTGGGATCCTGTGGGCAACTGGTTGGCCACTGTGTGAACAGAATCCTGGACTAGATGGACTCTTGGTCTGATCCAGCATGGCTTTTATTAAAAATGTTCTTATGTTCAGACAAAAAAAATCCTACCACTTTTTTCTGTTTAAACATACATAATCACCACAAATGTTGCTGTGGGTCAAATTCAGTGACAACACTGTACTGTGCACCCCTCCCTTGAAAATTATTGCTCAGCTTATCAAAACGCACTTGGTTAATCTCAGGATTCCTCACATATTACATCTCAAGAAGAACCTCCCAGATTTGCTTCCAATTTTTCCTTTTGGGAGAATGTTGGTGGCAACTTTATTTGAAAAGGTCATATGATGGGTTCCCCTCAGCTACTTTATGCCTTCATTATTAAATTGTTCATATGGAGAATTTTATACATGTTGCTTCCCTTCACAATCAGGAAGCACCCGATGTATTATTTACGGTAAAAAAAATACAAAAAGTTAGTTGGAGGAAATCACCTATTTGCTTGTGAATAAAAATTAATACTACATGAGAATAAGGACACAATCCTAATGATGATGATGATTTGCTGTCAAAGGCTTTCCCTCCTGAATATGGAGAACTTTGCAAATTTTGGCACATTCTTCTCAAAACTGAACTGAATTAAAATTCTCACCCATCCCTAGCTTTCTTAGGCAAAACCTGCAATGAATTTTGAGGGAAGCAAAAAAGAGTTTGGTTAAGAATAGCAGAATTTCTCATGGGAGTTCCACACATCTCTAGTAATAACTGAATTTCTGTCTTTAAAATGAGTTGTTATAAAAGCAGGGTTACTGAGAAGTTGTGACTGATGCAATTACATATCTCCTAGTACTTCACTGCTCCACACAATTTTGATACATGTGGATATATTGATTAAATATATTTTATGGTTTGAAGTATTTCATTGGTCTGCTTCCCTACAGGCAATCTTGCTGTATATTAGCGCAATACTAATTCAGGTGGTAGAAGAAGGAAAGTCAAGAAGTGCCAACACGGCGAGAAGCAAATGTATAGAAAAGGGAGCTATGATAAAAATAAAAGAAATGAGAAAATACGTTAAAATAGTTGAGGTCATGGTGGATAGAGAGATTGCAGGTCAGATGTGAACCAGAGTGAGGCAATTTTAATATATATATATTTTTAAACTTAAGTACAGTTATCTCCTATGTATGTTCAGCCACACCAACACAGATGGGATTAAATGGTTTCCCACCGAAGCACTGGCCAAAAACTGGTGATAGTGACTGAGTTCAGACAACACGAGAACCTGCACTCAGGGGTTGAGTGTGGGTTGTCGGAACCGTGCATTCTTGTTGAAATGTGGGCTATCATGTTTTCTGAACCTAGCCAAGATAACAAACCATGGTGAACAACCCACAGTTCACAACCCAGCAACAAACCATGGGTTCTTTTCATGGATTGTTTGTGGTTAACAAGTCATGACTTGTTAGTGCAGCTGGGTTCAGACAATGTGATAACCCACGTTTCAGCAACAACCCATGGTTCAATGACAACCCACACTCAACCCATACTCAACCCTTGAGTGTGGCTTATTATGTTTTCTGAACCCAACCAGTGACTTCAGACCATATGCTGGGACAACAGCAGGGATGGGTAACATGTGGCCTATGGGCCGCATGCAGCCTGACACATTCATTTTTGCAGCCCCCACTGCCCTCCAAATTGTCTCCATCAAATTTTAGCAGCATCTCAGTAGCAGGATTTTTTTTTAAAGCCTGCTGGAGCCATATCCATTCCCTCCATCAGTGGCATGCTTCCAACTCAAATTGCTGAGAAAGTGGCGGAGCTTCTCTTCCCAAACACTCCCCTCCCTGATCACTGGAAAAGCACCAGGGCTTCCCACTGCAAGCACTGAGAAAGTGGTGGACCTTCCCTCCCCAGTTGCTGAAAAAGTGGCAGGGCTTCCTTTCCCCCACCATCAAAAAAGAACAGCTCTCCTACCATTGATATCTACCCCACCCCTCCCACAAGGTGACCACCAAAGGAAAGATGGGGAGAGTGAGAGCCAGTGCGGCGTAGTGGTGAGAGTGTTGGACTGGGAATCGGGAGATCCGGGTTAGGGTGACTTTGGGCCAGTCACTGACTCTCAGCCTAACCTACCTCACAGGGTTGTTGTGAGGATAAAATGGAGAGGAGGAGGATGAGGATTATGTAAGCCGCCTTGGGTTCCTTGCAGGAAAAACGGTGGGGCATAAATATAATAAATAAATACATACATACATCGAAAGGATACAGGATTACAATGAAATGGGAAATGGGACAGGGGAATAGAAACCTTGCTGCTATCATCATCATCATCATCATCATCATCATCATCATCATCATCATCATCGCCGTGGCTCCACCCCTTTAGATGTTCAGATCCCAATCAGTTGCCCAGCTTGAAAAATGGCCCTCAGCCTCGGAGGAGTTGTCCACTCCTGATCTAGACATTCATTCTGAAAAAGTATAAAGCACATGTCTATTCGAAAATAACCAAAGCAGTGGAACACTAAAATACAGAATAAAAAGAGATATAATCAAAACAATGAAATAGAATACAATAGCACACTAATGGCACTCCTCCCTACCAGTAGATTGTGGGCGGGAGCAGGTGGCTCCCCTTAGCAGGAAGGATGCCGTGAGACTAGACTGGGGTATAGAGGCAAGGTAGGCAGCAGCCTAGTCTGCCAGAGCCCATCAGAAAGGAGACTGGGTGCACTTATTTAATGTGCCCCACCTCCCCTCCTACACCTTGTCAGCAGTCATTGCATCCCACCCTGATTGGATGCTCTGAAGGCTTAGCTGGTTGTCAGTGAGAGGCCGAGTATTAATAACTTGGGTCAGCTCTCTCTGCTTAGCCTTGGGGTCTGGCTTTTTTTGTTTGGGGGGGGGAGGAAGCTACTCTGCACTGCTAAGAGTGGTGGAGTCCACAGATTTCTAGCCAGGCCAAGTCCTAAGTTTTGTACTGTTTTAAATTGTGTTTTACACTCTTGTTTTTTCTTGTATTTTATTGGACTGTACATCGCTCAGGTGGCTGGATGACTGGCCAGATGGGCGATTCAAAAAATATAATAAATAAATAAATTGGCATGCACAGCATAGACTGGGTGTGGAAAAATGAGAGTACAATTCTGAACAGCCTGAACCATCCAATGTGAACTCACCTTGGTCCAGCTGACCTGCTGGAAGGGACGTGGGGTGGAAATTTCTGGGGGGCCGCCTGCCTCAGTAGCACCAATTGCTAGGGGTAGGTGATGAGTCCAGGCTTCCCTCTGGATACCATTAAACATTTGTGAGCAACGACAAGACAGGGACAGGATGGTTTACCGGCCATGCACAGTTGCCCTAAACTGGCTAGGCAGCAGTGCAGGAGACTTCCCTAAACCCTCAAGTAAGGGTCAGAAACTAGGGATGTCCAGGAATTTTTCACTGGATTCTGATGAGTTCAGATTTTCTATGAATCTGACCTGCGGATTCCGCAGCAGACTGGCTTTTTCCAAATCGCATGGACTCCATGGACTTGCGAACCCCCCCCCCTTTTTGGGAGGGGATTTACACTAATTCTCATAAACTAACATGCATCAGTGCAAGCAAAACCATAAATGCAAACAACACAAAACAAAAGAAAGGTCCCTGCCCCAAGGAGGTCTCAACCTACATTTTAACAGTAGAAAAGACAAGCAAAGGAAATTATGGGAGGGGAGGAAGAGGTAATGGATGCTAGCAAGATTTTAGTAACTCTGAGGCAGAATTTCCTGCTCAGTACATGTGCCAGCATAATTCCTGTTTGGATAATTATCAAAGAACTAAACTGATGAATTATTATGCTATTAAATGCAGGTTAAGCAAATTGTATCACTTAATGGTCCTTGACACTGTGTTGATGGAACTGCCCATCAAAACGAGAGGAAGATTTCTATCAAATGGCAGATTTCAGGAGATATTTATTACATGTGTGACAGCTGGAATATCAGATGAGGCAATATGGTTTTGCAGCTCCCAGATATGAAGCATGATAGCTTAGATCAGTGATGGCGAACCTTTTTGAGCCCGAGTGCCCAAACTGCAACACAAAACCAACTTATTTATTCCAAAGTGCCAACACTGCAATTAAACCTGAATACCGAGGTTTTAGTTTTAGAAAAACAACTCATACAGTTGTCCGAACTAATTAACATATTTTGTCTTAAAAGAAAAACACAATAACAGGGCTTTCAATGATACAAACAGTTTTTTGTTGAAAAAAACATCAACTCAATTTTTTTTAATAGTACTACTACATTGTACACATAGCCTGAAAGTAATTTAGATAAACTTTTTAAATAATTAGGCACATGTATTTTTGGATAAGGGATTCTCAACTTGTAATATGATTATATGCCAGACTGAAATTGTATGGGGCAAGCTTTACCCCGGGTCCTTTCCCTGCTTCTACAGGTGTTGGATTAGTAAAAGTAAAAGTCAACCTGTACTAGGATGAGCAAGATAAACAAGAAAACTAAACGTGCTTAATACATTTTAAACAACCTTTATGTCTTGGACTGCAAACACTGCATTAGGTAAAAGTTTGCATTGGGCATGCTTTTGCACAATTAATGTGATTTTTTTGCTCTTGCATGCATGCTGATAATTTGTCAAACTTGCTGTACTCATGTTTTTGCTGTACTCATGGTTTTTTTTGGTTCAAGTCTTGGAGTCTACAAAAACACAAAATTTATTTAACAAAAGACAGATGAAGCACTTGCAAGGAACCCAAGCTTACATAATCCTCCTGCTGTCCATTTTATCCTCACAACAACCCTGTGAGGTAGGTTAGGGCAGTGAAAAAAAAGCAAGACTGTGTGTGGCAAGAAGAGGGAAAAGGCAACTGAGGTGGTGCTGGCTAGGAGGGAACTAAGAGAACTTAGAAAACAACAGAATGAAATTTAATAGGGATAAATGCCAAATGCTGCACCTAGGGAGAGGAAACCAAATGCAGAGTTACAGAATGGGGGACACTTGGCTCAACAATACTACAAGTGAGAAGGATCTTGGAATTGTGGTAGATCACAAACTGAATATGAGCCAGCAATGCGATGTGGCTGCAAAGAAGGCAAATGCAATTTTGGGCTGTATTAATAGAAGTATAGCTTCCAAATCGCGGGAAGTGATAATTCCCCTTTACTCGGCACTGGTTAGGCCTCATCTTGAGTACTGCGTCCAGTTCTGGGCACCTCACTTTAAGAAGGACATAGACAAACTGGAGAGGGTTCAGAGGAGGGCAACAAGGATGATAAAGGGACTGGAAACAAGGCCCTATGGGGAGAGACTGAAAGAACTGGGCATGTTTAGCCTTCAGAAGAGGAGACTGAGGGGAGATATGATCGCACTCTTCCAGTATTTGAAGGGATGTCACACAGAGGAGGGCAAAGATCTCTTCTCGTTCATCCCAGTTTGCAGGACACGGAATAATGGGCTCAAGTTACAGGAACCTAGATTCCACCTAAACATAAGGAAAAATTTCCTGACTGTCAGAGCAATAAGACAATGGAATCAACTACCTAGGGAGGTCGTGGGCTCTCCCACTCTGGAGGCATTCAAGGTGCAGCTGGACAGACATCTGTCAGAGATGCTTTGACCTAGATTCCTGCATTGAGCAGGGGGTTGGACTCAATGGCCTTGTAGGCCCCTTCCAACTCTACTTTTCTATGATTCTATGATTCTATGAGTTACAGAGAACTAAGGGTGGGGGGAGAAGGGAGGGAAGGATTATTATACGTACTTAGGAGTAAATTGCTGTAAGGTTTCAAGGTTTTGTGAACTTGTGAGGTTGATGAATAAGAGGGGGGGAAATCTTTCGTTTGATTTTTTTGTTTGTTTAAGGGGGAAAAGGAAGCAATTCCTTTATAATCATTATATAGAATATCTGATGTTATTTATACTTGGTTGTGGAGAAATCAGAAGTACTTTTTAGTTTAATGTTGTTTTGTTTTTGTAGTGTATGCTTCTTTGGTTTTTGTTTTGTCTTGTTCTTGGTATTTTGTTTTTATGGATTCTAAAATTTAAAATAAAAAAAATTTACAAAAAAAACCCCAAGTGAATTCTATGCATCAGGCACTTCAAACATCTGTATTCTTGGGGACCACTGTATTCTCCAGACAATTGTCTAGGGGCTGCTGCAACAGTCTGGCGGCTCCATCACCTGGCTCTATAATAGTTAGCACGGAGTACATGCAGTTTAATGATGTGGGATCATCCCATGGAGGACTGAGAAAGGAATGCATTTCCTTAAAGATCCTCTCTCAACAGACAGGCCCTTTGGCTTTCCCAGCTGTGTGTGATCCAGAACTACGTATAGTAACTTTTATATGGAATATACACAAAGACTTATCCTTTTTCTTACAAATGAAACTAAAGAGCATCTTTTAAATCACATATTGAGTATAATTTGGTAGGGCCACTGGCAGCCAGAGACAATTGTTTTGGGGCCAAGATCTATTCCACAGGCTACCAGCTGCCCATGTTTGGTATTATTACATTTCTTTAATGCGTGAATTCTCATTATCTGCTTATCCAATCAGAGACTGGAAATCAAACACCATGTGAGTTATACATGCGGTCATAACCAAGCAACTTATCAGGAAAGCCAATTTACATAAAAAGAGGAATTGGTTCTAAATGCTATTGTATTGTTTTAGGCAGTGAGCAACTCAGAGAAATTATGGTCTGTCTGCCGGCATTCTACCAGGAAAGGAAGGGGGGAGCTATTTATTGTTGGTAATTTTATTGGATATGAAATATTTGTTTAGCTGTGCCTCAAATGAAACAGCTTTCTGCTTTTAAATTGTGCAGTTTATCACAGAACCAGGAGCCAAGTGTCATATTCATTTTAGGTGGCCAAAAAGTAAGTGACCAGGAATAAATATCATGTTAATCTGTATTCTGGAACAGGGAAATCAACAATTATTTTTGGTATGTTAAGGCAGCAGCGCTTAGCCTCCTCTATTTAAAGAAGATATTAGTCTCTATTTTCCCATTTAGGGGATAATCTTGTTCATTAGCACACAATGCAAAAGCCTCCTTTAAATTATACATTTTTAAAGAAAAGTACTTTTACTACCACACTCAGCATTTACATTGTCCATTAATGTTTAATACATACATTAAACTGCATTTGGCTTTTGGGACTTCAAACCATTGAGCAGAAAGAGAGAGAAAGTAATAATAATCAGTTATCCTTTCTGCCAATGCTTCACTTGAAGCAGGGTTTTCTGTAAATTCCTGGGGATTTGAACGTTAATGCACAGAACTTGCCTGTGAGATGGGATCATACGCAAGGCCTGCGGGCCATGAAATTCCAGTGTTTAACCGCAGGTGAGATGAAGGATGAGATGTCTGTCAAGTCAGTGGTTCCTCCCCCAGCTGTGATGCCATTGCTATATATGGCCAATGAGGGCTACAGATGGGACACACAAAGCTTTCTTCACTCTGCTCAGGGGTAATTAGGGAGTATGGAGGATGCAGCCAAGTCCACATAGTAAGAATGAGCAGACTTGCCAAGTTCTGGTCTAGAAAATCTTGACAATTTAAGAATAAATTAGTTTTAGTCCACCAAAATTGGGTTCATTGAGCAAACCAGTTCATTCTCCAGAAATGGAGCCCAGAGTGGGTTATGGGTATGCAGAGTGAGGCATCATCTGGCCCACGGGGTGCAGGGTGGGAGGCAATCCAGCCCTCACCCAAAAACAGTTCTGCACCCCTTACCTAAAACAACATTCAAAGCAAATTTGGGCAGGGTGTGGTGTGTGTGTGTGTGTGTCCTCCTCAGGTGAAATTGCAAGGGCAGCTCAAAGGAATTACGATAAGACCAGAAAAAAGGCTTGGGTTGGTGAGAGAAAAGGCTCCACATACCCCTGGTTTGTCATGAGATTCCACCTAAAGCAAAATTTGCACACACACAAAATGCAGATATTGCTTTTCAGTTGAAACCGCTGAGGACTTTCAAGGGAAGTCAAGATTGTTTGATAAGACTGCAACATTTCTCACAGGGGTTTTGCACATCCTTAGCTGTGACGTGTGTGTGAACCAGCCCAAAATCTGGTGAAGATCCAAGGATTTTATGGTTGATTTTCCTTCCTTTTTTTGGTTCTTTCACTGGTTCGCAACCTTGGGTCCCCAGATGTTGCTGGACTATAGCTCCCAGCATCCGTTGTCATTAGCCATGCTGGCAGGGTATGCTGGGAGCTGTAGTCCAGCAACATCTGGGGACCCAAGGTTGGGAACCACTGGAAGATGGAAAGCTACAAGCCCAAATAAAATATAAAGAGAAATATATGTGCAGTGATATCAGAATGATACGATCGAAACCCAACTTATGTTCAGCTTTTCATATATGTGTTAAAAGGTAGCAATTAAACAACCTGCAGGATGCTGTAGTTGAAATACGTCATGCTTATTTAACAAATGGTTTGTACTGCCTTCCCTGTGATTTTATTTAAACCAAGATGCTATAATCACAGGATTTCAAAGAAATTCAGCTGCTGAGTACTTCAGTTTTACATTGTCAGCTTTACTAGTCAGGCTTAAAAGACTTTAAAAATTGTTTCAGTGGGTGGAAAAACAGAAATGTGCAGATTATTTATAGGAGAAAACATGATCTGGAAACAGATCTTTTAGACTCACAACAAATGATGTATACAAAGGAGATCAGCAAGAGCTGCAGTGCAGTCCTCTTTTCACATATACCATGGCAAAAGCTGAGAAGGTCCTCCGAAATGCTATGAAGGGCCTCCTGTTTGTTAGGGAGAAAGATGATGCAGCTGGTCCAGACACACCCTCTCTCCCCCTACCTAGTCATATGTGAAACCCATAGGAGAAATGTCTTTCCTAGATCAATGTCCCTGACATGCTAACAATGGATTTCTGTGACCAAATTGAACTTTAATCACAGCCATGTGCACTCACTCCTTGAGTTTTCTCCTTTCTTAACTGACTGATTCAGTCAAGTCCCCTAACACATGATTTCACTCACAGTCACACTGCATCATGGATGTTGTAGTCTTACAACTGCGTATATAAATACTTGTGGCTGAAATAACATTCATAGGCAATGTCACATTGCATTGGGAAGTGCAAATATGAGAGACGGAGCACTCACTCTCCTACTGGAGGTAGATCGGTTACTGTCCATTGTTTGCAATTCCAGGAGAGCCTTTTGTTCTTCTGATCCAAAATAGAACAGGAGTAAAATGAGGAGTAGAAAATTTAACTATCTAAGAGTGTCCTAGTGTAAAAGTTATTACAGCAGTCAGTTAGCTCTGGGCAAAATTTTGGTGGCAACTGAAGTTAGAATGTGTCCAGTTCCCAAATGGAAAGAACCACATTTTGCTGGACAAACCAGGTTAATTGGCTAAACCCCACAGAAAAAAATGGGAGAAAATGAAGTATGACATTAAGAAAATGGCCCTTGGAAGGGAAATAAGCCAATAATTTTAATAATATTAGATATTTCACCCTTTTACATAAAAAATACAATAAATATGCATAAAATAACAGGGTAACTACAGGTAGAGAAATGACCTTATTGCATTATTTTTTCATTTAAAAAACAAAACCAATCCCCCCCCATAACCAGAGAACAATAGCAACAAAAATATCCTGTCCTATTAGCAATGAATGTTAGTCCATCTGACTCACCCAGACCTTGTTTAGTGGCTCGTTATACATTGATTTTTAATGCACACTTTAATTTCTCTTGGGACTCTGTGAACTTAATTCCACTTGAAAGTTCATAACTCAGTCAACAAAGAAGAGCAATCCATGACTTTATGCCTGCAGTTACACACACATGTGGTGAAGCCTGCGATCTCAGGTTCTAGCCAACTGAGTCCCAAGCACATTAGAGAGTCCTGATTTTGTTAGAAATAGTAGCATTTATGAAGGTGTTGAAAATGCAGGAAATCTCATTGTATTGAAAACCTCATGTAAGAGCGTGAGGGGGCAGGGCTCTCTCCTCCACTGCTGACATGCTTAAGGGGAGGAAACTCCTGCCGGAAGAAGCAGCTGCATAGACTATAGGGAAATAGACAAACAACACTTACTTGCCTGTCAAAATTAGTCCAAGCATTCCTTTCCAGGCCCATCTCCTGGATTTGATGTATAATTCTCCTGCTCCTCAACTGGTTGATCACTCTCCTGCTGTGAGGAGATGCGGCAGTCATACAAGAGGTGGTTGCAAAGGTCATGATCCTCTTGGGGGGGGAGTGGAACAGAGCTAAAAGGCAGAGAGTGAAGACAGAATGGAGGAGGTTACCTAAGCTTGTTACTCCCCCATTCCTGGGCAGAACCTAGCACCAGTCAGATTTGGCATCAAATATTATTCCCTCAGCTCACTGAAGCAATTATCCTCCCTGGGATTTGGGTTTCAGGAGCTTCTATCTCTAAGGTCTCCCTCAGAATTAACTGTCCTCCAGAGCTTTTCCTTGGGGGAATATTTCCTTCAAAGATGGACATCAATCCATCTATAGCAGCGGGTGGGCAAGCTTGGAGGCTCCAGGAGCCAATTTCCCACCCCTGGAACCCACTGCAGGCTGAGCCCATTCCACCGAAATGGCCGCTGATGAATTGCCACTGAAATGAACAATACATGCTGTTTTATTATAATTTAAAACAATGTATGTGAACAATAGACGGCATTTTATTTTCAATATTAAAAGCACAGATCCTCTTGAGATGCATAAAAGAAAAAAAAAAATGGGAGAGCAATCCACAGCTTGCAATTACCAGTGGAAATATCGTTTCAATACTGGAGTCAAATGTGCTGTATATCCCCAATATGAGAGTGGGAGTGAGTCCCCTTGAGATAGTGTCTAACCCCAGAGACCTTATGTAATTAAGGGCCCAATGCTACCTATTGCACCCGTGCTGCATGCAAGCGCCCGGACGTGGATGTTTCTGAGTTTCCCATGCCTTGCCGGGCTTAAGCTAGCAGGGCAGGAGGAGCAGCGGAGGAGGCAATCTCCACCTCCCTGTCCTCTGCCTTGGGTGATTTTCTCTAGATAGGCTTTGCTGTCCAGGGCCGGATTAAGAGCATTATGGGCCTGGTGCTGAGGATTTTGGTGGGCCTTTTTATGGAAATAAATAAAATGAAGACGCAATTTTTATAAAAACAAATTAAATATTTTAATTACCATTAAAGTGCCAAACAGAAACATATTGAAAATATTTCTTTTTTTGTAAACAATAAGCTTGTTAACTCAATAAAACCGTTATAAATAGAACATTCACAACAACCATTTTTAAATAAACATAAACCATATAAACAGGTAATAACCAAGTCAGGCCTGGTTATTACTTGGATGGGAGACCCCTCCTCTAGTTTCCTGCATTGAGCAGGGGGTTGGACTCGATAGCCTTGTAGGCTCCTTCCGACTCTATGATCTATGAATCTATGAGCCAGACCTGCCTTTAATGTCTCTGCCCCCAGCAAGCTCTGCCCCTTTAACTTTAACACATTCTGTGAAGGTTTAAACAGGACCCTACACACATTCAGCAGAATGCTCCAGACCTTCACCAAATACACACAGGTCAGAAGAGGCAAAACCACGTAGGGAATGGGATGTTGGGGGCAGGGGCAGTGCAATGCATGGGTGAGGGACTTCTGAATAGGGTTGTAGTCTAACCTAATAAAGGTTGCAATCCTATGAACACTTATTTCGGAATAAGCCCCAATGGATACAGTTGGGCTTATTTATTTATATTTATTTATTTAATACATTTTTATACCACCCAATAGCCGAAGCTCTCTGGGCGGTTTACAACAGTTAAAACCATAAAATACAATATAAAATAAATATAAAATTTAAAACCACAGATTAAAACAAACAACAAAGCTAGCAGCAACAGTTACAATAACAGAGTTAAAAACAACTACAAAATTAAAATGATTAAGATGATTAAAATGATTTAAATGCCTGGGAGAATAGAAAGGTCTTCAGCTGGCGCCGGAAAGAATACAAAGTAGGCGCCAGGCAAACCTCTTTGGGGAGCTCATTCCATAACCAGGGTGCCACAGCAGAAAAGGCCCTCCTCCTGGTAGCGACCTACCTCATTTCCTTTGGCAGGGGCTCTCGGAGAAGGACTGCTGATGCAGATCTTAGTGTCCGGGCAAGTACATATGGGAGGAGACAATCCTTCAGATACCCTGGCCCCAAGCCGTTTAGGGCTTTGAATGTTAGTACCAGCACTTTGAATCGGGCCTGGAAACAGACTGGCAGCCAGTGCAGATGAGAAAGCACTGGCATAATATGTTCTCATTGGCCAGTCCCCGTTAACAATCTCGCTGCCCTATTCTGGACCAGCTGAAGTTTCCGGACCATTTTCAAAGGCAGCCCCACGTATAACACATTGCAGTAATCCAAACGAGAGGTTACCAGAGCATGGATAACTGTAGCTAGGCTATCTCTGTCCAGATAAGGACGAAGTTGGTATATCAGCCTAAGCTGATAAAAGGTGCTCCGTGTCACCGAGTTCACCTGTGCCTCGAGTGACAGTTGTGGATCCAAGAGCACCCCCAAACTACAAACCTGATCCTTCAGGGGGAGTCCAACCCCATCCAGAACTGGTTGAATATCACTTAGCCGGGCAGACAAACCACCCACTAACAGTACCTCCATTGAGTCTCAGTTTATTAGCCCTCATCCAGTCCATTACCGTGCCCAGGCAGTGATTCAGAACAGCCACTGCCTCACCTTTTATTTCAAAGTAAAGCATGCAAATGGGTGCACTATATATCCACAAAATGCCTCTTTCATTTTAAGGCCATTACAAATTGCAGACAGGATTTTCCATCACACTCAATAATATATATTTTTTTCTCATCCCCCCCTATATGCCCTTCATTTTGTTTTTGTTTTTGCTTAACATTCATACTGAAAAAGAATTCTGCTGAAGTTTGCACACTACTTTGTGATTTTCAGTTGGTCATAATGAGAAGTCTGGTTTCACCAGCTCTCTGTGGATCTTAATGGTTAATCTAGAACAGGGCTCTCCAACCTCGGGTCCCCAAATGTTGCCAGACTACAGCTCCCAGAATCCCTTGCCATTAGCCATGCTAGCTGGGTATGCTGGGAGCTGTAGGCCAGCAACATCTGGGGACCCAAGGCTGGAGAGCCCTGATCTAGAATGATGAGTGTTTCATTGCTGTATTATGTTAAAATGTAAGCTACCACCCTCCCGGACGTGCAGATGCCGAGGACTGCGCCTGCGCTCCCCCTCAGGATAAAGGGCCGCGAGGGGGCAGCAGGAGAGGGGGAGGGGCAGCCGCCCCCCGCCTGGCTGGCCCTCACGGCGCGGCCTCACCTTCTTGCTGTGCTTGCCGAGCCAGACCCGCATGGCGTCCAGCTGCGAGACGGTCTCCGGGCTCTCCCAGAACTTGCCGGTGGGGCCTCCGTCCTTGCGCCGCGACACGGACAAGGGGGTGGCGGAGGCTCCGGCTGCTGCCGCCGGCGGCGCCACACCTGCCGCGCCGCATCCCGCCACGGGCCCCCCGGGACTAGAGCTGCCGCCTCCGGGCATGGCTGCCGTTGATGTCGCCGCCACCATTGTCCTGCCCGGCCTGCCGCGCCGCCGCCGCCACCACCGCCGGGGCCCTACGCCGCCCACTCTCCTGGCTTCGCGCATGCGCAGAGCCTGTGGGACGCCGTGGCGGCTGCCACACCACCACCATTCTCCTCCCGCGCGTGTGGCTCTCTCTGCGGCTCTCCGCGCCGCGGGTCCAGGCATTGTGGGCCTATTTTGTGGTAGGGGCCTGGAGCTGCAGCTCCAATAGCCCCTATCTTAATCCGGCCCTGTTGCTGTCTAGTGAGTGTGCCTTGGAGGGGGAGGGAAAGAGGCTGAAGAAGGCTCAGGAGATCTTGTACCCCGGCCTCTCCGGTCTCCTCCCCTCCCCACCCACTGGTACACCCCCTGTTCTCCTCCTTCAAGGTCACTTTTCTGACCTTTTCTGACCGTTCTTTCTATGCTGGCTGCGAGGGGGAGCGGGATCAGATTTCTGACTCCCCTTCCGCTGTCTCCAACCTTGGAGATGTTTTCCAAGCCGTCCTATGGTCCCTGGGATGCTCACCCATAGACCATAGGATTACTCTCTAAATAACTCAAACATTCATCATTGGAAATGCAGAGCTCTACATTCGAGTCCGTCTCATTGTTACTGGACATGTCTTAGGATCCAGGTATTTTGGATTCAGAACATCGTACTTGATGTAACAGGCAATATTACAGGCAATATATGATGTTTGTTACAAGTCATCAAACATGCCTACAGAAACAGACCTCTGAATAAGACTAAGCTATGTAGTTGATGTGGGTGTGCATATAAGCCCCACCCCTCCAGTGTTCCTGCATGCCTGGCTGCCATTTAGATCTTTGTGCATTCACTGTGAAGATCTGAATTGGGCTCTGTAGGTGCATTTTGCTGGTTGCTGGATCTCCTGCTCCTAGTACAGTGATGGCGAACCTATGGCACGCGTGCCACAGCTGGCACGCAGGGACCTCTCTGTGGGCACTCGAGCCATTGGTTGCCAGATCGCGAAAAGACCGTCCCCTTCTGCATTCAGCGTCGGGTTTCCATAGTAACTCCTCTCCACTCATTCCTCGCTGGCCTCCACAGGCAGGCACACTCCAACATCTCCACCCCCAGAAGCGGACTGCGCAGGCACCCAGCCAGCCCTCCTTCTAACTGAACAGACAGCTCAGAAGCACAGCGCGCGCACACCCGAATCTTTGCGCGCCCAGTGAAGAGCCATGCCCTGAGACAGAGTGGGGTGTGATTAGCTAGTGCCCCCCTCCTTCCTGCCAAATTTAAGGCACTTTGAAATAAATAAGTTGGTTTTGTGTTGCAGTTTGGGCACTCGGGCTCAAAAAGGTTCGCCATCACTGTCCTAGTACAAGAGAAGGTCAATCCTGCAAGTCTGAAGTCTGCTCAACCCTGCTATAGATGGATTGGTGTCCATCTGTGAAGGAAGTATCCCCCTAGAGAAAAGCTCAGGAGGGCAGGTAAATCCTAAGCAAGACCTTGGGGACAGAAAGCATGGGAACCCAAATCCCAGAGGAGATAATTGCTTCAGGGAACTGAGGGAATAATACTGGATGGCAAAACTCACGGCTACTCAGTTCTGCTCAAGAATGGGGGAGTAGCCAAGAGGGTAATGGACACATCTTCTCTCTTGTGCACGTGCATGGCAATGCACAGACACAAACATTTAGAAGCTGGTAAGAGAGAGAGTGTGGTATAGTAGTGTCAGACTAGGACAGGGGAGATCCCAGTTCAAATCCCCATCCCGCCATGAAGCTGACTGGGTGACGTTGCACCAGTCACTACCTCTCAGCCTAACCTGCCTCCCAGGGTTGTTGTGGGGATATAAAATGAGAGAGAACCAAGTAGACCATTTAAGCTCCTTGGAGGAAAGGCAGGATGTAAGAATAATAAATGAGGCACCCTGTTTTTCAAAGCTTATCATTTCATACCTTGTTGGTGAGGTTCAGTACGAACTGTTAATAACATTCAAATGATATATTTCAAATACACAGGCAGTGCCATCCAGTGTGGCTGCCTGTGGCTGCCTGTAACCCTCTGAACAGCAATTTCAGTGAAGTGTTTTACCCCTGGTCGCAAGGAGGAGGGGCTGAGGCATCACTGGGATTCCTTGTATCCTGGCAGATCCTCATTCCTTCCCACCCCCTCCCCTCCCAGCACCAGCTCTGAAGTCGGTCTCCCAGCTTCAGAGCCGCAGCTGGTGCGGAAAGAAGAACTGCGCCACCTGTGAGGGCGGAAGGAGGGTGCTGCAAAGTCGGAGTCCCAGCTCTGACCTCGGAGGGCTTTTCTGTGGTCGGAGCTGCCATAGGAGCTTTTCCTATGGCAGTGTTTAGGATTGTGCCCTAAAAGAATAATATACAAAAAGAATAATACTTTTTGCCATCATTTTTTCAGCAACATTAAGAACTGCTTGCACCGTTCGGTGATTATTTCCCCCCCAATATTGTCAGAGAATGGAAGTGTTCACCCAGAGAGGTCAGTGTTTGTTTCCTAAAGAATGCTTCATTTGCCCCCAGTGCTGGCAACACGTAGCCATCTCTGATTGGTTATGTATTGTCATGATTTCACTCTCTTCTCCATTAGATCCTCAGTTTGTCTGGCATCATCATCACCAGTGTGATTCTTTCCCAGGAAGAACATAAAAAATGGTACCGAAGTAGCAGCAGCTGAGGAAACAATGGCAATTAATAGGTGCAATAAAAGAGGAACATTCTCATACTCAGGGGTGTTCAGGAAAAGTCCCCCCTTCCAGTGTTACTTACACACACACACACACACACACACACATTAAATGGGTGAACATTTCCTACAGTCCTATTTCAGAATCATTGTGGCAGGATGGGCTATTTCAGAATAAATGAATACCGTGGTCAGAAAAGAGCCTTCAGCATTATGCAATTGTGTCTGGGGGCCTCAGGGAGTAATTCACAGCACAAGAACAGGGGTGTAACAACTACATTAAAAGTCCCCATTTTCATCTATGAAATGCCGGAGGGCATGTCAAAGCCATTTTAAAGCTTTCAACTCTTGCTTTAAAAGTCTGGCTAGGTCAAATTCTGATCTGCCAGGATTTTGGTATGGCAGCTACAACTGGTTCATAGCACCACTGAAGAACTGTTAACAAAATGTAAGCAGCTATTTAAATAAGGCCCTTTCTGTGTTGAAAACATCTTTATTCATTGAGGATTTTTATTTTTATTTTTTTTAGTATCCTGAATGCACGCTACATTGTGCAAACGACAATATTATTCTATCTCCATTCTTTCAGACTTCAATCTCTCTTCCTCTCTGTTTAAAAAGAAAAAGCCATCAGATGAATTTAAACTAACAGAATACAATGAAAAGCAAAGAATATGATGCTCCCTCTGAAAATGACAATTTGAAATGCCACTTTCCTGCTTGGTGGTTTTGTGCCGATTGTGTGCTAAACATGATTATACTTTTTGGCTTTACTGCTAAAAAGATGTTATGTATGATGTCGGTGTTAGGGGGGGGGGAATGATTAGCCAACAAAACATTTTACTGCCAGCCCAGCCGTGTAACTGTGTGCCAGGCAAGCTCTCACCCAGAAGGAAATGTCACTCACTGTGGAAAGCAGGATATTTGCAGGTCTGCAATTAGTGCCTGTGAATTTTCCATTGTGTTGCCCATCTTATTGCATGGATGTGTGCAGGAAGCATTTTGGATGGAGCGCAAGCGGTGAAGAATCAGATATGTTCTTACCTCCACTACAATACTATGAAGTTAGAATGCTATTTTTTCAAAATCCCCTCATATCGTTATGGGATCTAGAATGAGGACCACCAATGGGGCCATGTAAAAGATGGGGTGAGCTATGCAGATAGCAGCAGCAGGACTAATTCGCAGAGGCTGGGGTTACAGAGGCAAGGAGGCACTTTGAGTCCCTCCTAGTGGTGTCTTTCAGTGCACCCCTTGTGTTTTTCTCATAGAAGTGAATTGTTACTAGAGATGTGCATTGGATTTGGATGAAGCTGAGCAGAATTGGTCTGGCGCTTCCCAAGGTGAAGCGGGCTTTCCTCCAAAAGTGACCCAGAACAAGGGTTGATTACAAATTCATGCTCGCAGATATTCTGTCTCCTCTCCAAATAGCATCTTTTCATTTGGTTTCTCTGAAATCCTGATGATTGGGGGGGGGAGGGAGTGCGGTTGAGTGACTGACAGGTAGGGATGTGTCAGGAATCCAATAGGGGGTGAAAATCTGCCAGATTTACACAATTCGTCCCCCAGATTTCAGTTTGCCAGCCCTGCACTGGCACCGACTCGCTATGGTGTGAGTTGAGCCAGCTTGCAGACGCCTTTCTCTAAGATGGGTCTCAATGTGTGCATTTAAAACAAAACAAAAACGCCAACTGCTAAGGCAATTTGTGTACATTTCTGCATTTTGTGTGAATTGGCACCCTGAAAAGCACATGGATCTAGTGCAAATTGGCACCCAAAAAGCATGCGGTCCTTGCGTGATTTGCGCAAATTGGCTGATTTTACACAAAGCGCACTAGATGCATGTGCTTCTCAGGGTGCCAACTTGTGCAAAACACGCAAAATACTGTTATTTGTGCAAATTGCTTAAATTTGCGCAAATTACACAAATGGCACAATTTGTACACATTTCCTTAGCATTTTTTTTAAATGTACAAACCGTGGTCCATCTTAGAAACAGAAGTCCACAGAAAATAACCTGACTCTCCTCGCTTCCGATCACTGGGTCATAAGCAGGCAGGAAGTCCACTGAGCTCAACTGAGCTGGACTTCCGTGTGTCAACACATTCCTACTACTTTCCAATCCTAGATGCATGTTTTTCCTGGGGCTCCAATCACTGTGCTTTCGGGGAGGGCAAGGATGGGAGTATGAGATGGCCATTCTTCCGAAACCACCAGACTTCACTAGGAAAAAAATTATTAAAATGGTTCTCAGTCATCATAACTCCCTAGCCCCTGGACCTATCCTTCTGAAACTTTGCAGGTTTCTTGCTTGGGCGCACCTTTATGAAGTGTGCCAGTTTCATATAAATCCACCATTGCCAAATCCCATGGGATGAGAAGAGGATGCACTTCACTTCCCCAACCCCTCAAATGAAGGACTCCTCTTCCACATGAACCTATCCTTCTGAAACTTTGCAGGTTTCTTACTTATGGACACCTTTAGGCTGTTTGTTATTTTCAGAACAAGGGTCCAAAGGAACATAGAGGATAGGTGTGTCCTCTTTTGGAGACCCTCAAAATGTCAAGGCTGCCCTAGCGAAAAAACCTCTTTGATCTATCATTCTGAAAATTGGCATGCTTGATACCCTTAGAAAGTGAAACATCAAAATATGAAGGTGTGTAGCACAAAAGCCCCTGCATCTATTTTTCTGACATTTAGCTGGTATAATTCCCTCCTCAGGGGCTACTATGTCCAATGACATCCAATTCTGGGAATGAGAAAAACATCAAGAAGATCCAAAGAAAGGCTTCTAACCAAAAAGCTTTATTAGAAAATGCAAGCCTAGCAAACTGGCACAATAATACAAAGGAAGTGGATTGCAGAAATCAATCGCAAAAGAAAGAAGCTTAGTTAGGATACTAGCCATTCAGGAAGAATGACCTACTGTTGAGAAGTTGATTCCAAACTGGGAACCTCTCCTCCCTTCCAGACTCAAATTACCCCCCCCCCCCCCGGTGGTTTCTTATTTTTAAGGGCCAATCGCTTGGAGCACCTGACACTTTTCAGCTGGCCCATCCTCCTTAGCTGATGTCTGACCCCGGAATTAGTGATGCTTGATTCACCCTCCTCCCTGATCAGAGAGCTCCGATTGCTTTCCCATGGAATTTGACACTGGTTGATCCTCACCGACTGTTTGGCTTATCTCTAAGTCTGCTGGCCTTCAGGCACCAGCTGCAGGTTCCCTCCCCCTCCCCCTCCCCATCAGATTCAGAATCTGTTCCCAGATCCTCCACTGTAGGAAGAGCGGGCCCAATCCCTAGATCAACATTAGGAAACTGGCCATAATGAATGAATGCTGCTTGGAGCACTGATGGATAGCTTGAGCTTTCCACAAGTCTGTGAAATCAAAGGCTGTGCAAAGCTTTCTGTGCAGAACTTTGGAATCCAAATTTGAGCATTAGATCAGGGCCACTGTGTCCTAGTGGCTGGAGTCAAGGGAAGATGCTTCTAGAGCTGAAAATGAATCTTAGGGCACAATCCTATGCATGTTTAGACAGGGAAAAAATCCTATAGCCCCCAGGATTCCCCATCCATCCATTTTTTTTCTATGCATAGGATCAGGCCCTTAAGCACTCAGGGATGTGTGCACGGCGTTATCTCAGTTTATTCTCACAAAAAATGTAATATAGAGCAAGGGTGCTGAATCTCAAGCCAGTGGGCCACATTTGGTCCATATGGAGCCCTCTGGGTGTCCCCAGATGGCCACACTCCCTGGTGCCACCCTCTTTCCCCTGACCTCCAATCATTTGGTGGTTTTTATGCATTTCCTCCCAATTCTAAAAGGTCGAAATGCCGCTCCTTAGGCTTAGTTACTGGCAGTAAGAGCTTTTACGCTATGTGTTTTTTGGTATTTTGACCTTGCCCCTTTTGTCTTTGGCCCTGCCTGCCACTGGAATGTGGTCTCCAAGAACTTCTCCAAAACTGAGAAGCCCTTGGGCTGAAAGAGGTTCGATATACCTGATGTAGAGAGAGTGACTGGTCCAGCATTACCCCGCAAACTTCATAGCTAAATGAGAATTTTTCACACCCACAGCCTGCCAAATCCAACGCTCTTTGCACTATACTACACAGGCCTCAATCCTTCACCCATTTACCTGGGACTGGGAGTAACCCTCTTGAGCTTGAATGAGGCTTACCTTTACATAAATGTCAGTTGACATTTAGATTTTCACATTCAACTTTGACCACACACATTTTCTTTCTTTCCCGGGGTAATTTTAATCCCTCCCACCTCCCTTCCGGCATGATATGAAAAAGGGCCACAACTAAATGATAGATACTGAATGGTGGTGGCTGGGGGGTTGTTGAGAGATTGGCTTTCTTTCCACCCTTCCTTCTATTTTGCATTTGATATTGAATTTTTTAAACACAGCTTCAGGTGGTGGGAAATAGTGATGTATTAGGTCTCAAGCATCTTAATCTGTAACAAATACCTTGGATTTGTAGGATCATGCTTTGGGCTGCTCCTGGGCATACGATACTAATGTGGTGAACAGGCAGACGGATGCTGCTGTTAAGGTCAATACCTTGCACTGAAACAGGTCAGGAACACGTTATGTAAATGGATCAACAACCATGCCCTAACCTAGAGTCCCGAAGGTTATTCACTGATGAGGAAGACCAGGCAAGTGTTGCAACATGAGAAAGTAGGAAATTTCCTGGGTTTCCCCCTTCATTTCCACATTGGCCTCACCCTCTAGTGACGGGGTTTGTTTGTTTTTTAAGTGGCTGGGTTTATTTATTATTGATGGGTGTTCACATTTGAGCACCATACAAAGAACATCTTGTCATATCAGATATTTCACAAGACAGTGGAGGTTGATGCATTCCAAAAGCATGAAAAGGGGTTGGAAGCAAAGTGAGGCTCACCCCCCCCACACACACACACACTCTTTCCCTGTCTAGTGTTTTGTTTTGGTTTTCAATACTAAATTTTTCAAATGTAGCTTCAGGTGGCGGGAAAATAGCAGCACATTAAGACTCAAGTACCATTTAGCATTCACGCACTTTAGTCTGCCCCTCATCCTGTAAATCTCTGCATTGCTTAACTAGGTCTAAGTGGAAACATACTTTGCAAAGCACTTTGGAAATCCCATTAAGGGGGGAAACAGCATATACCTCTGGTTAACTCACACTGAAAGAAGAACAAGTATTTTTCCTTACATTTGACAAGTTCTTAACCTATTTGTGCCTCAGACACAACTCAGATGCAGCCTTATTCAGTATCCCCTTCATTTATTTATTTACAACTTTTATATACTGCTCCACATCTAAATGGATTCTGGAGCAGTGAACAATAAAATATAAAAAGAATAAAACTACCATATTATTATTATTATTATTATTATTATTATTATTATTATTATTATTATTATTTTAAAAAACAGAGTACCAGTAAAAACCATGGCTGGTCAATCAAGGAAGGCTTCTTGAAATAAAGATATTTTCAGGAGACACTGAAAACAGCACAATGTTGGTGCCTGCCTGACTTCCAGAGGCAGGGAGTTCCATAGAAAGGAGGCCACCACACTGAAGGCTCTTCTCTGGGTTGACTCCACTTGGGCCATAGGTCCATGTGGAACCACCAGGAGCATGCTATCTGATGACCTCAGTGATCAGGCAGGTTGATAAGGGGGAAGGAGATATTCACAGAAATATCAACCCATGTAGGGGGGCATGGGGCCACATGCACTGGCCCTGCCCGCAACTGTCTCCACTGGAGACAGCCCTGCCCTTACTGTTCCTGACTTTCCCATGTTTAGCAGGTAGGTCTGAAGGGGGCTTCTGCTTGTGTCCACTTGGACACAAGCAGAACCCCCCACCTTCCGACCTCAATGTGGGAGGGTTGGGGATGGAGTGGGCAGAGATGGGGACGTTGGGGGTGGTGCTAGTGGACATGGCCCTGTCTTATCAGGGCTAGAGCTTAGGCCAGAACTAGGTAGTATGGGAGAATCTTGATTGCTGCTCAAAGCAGCAGCCCTGCGTAACATCATCCTACTAAGAGAACATGCATCATGTGACATCACTGGGCTGCAGTTCTTCCTCCAATCCCCAGCCCCACCATGGATTTTGCTTCCAAAACCCTTTCGCCCACAACCAAAGGAATGGCAGTGAGTGGAGGTAGAGCGCTGTTGCACTCATGTCCTGCTTGTCAGTTTCCCACGGGCATCTGGTTGGCCACTGTGATCAGAATGCTGGACGAGATGGACACTTGGTCTGATCCAGCATGGCTCTTCTTATTTTCTTATGTTCTTAGATAGTCTGGGAGTAACTGGAATTTCCATTTGGGGACTTTTTCTTTTTTAATTACCCGTCTTCCTCTGTTTTTAGCTGAAGCCTCACATGCATAAATTAAGGTAGGTAATGCTTTTCTTTGCATGAAGATAATGTGATGTAGGGCATGGCTGAGAAAAAGAGGCCTTCCAATATTCTCCATAGTCCACACTATTTCTAGGTGCAGAATTTTGAAAAAAATAGTATTACATATTCTGCCTCTCTTCTTCTTGCAAGGAACCCGAGGCGGCTTACATGGTCTTCCTCCTCCACTCCACCCCATTTTATCATCACAACAACCCTGTGTCTAACTCAGTAGGTTAGACTGAGAGTTGGTGGTGACTAGCCCAAAGTCACCCAGTGAGCTTCATGGGCAAGTGGGGACTAGAACCCAGTTCAACACTCTAACCACGACACCACTCAGAAGTTTGTGATGGGGGGGGGAGGATTTTGCTGAATATTCTTAGGGGAGGTGAAATCATCCACTAGTTTGGGTGAGAGTGAACCTCTTCTGAGAAATTTCATCTCACTGAATATTGAATGAAACTCTGTGGATAATTCATATTGATGGATGAAAGAAGAAATGAGGCAAGAGAGGAGGCCTGGAAAGAGGAGGGGACCAGTCCATTGCTTCCATGAACTGTTCTAAAATAATAGTAAACTATTTTAAAACTTGATTCACTGTTGTTCCCAGAATTCTTCAACCTCTCCATGGACTGACAGTGGGGAGACTATTTTGACAAACATTTTTCAGGGGAGGAGGACTGAAATTCTCCAAAAGTTCAGAAGGAACTTGAAAAAGAAAAGAAAAATCAAAGATTTATCAGAAAAGTCTTTTCTGAGACTGTTTGGCTCAGTCCTGTTGCCTTTCATGAACAATGCATCCCACAAAGACCTAAATTGAAGCCATCCTTCAGATACCTGCAAGCCTGTAGAAACAGCTTCCTTGCGGTGCAGTCCCATGGGGCTATGGTGTATTTGTGTGCAAATATTGGGACCTGGTGGGCAGGGATGGTTGCATGTTTTGTTTGGCCACCTTATCATTGCTTTCCCTCCTGGCTGGCTGTTGATAGGGTGGGTAAGTTTAGTGATGATAAATCCCAGCCCAAATGATTATTCCAGTATTCTTGCATATCCTGCCCTTGGTACTGCACCACTGGAAAGTGGTCCCCACACAGGAGCATAAAACTTGCTTAAAGGAGAGTGGTGATTGGGTTGGAAAGAAATGCAATCAGCCCTGCTCACATGGTCCCAGTGGTCACGCACCTACTTCAGCCATGTGGGGGGGTGGTACCCTGGGGAAGCAGCTCCAATACAGCTGCATTGGTGCATGAACGGGGGCCAAAGTCTCTTGTTTCTTGGGCAGGGAAAACACATTTCATCTTTTCAGCGCAAGAAAAAAAAATACAAGTTCTTCTTCACAGACCTGAAAGTCTTTTAAAAGATTGCCTTCTCTCAACTCAAAGAGATCAAATTTGACACTGGGATTAAAAACCATCTCTAAAAGTTGGTTATTTCCAAGAGCACAACAATTAGAAACAAGGAACTTTAAGACAAAAGGTGCTGCAGCCAGATATTTCCCCAGTCAAGTAAATAGGAACGAAATAAGTATGTGACAACAACCCTTTTGAGAAAAGAGCTGGTGGGAGCAGATTTCCAGAATCTCATCAGCTCTAGCCAAAAGGTCCTACGTATGAGTGATTTCCCCATTCAGTTCTCTTTTAAATCACTTTAGAAATGAAAGGCCTCAAGAATGCTGGCTTTTACTGAAGAGCTGGAAAACAGACAAGCATTGCTCCATCCTCTTCTTATCAGTACAGAGGCTCACATAAAACAGGCTGAGTTGTTCCGGATTATCTAGCAAAACAACAACCCAGAAGCACCAAGTATTCAGCTGACTGTGTCTCAAAGCCACAGACATCCTCTGAAAAATATCAAATTTCTGACTGGCTATTGGCTGTGGTGTGTTTGCAAACTAATCACAGAACTCTCAATAAACTGATTTGCACAATTGACTGGGGAGACACAAAGGTTATAGAACATACAGACACCACTCCAAAAGCATCAGAAATGAAATGAAGCCTGAGGGTAGAGGTGGCCCTTCCATGAGCTATTGTGAGGCAGCCATTTGGGGTGCCATAAAGACAGGGCTCTCCAACCTTGGGTCCCCAGATGTTGCTGGACTACAGCTCCTGGAATCCCTTGCCATTAGCCATGCTGGCTGGGTATGCTGGGAGCTGTAGGCCAGCAACATCTGGGGACCCAAGGTTGGAGAGCCCTGCATTAAGATAAGGGCACCATTTCAGGCATCAGTAGGGGCTTGGCACATGGCTCCCATGTGTGTGTGGGGCGTGTAACACTGTACTTAGCAAGGTCCAACAGCTTGCTCTTTGAAACGCTCAAGATAAATTGAATGTGTCAGTTTAGACACGTTGAGAGCCAGTGTGGTGCAGTGGTTAGAGTGTTGGACTGGGATTCAGGAGATCTGGTTCTAGTCCCCACTCAGCCATGAAACTCACTGAGTGACTTTGGACCAGTCCCTGACTCTCAGCCTAACCTAACTCACAGGGTTGTTGTAAGGATAAAATGGAGAGGAGGAGGACTATGCAAGCCACCTTGGGTTCCTTGCAGGAGGAAAAAAGGTGCGATATATATCCTCTCATTTATACCTGCCTGGACCCTAAGATTGTCTTTAGTGGTCCTTTTCCAGGAGCCCCATCAAAGGAAGTGGGGTGGATGGCAACTAAGAAGAGGGCCTTTTATTTTGTGGCAGCTCAGTTGTGGAATGAGTTTCCCAGAGAGGCTCATCTGGCGCCTAGATTTCATAGATCATAGAGTTGGAAGGAGCCTACAAGGCTATTGAGTCCAACCCCCTGCTCAATGCAGGAAACTAGAGGGGTCTCCCATCCAAGTAACAACCAGGCTTGACCCTGCTTAGCTTTCCATGCTCAGACAAGCTGAGCCAGTGTAAGCCACAGGCCTACATTGTGCTCTTTCTAGCACCAGGTGAAGACCTTCTTATTTTCCCAGGCATTTTAGTCTTTCAGTTTCTGTTTTTTAAGAACAAAAGAAGAGCCATGCTGCTGGAAGACCAAGGATTCATTTAGTCCAGCATTCTGTTCACACAGTGGCCAACCAGCTGCCCATGGGAAACCCACAAGCAGGACATGACTGCAACAGCACCCTCCTGCCCATGCTGCCCAGCAACTGGTGTACATAGGCATACTGCCTCTCATACTGGAGGTAGCATTAGCCACAGGGATGGGGACTCGGACTCGAGGACTCGACTCGTGAGTCGGACTGAGTCCCCCCTCTGACTCGACTCGGACTCGAGTCCCAATATTTTTAATGGGACTCGAGACTCGACTCGGGACTCGAGACCAAGGACTCGTCAACATCCCTGGGCTGTTGACGAGTCTTCTGGCTGTGCCAGAAGGAGCGCGATCACCGGTGAAGAGCACATGGAAGCGAGGCGTGCCGCTGCTCGGCCACTATGGACAGCTACCAGGAGCGCAGCCCCAACGATGTGTTGAGATTTATTTTGATTGATGTGTTGTTGTGGGGGGTTTGGGTTAGGGTCAGACATTTTGGGTTTGGCTGCCTCTGCCTGCCTGTTTGGGGTTCCCAGCCTCCTCTGCCTGCCTGGTCTCTTCTTGACCTGTTCAACAGTTGAATTGTCCAAGACAAAGGCCTCTGCCTGCCTGCTTTGGGGTTCCCTGCCTCCTCTGCCTGCCTGGTTATTTTGGGTTTGTCTGCCTGGTCTGTTCTTGCCAAAATCAGTTGCAGAGTTTTGAAATAAAAAGGCACACTTGTGCCTAGAATTTATTTAAGCCACACATCTGAAGTAGCCTTATTTTGTTGGGGGGAAACCCCATTGATTTTAATAGGGACTCGTGGAGTCAGTTTTGGGAGTGACTCAGGACTCGTGACTCGTGAGTCACCATTTTGGACCAAGGACTCGGACTCGAGACTCGGGTCCAAAGACTCGTGACTCGACTCGTGACTCGAGACCAAGGACTCTTCAACATCCCTGATTAGCCATCAGGACTAGTAGCCACTGATACTAGCCTTATCCTCCATGAATTTGTCCAATGCCCTTTTAAAGCTATCCAAACTGGTGGCCATCACTACCTCTTGTAGTAGCCAGTTCCATAGTCCAACTATGCACTATGTGAAGAAGTACTTCCTTTTATCTGTCCTGAATCTCCCACCAATCAGCTTCATGGGATGACCCGAGCTTCTAGTATTATGAGAGAGGGAGGAAAATGTCTTCCTATCCACTTTCTCCACATCATGCAGAATTTTGTACACCTCTATCGTGTCTCTCCTTACTCACTGTTTTTCTAAGCTAAACAATCCTGGCCCTTTTACGGAACAGGAAATGTGCAGCCAGAGCCCTTCTGGTTGTTAGGGAATTCATCTGTCAGACAAATTATACCAGCCTTCCCCAACCAGGTGCCCTCCAGATGTGGTGCAGGAAGGCTGAATTATACTTTTGTTGAACTGAGAATATGAAACCTATTTTTTCTTCCTGTTCAAAGAATTTGAAAACATCAGTGAAGCAGGACTTCCCTTTGCAAAAGCCATGCTGATTCTTCCTCGAGGCCGGTTGTCTTATATGTTTAGATAAAATTCTAACATTAATAATAATTTTACCTGCTTCTTGGACAGCTGTTAGGCTAATAGGGCTTATACTTTTCTGGATCTCCCGGATCCCTTTAAAATTATTGCTACATTGGCTACCTTCCAATCATCTGTTAAGAAGGTCAATTTTAGTCGAAAGTATAGGATAGCACTATTGGGCACCTTCCTGTGGGAGGGGGGAAATCAGTTCAGATGTGGGCATCTCTACAGGATCTCGCTTAGTGAAGGCCAACCAAGTTCATTCCCTGTTGTCTCTCCCTATTGACCTTCAGTAATCCTTTCAGACCTTTCTTCTTCAACAGCCCTCCCTGTTCTGTTGTTTTGTCTTAATGTCTATAGCACCATAGTCCTCATATTCTTTTGTTTTCTGTTTTCACAATGCTTATTGGTACATTTGTTACCAATGTCAGTTTACATTTGTTTTTGTCAGTTTTGTGATGCTTGTTATTTTCCTCATTTGATCAAAGGAGCTTCCTTGACGGTGCTCATGAACTATGCTGGAATCCACTTTGAGTTGTTGGTACCTTTCCTAATCTGTGGTAAACATTTTATCTTAGCGTCTATTATAGTGGTTTTTAAAAAAGATCCAAGCATCCTGGAGAGATTTCACTCTCCTGACTCTCAGCTTCCTTTCAACTAATCCTGCTCTTGTTGTAAAAATCATATAAGAATTGCATCCCTAATCAGTCTATCCTAGCTTCTTTTCTAAACTGGGCCTGGAGTTTGGGCTGTGCCAAAATGACTCACTATTTTTGGTAAGTATTTTTGGCTTAAAAATGCCTGTCCTTTTTTGCTATTTTTTCCCCCACCACTTCTTGCCCAAACGTTTCAGCATTCATTTAAATTGCCCAAGGTGTCATCATCAGGTAGCCAAATTAGATTGGCTTAATAATCAATCCATCAATCCAAGGTATTATCTTGTAGCTAAATCAGACCGGCTAATTAATTAATTAATTAATTAATTAATGTCTGCCATTAATCTCTTGCCTGCTCAAAAAATAATCAAGGTGGCTAACAATAAAACAGTAAAAACCATTGTAAAACCAGAATATATCACATACAATTAAGATGAAAAGTCAAAATGACAGCTTTGCATCAATGCTTTGATTCAAACATTATAAAAGCCACCATAAGAATCAGCCCTGTTATTGCAGCCACCTGGGGAAGGGAAGTGAGGTCACAGAAAGGTAAAAACCGGGAAGTCCTGCACATGCCATTTCTCATCCCCCATTTTGAGTGAGTCAAGTCACATGGGCTGGGGCTTCTAGAGAATTCAATGTGGATTAGACACATGCGTTCCTTACTTCCATCACACAGCTGTGAAAATGGTGGAAGTTTTTTTTAAAAATGGCCAGAGCTATGTATGTGGTGCAGCACTGAACCCCACATTCCACACCTTTTGATTTTGTGAGCAAGAACCAAAGTTTTCATTAAAAAAAAAGAGGGGCCCCCCCTTCATTCTTCTATACAAGCTATACCTTAACTTTTCCTGAGAAAACACTGCCATGGTGTGCTGAACTCAAATTAATTTATTTTCTGCACAGAGCCGTTAGGCTATAGTTCAATAAGCATAACAGGCAGTTAAAATGTGGATTTATAGTGTAATTAATGTAGCTTATATAGTGAGATGTATTATTGCTAATAGTGATATAACATATCCAATATCATTGCCATTAAAAAAAATCATTGTCAACAAAATAAAGGAAACATTGCTTATAAAGAAACTCGAAGATGAAGGATGAGCGAACACTTGTGCCAGAAGTGCTCTAAGGTATCATTCCAGCTTTCAAAACAACTGGAAAACTAGAGTTGAGCACCTTTGATAAGACATATCTATGGAAAGAAAAAGTATAGTGAACAGGCAAAGTCCAGCTCAAGCTATTACAGCCCATTAGACTTATTTAATTAAGTGATACCCATTTCTATTGGCCAACAAAGAACATAACATTATGTTCAACTACCTTTCCTGTTCCAAAATCCATTTCCAAATTGATCGAGAAGCCAATCCACAGCTCCAAGGATGCCTCAACAGCTCATCAGCCATGTTAGGACACCAATTAGAAGACATAGGAAGTGTATATCAGAGAGATTAAATAGGAAAGAGAGGCACCATTTAAGAAGGGCTGTCCAGTCCTAACCACCCTCCCTCAGGTTTTGGACCACAGTTAATTATTGATCAGTAGCAGTAGCACCTATATTTCTGGCCATCTCAATGCTTTGCAGAGTGGAAATCAATTTGAAGGGTAAAGATGTCTCTCCCAGATACGTATGTGGTGCGTATGATTTGAAGAGACGGCATCGTCGTTGTATCAGTCTCTCAGGGGGAAAGACTGTAGCTTTGCATGGAAAAGGTCCCAGGTTTAGTCCATGGCAATCTCTAGCATCTAAGGAGGGCTGGGAAAAGACTCCCAAAGAGCCACTGCCAGTCAGTGCAGACAATACTGAGCTATACGGAGCAGTGGCCCAGCTGGGAATAACACAAGGGTGTTTAACCTCTTTTAGCCTGAAGGCCACTTTGGAGAAGCTCTCAGCCCGGGGGGCCCATTCCAATGGTGGGTGGGGCCAAAGGCAAAAGGCATGGGACCCAAATGCCAAAAATATCAGCATATTTTAGCATAAAGCTCTTACTGTCAGCAACAAAGCTTCAGGAGAGGCATTTCAACCTTTTAGAATGGGGTGGAGGGACTACATGAAAATTGGGAAATGATTGGTTGTTGGGGGGAAAGGGGAAAGAGCATGTCCTGGAGTGCTGGACTGGGAGCCCAGGCAGGCTGGCTTCGTCAGGCCTGTGATTCCGCACCCCTGGTATAACAGAGTCCTGTGTTCGTTGTTCTTCTACTCTTTCTAATTCTAAGAAGACACCACTAAAGTCAGGAAGGCTTTCAACTAGGGATGTGCACGGAACTCAATTGGGGGGTGGAAGCGGGGCAAACTCGACATGCTCACCCCCTTGAGCCCGCGGAACTTACCTTGCCCCAGCTCGGCACATCCCCTCATTACAGCAGCCGGGGAAAGGTACTTCCAGGTCCCCGGCGCTTCTCCTCCAAGTCCCCGGCGCTGTGTTTTTTCCATAAAAACCAAGGTAACCCACCTTAAAATGTCCACGATTTGCTATTCGTGGCCGTTTTAAGGTAGTTTACCTTGTTTTTTATGGGAAAAACGCAGCGCCGGGGACCCGGAAGTGACGCGACAGGGACTCTGGAAGTGATGCGACGGGTCCAGGAAGTCTGCCGAGTGCCGCAGAGGCCGCCGTGGGGCAGGAGGAGTGGTCCCCGAGCACCCGATGAGACGAGGTAAGGGGGATTCATATCATACATCCCTACTTTCAATTTGGAAAATCTCTGATGTGGCCATGCTTTCGCAGGGGTAGGGTTCCTTGTAGCAGATATGCTGGTGGCCAGTTCAGATACTGATGGTGACATTTCAATCAGGAGATGAGCTCCATTACAGCGAGACATATGGCTTAAAAAAAAAAAAAAGATATCCCATGTGTCACTGATCTTCTATTGCTCCAGCATCCATTTTTATTTTTATTTTTAAACTGACTGGCAGCTTGTCTGTCCAGCAGTCAGACACAATGTAGAGAAAAGTGAGATCAAATTCCATTTGTCTTTAAATCCCAGCTCAGTCCTGTAGGAAACATCATACCCTGGCACTGATAGCAACTAGCAGTAATCTGCACTGACATAACTTCAGACCGATTCTCACTGTTTTTACTTGGCTATCATTGGGGGCACTTTCACAAATCAGGTTTGTAGCAGGTTGCCATGGCTTTCAAGTGAAGAGATGACCTTTGGTCAGTGTTCTGTACAGGTAACAACCAAAGGAGTATCCTTAATGGGCACTGGTGGCTAAAAGACGCTTGCTTAAATGAGCAAACAATGATTGTTGTTGATGGATGGTGGCTTCTACCGACAGAATTCGTTCAGAAGATCTAAAATGCCCAACACAGTTCAATAAAAAAAATAGATGTCTTCTTCAAGGGCATAACTTCTTGTATCCTTATCTTTTAGTAAAACATGTTTCTCACGATCTTTTTCTCCAAGAAGTGGTCTCTCCACTAGAATACAAATAGATATGTGAAGAAGGTAAACATTATTATTGAAGGCATTGAGCATTTTGGGTAGCTAAAGCTGGCATCCAAAAGGATCAATCTTGTTTGGGTAGCAGCCTTAGGCTTCTGTTGCTTTGGTGTTGTTGTTTTTTTTACCTTCTGGTGATGCCTGCCTCTTTTTATTAGCTACTAAACACACCCCATCTGCTTTGATGGGGTCTGGAGGTCTGGCTGGCATTGTAATATGATCAGCGAAGACATATCCAGTTTTTGCTTCTTGCTTGTAATTAATACACTGGGTGCTGGGTGGGGTCTAAGGGCATGTTGTTTGCTTTGGGAGAAAGACTGGCACTGTATGCCTGCTTTATTTACATTAGAAAAAGATGATGATGATGATGATGATGATGATGATGATGATGATGATGGATATTACAAAACACCATGTCTCCAATACACTCTCCTCAAAAGGAAACAGGCTCCTGGAACAGCCTACCACTTGGGAAAGTGGAGAGCACAAAACAATACTATACAGAGCGACCTACTATCAGTGGATGCTGGTGACTCCTATTTCAGTGGGGCTCCTAATCCACTGCAGGTTTTATTTGGAGTTTTATAGGAGCTATCCATGGGGCTCCATGGTGGTGGACCTATTTTGGGGGTGGAGTACAGCTTTTTTTTAAAAAAGGAATTCTTAAAGTTCAGGATGAATAAAACGTAAGACTGGGAAAAATGGGAAACAGAGAGAAACTGAAATTGACAGATTTGTCCATCCCTATGAGCATCTAATGGCTCAGTTCTAAGTGGCTTGTAAAAGGCGACATTTGCTTATGCACAAATTGTAGGCTACAAAAAATTGTGAATGCTCCTTTGAGAATGCATCACTTAGTTGACAAAAATATCATTCCATTATTAGAACAAGTGTATAATTTAGTGTTAGAAACTCTATAGCAAGCAAAAAGGTAATCCTTTTGTAATATTACAAATCAGATCATCCAAAGTACTAGAAGACAGGTATCTTCTTATTTTGAGAAGCAGATACCTACAAAAGAACTTTCCAAATGGTTGTTATAAGAAATGCTTTCCCAGAGGGATTTAGCAACATTGTGCCTTAACATAGAACACAAGGTGACATTTCAGGATTTGCCTTCCCATTAATGATACTGCTGCTGCAAAGAAGGTGGTGCCCATCTTGGGTTTTTTAATAGTAATTTAAGCCTCTAAAACTAACCTGATGACCCCAAATGGCTGCCAACCTACCCACGGCAGCTACTTCAGCCAGAGGAAAAGTTGCCAGCCACCTGCCATGGTCATGGCATTTTCAACTACCAGCTACAACCAGAAGCAGGTGGGGAAGATGGAGGCTGAGGAGCAAGAATATGAGAGTGCAGAACCAGCACCACCACAAAGGTGCTGTAGAATTATTGCTAGTCTGTCTCAAAACTCTTTTTGCTTCCTTTGAAATTCCTCGGAAACTTTTCCTGAGCAGGAATCTCCAAATCCACTTCAAAACTGCACTTCAGGAGAAATTCAGCAGCTACTGAAAGTGCACCCTGAAAGAGAAGCTAAAAATCTTACAATACATTAAAAAATTAACTAAATGAATAATAAACAAATGCTGTATTTCTAGGTATTATCAAATATGATGATTGCAGAGAGAACTTATTTACCAGCCCTAAACTCCAAGCAGAATCTCCAGTATTGATGACACTAAGCAGGTTTACATAAATCAATGCACACATGTATAGTGCATATGAGGGAGATGCAGATTTGTGCCAGGTAACCTGGTGCCCCATCAAGATATGTGTTGGCCATGCCCCATGCCTGCCACATAGTCAGCACAGTCATATCTAACTGGCCTGCATGCTTATCTATGTACCCACGTAGGGCTCCTCCATGGGAGGAGGGATCCTGACTGGCCCAGAATTCCCCCTTGAGTGGAGGAGCCCTACGCATGTACTTCTGCACACATTTCCCTTCCCCCAAACATGCGTAGCTGTGGGCGGGGAGAATTTTGTGTGTGGGGGGAAGGAGAGTGAGACCACCATGGGGTGATCTCATCCACCAATAAGGCTAAAGGAGGGTGAGGCCCCAGGGTTGATATTAGGCCTGGCTGCCCCACCCTTGGCCTCACGTACATGTACCTGAGTTGGTGCTCACCGAGCACCCCCGCTGCGCGATACTGCACTGGGTCCAGGCACTGTGCCAGGAAGTGACACAACGGGACCCCGGCGCTGCATTTTTCACTTAAATACCATAGAAAACCACCTTAAACGGCCGCGATTTGCTATTCGCGGCCGTTTTAAGGTGGTTTTCTATGGTACTTATGCGAAAAACGCAGAGCCAGGGTCCCATCATGTCACTTCCTGGCACAGCTCCAGGACCTATCATGTCACTTCTGGGTCCACGGCGCTGCATTTTTCACATAAGTACCATAGAAAACCACCTTAAAATGGCAGTGAATAGCAAATCACGGCCGTGATTCTTTTGTGCACACCTATCCTGAATATATGCATTTTGGTGTACACTTTTCCCTGTTGAACACATTTTTGTGTGCATTTTCCTGTGTTATATGCATTTTTGTATGCATTTTTTAATTTGCAAACTGCAAAATTCAGGAAAGTGTGGCTATCACCGTAGGGCTGCATTCCAGCTCATACATAGGTTCAGGAAGTGCAAATTTGATAATTTTGCATTAAAATATAAAGCTAATGAATTTCTCACCCATCACTGGTATAACCCCCCTGAAAAATGTCAGCAGCAGTAATGTGAAAACCACTTCTCCCCCCCCCCTTTTCCAGCTTCCCTTGAATTTCCTTGGATGCGGAACTTCAAATTTCACTTTGGCATTTTCCTTTTGGTGAAATGTGATGGTAACTCTGGGAAGGACTGGAGCACAGTGGGAAAGATGAAAGGAAGTGAGGGGCCTGATCAAGATTGTTGGAGGTTGAAGCCCAAGACTCATGAGGAGCTGAATGCTAACTTTTCACATCTCAGACAGGGCAAATTTAGAGAAAACTACAAGAGGTGAAAAAGTGATAGCCAAACCAGACCATCTCAGGCTAGATGTTCAGCTGCTGGCATGGCTTTCCCCAAGGCACAGCACCAAGATAAATTATCTAGAGAAATCTTATTAGGTGGGTAGATTTCATAGATTTCATAGATCATAGAGTTGGAAGGAGCCTACAAGGCTATCAAGTCCAACCCCCACTCAATGCAGGAAACTAGAGGAGGGGTCTCCCATCCAAGTAATAACCAGGCTTGACCCTGCTTAGCTTTCCACGCTCAGACAAGCTGAGCCAGTATAAGCCACAGTCTTAAGCGCATGTGGGAGGAGTGGCCAGTAGAATTACTCTTGGACACCCATATAAATTGAACAGTGTCAGAGCATAATAGACACTGGTGTGATCATTACCTGAAAGTTTGGGCTATCTCATATAAAATAAACTTACGAAACCACTTTCAGAGCTGAAACACAGTCAGGAGAATCATATAGTGCTGGCACATTTCAGGCTGTGACATTTCAGACTGCAGGTACTGGATCACAAGTTTGAATCCTCACCCATTTTAAAAAAATAAATAAAAAGAAAAGCTTCCTTTACAATTAGCCTAGCATCCCAAAAAGGAAAAAGGAAAAAAAGAATCGTGACATACTAGTTGTGTAGCATTCTTCTTATTTTTATTATAAGGAGGAATATTCAGGGGTACGCCATCTGCTGTCAGAAATGCTGCAGCCCAGCAAAAGCCGAACTGTGTTATTCCCCCTGATTCTGGGTTTGAACTCTTAGTATACTGTATTGAGCTGGATGTACAGGCTTCTCGTCTTCACTTGCTATTTTAACATACTTCTACTGAGCTTCTCCAGTCCCTGACAAAAGCTACAGCTGGAATATCTACATTCTTAGTTTGTATTTTGCCAACAAGCTAGCAGCATTTATTCTAAATTCTAATCCTTCTGTAAGCAATTTTTTAAAATAAATTTTGACTTGATAAACAGGCGACGTCTTGCAATACACCTAGGGATGTAACCGCTTGCCTCGAGTGGGCGTAGCGGGCCGAAATTGGCCCCGCTCACGCCCACCAGAGACTCGCTTTGATATAAGAGTGTTTTGGATTACAAGCACGGTTACGGAACAAATTATGCGCTCAATCCAAGGTATTACTGTATTTCGAACTTGCCTGACAGCAAGCTTGCATTTCTTTCTTGGTTTAAAGAAACCCCGGTGAAATTATTATTTTCTCTTCTTATATTGTGAGTTTTCAAACTGATTGAGCAGATGGATCAGGGGTGCAGTGAACCCCCAAGCCCTTTTTGCCAGGAACGTTTATTACAACACAACTCCAGCCTTCATCATTGCGATGAGATCTTCAGGCTGAAGCAGATATACACATCAACACTTTCCCATGTGCAGCTGTTCTCCTTATCTTTAGATTTCCACTTATTTGCTGAAGATCACCTTTCCATATAAAAGTGCTGAAGGCAACATATAACCCAAATGTTATTATAACAATATAACTGAAAGCAATAAAATCACTTTTAAAATTAAAACAAAACAGACAGATAACTTACTTGGGTCACAATCCAGGCTCTTGCACGCTCCAAGACCTGGCTGAGCCTGAGGCTGAGGAGGAACAGCTTGTGGGTTGACTGGGAGCTAGGGCAGCTAATGATGAATCAACAAAAAAGAAGCAATGTACCCCCCAAAAGAGGACAGTGATTTGCATAAAATTTGCACATGATAATTTATATGTATACATGCACATTTAGAAAGTATTATAATTTAAATAGAAATACATCTTAGGGCAGAATCCAATATTTCAGATATTGCAGCAATCAAGAAACGAGCTGAAACACTCATTTCCGGAATGGGTCGGGTCAGCGGAGATTGCAGAAAGGAAGTGCATCTTGGAAATGAGTGTTTCCCACTCATTTCTGGGGTTCCTGTCAGAAGCACTAGTTCCTGTTGTGCTTACGGTGGGTCCTGAAAATGCCACAGAAACAGTGGGAGTGCAGGGGCAGTATATAGTGTAGCAGATTGGGACCAGGTGACCTGTGTGCCTGCCTGCTTCGTCTGCTGTTCAGGTGCTTAATTTAATGGGCAACAGTTCTTATCATTCTTTATCTTTAACCCAGAATTGGACAGGACATCCCTTCAAATAAAAGACTCCATCAGAGGATGGCCCTCTGTAAAAGGGGACACATCATGGCCACCCTACCGTGAGCCCAGAGCTCAACCCCAGGAAGGCGGACCACAGGGGCTTGATCGAAGGCCTTTTAAAGGGGGTGGGTCAGGAATCTCTCTAAGACCCAGAGGCAGGGTTGTGGGTAGCACAAGCATCATGGCTCTGTGTTGCTGTTGTTTTGACATTTGACAGATGGTTTCCTCTTCTATCATGCTCGATCCAGACAAGGCTGAGAATGAGATGCTGTTAGTGGGTGGTTCTTCTGATCAGGTGGAGGGTGTCCAACCTGTTCTGGGTGTGAGGTTAAGGCAGCCCTCTGTGCTGAGGCATTTAAAGACATCTAAGCAGACTGAATGGCTTCATGGGGGCTCTCATCAGGGCCGGATTAAGCTAGGGGCTGTTGGAGCGGCAGCTCCAGGCCCTTAACAGAAAATAGGCCCGCAATTATAGGGACACGCTGCGATTTTTTCCCCCTTCGGAGTTAGCTCTGATCGTTATCATTCAGCATAATTAATGATTTTTTCAAGATTAAAAAGGTGTTCTAAGCACATCTGCATTACAGGCTTGAGGCAAGACCTAGCAAGAACTGTTGTTCTCAAATTAGCATTTCAGTAGCTTTGCATTTCAATCACTGTTACTACATATCTTTGTGAGAACTTCTAGCACATGGGGGGCTTGCTAGGGTCTGTAATATTCAGATTTAGAAGGGACCTCTCTCTCCAGCCTCGAGCAAAAGATCTTTCTGATTCGCAGCTCAATTGTTCAAATGCTAGTTTAACAAAAAAAACAAAAACAAAGCAACAAGAACAACACAATTATTCTTGGTCAAGCAAAGCTTCCTGGCTTTTTGTTGTGGCTGCTTTTTTTTTTTTTAATAAATAATTTGGGGGAAATTGGGAAGACCCTTACTGATGAGCTGCAGGAGTTTTTGAGTTTTTGCTCCGTCAAGCAACCCCTCTCTGCCCACCCGCCTCCAAAATCTCCACCATGACTTCTGCTTGCTATGGGACAAACCTCTGGGATGGTCTTTACCTGCCGCTGGTCCTGATGGCCCTCCTCTGCACAGGTAAGGTTCAAAAGTTTGACTCTTTTGATCTGCAAGTTCTCCTTCTCCTTCTCCTTTTTTCTGTAAAAGGGCTTTCCCTCTTTTGTGAGCCAAACTGAACGTAAGGGCTGTGTGTTTGTGGGTGTGGGTGTCTGCCTTTTGGGGGTGTTGATCCTCCTGCCGCCTGCAAAATGTCACCTGCTTGGCTAATAGTGTGTGTGTGTGTGTGTGTGTGTGTGCACGTGCGCTTTCATGGGGAATTGTGTGGCATTTTAAGTTTTATTTTGAAAACCCCCAGAGAACAGAGTTCACCAAATATCCCTCTTGGATATTTTGGACTACAGTTCTCATTTGCCTCAGGCAGCATGGCCAGTGGCTGGGGAAGATGGGAGCTGGGGCCCCAAACATTTGGAAGGGCCCCGGTTGGGGAAGACTGCCCTAGAGGTTAAAAAACGTGGAGGTACTTATCATCAACGATATGTGATGAGTTTATTGAACTGATTGGTCAGCAAGTGCTGCAGCAAATCATAAACGAGATAAAAGAAGCCAAATATTATTCAATTTCTGTTGACTCCACCCCTGACATAGCACATTGTGATCAACTAACAATTATATTTCGCTATGTACTACCTAGTGGTCCAGTGGAGCGTTTTACGAAATTCATTCCAATGCACGGACACACTGGTATGGAGCTAGCAAACATTATTTTGCAGTTCATGGATGAAAATGGAATTTCCATCAAAGACTGCAGGGGTCAGTCTTATGATAACGGATCTAATATGAGTGGCAAATATAATGGTATGCAGGCCTTAATTTGGGGGAAAAAACCCACTTGCTGAATACATTCCTTGTTGTGCACATTCACTTAATCTTGTTGGACAAAATGCCGTAAACAGCTGTCCAGTTGCAGTTTCGTTCTTTAATTTTGTGCAGCAGTTGTATTGTTTTTTTTCTGCTTCAACTCATCGATGGAATCTGTTAACAGATAGTTTCAAACTATGTGGTATACCGACATTAAAAAGGTTATCTGATACACGTTGGTCTGCTCACCATGATGCTGTGAATGCCTTACAAAAAGGCTATAGTACTATCAGAGATGTCCTTTCAAATATTATGAATGATGAATCCACAAAGGGAGAGGTCTGTTTACAAGCAAAGGGCCTAAATAATGTCATGGATCAATTGGAAACTGGAATAATGATTGTTGAAGTATGGTCTGTCATATTACCAAGGTTTCACAGAACCAGTCAGTGTCTCCAAGATGCAAAATTAGATCTGCATACAGCAACAGACATGCTGAACTCTCTAAAGGATTTTGTGCAGTCTCTCCGTTCTAGATTCTCTGAATTTGAACAGCAGGGTAAAAATATTTCCGGCTGCGAGGAGTACCAGCTACAACGTGGAAGGAAAGTGAAAAGAAATAGGAGGTGGGACTATGGTGATGCAGAAGATGCTAATGCTGATATGACACCCTCTGAGAGGTTTAAAGTGCATACCTTTAATCCTATAATTGACCAATTGACAGAATCACTGAGGCACAGGCAAGCAGCATACAATATAATTCAAGAAAGATTTGGATTTCTATCAGAAATATGCACTCTAGCAGCTGATAGTCTACGTTCCAGAGCCACTACACTAGTGTCAAAATATCCTGAAGATCTTGAACCCCTGTTTGCAGACGAAATTGTACAGTTTTCATCTATTTTCAAAATGTACCAATCTTCCACTGCAAATCAAGACATTCATGGGAGTCAAGAAACACAAATGTACAAGTTTATGATTGCACAATCTCTAGTCGGTGCATTTCCAAATACATTTGTGACCCTCCGCATGTATTTGTGTTTAATGGTCAGCAACTGCAGTGGTGAGCGTTCATTTTCAGCATTAAAACGTGTGAAAAATGAACTAAGGTCTTCCATGGGTCAGGAGCGTTTAAATGCGCTCTCTCTGTTGTGCATTGAAAATGGTTTGCTGAACGAGCTTAATCTTGATTCTACAATTGAGGAATTTGCAAGTAAAAAAGCAAGAAAAGTTAATGTGTAATTTTATTTTAATCTACCAGCTTGATTCATTTAGTTTAAATGCAGGTTAGAGTTCAGTGAATAACCTGTTTGTGTGTTTAAAACTAGTAGTTGCTATTTATTTCAAGAGTTACTCTCTGCACCATAATCATAACGCAGGCTGTATTGATTATGATGCTATAATAATAATAATAATAATAATAATAATAATAATAATACTTTAAGGAACAAATTTTTATGAGCCAAACATCATACACTTATATTTAAATTGTTTATATGGTTTATGTTTATTTAAAAATGGTTGTTGTGAATGTTCTATTTATAACGGTTTTATTGAGTTAACAAGCTTATTGTTTACAAAAAAAGAAATATTTTCAATATGTTTCTGTTTTGGCACTTTAATGGTAATTAAAATATTTAATTTGTTTTAATATAAAATTGCGTCTTCATTTTATTTATTTCCATAAAAAGGCCCACCAAAATCCTCAGCACCAGGCCCATAATGCTCTTAATCCGACCCTGGCTCTCATGTCAGGTGTTTTAACAGGTCTATTCTATATTAAATATTGTTTTAGCTGTTAATTGTTTTTAAATTTTGTATTTGGGGAGGGGGAATTGTGGCTGTTTTATTGTATTGTGGTCCTGCTTTTAATAAACTGTTGTAAACTGCCCAGAGAGCTTTGCCTATTGGGCGATACAGAAATGAAATAAATAAATGATTTATTTTTTTAAAAAAATTGCTTTATTATACTTCTTTTTAACAATGCAATGCTGTGTATGCCCATTAAGAAGTGAGCCCTGTCAAGTTCAGTTAAAGTTACTCTTAAGGAAGTGTGTATAGCATTGCAGCCTGAATTTGTTTTTAACCTTGTTAGCCACTTCAAAGGCTCATAGGTGGAAAAGCAGGCTATAAATATTAAAATAAAATTTAAAAATTAATAAAAGTGCCATGTTCAGGCAATTTCCTGAGCTGACTGAGTTAAAGCTGAGCCAGCCTCCCTTTATATACCTTCCATAAGACCTCAGCCCAGCCCTCATGAATGGTCAGTAGCCTTGCCCTACCTGGAGGAGGATTCTTTGGATGAAGAACAGGAGCGGGAGAGCCAGCATAACAGGCCCCAGACAAGGAACGAGAGGCTTCGGCTGACAGCTTTCCCCTGGAGCCATCAGAAGAGCTAGCTGCCCTTCCCATCCTGTGCCTGAACTCCCCCAAATACAGGAATCAGAGCCTGAGATACTGTATCCCTCTGAATGGCGTAGTCTCAAATGAGAGCAGCAAAGAGAGCAACCAGGTCAGTCCAGAGTCTTACACAAGAGTTCCAGTTATACTTAGCAGGAGAGAGCAGAGGCAAGGTCAAGGCGTTCCAGAGTTCGGTGCACAGGAGTCAGTTGTGTCAAGTGTCAAGGCCAGTCAGGGGGATTCCAAAAGTATAGTCCAAAGGAGCAGCCAAGCGTCTAGGAATCTGTCCAGTCCACTGTGATCAAGGCAAAGCGCAAGGTTTGAACACTGTTGTCTGCAGTGACAGGCTAACCTCAGCTGGGCCAATTGATAGCTGTCTGTAAATCAGCACAGCTAGGTAATTAGGTCAGTGTGTTGCTTTTAAGGGAGGCCCCATGCAGGCGGTTCCCTTTGCTCTTTTGCTGCTTGCATTTATAGATTTAGATTTATAGATCATAGAGTTGGAAGGGGCCTACAAGGCCATCGAGTCCAACGCCCTGCTCAATCAATGCAGGAAACTAGAGGAGGGGTCTCCCATCCAAGTAATAACCAGGCCTGACCCTGCTTAGCTTTCCACACTCAGACAAGCTGAGCCAGCGTTTGAGCCTACACCGTTCAGAAGGATGAATTATCTCACACTCTGATTCCTGTATTTGGGGGAGTTCGGGCACAGCACAGAGGTGGGGCCAGGTAGCTCCTCTAAAGGCTCCATGGGAGGACTGTCAGCTGAAGCCTCTAGTTCTTCATCTGGCTCTGGCTGGGGCATGTTATACTGGCTCTCCCCCTCCTGTTCTTCAAACCAAAGAATCCTCCTCCAGGTAGGGGAGGACAAAAAGTACTGTATTTCCATTTAAATCATAATAATTATTCCTAAATTTGCATAATTTTCTCTACATAAAATTAGCATATGCAAATTTTATGCACATTGGTATCCTCTCTTGTCCTCTTTCTTGGTGATGCATGTCCTTTTGGGGGGTAATTCACAAGTGACCAGCCCTATGTGGATCCTGTTCACGGAAGATTGGAGTGGCATGGGATCCAGTTACACAGCAGTGGCTCTCACAGTGCTCCAGTAATGTATGCATTCACTCTTCAGAATTAAGCTTGGCTCTGGGTGAGATGGAAACCAGAATCAGAAAATGCAATAGGAAACCTTTAACAAACAGTATCCTCAATTGACAAACAGAGATGGAATAGAGATCTGAGATCTGAAGCAGTTCACTCATCCCAAAGATTAAATTAATTTAGAACAGTCCTTCCTGAGTCATGTGAGGGTCTGCAATCCAATTTGCTATCAATTGACTCTTTTTAGAGGAACAGGTTTCATAAAATTCTCATTAGAAAAATTAAACTCCCGTCATTTTTTCATCCGATTGAATTTCAGATAGTTACATTTGTTGTTGTAATCATGGCTATATTTTGAATGAACCACAAAAGAATTTTTAAAAGGAGTCATTTCAATCAGCGGATATAAGTGCTAGTAGCAGTCATAGTAGGCTGCCTTTTCCCAAGGCCTTTTATCTGAAGAAGCCAGGATGCTGTACAAACAGTAATTAATTACTGAGCGACTGTGCTTCAAGGCGTGCTGAAATTCTCAGCATATTTAAACAAAAAATATATATGCATGTTTGGAAATATGCTCTGAGAAGGTAAAATGCACAGGCCTTGTCTACAGTCATGAAGCCAATTTTCCACAGGGGGATTTATGAGAATTTTTCTTTCGCTCACAAAACATGTGAGCATGCCCCATTAGAAGCTCTGAATGCGAGCACAAGCACGAGCACGTGTCTGCCGAAAATATTTACAAATTGCTGAACACTTATGTCTGTCTTGTTCCCGATTCCCAGTTCGACGTGTGCGAATTTCCTAACTTGCATAAATTTCCTTCGTGGACTGCATCAGCCTTGCTTTTGTCTGTGGAGGACATTTGCGCAAAATTGGGGACATTTGCACAAATCTCCTGTTCAATTGCTGCTCAATTTGCACACACTTCCCATTCATGCAAAGTGAGCAGTGACTACAAATGCAAATGGGAATCGGGCATGAGACAAGACAAGTGGTGAGATGATGTTCGGAGAATCCTAGAGATCTTGAACATCACTCATTCACCCATCCCTAGCACCGTCACTGGAAAATTCATATTGTTATAGGTGGGATCCAATGGTGCCATTCTGCTGACAGAACTGTTTCTGTCAGAGGAACCAGAAAGGGGTGATTCTCCCTCCCCACTGCAGCCCCCTATGTGCACCATCAAAATCTGTTCTAGCAGGCTGGGAAACCCACCAAAGTAGTTTTTGGGAGGCACGGAAGGCTGCAGTAGGAAGGAGAGAGGGGGAAAGTCCTGTAGTAGCACCTGCAAAGTTCTGCTGGCGTGATGATAGATTTAACCCTGAGGGATTTTGTGTCAGTAGTAATGGAGCCTTAAAGTCACAGAGGGATAGGTCTGCCATTGGCTG